>NC_069402.1:103528840-103665998 GCF_026875155.1 Cherax quadricarinatus
GACCCTGTCAAAAGCCTTACTGAAGTCCATATACACAATATCATATTCATTACCATGATCTACCTCCTCAAATACCTTAGTGAAAAAAGTTAATAAATTCGTAAGGCAGGAACGCCCCTTTGTAAAACCATGCTGAGATTCGTTGATTAATTTATGCTTTTCAAGGTGGCTACGAACTGCCTCGGCAATTATTGATTCCATAAATTTTCCCACTATGGAGGTTAGGCTTATTGGTCTATAGTTCGAAGCTAAGGACCTGTCACCTGTTTTGAAAATAGGTATCACATTTGCCATTTTCCACTTATCTGGCACCATGCCAGTTTGTAGTGATATGTTGAAAAGATTAGCCAAAGGTGTGCTAAGCTCCTCTTTACATTCCTTTAGAACCCTTGCATACAGTTCATCAGGGCCTGGGGATTTGTTAGGTTTTAATTTATCTATTTGCCTAAGGACCATGTCACTTGTGACCCTAATAGTGCACAGTTTATTATCGTCCTGTTCTACATAATTTATCATTACTGGAATATCGCTGGTATCCTCCTGTGTAAAAACTGAGAGGAAGTATGTGTTAAAAATTCTTCACATTTCCTTATCACTGTCAGTGAGCTGACCCGAGGAACTTTTGAGTGGGCCTATCTTGTCCTGATCTTACTTCTGTATACCTGAAAGAATCCTTTTGGGTTAGTCTTCGATTCTCTTGCAACTTTAACCTCATAATCTCTTTTTGCTTTTCTAATTCCCTTTTTTATTTCTCTCTTTAACTGAATATATCGATTTCTCAATTGCCCCTCTCCTCTTTTGATTTGCCTATATATGCCTCTCTTTTGACCAATCAGATATTTTAATCTATTGTTCATCCATTTAGGATCATTTTTGTTTGATCTGATTTCCCTATTTGGAACATAATTTGACTGAGCAGCTAGAAACTATGCCCCGGAAAGCATCATATCGGCAACCATCACCACCTACCTGACCCTTAGTCAGGTCATTCCAGTTCAGCCCACCTAAGTAATTTTTCAGTCCTATGAAATCAGCCAAGCGAAAGTCAGGGACGGAGACTTGATTGCCATTATTAGGGGAATTCCATGATATATTAAAACTGAGTGATTTGTGATCACTTTCCCCAAGCTCATCATTAACCTCAAGATTATTAATTAGTGTTTCCCTACTGGCAAGAACCAAGTCAAGGAGGTTATTTCCCTAGTTGGCTCTGTCACAAACTGTTTTAAAAAACAATCCTGGATCGTATCAAGAAAGTCACCTGACTCTAAATTTCCTGTCAAATTGCTCCAGTCAATCTGTCTATAGTTGAAATCTCCCATTAGCACAACATTTTCGTATGTAGATGCCTTACGAATTTCGTCCCATAGAAGTTTACTGCACTCCCTATCAAGATTTGGGGCCCTGTAAATCACACCCAAAATTAGTTTTTCTCGGCCCTCGAGAAGCTGTAACCAAACAGATTCAGTGGCTGACGCTTCTAATTTAATATCTTGTCTAACACAACAATTTAAATTGTCTCTGACATACATCGCTACTCCACCACCTTTCCTGTTGACCCTGTCAGTGTGGAATAATTTATAGCCTTGTATGTGACATTCAGAGGGCATCTCTCTCTCTTTCAGATTGAGCCAGGTCTCTGTTATAGCAATAATATCTATGTTTCCTGCACTTGCAATTAATCTTAGCTCATCTATCTTATTTCTTACACTCCTGCTATTAGTATAGTAAACCTTAAGGGAGCTAGTCCCTTGCTGCCCTCTGCTGTCCCCGTTTGTTTGCTGACCTGATCTATTGTCTTTATTTATAACTTCATGCTGAATGCCTTTTATACATTTACTGTTTCCAACCCAAGTGTTGCAACCTGCTTGTTTCCCACACCCCACCATACCTCTATCTTCCATCAGTTTAAAATCATTGGCATTTCACCAATGGCTTCTCAATCGAGTCTGCAAGTGCTACCACCCAGCCCCAGAGAGATGTACCCATCCCTTGCATACATATCATGTTTGCCATAAAAGTTGTTCCAGTTGTCAATGAATGGGATTGCAAGTTCCTTGCAGTATCTGTCTAGCCAGCAATTTACACCAATTGCCCTAGACAACCATTCATTTCCTACTCCCCTTCTAGGCAAGATGCTACATATGATTGGGATCCCTCCCTTAGACTTAATGAAATCTATAGCTGACCTGTACTATCTAGCAGCTCTTCTCTCCTACCCTTCCCAATATCATTTCCACCAGCACTGAGACAGATAATGGGCTTGCTCCCATTACCTGACATGATATATCCAGCCTGTTGACAATGTCCCCAACACCAGCTCCAGGGAAGCACACTCTATCTCTCATCTTCTTTTTTCCCATTACAAAAGCACGGTCAATGTATCTTACCTGAGAGTCACCAACCACAAGAATGCGCTTACCTCCATTAGCAGGGGCAGTAGTACCCTTACTTCACTGGCCACTGAAGTACATTCATCCTGAAGAACAGAGAAGCGATTTCCTACCTTCAGATCTTCACTCTTAACTTTCCTTACTCTGATGCGCCTTCCATTACTGTGAACTACTCGCCACTTGTAGCAGGTGTGGGCTGCACCTCACTGCTGGTAGCCGTTGCTGCCTCCCCAACTACAGCCTCCTCACAGCGAGAGACAGACTGCACCTCGCTGCTAGAAGCCTCATTCCCCACAACTCCAGCCACCTCACACTCTCTCCCAGACCCATTGAGGTGGACCTTCAGCCTCCTAATCTCCTCCTGGAGAAGCAAGACCTCCTCCTTCAACTCTCCAACCTCAATTTTTAAAACACTGCAGAAGCAAGCCATGCTTTGTAACCGTCCACACTAATCCCCAAAGCAGCTCAGGGTCTGTGACCTCACTAACTTAACATATGACAGCACTGCCTAGCACAGTGCAAATGACCTTCGTTGTGGAAGGAGACAAATGTAGTCCCTGTTCACAAAAAAAAGAAGAGCAACGCAATAATTAGCAGCTACTGACAAGTGTTACTCTTGTTAATCACTATCAAAATTCTTGAAACAATAATCTCACGGCAAATGATAGCATTTTTATTTTTTACTATAACCTGCCAGTTTGTGACAATCAATATGGCTTCAAGAAAGGTCGCTCTTCAGGTGATCTGGTAAACCTCTCCACTGTGTGGTACCAGTCAGTGGATGAATCCAAGATCAGTTATATAGCAGCACTGAACACTGCTGGTGCCTTCAACCGAGTATGGTTCCAGAGACTTACAGGACGGTAAGCACTAGGAGTCTCTGGCTCTGCGCTACGCCTCCTTAGTGACTAACTTTAAGATAGATCTCTGAGGGTAGGTTTCAATGGAACAAAGTCCACAAAACACTCAAAGAGTTGCCAGTGTTTTACAAGGAAGTGTGCTTGGTCCATTGTTATGGAATGTCTACTTCAGTGACCTTCATCTCGTCCTAACATTCCATCTCTGTGCAGATAACTGTACTCAAACATTAACTTATGCAAAAGAAGAAATGTCAGCTGGTCTCAAGCACGACTGCTTACAGCTGCATCTGCCTGAGGAATACGATAGCAGGTTACCATTGCTTCTGAGAAAACACAAATGATGCTTTCTAGGCAGCATGATGTCAATGCTGGAGCAGAAGTAAGAATGAATGGAGGATTGTTAGAACCCAGAGATAAAATAAATATTACAATCAAGGCAGCTAATAGTTAATAGTAGCAAGTCGCAACTCTCATACCGACTCTACAGTAGAGGCTGCAAAACTCTGTATCAAGCCAAGTGCGTTCTCAACTTGTGTATGCATTTTTTTTTTTTTTTTTGTTTTGGACTGTTTTCCTCCCTCTCATCTTATCTATGACTTCTGGACAAAATAGAGAACCTTACAAGACGACTTATCTCTCGCCTGGACACGTCTGTCATTTCAGCAGTCTTCAACTCCACAGAGATGTGGGTGGTCATGGTGTTATGTAAGATAACACACTTGACTCCACTTTGTGGACAAGGAAGAAACAGCTTCTGTGCCACAAGACGGGCAGCAAACAGCAACTACACTCTGGCTGTACCCTTCTCAAGAACACGTCATCTTACATCATTCATTCCGAGAATGATTATTCTGGAACATGTTCGCACAGCATAACAACCTTGATGAAATAGTCAATTAACCAAATGAAATCTCTGGCCAACGACTGACTCCAACTTTATTCTGTTCCTTATTTGTATGCTTCACTATAATAAAAAATTAATAAAGGTAATGCTTGGTAAGGTTTTTAAATGCGCTGACGTAACAGCTCACAACCTGTAAATAAAGGTAGGAACTCTTAACATAACCCTGTAAAACCCCTTGTGTTAAAAAAAGAGATGAAAATAAAGGTGCCAAAATTCGTCGACGTAATCCTCTTATAGCAGAAACAATAATCTCATTTCTTCTCTGAAGAAACGACATGTTATTTTGTTTTTTTAATTAGGTTGGTGCTTTATTTTATACTTTGAAACTTGTCCTTTCGTTTGCACTTTTTTTGAGCTCCTGATGTTTATAGGGGACTCCATCTCTCTCACTTAAGATTTCTGTGGGATTCAGGATGAGAATTTACAGATATTTTTTTCCGAACCAGGAGCTGTTGCTGATTGGATAGCTTCCAAATTCTCATCCAACAAGAGCTATCACGACAGACTACTCTACACTTAATAAGTGAAAATAATTACTTAACTGAAGAAGGAACTGCCAGGTCCTTGGTGATTACAGCTTTGGTAAGAGGCTGTGGCGCCATACTCAGTCAATGGCGCCAGTAGTGTCCAGCGCAGCTGGCGCAACACAGTAGACGGGTTCAGCAAGCGACAAGCTGTAGAACCACCTTTTACGAAAGGATGCTAATGACACAAGCAGTACACATATTATTGTAACCACGAACAAGTGGTATTTAATAGCAAACTGCGGCTAGCCGGGGGATCGAACCCGTGTTGTTTAAGCCCGCCTCGTGGTTACAATAATGTGTACTGCTTGTGGTGGCTAGTACACCAAACGGAGAGTAGAATGAAATAAGCTCTGAGGAAACCACACCATCATATGTCCTCGCAACATGAAGCAAGCCTAGTTCGCTAGGCTCATGTTTGTAGGATTGTATGGTCCAGTGGCTTAGGGCTTCGTAAATTTTCGCTATTCCCAAGAGGCGAGCCAAAACAACACGGGTTCGATTCCCCGGCTAGCCTCAGTTTGGAAATATAAACACAAATGCAGTATAATGTGATCCTTTATTGACAACGTTTCACCCACACAGTGGGCTTTTTCAAGTCACACACGGATCTACCTGGGGTTGGAAGGTACGAGAGTATTTATAGTCATGTTCAGAATGTTGAGGTCAGGTGGAGAATGCTGCATCTGATGATCTACCGGGTGGGGTTATAGAGTCTTGGGTAGCTTGGCAGGGGTATTGGACAAGTTGTGAGTAGACCTTCTGCAGTGTTCTATGTTCTTATGTGGGATAGCGATGAAGAAGTTTCTTGGCGAGTGGTTCAGCTATGTTATAGAAGCCATTGTTCTGGTTGAAATTGTTGGTTGTAGAGATGAGCGATGATTCCAGGATTCTTCTGTATTGAGTGTTGTCTTCTGTGGCTATAAGTCTTGAGTTTCTGTAGTTAATTAAATGGTTGTGTGAATTGCGATGTTGTACACAGGCATTCCTTGTATCGTCAGTCCTGCTTGCATATTGGTGTTCTGAAATACGTGTTTGGAGGTCTCTTGATGTTTCGCCCACATATAATTTGTTGCAGTCATTACAAGGGATTATGTATACCCCTGCAGAGGATGGAGGCTTGTCCTGTCTACTACTGGTGATGTCCTTGATGGTCGTGGTTGTGGAGGTAGATACTTGGAATGATGTTTTGGCAAAGATGTTGGAAACATGTTTGGCAATGGAGTTGGTTGGGAGGACTATGTATCTCTTCTCGGCAGTGTCTTCTCGTACCTTCCAACCCCAGGTAGATCCGTGTGTGACTTGAAAAAGCCCACTGTGTGGGTGAAACGTTGTCAATAAAGGATCACATTATACTGCATTTGTGTTTATATTTCCATTGTGTCGGTATTTTATACAATTTAGTTCCATAGCCTCAGTTTATTGATAAAATACCACTTGTTCGTGGTTACATACACACACACACACACACATTCATAGTAGAGAGGGAAAAAACAAAAGCGCACGCACACACACACACACACACACACACACACACACACACACACACACACACACACACACACACACACACACACACACACACACACACACACACACACACACACATACACACACACACACACACACACATACACACGCATGCACATACAACAGGCCTAGTGTCTAATCGACATGCGCCTAGGACCAAATGGTAACTAACACACACACACACACACACACACACACACACACACACACACACACACACACACACACACACACACACACACACACACACACACATATATATATATATATATATATATATATATATATATATATATATATATATATATATATATATATATATATAATATATATATATATATATATATATATATATATATATATATATATATATACATATATATATATATATATATATGTGTGTTGTGTGTGTGTGTGTGTGTGTGTGTGTGTGTGTGTGTGTGTGTGTGTGTGTGTGTGTGTGTGTGCGTGTGTGTGTGTGTGTGTGTGTGTGTGCGTGTGTGTGTCGTGCCGAATAGGTAAAACCTGGTCAATTAGCAAGACCTCATTTAAAATTAAGTCCTTTCTAAAATTTTATACGTTTAAAGATATATTTTTTCGTTTATGTTAATGTAAAAATTAATAATTTTATACCAAAAGAACCTTAGAAAACTTATTTATAACAAGGTCAATTTAAGATAGCCTAATCAAACTAAATATGTTTTAGATAATTTACAATAATTTAATAAACAAACAATGAAATTTATTTTTTCGTTAGGTTCAGAATGATTTTGTGAAATTATTGCATACACAAATTTTCACTTGCCTTACTAGGCAAGAAGAGCGTTGCTTTTTAAACCAAAATTGCAAGTTTTACCTATTCAGTGTTGTGAGGTTGTCTTGTACGCACTGTAGCAGTGATTGAGGTCATCGACTCACTTTATAAACAGTCCTTGCACTAGAAAAACGTTAGACAGTGGTCTAAATAGTCCAAAGTGTGGGTTATTTATGAATTTTCCCAGTCAGGGTCTTATGATTTTTATTTTTCAATATGAGTGGTCTGCAGACGCGGCTACTTGCCATCTCTGCCTTGTGTGAAGTGGAACCACATTTGCCAGCTTTCGCAAAGAGGCTAATATATTCTGTGTTTGGCAGTGTTGGTAGAAGCGAGTGAAAGATAATGCCAACTGGATGGTAGAGGTGGGTGAGAGATAATGCCAGAAGGTTAGCACAACCATGCAATATTTCTGGGTCGACTTATTCAGTATCTAGTGACTTAAGAAACAGCTGGACACTATTTTTGTTGCAAGGTTATATACACCGAGAGGTGTGTGTATTTCTCAGTGTATATTCACTTATTTTACTTAATCTCTGCTTTTGAGATTAAGTTATTATTGTCTGGTGGTGTAGGATTAATGTCCCTAGTGTAGTCGACAAGCTTTAAAGTTAATAAACAAATCAACCAATTGACAAACCAACCTTCCTTCCTTCATGTTAAATTGTTAACATTAGTAAGTTCGACAGCTCTTGCAGCTAGTCACGGAGGTTATCTGTACATGATCATTGCTCACTTTTTTTCTGATTTTTCCCAGGCACATTCCGAGTCACACTTATTTAAGAATGTAAGTGTTATGGTGTTTTAGGAATTTAACAGTTCTTCCAGAGCCTTTCTCGCTAATTACCGCACCAGCAAACAGGAGGAACAAAGCCACTGACTACTTAGACGAGCAGTTAGATACACAAGCATATCGGAGCACTTTATAATGTTTCTCTCAAACTGAAGCATAAGAACATAAGAAAGAAGGAACACTGCAGCAGGCCTACTGGCCCATACGAGGCAGGTCCAATTTTCCTACCGGCTTAAGCCAGTGCCCTGGCTTAAGCCGGTAGGAAATGTTGGCTTGGCCAACATTTGCCAGACGCCAATAGGTACGATAGAGCCTCCTGGGCTGTATTGTACCTACTTTCGTTCCACATTGAGACTAAAGAAAAGTTTTCTGTGTCCTTATGTCATATCTGTGTTTTTAGCTTTCATCTGTGTCCCCTTGTTCCTGGTTCTCTCTTCTCGAACAACCTGTCTTTGTCTGCCCTGTCAATTGCTCCCAGGATTTTAAACGTCGTGATTGCATTCCCCTTACTCTCCTTGGGTCTAGGATCGTCAGGTTCAATTCTCTGATATTTTCCCCGGTATTGCATTCCTCTGGCTCCGGGATGAGTCTTGTTGCAAACCTCTGAACCTTCTCTTGCTCTGCACATGCTTTATAAGGTGGAGGTTCCACCCTGGGGCTGCTTACTCCGTGATGAGAATTACATTCTCATTGTAATTAGCTTACTTAATGTTATTCTAAGTTAAGCGAATCTCTAATATATTGTCGATGTTATCCAGTTTGTGCTAATCTGGTGATAAATTTGTCGTGACTGTGATCCCAAGGACCCTTTCTGTTACTACAGGGCGACCCATCATGTCTGGATCTGTAAAGTGTGGGTCCAAATTTGAGGGACACATTGTGTGGATCCTGACTTGAGGGACACGCACTATATATCTTGACTTGAGAAACACATTGTATGTATCACGGCTTGATGGACACATTGTATATATACCCTGACTTGAGGAATACATTGTATCCTGAGTTAAGGGACACACTGTCTTGAGTGACACATTATATGTATCCTGACTTGAGGGACACTGTATATATCCCGACTTGAACGACATACTTCAGTATGCTCAGGTTTTCTCTCTTCTTCCGATTCTCCTTGCACTTAATGGGACTGAATTCCAAGAGAAAATTTTCTGAATATTTTATAGAAATTTCAAGGTCATCCTGAAGTAAATTTCCTTCTTCTACTTTTTTCTTCTTTCTCATCGGCCGATTATCATCAGCGTAATCCTTCTGTCATCTCGTACAGGTCTATTCTTCAGATTATTCAATTTTCTTGGATCTCATTTTTTTTGTTATTAAAATGATTATTTAATAACTGCAGTAGCCGTGTCTTTGGAAGCAGCATTTGTTGACACAAGCTGCGTGGTACGTTGTCATGGCAGCCTTCAGTCAGCTAACGTGGCCAAAACAAACCCTGTTGACATGAAAATCCTTCCCGCTCATCTTGATGCAGTTGCTCTCCCCCCTGCCTCATGTGTTTCATTATTAGCCTGGTTACTCACCAGTTTGTTCTCCCTGATTTGCTCTCAGCGATTTGTTTTCACTGATTTGTGCTCAGCGAATTGTGTTTGATGGGGTCGAATCTCAGCTTTTAGCTATATCGACTTATATTACCGGCGTGTGTGACCGCTTGAGCCTTAATGTACGTACTCCTACAACTGTCAAGGAAATTTGCCTGTACCATTTCCTCATCCAACTTATTTGGATGAGGAAGTGCCTTTAGTTTCCCTCTGCGTCCCATTGTTCTTGGTCCTCTCATATCAAGCAGTTTATCCATATTTACTCTCCCAGTTCTTCTTAGTATTATGTACATAACAATCATTCTTTCCATCAGTGTAGTTACGTTTCAGGTTAATTTAGCTAAAAACTTTTTTTTTTTTTTTTTTTTTTTTTTTTTAGAGTTTGTGGACGTACTTGATCAAGTGGATACTCCAGACTGGGGCCTAACATACGTCTTGTATAAAATTATGACGGCTTCTCTGTTTATTTGCCAAAGCCACCTCACACTGTTTTCTTGGGTATATATCTAATTCTTAGCCATCACGTTCGAGCTTCGCGAAGGTGACAGTAAAGCAATCACGAGAAACTGTAGACCAATAGAGATAACTTTACACATAATCAGAATCTTTGAATGGGTCCTAAGAAGCAAGATTGACAATCGCATGGATCACAACAACTGTACAATCCGGGGCAGGATGGGTTTAAAGCAGATCGCCTTGCTTTTCACAATTGTTAAATCATTACGACATAGTCTTCGCCGCACCGGAAGACAAGCTAAATGCTGATGTCGTGTAGAATGATTTTGAAATAGCCTTCAAGTGCGACTATGGTGTCATAGCGCACAAAATGCGATATTTAACTTCTTAACGAAAGAACCCAGAGAGTAGAAGTAAACAGTGAAGTCGAAGGTTGTTACGGTGAAAAGATCTGTTTCTTGGAGCCCAGTACTCACCCTCATCTCAGATTCTCATTCTTAAATCCGACATAGACCAGAACATAAACCATTGCTCCTTAACATCCTTTGTTGATAACACCAGAATCTCTGAGAATGGCATCCTTCGAAGACACGGCGAATCTTCCGTCGGTTGTAAATCAAGTTTCTAGTGAACCTCAGACAACAGTTGATATTCAATGAGGACAGGTTTCAGTTGCTATGCTAGGGAGGAATGGAGGAAGTAAAGACCGAAGAGGATTACAGGACAAACTCAAAATATTTAGTAGAGCGAACCCCTCCAGGAAGGTTCCTTGATGCTGGTGAGGTGCTCTTGATCTAGGGAACTGGATCTGTGCTCCAGTTCCCTGAGTTAAACCTGAATACCTTCCATCCCTCCCCCAAGCACTGTATAATCCTATGGGTTTAGTGCTTCCCCCTTGATTATAATAATAATAATAATAGTAGAGCGAAAGTCTTGTGTGTAATACTTGAGATATAATGTTAGAAGATCTCACTTTCAAGGATCACAACAACAGTGTTGATATTGCTACTTCAAGGAAAATGATAGGATGAGTGACTAGAACTTTCAAGACAAAAATTAATGAACCAGTGATAATACTCTTCAAGTCACTTGTTCTCTCCAGGTTGGAATACTGCTGTATGCTAATGGTCCCCTACAGGGCAGGCGAGTTTGGTGAGCTGGAAAACAGAGAACTTTCACTGTATACATTCAAATATTTGAACTAATGGGAGCGCTAGAAGTCTCTCCAACAGCATTTCTAGGAACATAGGCAAGAAAGGTACATCATAATACACACCTGGAAAATCTTGGAGGGACTGGTTCCAAGCCTGCACACCTAAATCACCCCGTATAATAACAAGAGACTTCGCAGAAAGTGCAGAGTACCTCCAATACAAAGCAGGAGCGTGACGAGTGCACTCAGGAGATTTCAGTAAGCGCCAGTAGGCCATGACTTTTCAACGAATTTCCTTCGTGCGTAAGAGGAATTGCTAACAAACAGCTGATTGTCTTCAAGAGAGAACTTGACAAGTTCCTCGAATCAGTTCCTGACCAGCTGTGGCTCGCACGTTGAGTTGCAGGCAGCCATAGTAACTGCCTGGTTGATTAGGCCTTAATGCACCGGGAGGACTGGTCTGAGAATGGTCACAGGGGTGTGCTTCAGGTTAATTAATGGTGTTCTCAGACTTTTTTATGAGAGTGAAAGAATAGGAGGAGGGAGACAGTAGTGTAGTGATTAGCCTAGTGTGGGCCAGTATAGGCCTCGGCCTCAACTACCCGACTGATATGATGGGAACATTCAAAACAAGGGATGCCAAGCCAATGATGAACCTCTTTAAGTCATAGGGTCTCTCTAGGTTGAAATACTGTTGTACACTGACAGCCCCTTTTAAGGCAAGCGAAACTGCGGATCTAGAGAAAGTACAGAGAACTTTCACTGCACGTTTAAGTTCTATCAAGCACCTTAGTTGACCTTTATTCCTCGGAACGCAGGCGAGAAAGATAAATACTTTGCATCTGGAAAATGCTACAGGGACCGGTCCTGACTCTGCACATGGAAATCACTCCCTACGAAAGCAAAAGGCCCTACGGACAGTGCAATATACCCGCAATGAAAAGCAGGGGTGTCATGAGTACACTTAAAAGACAACCTAATAAGTATACGGGCACAAGACTCTTCAACGTCTTTCCCTCGTACATAAGGGGGATTATTAATAGGCCCCTAGTTGTCTTTAAGAAAGAAGTGGATAGGTTCCTAAAGTGATTTCTTGACCAACCGAGCTGTAATTCGTACACTGGACTGTGTGCAACCAGCATTAACAGTCTGATTTATCAAGCCCTGATCTACCGCGAGGCCTGGTCATGAACTGAGATGCGAGGGCGTTGATCCTCGAAACACACTCCAGGTCAAGAGTCGAGTCTTGGCTCCTGGCCCAGTCGCTTGCTCCCTTCTTGCCACTTGAACAATTTCACGCTTTTTTGGGTTGAGTGATCTTCAACTTTCAAACAGATTTGGCCCAATGAACAATATCAGCATAATCGCAGGCTTCAGCAGTGATAAGTTGCGTCCTTCTTGGCGCAGTACTCACCCCATTTATTTTTCTCCTTTCATATATGACATAGAGGAATAATTCATAGTACTGTATCAACATTTGCAGACGATTTTTGAATTTGTATGAGAATGGTATCCATCAAGGACACAGTAAATATCCAATCGATATAAGCCAGGTCTTCAAATAGGCCACGGGAAATAATATATTAAATTGGTACAAATTTCTACTTCATTTTCTAAGACAAAAAATAGAATTGATTATACAACCCACTTGGTATAAACCTTGGTAATAAATACCGACAAGTTGGTTTAGAAAGACACGTAAGCAAACACTATAACATATTTATTAGAAAACGTTTCGGTCCTGGGACCTTGATCACTTCTAACATACAGAGGTAGAAAGACATTATATATATATAGGCGGAGAGTGAGATGTGACGCACGTGACCTGAGGAATGTCATAAGAACATAAGAATGGAGGAACACTGTAGAAGGCCTACTGGCTCATGCGAGGCAGGTCTTTATCAAAACAACCTCTGCCTATGATGAGGACGGGTAGACGATGAAATCATGTGACTCCTGTGTTGCTGGGTTGGTGCTGCTTAAGTATCATGTATGCCAATGTTTTTGAAATTTTGTAGTTTCCAGTGTTGCGTTCTATAGTGTCGGTGACGGCGATTAGTGAGGCTTCTAGGCACCGTCGGCGTCTGAGGTCTGGTTCAGTGAGAACGAGTTGTGCCTCATTCCAGTTCATCAAATGCCGAATTTCCAACCTGAATGTCAAAAACAAAAGCATGGCTTCCTTCGATGTCACAGCCCTCTTTACCAACGTTCCTACTGACGCTGCAATCAACATTCTGAGACAGAGGCTCACTGAAAACCACGACCTCCCTTTACCTCTTCTAGATTTCATCAATCTAGTGGAACTTTGTGTTAATTTCAACTTCTTCAAGTATCAGGACAACTGTTACAAACAATGCTTTGGGATGGCAATGGGCAGCCCGCTCAGTGCTGTGCTTGCCAACCTCTTCATGGAAAACCTGGAGACAGAGAAATTCAGCACCCTCATTCCCAACACCGTTACCTGGCTAAGATACGTTGATGATATATTGGTTTTCTATCCGAGACGTCTCAATATCCAGGCCCTTCTCAACAAGATCAATGCAGTCGAACCATCAATAAAGTTTACACTTGAACTCGAAAATGATGGCAAACTTCCTTTCCTCGACGTTCTACTGTGCAGATCTCCCGACAGTGACAAACTTCTCTTCAAAGTGTATAGAAAACCTACCAACAAGGACGATCTTATACACTTTTATTCACACCAAGACACCCGCACTAAGAGAGGAGTCCTCATTGGCTTCTTCTTGAGAGCTCTTCGCATCTCCAGCCCTTGTTTTCTAGAAGAAGAATGCACTTACATAACACAAGCCTTTACAACTTCTTCAGTTCCCATCTTTCTTCATCCGAGATTGCAGACTCAAGGCACAAGCTATCCTCAACAAACCGCCCATGGAACAGCCCCCTAAACAGTTCATAGTACTCCCATGTGACGATGTTGCCACGAATGCTCGCCGGGCACTTGCTATGAGTAACATCAACGTTTCCACCATAAACACATCATCTATCAAAGACCTCACTACGAAACGCAGCCCCACACCTCTAACTTCTACAGCAGGCGTCTACACTATCCCCTGTGGGTTCTGTCCCAAGAAATATGTAGGCGAGACAGGCAGAGATCTTGCAGTCCTCCTGAATGAGCATCGAAATGCCTCTAACAGAGACGATGTAAGGTACGCCTGTGTCCTCCACAGAGACTCCACGGGGCATTTGATGAACTGGAATGAGGCACAACTCGTTCTCACCGAACCAGACCTCAGACGCCGACGGTGCCTAAAAGCCTCACTAATCGCCGTCACCGACACTATAGAACGCAACACTGGAAACTACAAAATTTCAAAAACATTGGCATACATGATACTTAAGCAGCACCAACCCAACAACACAGGAGTCACATGATTTCATCGTCTACCCGTCCTCATCATAGGTAGAGGTTATTTTGATAAAGACCTGCCTCGCATGAGCCAGTAGGCCTTCTACAGTGTTCCTCCATTCTTATGTTCTTATGACATTCCTCAGGTCACGTGCGTCACATCTCACTCTCCGCCTATATATATATAATGTCTTTCTACCTCTGTATGTTAGAAGTGATCAAGGTCCCAGGACCGAAACGTTTTCTAATAAATATGTTACAGTGTTTGCTTACGTGTCTTTCTAAACCAAAAACAACCCACTTAAAATAGTGAGTAGAGTGAAAGATGATTGTAAGGGATTCTGGACTAACACTATGAAAAGATTTCACATTCAAGGAGCGCAAAATATTGTTTTCATGTAAGTCTTGCTCTCGGGACACGACGTATTTTGCCACGTCATCTGTCAGAGAAGATAATTTACCCCACGTGACTTTGTTTCCCTACTTATTTCTCAACAGTGCACATGTCTGGTGCTGACTTCTACCTTGGTCCCTCATATTGAGCGTCCCTTCCATCTTCTGTGAAATTTTATGCCAGGAAAACAAAGGTAGCTTTTTTCCTAGTATGTAGCTATCATAAAGAATAGCAGAGCAGCTGATAATGTATCAAATTTTGTTTAACCCCAAAAAATAATGGGTCTGGCCTTCTGACAGCAGGACCTACCTTGTGTCCCTGACATTGTGGCCTTCCCTAACACTGGCATTGACAGTCTACATCTTTACATCGCTACTAATAAATTAGGAACAGAAGCTGTCTCTTTCCCATCCTACTCACTACGAGAGACATACAACAGTCACAACTGCAAGGAAAATAATAGATTATATAACTAGAACCTTGAAAAACAAGAGCTACCAAGCCAGTGATGATACTCTTCAAGGAAGATCCTGAGAATATACTTTAATTGTCCCTACTAATTCAGCCTAATGTTTTAGTTAATGGCAATGACTAAAATGCATGAGACTTTTTCAGCATGGAATGCGGATGAAAGAGAATATATACCCGTGTATAACACTGAAATAACTGGATGTTAGTCTGTACGCTGTAGTTACTCCTTGCTCACGGTGACTTTAAAAATAATACTCCTTATGAGAGCAAGAGGCATGACTGTCCAGAAGAAAGTGTGTAATACGCTGAGAGATAACTCCAAGTATAAAGGATCCATCAGAAATAAGAGGAAATGGCAGAGCAAACACCTAATTAACTTTGGCAAAGGTATAATACAGATAAGTTTATAATTAAGACACGTACAACACCTGGATATCTTTGTTCAGAGACGTTTCGCCTGTGCAGCAGCTTTATTACTGGAACCAGTGGAAGAACTGGAGAGGTACAGTAGTCGAAGACGTGATCACATGTGTACGCGACCACTATTGGAAGTACTTCAGTTAATGATCAGATGGGCTGTAGGATTTACGTTGGACTGCATGCCTAGATTACAAACTAAGTCATTAACAAGGAGTCTTCTGAGACTGGCTCACAGAGGCAATTATTCTCCTGAACCATCTGCAGATAAAGAAAAGGAATACCAAAAATGTACCCCGTTCCTTTTCCAGTCCATTCCACTATTTGCTCTCTAACATTAATAAAGTATTCCTTAGCCTCTCTGTGGCTCACTTGTGCTTGTAGCTTCCACCTGTATCTTCTTACCCATATTTCTCTCTTGTTGAACAATCTTTCAATATTCATACTATCAATACCTCTGCAATCTTGTACGTCGTGACCTTATCTCCTCCTGTTCTTTGCTTATCCAAAGTTGCTTTAATCCGTTTTCATGCTGCATTGCACTCAGTTGCGGTACTGATTTGGTTGTTACTCAGCCTTTGCCCAATCTTCTTAACATGCTGGAGCAGGTGTGGGCTCCATGCTGGTGCAGGTGTGGGTTTCATGTTGGTGCAGGTGTGGGCTCCATGCTGGTGCAGGTGTGGGCTCCATGCTGGTGAAGGTGTGGGCTCCATGCTGGTGAAGGTGTGGGCTCCATGCTGGTGCAGATGAGGGTTCCATGCTGGAGCAGGTGTGGGTTTCATGTTGGTGCAGGTGTGGGCTCCATGCTGGTGCAGGTGTGGGTTTCATGTTGGTGCAGGTGTGGGTTTCATGTTGGTGCAGGTGTGGGCTCCATGCTGGTGCAGGTGTGGGCTCCATGCTGGTGAAGGTGTGGGCTCCATGTTGGTGCAGGTGTGGGCTCCATGCTGGTGCAGATGAGGGCTTCATGCTGGTGCAGGTGTGGGCTCCATGCTGGTGCAAGTGTGGGCTCCATGCTGGTGCAGGTGTACGCTCCATGCTGGTGCAGGTGTGGGCTCCATGCTTGCAGGTGTGGGCTCCATGCTGGTGCAGGTGTGGGTTCCATGCTGGTGCAGGTGTGGGCTCCATGCTGGTGCAGGTGTGGGCTCCATGCTGAAGGTGTGGGCTTCATGCTGGTGAAGGTGTGGGCTCCATGCTGGTGCAGATGTGGGCTCCATGCTGGTGAAGGTGTGGGCTCCATGCTGGTGCAGGTGTGGGCTCCATGCTGGTGAAGGTGTGGGCTCCATGCTGGTGCAGGTGTGGGCTCCATGCTGGTGCAGGTGTGGGCTCTATGCTGAAGGTGTGCGCTCCATGCTGGTGCAGGTGTGGGCTCTATGCTGAAGGTGTGGGCTCCATGCTGGTGCAGGTGTGGGCTCCATGCTGGTGCAAATGTGGGCTCCATGCTGGTGCAAGTGTGGGCTCCATGCTGGTGCAGCGCGTATATTGTTCTAAAATATAATCTTAGATATTTGTGCTCACCTAATTGCATTGACAAGAGTCAACTTACAGCTCCTGGATCCTCGTTAATTCTTATCGATCAGCTTTTCTTATTTCTGGGCTTCAGTGAATGATCATACCTGCTTTGCACACTGTGTATGTTGTCTGTCTTCACTGCTTATTCTTCCAGTACCTTTAGTGCTTTTCACTCATTGTCCTGAGTCCTGTAACTCACCGACGTCCTTATCTATCATCTATGTCACCTGAAGACTAATTCTCGCGTTTCTGATAGTCTGTCACTTTAGCCCTATCAAGTCTTATTTTGTATGCAGAGTGATCCCCTGGTTCTGCTGTCTTCTCATGTAGTTACACTGAATGTCTAAGTCTCGACTCGCAGTCCTTTCTTTTCCTCAGCTCTGGGACATGTCTCATTGCTAACATTTTAATATTTTCTGAGTATAAGTTGTTACTCGTCTCTGAGTGATTTTTCTCTGTTGCTCCTTCAACTTGGGACAGTGAGTGCCACAGCAAAAAAAAAAAAAAATATACGAAATGCTAAAGCTCCTCTTATGAAGTAGTGAATGGACTAATAATTTCTTGGAAATGTGTGGGTAAGAAACTTTGAAATGAAGCAGGAAAAATGAAATGAAGCAGGAAAAATCTACGAGTGTTAAACGCAGGAGCGTGAAGTGAAACTCTCGGGTGGAAGAACACCAAGTTTGCAAATGGGAGAGAATGTATATAACATGCGTAATTGGGTCACTGAGGCGATCAAAATAGAGCACTGAGGTTTGAAATGGGAAGAGCATATTCCTGGTATCCGAAGGAGACACTGGTTCTCAGCACAGTGAGACAAAGACAAAGACAAAGATTTGCTTCACCAAATCTTTGTCATTGGTTGTGCATGCAGAAAACCCATAGTTATGCGGAGCATTTTCGGGTAAGCTTAAGCCTAACTTAAGACTACAATGGTAATAACTATTATTTGCCTATAATATATATTATATATATATATATATATATATATATATATATATATTATATATATATATATATATATATATATATATATATATATATATTATGTATGTATGTATGTATGTATATATATAAGGACATTAAGGGTGTGCAAACAATAAATTTAGCCATTACAATGAAAAACAAGCACACAATTATTAGTTTAATGTTGAATTATGATTACAAATAATGAGAATAAGTATGTATAGTTTTCACATTTTTGTGGTAGCAAGAATTGATTAGTATATTTAATACATTTTTGCCACATGCGAGTGAGATTGGGCGGGGGGTGGGGGGAGAACAGACGGGAAACACGACCATATCTGTCTAAATTTAAACATTTTGCATCTGCAATGAGACATCAGAATGCTGAAACAAGAGCTCACGCGTTCAAATTAGGCACACGTGATGCATGATGAAACTGACACAGAGAAATTAGATCAAAATGAGATAAAACGTGAGGCAAAAAGCAAATGTGATGAAACTGGGAGGCCGCGTCTCTCGAAGGTGAGTAATAACGTCTAAATTAAGACGCAGATTACATCAAACGACAGCCCTGACTACCCAAGTATCTTTAACCAACACGCACACCGTAGCCCTGAATTATGAAGGTGGGACTGAGTTGTGGAAACTCGGTCAGTGAAAGACCTTCATGTGTCTTACCGGGAGGGCTTGGAGGAGGAGGAGGAGGAGAGGAGCAGGAGGTGGAAACATGAGGCGACCAAAAAATGAGAAAGAGGAAAAAGAATAAGACAGAAAAGGAGGAGGAAATGAGGGAAAAAGATAAGAAAGTTGGTAGTGGAAGAGGAGATAGGAAAGGGAGAAAGGAAAATTAGGTAGAGGATCAGGAGGTTGTACAGGACGAGGAGCAGAAGTTGGAAGAGAGTGTAGAGGGAGGGGACAAGGACGAGACTGGTGTGGAGGAAGACAAGTTGGAGTAGGGGCAAAGGGGTAAGGAGGAGGAGCAGCAGCAGTATAGGATAGGAAAGATATGGTAAAACCTTTAATGTATCTTTGATGGGTTACAAGAGGCCTCCTTCTCCCGAAACTTGGCCCTGGGCCAGGCATGATTAATGCTTATCTGGTCAACCAGGCTATTCCTGCTGGTGGTGCGCAGACGCACATCATCAGCTCAGCTGATCCAGCACTTGACGGAGGTATTTGTCCAATTTCCTGTTGAAGACTTTCTACATTTTCGTTGATGTCTTCTTGTAGAATATTGAATAGGCTTGGGCCACGGATGTTGATACAATGTTCTCTTATCGTACCCATTGCACCCTCTCTTCTTCACTAGGATTATTTTACATTTTCTCCCCTCTCTCGCTATCTAGGCCTTCAAATACCTTCCACGGATATATTACTACTATATATATATATATATATATATATATATATATATATATATATATATATATATATATATATATATAATATATATATATATATATAGGTCTATGTCTCTATGTAGCTGTAAATAATCTTTGTATTTCTGTTTCTGTTCCATCTCTGATACCTCTCCTGTCCTGAACAGAGCTGTCAACACTGAACAATACTCATAAGCAAGAGAGCACGAGCTTTTTAAAGACTGTCACCATTGGCAATATTTTCCTTGTTTTAAAAGTTCTCATTATCCAACCTGTCATAATTTCTGGCATTCATGATATTTGCCTTATTGTGTTCCTTAAAAGAATTGTCAACTGACATTTATACACCCAGCTCTTGTACATGTTTCTTTTGCTTTATTTATTTGGTGATCTTTGTGTATTTTGTATGCAGTGTCCCTTTCCATATCAGAGCAATTGCAACTTGTCACCATTGGACGTCATGTTATTCTCTACTGCCCTCTGGAAGACTTTGCTAACATCTTGCAATTTGCCCGTGTCTTCTACCGAAGTGATTTCCTTGCTTATTTAGGTATAATCCGCAAATGATGATGCGAAACTGGCGAGAGTTTTATCTATGCCTCCCAGCACACATAAGGGGGATTACCAATAGACCCCTGGCTATCTTCAAGAAGGCGCTGGACAGGCACCATGTAAAGTCAGTACCTGACCAGCCGGGCTGTGGTTCGTACGTCGGGTTGCGTGCGGCCAACAGTAACAGCCTGGTTGATCAGGCCCTGATCTACCATGAGGCTTGGTCACAGACCGGGCCGCGGGGTTGTTGTCCCCCGAAACCCTCTCCAGGTATACTCCAAGTATGAATGTAAGAAACAACTAGCGCTCTACTGACTTCTTGATGCACTCCTTGAGGCTTCTAGGCAATCATCTATATTGAAGTTATTCTCCAAAGGATACTGCGTGTTCCTGCTAGTGGCATTTTTTCACTTCTTTATAAATAAAGAATTCCACGAATTCGGTCTGGGTGCTGCATAACGTAACATTTCTTTCAGTTCCATTTCAAATTTCACGGGATTATTGCTTATGTCAGTTATGGGATCTGTGTTACCTTCACCCGGTTTTTATTTAGTGGATTGCTGAACATTGATTTATATTGCTCTTTTAGAATTTCGCTCCTTTCTTTTTCATCATCAGTGTATGAGTCTTCTGTGACTAATTCTAGAGGTAGTTCTTAGCTTGGATTTCGCATATATATAAATATATATATATATATATATATATATATATATATATATATATATATATATATATATATATATATATATATATATATATATATATATATAATATATATATATAATATATATATATATATATATATATATATATACACATATATATATTTTATTATTTTTTTTTTTATCACACTCCGATCCCACCAAGGCAGGTGGCCCGAAAAAGAAAAACTTTCAAACCATCATTCACTCCATCACTGTCTTGCCAGAAGGTGCTTACACTACGTTTTAAACTGCAACATTAACAACCCTCCTTCAAGTGCAGGCACTGTACTTCCATTCAGGATCAGTCGCCTGCGGTTTCCTGAATCCCTCAAATGTTACTTTCTCACACTCCAACAGCACGTCAAGTATTTAAAAACCATTTGTCTCCATTCACTCCTATCAAACACGCTCACGCATTGCCTGCTGGAAGTCCAGCCCCTCGCACAAATAACCTTTCCTTTACCCTTTGCCCTCCAACCTTCCTAGGCCACCCTACCCCGCTTCCTTCCACTACAGACGATACACTCTGAAGTCTTCTGTTCGCTCCATCTCTACATGTCCGAACCCCTCACAACCCTTCCTCGCCTTGGACAACAGTTTGGTAATCCGCACCCTCCTAACTTCCAAACTACGAATTCTCTGCATTATATTCACACCACACATTGCCCTCAGACATGACATCTCCACTGCCTCCAGCCTTCTCCTCGCTGCAACATTCATCACCCACGCTTCACACCCATATAAGAGCGTTGGTAAAACTATACTCTCATACATTCCCCTCTTTGCCTCCAAGGACAAAGTTCTTTGTCTCCACAGACTCATATATATGTATTGGCACTACACTTTTTTTGTTGTACGTTGGACCATGTTGTGTGTATGACTGAGTTGATTTGTCCACTATGTTGTGCACCTCTGTGCCCCCTGTTGTTTTTCCTTCTTTGTAGCATTTTTCAGATCACTTTTTTTTCCTGTCTAAAAATATGCGGCTTGTCTTGTTCCCGTTGTTTCAGTAACATTGCCTTCCTTATACACGGTGGTCTGGTTAACTAAGGTCATAACATTGTCCGAACTGCAGTGAGTATTTGCACGTCTCTGCGTTTCATTGTAAAACAACACTTGCCCTTTCTTAGCATATTAAAATTTTCTGGTGTGTTGGTTCCAACATACTCTACAGCATATGCAGATCCTCTTGCTATCATATTTACATATGACCTCACTGTCTTCGTTTTCTGTGGCAGAAACATTTTTGTTTTCTTTGAGATGCTCTGCATTATTTTCTTTTGCTGAATATATTCCTCCTTTGGTTTCTTTTGTCCTCTTTAGTCCCTTTGTTGTTCTCCTTCATCCCCCGCCCTCCTCCTTCTTCCTCATTCAGTCACTCTTTCTTTCTTTTCCTTCCTTCTCGGTCTCTCCTTATCTCCTTTCCTACCCACCTTCCCTTCCTCTTCTTTCCTTCTAATCCCCATTCTCTCCTTTCAGATTTATCCTCTCCTTCATCCCTCCCTTCCTTATTTCACTTTTCGTCCTTCTCCCCCCCCCCTACTCAGTCCTTTCTCCTTTCTTCCTACTTCTTGCTCATCATCCTATACAATCTTTCCTCTTTTTCTCATCACTTCTTCCCTCTTTCCCTCCATCCACCACTTCCCTCCCTCCTCTCTCAACCTTTCCCCTACCTCCCTCCCTCCCTGCAAAAGCACTAAGCGTCAACAGACTCTCCAGTAACACAGCTCTCGCGCTGGCTATTTCAATGTGCATTTTAATTTACAAATTGAGTTACCTTGTTAAAAATAGTTTAGAGTCTGGTCCTCGCGCACAACCAAAGTTTATTGAGTTCAAAAAATCAACCCATTTTATCAACCTCTTTTTGGTTGTGAGTTTTGTCTGTTTTACACAGGATGGTATAGAGGTGAATACATAAACACACACACACACCCACACACACACACACACACACACACAGCACACACACACCCCAACCACAATATGACACATAGAAACACACACACACACACACACTAGGATGTTGAAGATTGTCAGAGTTGCAGGAAGGGATACACAGGGGTCATCGTAGGGAGGCAGTTGCTGTTTAGGATTGGTAAACGACTCACGGAGAGGAAGATACCCGAGGTGTGCCAGTTGCAGATGAGGTGCAAGTTGATTGACGACCAAAAAGGTCAGCGACAAACACCAAACACACACAAAGACTATACTCCAGACACTGTCCAGCACACGAGGAGTAGGCTACCTGGAGTTCAATGCCCACCAGTGCAAAGTCCAGAGGTATTGGGGACGGGCAAAGAATGACCGCAGAACCGAGTACGTCCCTAGTGTGCCAGATGACTACAAACATCACTCGACAGAAAAAGGATCTATAGGCTGAGACTTCAGCACTCTCTGAGTCACACCAAGTGCAGTCATATTGGAAGCAAACCCGAGTACAGCAGGCCCGAGATCTCACAGAAATTGAGTAAACAGGTCCCCAAGGCACATCAACCAAATAACTGCTGCAGCATATGGGCGCCTAGCAAACCTCAGAACAGCATTCCGACATCTTAATAAGGAATCGTTCAGGACCCCGTACACTGTGTACGTTAGGCCCATATTGGAGTATGCGGCACCAGTTTGGAACCCACACCTAGCCAAGCATGTAAAGAAACTAGAGAAAGTGCAAAGGTTTGCAACAAGACTAGTCCCAGAGTTAAGAGGTATGTCCTATGATGAGAGGTTAAGGGAAATCAACCTGACGACACTGGAGGACAGGAGAGATAGGGGGGACATGATAACGACTTACAAAATACTGAGAGGAATTGACAAGGTGGACAAAGACAGGATGTTCCAGAGACTGGACACAGCAACACGGGGACACAGTTGGAAGCTGAAGACACAGATGAATCAAAGGGATGTTAGGAAGTATTTCTTCAGCCACAGAGTAGTCAGTAAGTGGAATAGTTTGGGAAGCGATGTAGTGGAGGCAAGATCCATACATAGCTTTAAGCAGAGGTACGATAAAGCTCATGGTTCAGGGAGAGTGACCTAGTAGCGACCAGTGAAGAGGCGGGGCCAGGAGCTTGGACTCGACCCCTGCAACCTCAACTAGGTGAGTACAACTAGGTGAGTACACACACACACACACACACACACACACACACACACACAGGGAAATGACTTACGAAGAAAGGTTGAGGGAAATCGAACTGACGACACTGGAAGACAGGAGGGTCAGGGGAGACATGATAATGACATACAAAATACTGCGTGGAATGGATAAGGTGGACAGAGACAGGATGTTCCAGGGAGGGGACACAGAAACAAGGGGTCACAATTGGAAGCTGAAGACTCAGACGAGTCACAGGGATGTTAGGAAGTATTTCTTCAGTTATAGAGTCGTCAGGAAGTGGAATAGCCTAGGAAGTGATGTAGTGAAGAGAGGAACCATACATAGCTTTAAGACGAGGTATGACAAAGCTCAGGAAGCAGAGAGAGGACCTAGTAGCGATCAGTGAAGAGTCGGGGCCAGGAGCTGTGTCTCGACCCCTGCAACCACAATTAGGTGAGTACACACACACATACACATAGCTTTAAGAAGAAGTATGATAATGTTCTTGGAGCTGGGAGGGAATAGATCTAGTAGCGACCAGCGAAGAGGGAAGGCCAGGAGCTGTGATTGACCCCTTCAACCACATGAAGGTGAGTACACGCACCCCGAAGGCTTTCCATCATCCTAGAAGTATTTTTGAGGAGATCAGCCCCTCAGCCTTGATTTGTGTTCATTTTCATAATCACCATCAGTGTGAAGCTCAGGTATTAGGATGAGTTCTTTATACCGGAGCCAGAAGTGAGGTACGGAAGTTGGAGATGGGGTCAAAGGAGGAGGGGCCCATTAGTGGAGGTAAGAAGTTAAGAAATAAGGTGTACTGCAGAAGAACTACTGGCCCATGCCAGGCAGGTCCTCAAATGCCATCCTTCTCACTCATGACTCATGGTTCAGCTGTAAAGTTGAGGAAGATTCTTATATCAAGATTCATGTCTCAGCTCCACATTGGTTGAGGTTATGGAGCTGACCATTTATCAAGACTGAGGGACTGACCACCTCACAATTATTTCTTCGTGGCTGAGGAACTGATCACCTCATGTTAATTTCTCCACTACTTCTGCAGTGGGCAGGTAAAGTTCTCTCTCTCTCTCTCTCTCTCTCTCTTTCTCTCTATCACACACACACAAACAAACACGTGTGTGGAGGGGAGGGGGGGGGGGTGCGAGTGAGTAGTCATAGTGAGGAATGAGACTAAGTAAAAGACTCACTTTATTCTACGGAACTTTTAAAATCGTCAAATGATACAGTAGAAATACTGGGTATTAAACTCGAGTACACAAATCTAATAATTATCCTGGAGTATAAACCACCGTCGACAGCTGCAGAAAAGCAAAGTAACAAATACATTCAGCACATAGACACTACTTTGAAAATCTTACACAATATTATCCTCCTTGCAGATTATAAATTTCTAAATATTGAATGGAAGTTGGTAAACAATAGCATTGAACCAATAAAAGGAACCAGAGAGCTTCTGAGCCTCCTTGAAACGTCTTCTTTGAATCACTAGACAACAGGACCAGCTAGAAATGAAAATTTACTAGACTTCATGTTGACGTGCAGTCAGGAATAAATGTAAGACATGACACTCTCAGGTACAATATAGTCCTATCACAACTCACTGGCAACAACCCGAACACACTGTTCCTAGCTCCGACTAACCCATACGAAGTCTCCCTTATTATCAACACACTAAAAAACAAGGCAGGGGATTTAAATACCTTACCACCCTTTATATACAAAAAAGCGTCACAAGTACTATCACCAATCATTGCAACACTCTTTAACAAATCCATTGAATCCTCCACCTTCCCTACAGTTCTCAAAATAGCAAGGGTCACCCCGATCCATAAAGGAGGAGACCAAACAGAGTTGAATAACTATAGGCCAATATCCAATTTACACCCTCTCTCAAAAATCTTCGAAAAATTAATTCATAAACGAATCTACTCCTACCTCATCTCCCAAAACATTCTCAACCCCTGCCAATTTGGATTCAGGCCTAATAAAAATACTAATGATGCTATTATACACATGCTAGAACATATATACACTGCAATAGAGAAAAAAGAAGTCCCACTGGGGATCTTCATTGACTTACGTAAAGCTTTTGATACAGTTGACCATGACTTGCTCCACGTAAAATTGTCACACTATGGTATTAGAGGGCACTCCCTCAACTACCTCAAGTCTTACCTCAGCAACAGAAGCCAATATGTGTACGCAAATGGGGCAAGCTCTTCCGCTCAACCAATTACAGTTGGTGTCCCACAGGAAGTGTCCTTGGCCCTCTTCTCTTTCTCCTATACATAAATGACCTACAAATGCTTCGCAATTACTCAAACCCACACTTTTTGCAGATGACACTACATACGTCTTCTCTCACCCGAGCCCAGTCACGCTAGCCAATACTGTAAACACCGAATTACAGAAAATATCTACCTGGATGAGGACTAACAAACTTACACTAAACATTGACAAACTTACTTCATTCAGTTTGGAAACAGAGCTACAGATGTACCTCTTAACATAACGATAAACAGATCACCTATCACAAAGCTAACAGAGGGAAAATTCTTAGGAATCCACCTTGATAATAGACTCAAATTTCATACACATATACAACAAATTTCTAAGAAATTTTCCAAGACTGTAGGCATACTATCGAAGATACGGTACTATGTTCCACAGTCAGCCCTCCTGGCCCTTTATCACTCTCTTATTTACCCTATCTCACCTATGGAATTTGTGCATGGGGCTCAACAACAATTAACCATCTCAGACCACTAATTACCCAACAAAAGGCTGCAGTTAGAATGATAACAAATTCTCACTACAGGCAGCACACTCCACCAATATTCAAAACACTCAACCTACTCACCATACAAAACATCCATACTTATTACTGCACCTATTACATACATAGAACACTTAACTCTGATATTAACCCTCCCCTCAAACATCTCCTTGCCAACCTCAACAGAACACAATGACCATAACACAAGGCACAGATCACTCTTTGATGTTCCTCGTGTCCATCTCACGCTATGCAAAAACTCAATGCACATAAAAGGCCCTAAAATCTGGAATTCATTACCTGTAAATATAAAAGAAACACTACCTGTTTATAAATTCAAGTCTCTTCTCAAAATCACTTACTCACTCAAAACCAAATAAATACTGAATAACTGAACCTTATAAATTGTATATCCTAAATGTTACTCACAATTATATCACACAAATGTTAAACCTAAGACCCAATCTAACTTTGTTATTTTTTTAAATACACTACCTAACAGAATACTCCATTCTACTGAATGTACAGCAATGCATGCAACCATATGACCTGTCTTTGTAATACTCATTTGTGCTTTATTGTTATCTGTTTACAATAATGTTTTATCACTGATTACATCATTGCTTAGTTAATCTTAAGTTAATTTTAAGCCAGCCCGTAATGCTATGCATATAAGTGGCTTTGGCATGCTGCTCTTACCTGTATTTTTTGTACCTCTGTTTGTATGCTTAAATTACTAAATAAATAAATAAATAAAACTATATTCAAGTACAAATAGGCTTGAATCCAACAGATAATTAACTATAAAGTAAGATGCTAACACCGAAAATAGAAGAACGTACAGTAGAAGAATGAGGACTATTGAATTGCTTAAAACCAGTCATGTGTCACAACAAAAGTAAGATAATCTATGCTAAAGAATTGCCGATATAGAAAAGAAACTGAAGTGTTCGTATCAGACGGAAGAAACACAAAAATAAAAAAAAATAGATTTCAAAAAAAAAATCGTAAAAAAAAAATCAGTTTGGTTTTAAGTTATCAATATAATAGTGTTATGAGGGATCCCTGTAATTTGCTGTTCAAGTTGTTTACATGTGATGTCTTCACATCCCCACTACGTCACATAATTCTTGAAACGAAAATGTTTGTTAAAATCTGACGAATTTCATCCCGACACTCAGTAAGTCATCTAAGGAGAGAATATCGACTAAGCCAACGAACACTGTTGTACATTAGCAGCGCTGTGTACACTAGTAGCGCTGTGTACACCAGTAGCGCTGTGTACACTAGTGGCACTGTGTACACTAGTGGCGCTGTGTA
The DNA here is from genome assembly GCF_026875155.1 of Cherax quadricarinatus. Classification (NCBI taxonomy): domain Eukaryota; kingdom Metazoa; phylum Arthropoda; class Malacostraca; order Decapoda; family Parastacidae; genus Cherax; species Cherax quadricarinatus. The sequence continues at coordinate 103,556,794 of NC_069402.1, forward strand.
CACTAGTGGCGCTGTGTACACCAGTAGCGCTGTGTACACTAGCAGCGCTGTGTACACCAGTAGCGCTGTGTACACCAGTAGCGCTGTGTACACTAGTAGCGCTGTGTACACTAGTAGCGCTGTGTACACTAGTAGCGCTGTGTACACTAGTGGCGCTGTGTACACAGTGCGCTGTGTACACCAGTAGCGCTGTGTACACCAGTAGCGCTGTGTACACTAGTGGCGCTGTGTACACTAGTGGCGCTGTGTACACCAGTAGCGCTGTGTACACTAGTGGCGCTGTGTACACTAGTGGCGCTGTGTACACTAGTGCGCTGTGTACACAAGTGGCACTGTGTACACCAGTAGCGCTGTGTACACCAGTAGCGCTGTGTACACCAGTAGCGCTGTGTACACTAGTGGCGCTGTGTACACTAGTGGCGCTGTGTACACTAGTGGCGCTGTGTACACTAGTAGCGCTGTGTACACTAGTGGCGCTGTGTACACTAGTGGCGCTGTGTACACCAGTAGCGCTGTGTACACTAGTGGCGCTGTGTACACTAGTGGCGCTGTGTACACTAGTGGCGCTGTGTACACTATGCGCGTGTCACTAGGGCTGTGTTAACTAGTAGCGCTGTGTACACTAGTGGCGCTGTGTACACCAGTAGCGCTGTGTACATTAGTGGCGCTGTGTACACTAGTGGCGCTGTGTACACTAGTGGCGCTGTGTACACTAGTGGCGCTGTGTACACTAGTGGCGCTGTGTACACTAGTAGCGCTGTGTACACCAGTAGCGCTGTGTACACTAGTAGCGCTGTGTACACCAGTAGCGCTGTGTACACTAGTGGCGCTGTGTACACTAGGGCTGTGTACACAGTGCGCTGTGTACACTCAGTGCGCTGTGTACACCAGTAGCGCTGTGTACACTAGTGGCGCTGTGTACACCAGTGGCGCTGTGTACACCAGTAGTGCTGTGTACACCAGTAGCGCTGTGTACACTAGTGGCGCTGTGTACACAGTGGCGCTGTGTACACTGTGCGCTGCGTACACCGTAGCCTGTGTACACTGTGGCGCTGTGTACACTATGGCGCTGTGTACACTAGTGGCGCTGTGTACACCAGTATCGCTGTGTAACAGTGGCCAGTTGTTGACACAAAGTTGGCGCTGTGTACATAGTGGAGCTTACACATTAGCATGTGTCAACTATAGTGGCGCGTTAACTAGGCGCTTAGACACTAAGGCCGCTGTGTACACCAGTAGCCTTGTCTGTGGTCGCGTGTCACTAGTGGCGTGTACATAGTGCGCTGTGTACACATAGCTGCTTTGTAACCAGTACGCTGTGTTAACTAGTGCGCTGTTACGATAGTGGCCTGTGGTACCCATAGCGCTGTGACTATGTGCTTCTGTGTACACTAGTGGCGGTCTGTGTACACAGTGGCGACTGTGTAATCATAACGCTGTGTACACAGTCGCTGAGTACACTATGGCGTGTGACAGTGGCGTGTACCAGTAGCGCAAATTTTTTACTCCGTGCGCTGTGTACATTAGTGCGCTGTGTACACCAGTAGCGCTGTGTACCATATGCGTGTGTACACTAGTGGCGCTGTGTAAAACTAGTGGCGCTGTGTACACCAGTAGCGCTTTGTACACCAGTAGCGCTGTGTACACTAGTGGCGCTGTGTACACTAGTGGCGCTGTGTACACTAGTGGCGCTGTGTACACAAGTGGCGCTGTGTACACCAGTAGCGCTGTGTACACCAGTAGCGCTGTATACACCAGTAGCGCTGTGTACACTAGTGGCACTGTGTACACCAGTAGCGCTGTGTACACCGATTTCACCCGGCTCAGTAAATTCTGAAAAATAAAATTGACTACCTTGGTTCCAGTTTTATAACTTCAAGTTCCTTAAGGCCAGTTTTTTGCACACAAAGTTTCCTTACGTATAATACAATGGAAGCCTATCATTGAATGTTCAACATATATAGCAAACACGTTTAGCAAACCTGCTGGTCGCCCAGTCATGCTGGGTGCTCCATCAGTCGTCATAGAAACTATCTTTGAAAGATCAACCTATAGATTAGACAGTTCATTTACGTATAGTTTTCTTTGGTTAGGTTAGACTTATTTTTAGCTGTATCTTCGTGTTTTGTTCAGGTCTGACAGGAAAAAAACAATTGTCAGAATCGCAAAATAACTTTGGGTGGCAGTGCGTGCCATGTGCCAAATTTTTTTTTTTTTTTTGCGTGCCACCATGGGTATGATGCCATATGTTTGCCACTTCTGCCTTTGTGTAAAAAAAACATTTTTAATAAAGTGTTTATATTTAATATTTTACTTTCTTGGACATATTTTAAGGGTTTAACTTCAAATTCACCCTAAATGATAAAACATCATTATGGAATTTATTAACAATCCGAATCGCACTGATTCGGATTGTGGAATTCACTGCAGTGGCACAGGTATAATTATGTAATATTAGTCAGTGGATTCATGAACTCACCACAGAGAATGGACGGTGGAAGATGTCTCTGTGTTGGAATGATGAAGCGTCTAGAGTTAGTAAGTAAGTAAATTTATTCAGGTATACACAGATAGTTACATAGAATTATCATACATAGCAGCATATGTGTATAGAACCTAGGATAACCCAAAAAAGTCAGACGGAGTGACTTATTTCCATTGGGGTCCTTTTACCTTATTATTATAATATAAAGGTTATAATATTTTCTTATTATTCTACAATGAAGATAACATCTTATTATCATACTAAAAACACTATCTACTACACCAAGGTCATTAAGACTATCTACAATACGAGGGTCATTACTAGGAATAAGGTAAAATTTACACGTATGTTAGCTAAAAAATAGAAAATAATTCCCCTCCCTTTCTGTAGCTACATTCATCAAACACTTTTTGGCAGTCTTCTTTCTCCAATCTTTCTCCAAAAAAATAAATAAATAAACAGGTATTTCACATGTGTCTTGTTCACCTACTTCTCGTTTTTCTGTACCATTGCTGTAAACAGCAACAGCCTGATTGAGCAAGAAATCAACAGAAAAACTTGGCTCCAAGCCGGATGTCGAGGGTAGAAGAGGAACGAAGTTGATAACGAGAGTGATGGAGAAGGTAACAAGTAATGGAGAAGGCAACGAGTGATAGTGTAGGTAATGAGTGTTGGAGTACGTAACGATAAAGATGGATTAGATAGCGAGAACGATAGCTTTTGATAACGAGAGTGATAAAGTAGGTATGGAGGGCGAAGGATAAAGTAAGAAGACTGATGTATGAAGAAACGAAATTGATGAAGTATATAATGAATGATGGAAGAGGTAACGAAAATAAAGGAAATATATCGAGTGATGGAAGTAACAGGAGGGATTTCAAAGGTAACGAGAGGGATAGAAGTAACGAGAGTGATAGAAGTAACAAGTGAGAGAGGAGAAAGCGAAAGTTATAGCTGAGGTAAGCAGTGATAGAAGTAACGAGGGTGATATAGGAAATAAAAAGTGATAGAAGTAACGAGATTGGTGGAGTAGGCAGCGATGATGATGGAGGAGTTATTAAGTAGAGTGATAAAGATTCATAGAAGACCATCTCATCCTAAGCTTCAACAAAGACAGTCTTCTCTCAGGCACAAACAAACAAAAATTCATTTGTTTGTGTTTTTACATCATCGTGTATGCGTGTTTTATGTTGTTTTTCTCTGATATTGTTTTCTAGTGTTTTTGGGCTGCTATTTTTTAAGGCGTTTGCGCCTTTTTGTGTGTCCAGGTCGCTGCGATTGTTTATATTCTTTTGTTGTACCTTAACTAAGAGTCGAGTCTTTGATGTTTGTGTGCGCGCGAGGGTGTTTGTATGTGTGCGTGCGTGTGCGCGCGACGGTATTTGCATGTGTGAGTGCGTGTGCGCGTGAGACTGTTTGTATGTTTGAGTGCGTGTGCGCGCGAGACTTCGTATGTACGTGTGCGCGTGAGGGTGTTTGTATGTGTGCGTGCGCGTGCGCGCGACGGTATTTGTATGTGTGCGTGCGTGTGCGCGCGAGGGTGTTTGTATGTGTGCGTGCGTGTGCGCGCGAGGGTGTTTGTATGTGTGCGTGTGTGTGCGTGCTTGATTTGTGTTTACAAGGGTCGATTCCTAGCTCTCAGCCCCCGTCTTTCGAGATATATTGCTTGGCATTATCGATTCCTGCTCTCTAGGTTCTTGTCACATCGACTGCTGAAATTGTGTTATGAAGCTTCCTTCTACCGGTTCCTCAGCTACTTCATTCCACTATTGCCTATTGGCCATCCTCTTCATTTTAGTTGCCAAACAAGTCTTCTTTGCAATGGTTTCCAAATATGTCAAGTCAGTCGCTTTCTACTAAGTATATAACACTCATAATCATGTTGTCATATCCTTTATTACAAGGTCTAAATCTTTATTTCCTTTAGTCTCTCGTCGCGGATTTCCCTCAAGGAAAATCCTTTTTCAAATCTCTCAACTTTTTTAACCCTCTAATATATATATATATATATATATATATATATATATATATATATATATATATATATATATATATATATATATTATATATATATATGTCGTGCCGAATATGTAAAACTGGTCAATTAGCAAGAACTCATTTAAAATTAAGTCCTTTCTAAAATTTTCTCTTATACGTTTAAAGATATATTTTTTTCATTAATGTTAATGTAAAAATTTTTAATTTTGCACCAAAAGAATCCTAAAAAACTTACCTAACCTTATTATAACAAGAACAATTTATTTTAGCCTAACCCAACTAAATATATTTTAGATTTGTTTGCAATAATTTAATATTAAACAAACACAGTGAAATATATTTTTTTCGTTAGGTTCAGAATGATTTTCGCAAAATTATTGCATACACAAATTTTCACTTGTCTTATATGGCAAGATGAACGTTGCTGTTTAAGCCAAGATCGCAAGTTCTGCCTATTCGGCACGACATATATATATATATATATATATATAATATATATATATATATATATATATATATATATATATATATATATATATATATATATATATATATATATATGTCGTGCCGAATATGTAAAACTGGTCAATTAGCAAGAACTCATTTAAAATTAAGTCCTTTCTAAAATTTTCTCTTATACGTTTAAAGATATACTTTTTTCGTTAATGTTAATGCAAAAATTTATAATCTTGCACCAAAAGGATCTTAGAAAACTTACCTAACCTTATTATAACAAGAGCAATTTATTTTAGCCTAACCCAACTAAATATATTTTAGATTTGTTTACAGTAATTTAATACTAAACATACACAATGAAATATATTTTTTTCGTTCGGTTAAGAATATTCTTTGGCGAAATTATTGCATACACAAATTTTCACTTGTCCTATATGGCAAGATGAGCGTTGCTATTTAAGCCAAGATCGCAAGTTCTGTGTGTGTGTGTGTGTGTGTGTGTGTGTGTGTGTGTGTGTGTGTGTGTGTGTGTGTGTGTGTGTGTGTGTGTGTGTGTGTGTGTGTGTGTGTGTGTGCGTGTGTGTGTAGTGCCGAATAGGCAGACTTGGGATCTTGGCTTAAATAGCAACGCTCATCTTGCCATATAGGATAAGTGAAATTTTGTGTATGCAATAATTTCGCCAAAATCATTCTGAAACTAACGAAAAAAATATATTTGATTGTGTTTGTTTAGTACTAAATTTTTGTAAACGTATTTAAAATATATTTAGTTGGGTAATCTAAAATAAATTGCTCTTGTTAAAATAAGGTTAGGTAAGTTTTCTAAGATGCTTTTGGTGCAAAATTAAAAATTTTTATATTAATATTAATGAAAAAAAACATATCTTTAAACGTATAAGAGAAAATTTCAGAAACGACTTAATTTTAAATGAGTTCTTGCTAATTGACCAGGTTTACATATTCGGCACGACATATATATATATATATATATATATATATATATATATATATATATATATATATATATATATATATATATATATATATATTAGGAAAGCAGAAATGATAGAGATATCATAAAAATGATAAATGAGTCGGCAGTGATATACTGAAAATCATCCCAGTGTATCGCCTCACCAAGCAGCTGAGACCATTGTCACAACACATGAGTGTGGTCGAGGGAAAGAAGCAGAGATACGTTTCTCGTGATCTTCAAGAACTTGCGAGTCTTGTTTTCAAAACAGACACAGAGATATTAATAAAAGACATTAAAGATTACTAATATATTACTTAGAACAAAGGCTTTGTCATGTCACTTAGCAACAAGGTACCATGATGACACTGATGAAGAAACTACACCTGCTTGTGGCAGACCAGAGATGGAGCAACAGCTGGGTATCCCTCTCTACATAGTTACAACCATCCTGCTGAAGAATATCAGCTGTGGTTGACGAGAAAACATAGACGTGAGAGCACTCTTGTTAAGCACTATGAATTGATACGCTCAAATAGTTGCATCTGAGCGATATGAAACTTTCACTAGATCATGTGACACGGTAACTACCAAAATTAGGTTGTGATATCATCAACTGTAGATGACGAATACAGTTGCCAAAGATGCCTATTCGACGTATAACGTCTGTGAAGAGTGGAGGCATACGACTTTAACCATTACATTGTTGAGTGTCCAGTTGTCAGTGACTTTAAGCCTGGTAGAATGAGGTACTTGGAACTGGGTAAGTACTTCACCTACTCTTGGCTGCTTGATATTTTGTTGAGATATACGTCTAGACTAAGTAATTTTCTGAGTTTCTGTCTCTATGTGGGATTTTGGCAAAAATCGTTCTGAACCTAACGAAAAAAATATATTTCATTGTTTGTTTATTAGTAAATTATTGTAAACTTGTCTAAAATGTATTCAGTTGGATTAGGCTAAATTAAATTGTACTTGTTATAATAAGGTTAGGTAAATTTTCTAAGATTCTTCTTCTACAAAATTTTTAATTTTTACATTAACATAAATGAAAAAATAAATCTTTAAACATATAAGAGAAAATTTTAGAAAAAAAATTAAATTTAAATGAGTTCTTGCTAATTGACCATTTTTACCTATACGACACGACACGACATATACCCCACACACACACACACACACACACACACCACCCCACACACAAAACCACACACACACACACACACACACACCACAAAACACCCCACAACACACACAAACACACACATACACACACATACACACACACACACACAATATATATATATTATATATATATATATATATATATATATATTTTATTATTTTTTTATTTATCACACTGGCCGATTCCCACCAAGGCGGGGTGGCCCGAAAAAGAAAAAAACTTTCACCATCATTCACTCCATCACTGTCTTGCCAGAAGGGTGCTTTACCTGGAGTTTACCTGGAGAGAGTTCCGGGGGTCAACGCCCCCGCGGCCCGGTCTGTGACCAGGCCTCCTGACAATATAATCCATACAGCCCACAATTAATTAGTAGCCCCGTACTTGTGGGGGGCTACCCAATCTTTACACTAAATTTTTTAAACTGCAACATTAACACCCCTCCTTCAGAGTGCAGGCACGTATTCCCATCTCCAGGACTCAAGTCCGGCCTGCGGTTTCCCTGAACCCCTTCATAAATGTTACTTTGCTCACACCCCCAGCAGCACGTCAAGTATTTAAAAACCATTTGTCTCATTCACTCCTATCAAACACGCTCCGCATGCCTGCTGGAAGTCCAAGCCCCTCGCACACAAACCTCCTTTACCCCCCCCCTCCAACCCTTTTCCCTGGGCCGACCCCTACCCCCCCTTTTCTTCCACTACAGACTGATACACTCTTGAAGTTATTCTGTTTCGCTCCATTCTCTCCACATGTCCGAACCCCCTCAACAACCCTTCCTCACCCCTATGGACAACAGTTTGGTATCCCGCACCTCCTCCTAACTTCCAAACTACGAATTCTCTGCATTATATTCACACCACACATTGCTCTCAGACATGACTCTCCCTGCCCCCAGCCTTCTCCTCGCTGCAACATTAAATCCCCCAAGCTTCACACCCATATAAGAGCGTTGGTAAACTATACTCTATACATTCCCCTCTTTGCCTCCAAGGACAAAGTTCTTTGTCTCCACAGACTCCTAAGTGCACACTCCCCTTTTCCCCTCATCAATTCTATGATTCACCTCATCTTTCATAGACCCATCTGCTGAACGTCCACTCCCCAAATTTCCTGAATACATTCACCTCCTCCATACTCTCTCCCTCCAATCTGATATCCCAAACTTTCATCACCTAATCTTTTTGTTATCCTCATAACCTTCTCTTTCCTGTATTCACTTTCAATTTTCTTCTTGCACACCCTACCAAATTCATCCCCCAATCTCTGCCCAAATTCTCTTCAGAATCTCCCAAGAGCACAGTGTCATCAGCAAAGAGCAACTGTGACAAACTCCCACTTTATGTGTGATTCTTTATCTTTAACTCCACGCCTCTTGCCAAGACCCTCGCATTTACTTCTCTTACAACCCCATCTTAAATATATTAAACAACCACGGGGACATCACACATCCTTGTCTAAGGCCTACTTTTACTGGGAAAATAATTTCCCCCTTTCCTACATACTAAACTTGAGCCTCACTATCCCCGTAAAAAACTCTTCACTGCTTTCAGTAACCTACCTCCTACACCATAAAACCTGCAACATCTGCACATTGCCCCCTATCCACCCTGTCATACGCTTTTTCCAAATCCATAAATGCCACAAAGACCTCTTTAGCCTATCTAAATACTGTTCACTTATATGTTTTTACTGTAAACACCTGGTCCCCACACCCTCTACCTTTCCTAAAGCCTCCTTGTCATCTATATCCTATTCTCCGTCTTACTCTTAATTCTTTCAATAATAACTCTACCATTCACTTTGCCAGGTATACTCACAGATTATCCCCCTATAATTTTTTGCACTCTCTTTTTTCCCCCTTTTCCTTTATACAAAGGAACTATGCATGCTCTCTTTCCAATCCCCAGTACCTTATCCTCTTCCATACATTTATTAATAATTGCACCAACCACTCCAAAACTATATCCCCACCGGGTTTTAACATTTCTATCTTTATCCCATCAATCGGCTGCCTTACCCCTTTCATTTTACCTACTGCCTCACGAACTTCCCCACACTCACAACTGGCTCTTCCTCACTCCACAAGATGTTGTTCCTCCTTGCCCTATACACGAAATCACAGCTTCCCTATCTTCATCAACATTTAACAATTCCTCAAAATATTCCCCCCATCTTCCCACTTTGCAATATACAGGGTCTAAAGCCAGCAACAAACAACAAATACCTTTCATCCGTGGACTGCTTGCAGAGGCAAAAGGGAATTTTTCACGGCTTTCACTGAGACCCACAAAAGGATCACTTGGACAACGAATATGGATCCCAGGTTACAACCTATACAGATGTGACAGAGTGAACAGGCAAAAGGGGGGGGGGTTGGCCTGTACATTGCAGAGTCACTTGTTTGCACAGAACTGCTAAATGCCTCAAATGATGTAGTGGAAGTTTTAGCAGTAAAGGTCGAGAACCAAAACCTAGTCATTGTGGTAGTCTACAAGCCTCCGGATGCAACATTCCAGCAATTCCAGGAACAGCTGTTAAAAATGACCACTGTCTGGAAAATCTTCCAGCTCCTGCACCCAACATGTTGCTCCTGAGGGATTTCAACTTAAGGCACCTAAAATGGAGGAATATAGCAAATAATATTGTTGCAGTAATAACACCAGGAGGCAGCTCTGATGAAAACTCACACTCACGCGAGCTTTAAATCTCTGCACAAAATTCAATTTAAACCAGCAATAATAGAGCCTACTAGACTGGAGAATACACTAGACCTCATCTTCACTAACAATGATGATCTGATAAGAAATGTCACCATATCAAAAACAATATACTCAGATCACAACATAATTGAGGTTCAGTCATGTATGCGCGGAGCCCCAGACCGACATAATGAGATTAGTCACGAGGGAGCATTCACCAATTCAACTTCAATAACAAAAACATAAAGTGGGACCAAGTAAACCAAGTCCTAACCGATATAAGCTGGGTAAGATATACTAAGCAACACAGACCCCAACTTATGCCTAGAACAGATTAACTCGGTGGCACTCGATGTATGCACAAGGCTTATTCCTCTAAGATAAAGGAGGAGTAGATGTAAAACAGAAAGAGACAGGCGCTCCCTTTACAGGCGACGGAAAAGAATAACAGAGCGGCTAAAAGAGGTCAATATATCTGAAATGCGTAGGGAGACACTGGTCAGAGAAATAGCAAGCATCGAACTTAAGCTAAAGAATCCTTTAGGAGTCAGGAATCGCGGGAAGAACTAAAAGCCATAAATGAAATCGAAAGAAACCCAAAGTATTTCTTCTCCTATGCCAAATCAAAATCGAGAACAACGTCCAGTATTGGGCCCCTACTTAAACAAGATGGGTCCTACCAGATGACAGCAAGGAAAGAGTGAGCTACTCAAGTCCCAATATGACTCAGTTTTTAGCAAACCGCTAACCAAACTGAGAGTCGAAGATCAAAATGAATTTTTTATGAGAGCCACAAAATTTGATTAACACAAGCCTATCCGATGTTATCCTGACGCCAAATGACTTCAAACAGGCGACAAATGACATGCCCATGCACTCTGCCCAGGGCCAGACTCATGGAACTCTGTGTTCATCAAGAACTGCAAGAAGCCTCTATCACGAGCCTTTTCCATCCTATGGAGAGGGGCATGGACACGGGGTCGTCCCACAGATACTAAAACAACAGACATAGCCCACTCCACAAAGGGGGCAGTAAAGCAACAGCAAAGAACTACAGACCAATAGCACTAACATCCCATATCATAAAAATCTTTGAAAGGGTCCTAAGAAGCAAGATCACCACCCATCTAGAAACCCATCAGTTACACAACCCAGGGCAACATGGGTTTAGAACAGGTCGCTCCTGTCTGTCTCAACTATTGGATCACTACGACAAGGTCCTAAATGCACTAGAAGACAAAAAGAATGCAGATGTAATATATACAGACTTTGAAAACCCTTCGACAAGTGTGACATGGCGAAATTTAGCGCACAAATGCGTGCTAAAGGAATAACAGGAAAAGTCGGTCGATGGATCTATAATTTCCTCACTAACAGAACACAGAGAGTAGTCGTCAAAAGAGTAAAGTCCGAGGCAGCTACAGTGAAAAGCTCTGTTTCCCCAAGGCACAGTACTCGCCCCCCATCTTGTTCCTCATCCTCATATCCGACATAGACAAGGATGTCAGCCACAGCACGTGTCTTTCCTTTGCAGATGACACCCGAAAACTGCATGACAGTGTCTTCCATTGCAACACTGGAAAGCTCCAGGCGGACATCAACCAAATCTTTCAGTGGGCTGCAGAAAACAATATGAAGTTCAACGATGAGAAATTTCAATTACTCAGTTTTGGTAAACATGAGGAAATTAAAAACTTCATCAGAGTACAAAACAAATTCTGGCCACAAAATAGAGCGAAACACCAACGTCAAAGACCTGGAGTGATCATGTCGGAGGATCTCACCTTCAAGGACCATACATTGTATCAATCGCATCTGCTAGAAAAATGAAAAGGTGGGGTAAAAGAGAACCTTTCAAAAACTAGGGAGGCCAAGCCCATGATGAAAACTCTTCAGGTCACTTGTTCTATCTAGGCTGGAATATTGTGCACACTAACAGCACCTTTCAAGGCAGGTGAAATTGCGACCTAGAAAATGTACAGAGAACTTTCACGGCGCGCATAACGGAGATAAAACACCTCAATTATTGGGAACGCTTGAGGTTCCTAAACCTGTATTCCTGGAACGCAGGAGGGAGAGATACATGATTATATACCCCTGGAAAACCCTAGAGGGACTAGTACCGAACTTGCACACGAAAATCACTCACTACGAAAGCAAAAGACTTGGCAGACGATGCACCATCCTCCCAATGAAAAGCAGGGGTATCACTAGCACGTTAAGAGACCATACAATAAAGTGTCAGGGGCCCGAGACTGTTCAACTGCCTCCCAGCACACATAAGGGGGATTACCAACAGACCCCTGGCAGTCTTCAAGCTGGCACTGGAAAGCACCTAAAGTCATTCCCGATCAGCCAGGCTGTGGCTCGTACGTTGGTTTTCGTGCAGCCAGCAGCAGCAGCCTGGTTGATCAGGCTCTGATCCACCAGGAGGCCTGGTCACAGACCGGGCCCCCCGGGGGCGTTGACCCCCCGGAACTCTCTCCAGGTAAACTCCCGGTAATACCTCTAACTCTCCCTTTAATAACTTCCTCTCCTATTTTAACTGCAAATCATTTGTTCTTAGGCTTTCTTAACTTGTTAATCTCATCCAAAACTTTTTCTTTATTTCAACAAAATTTGTTGATAAAATCTCACCCACTCTCTCATTTGCTCTCTTTTTTACATTGCTTCACCACTCTCTTAACCCCTTTCTTTTTCTCCATATATCTTCCCTCCTTGCATCACTTCTACTTTGTAAAAACTTCTCATATGCTAACTTTTTCTCCCTTACTACTCTCTTCACATCATCATTCCACCAATCGCTCCTCTTCCCTCCCGCACCCACTTTCTGTAACCACAAACTTCTGCTGAACACTCTAACACTACATTTTTAAAACTACCCCATACCTCTTCGACCCCATTGCCTATGCTCTCATTAGCCCATCTATCCTCCAATAGCTGTTTATATCTTACCCTAACTGCCTCCTCTTTTAGTTTATAAACCTTCACCTCTCTCTTCCCTGATGCTTCTATTCTCCTTGTATCCCATCTACCTTTTACTCTCAGTGTAGCTACAACTAGAAAGTGATCTGATATATCTGTGGCCCCTCTATAAACATGTACATCCTGAAGTCTACTCAACAGTCTTTTATCTACCATATATATATATATATATATATATATATATATATTATATATATATATATATATATATATATATATATATATATTTATATATATATATATGTGTGTTGTGTGTGTGTGTGTGTGTTTGTGTGTGTGTGTGTGTGTGTGTGTGTGTGTGTGTGTGTGTGTGTGTGTGTGTGTGTGTGTGTGTGTGTGTATGTATAATGTCGTGTAGTGCTGAATATGTAAAACTGGTCAATTAGCAAGAACTCATTTAAATTTAATTTTTTTCTGAAATTTTCTCTTATACGTTTAAAGATATATTTTTTTCATTAATGTTAATGTAAAAATTTATAATTTTGCACCAAAAGAATCTTAGAAAGCTTACCAAACCTTATTATATCAAGATTAATTTATTTTAGCCTAACCCAACTAGATATATTTTAGATTTGCTTACAGTAATTTAATACTAAACAAACACAGTGAAATATATTTTTTCGTTAGGTTCAGAATGATTTTGGCGAAATTATTGCATACGCAAATTTTCGCTTGTCTTATATGGCAAGATGAGCGTTGCTATTTAACCAAGATCGCAAGTTCTGCCTATTCGGCACGACATATATATATATATATATATATATATATATATATTATATATATATATATATATATATATATATTTATTATATATATATATATATAGCAGAACAACCACTGTGAAAAAATAGTAGTGAAATTGGAAGCGCTTCGTGGGTTCTCGCATCACCAGTTGTTGTTCTGCATATTGTGATGTCACCTGTTTACTGTGCTCTTATATGTTGGTATTGAAATGTTGATGATATTTTGTGTCTTATGCCTAGAAATATAGATATAAACCATTTCCTTGTTAAATTAAATAGTTTAGCTTATTCCATAAATTTTACTGTTGAGTTTGAAGAAAATAACTCATTGCCTTTTCTAGATGTTTTAATTATTAAGGATAACAGTGGTTTTAATTTTAAAATTTATAGAAAAACCAACAAATAACTGTTCCTATGTACACTATAATTCTTCACATCAAGATAGAGTTAAACTGTCGGTATTCTCATCAATGTTTTTGAGAGCTTTGCGTATTTGTATTCCAGAGTTCATAGGTGGAGAAATCTCAAAAATTTATGAAATAGCTAATGATCTAAAATGCCCAAGAAACATAATTGATAAATCCTTTAAAATTGCTAGAAATACTTTTTACAATTCAAAAAGGGACAACCAACCTTATTCAACTAAAAATATGTTGGTTCTCCCTTACCATGAAAACTTGGTTGATATGCCTTCTCTTCTTAAGATTTTTAATATCAAAGTAGTATTTAAAAATCTTGATACAGTAAAAAAAACTTTTGATAAAAAATTCCCCCCAAAATGCTGACGGATGTGTCTATAAGATTCCCTGCAAAATATGCGATCAAGTTTATTACGGTTAAACTGGTAAGTCTTGAACTAAGATTAAGACAGCACAAATATAGCATTAGAAGTGGACAAGATTCTAATGCTCTGCTTATTCATGTGAGAAACTTTAACCATCCAATTGATTTTCAAAAGGCTGAGAAAGTTGTATCAAGCAAATTCATGGTCGACAGGAATATAATAGAATCGTGTTTCATAAAAAGCAGTTTGAAAAAAATTATGAATATTTCTTTTGATTTATATAAATTGAATTCTTTTATAATTAATAAAACTTGGGAAGAATTGAATGATACATTAGACAAGTAAAAAGTCTTAATTTTTGGTATAGTGTCAGTTGTGTTTCACAGAGTCGGGTGTTGTGACGTGACTGTGAGGTGTAGTCTTGCCTTTATATGCCTTCCTGTTAATGTTATATTTTTATAGTTCCTAAATAATGTGAGAAATCACGAAAACGCTTGGAATTTCATTACTTTTTCACAGTGGTTGTTCTGCATGTTGTGATATCACCTGTTTCCTGTGATCTTATTCCATATAAATATGTCGTGCCGAATAGGTAAAACTTGTGATTTTGGCTTAAATAGCAAAGCTCTTCTTGCCGAATAAGGCAAGCGAAAATTTGTGTATGCGATAATTTCTCAAAAATCATTCTGAACCTATCGAAAAAAAAATATATTTCATTGTGTTTAGTATTAAATTATTGTAAAGTTATCTAAAATATATTTAGTTGGATTAGGTCAAATTAAATTGCGCTTGTTGTAATAAAGTTAGGTAAGTTTTCTAAGGTTCTTTTGGTACAAAATTATTAATTTTTACATTAACATAAATGAAAAAAATGTATCTTTAAAGGTATAAGAGAAAATTTAAAAAAGGACTTAATTTTAAATGAATTCTTACTAATTGACCAGTTTTACCTATTCGGCACGACATATATATAATTTTAAAATGTCGAGATATTATTGCAATAATGAATAGGTATTGTTTATATATGTTTGAACGTATTCTTGAATACATATAGTACTTAAATTTTTTACTCTGCCATCATTTTATCCTTTTTTGCTCTCGAGCATAATTTTTGTTTCTCCGCTCTGCCATGTTGGAGATTTCTTCATAAAATTTTCGTTTCTCCTGTGTATGTGGATAGGTCAGCCTCAGAGATGGCAGTTCCCGAGTAATAGTAACTCCAGCACTAATGGAGTTTATCTGGAGAGTTTATCTGGAGAGAGTTCCGGGGCTCAAGCCCCGGCCGGTCTGTGACAGCTCCTTAGTCAGGTCCCAGGATGCGACCACACCAGTCATAACACCAGGTACCCATTTTACTGAAAGGGACATAGACAACAGGTGGAAAGAAACACGTCTCAAGTTCTACTCTGGTGGAAACGAACCCAGCCTCACCGTGTGAAGCGAGAGCGTTAACCACCAGGCCAACATCGAATTGCCGTAGCTGCTGACCTAATGGAATATGACGTATCTCATTGCCTACTAAGTCTCCCAGCTCAGGCAGAGGGTTCAGCATGTATGAAGCCCACTTGTGTCAGGAACGTCACAGGATCAACAGATCCTCCTGTGACTGTCATATAGAGTAGGGTAGTAGCAGATTGCTGACGTATACAGTTTTGCTGAATAGAAAAACAAAATATCTCCCCCCCCTCCTGCTGTTTCTCCCCTTCCCATGCTTCCCCTCCCCCTCCCATAATTCCCCTGGGCATCCCATCCGCCCTGGGGTCCAGCGACCTTGCACCGTTAGTGGATCCCGCTGCTGGTTCCCCCTGGCGACATAATAACACTTTTATTTCCCAGGACGATGTATTGTAGTTCCACTAGAAGATCATCTTTGTAAGTTTCTTACAGGGTAAAAACTTCGCACAGTAATGCATAACATCGCCTGTCCTCGCTCGTGTCTGTTTCATCCACAGTAACCTGGATCATACATTTTACAACACACAGATGTGAAATTAATAATTAATGACGTTTGGGTCCGTTCTAGATCTTTATGAATGACGTTTGAGTCCCTCGTAGGTCATTATGAACGACATTTGGGTCCCTCATAGGTCATTATGAGCGACGTTTGGGTCCCTCGTAGATGATAACGAACGACGTTTGGGTCCCTCGTAGATGATAACGAACGACGTTTGGGTCCCTCGTAGATGATAACGAACGACGTTTGGGTCCCTCGTAGATGATAACGAACGACGTTTGGGTCCCTCGTAGATGATAACGAACGACGTTTGGGTCCCTCGTAGATGATAACGAACGACGTTTGGGTCCCCTTCCCAGTCATTATGAAATCGCTAGTGTACATTACTGTATATTGTAACGATGCACACGTACTTTGTAACGATGCGCCCGTACTTTGTATCGATGCGCCCGTACTTTGTATCGATGCTCCCGTACTTTATGCTTCGAGAAACTGGACGAGCTACACACCTCGTGTCCAAGGCTGTACTCAGCGTAGGTATGAACTTTGCGTAACTATTTCTTCCTTTGTGCGCCACTGAATACGCAACTCCAGAGTGAGCATCTCTTACACTGTATATTTTCATTGTACAGTTTTGTGTTATTAGGATGGCATCGGTATTGCAAGATTAGAAATCTTCTCCGACTGTGTCATGGATTTTATAATTACCGAGGTGCCTGTAGGGACCTCGGCGACCTTTTTGGAGAATCTTTTGACTTAATGGAATTTTTACTTGATTCTGGATTTTTAACTTGGTATGAAAATGTTTATTTGTTTTGCGTGTTTGTTGTTTTTGTTGATTTTCTTTGTTTTTTGTGGTCGTAATATTTTTTTTGTTATGGCTATGAGCGCTGAATGATCTAAGTCGTAAATGTCGTTACTACTACTACTATGCTTCTCCGAGGCTGGCCTGAGGGTAGATAGCAGCAACAGCCTGCTCGGTCTGGTCTCAGGCTGGGGTTCCAGAATAGAACGGAAGGAGAGACCGAAATGCCGGCTATAGTTCCCTCTCAAAGGTGTTGCACAGGTCCTTGCAATACCAGAACAAATGTTGCACATGTTACATAGGTCATTGCAGTGCCAGAACAAGTGCTATACAGGTTCTTGTAGTGCTAGAATAAGCATTGTACAGGTCCTTGCTGTACAAGAGCAAGTTTAATACATGTACAGCCTTGCACTACCAGAACAAGTGTTGAACAGGTCCTTTCTGTGTCATAGCAAGTGTTGCACATGATGTACATGATTTTAGTGTGATCATGTTTTCAATCACAACTCCAGTTATTGGGGCACAACCTCTCACTTGCGTTCATTCACGCTCACTTGTGTTTATTTACGCTCTCATACATGAATGCATGTGCGCGTAAATGTATACTCAGTCAATCATGTAAACGCACACGTTGGGTATTCTTACGAACAGTTTGGGTACCTGGAGATCCTTGGGAGTTCTTCTGCTCTCATTTTTATTTTATTCATGCTTATTTTGGATTTAAGCTTAGGAAGATTTATTCGTGCTCACTCGGATTTATTGTCTCTCGAATTCTATTAGGTCATTTACGATCACTTTGGGTTAGTTTACAATCAATGTCAGTTCAGTTACGATCTCTCTTAGTTCATTATGAACCGTCTTAGCTCATTTACGAACCCTCTCAGTTCATTTACGAACCCTCTTAGTTCATTTACGAACCCTCTCAGTTCTTTTCCGAACCTTCTTAGTTCATTTACGAACCCTCTTAGTTCATTTACGATCCCTTTCAGTTCATTTACGATCCCGCTTAGTTCATTTACGGACCTTCTTATTTCATTTACGGACCCTCTTAGTTCATTACGGACCCTCTCAGTTCATTTATGAACCCTCTCAGTTCATTTACTATTTCTCTTAGTTCATTTACAATCCCTCTTAGTTCATTTGGGAACCCTCTCAGTTCATTTACGAACCCTCTCAGTTCATTTACAATCTCTCTCAGTTTATTTACACTAACTTTTCGTTCATGTACGCTCGTTTTTCGGTCATTTACGGTCAGTTGAACACATGGGAGGTGAGGTGACGTCACATCCGGCAATCATCGCTAGCTTTCAGTCTGTAATGTGTCGTTGTGAAACGTAATAACTGGCATCCGTCCAGCCCTTTGTTGCTGTGTGTGTGTGTGTGTGTGTGTGTGTGTGTGTGTGTGTGTGTGTGTGTGTGTGTGTGTGTGTGTGTGTGTGTGTGTGTGTGTGTGTGTGTGTATGGGTATGTGTATGTATGAGGTGTGTCTGTCTAAGGTCGAGTCACAACTCCTACTTGGGTCTGACATTTACCAGCATGGGTCTAACATACTCCATCATGGGTCTAACATACTACAGCATGGGTCTAACATACTCCATCATGGGTCTGACATGCTACAGCATGGGTCTAACATACTACATCATGGGTCTAACATTTCTCATCATGGGTCTAACATACTACAGCATGGGTCTAACATACTCCATCATGGGTCTGACATGCTACAGCATGGGTCTAACATACTACATCATGGGTCTAACATACTCCATCATGGGTCTAACATACTACAGCATGGGTCTAACATACTCCATCATGGGTCTGACATGCTACAGCATGGGTCTAACATACTACAGCATGGGTCTAACATACTCCATCATGGGTCTAACATACTACAGCATGGGTCTAACATACTCCATCATGGGTCTGACATGCTACAGCATGGGTCTAACATACTACAGCATGGGTCTAACATACTCCATCATGGGTCTAACATACTACAGCATGGGTCTAACATACTACAGCATGGGTCTAACATACTCCATCATGGGTCTAACATACTGCAGCATGGGTCTAACATACTACAGCATGGGTCTAACATACTACAGCATGGATCTAACATACTCCATCATGGGTCTAACATACTACAGCATAGGTCTAACATACTACAGCATGGGTCTAACATACTACAGCATGGGTCTAACATACTCCATCATGGGTCTAACATACTACAGCATGGGTCTAACATACTACAGCATGGGTCTAACGTACTACAGCATGGGTCTAACATACTACAGCATGGGTCTGACATGCTACAGCATGGGTCTAACATACTCCATCATGGGTCCAACATACTACAGCATGGGTCTAACATACTCCATCATGCGTCTAACATACTACAGCATGGGTCTAACATACTCCATCATGGGTCTAACATACTACAGCATGGGTCTAACATACTCCATCATGGGTCTAACATACTACAGCATGGGTCTAACATACTACAGCATGGGTCTAACATATTACAGCATGGGTCTAACATACTACAGCATGGGTCTGACATGCTACAGCATGGGTCTAACATACTACAGCATGGTTCTAACATACTACAGCATGGGTCTAACATACTCCATCATGGGTCTAACATACTACAACATGGGTCTGACATACTACGGCATGGGTCTAACATACTACAGCATGGGTCTAACGTACTACAGCATGGGTCTAACATACTACAACATGGGTCTAACATACTACATCATGGGTCTAACATACTACAGCATGGGTCTAACGTACTACAGCATGGGTCTAACATACTACAACATGGGTCTAACATACTACAACATGGGTCTAACATACTACATCATGGGTCTAACATACTTCATCATGGGTCTAACATACTACAGCATGGGTCTAACGTACTCCATCATGGGTCTAACATACTACAGCATGGGTCTAACATACTACAGCATGGGTCTAACATATTCCATCATGGATCTAACATTGCAGCATGGGTTTGAGATACTACAGCATGGGCCTAACATATTCCATCATGGGTCTAACATATTGCAGCATGGGTTTGACATACTACAGCATGGGTCTAACATACCCCAGCAGGGTCTAACATACACCAGCATAGGTTTAACATATTACAACATGGATTTAACACATCAGCATAAGTTTTAACATGCTCTGGCATGGTTTAATATATTCCAGCATTGGTTTACCAATGATGACAGCTGTTGGCCTGTAAATGGACTGGCTTGAGATGACAGCTATTTACCTGTAAAGTGGACTGACTTGAGATGACAGCTGAGGTAAGATCTTGGCTTTTCAGTGAGCTGAAGTAAGATAACTCTTGGTCTGTAAATGAGCTGAGATAACTGTACTTCAGATACACTCAACCCTACAATACAGTTCTATAAGTCACCCAGTGAAACAGTTGTGTAAGTCAACCAGTGATACAGTTCTGTAAGACAACCAGTGATATCCAGTTATTGAACATGTCTTATTCATTCCCTTGTGGATATTATGCCAGTGATCTAATGATACAGTGGGAGTGCTGAGTTACTGTGAACATTACAACTGTGAACCAGTGACGCAGTGCTGCGAAGATTTTTCAGCTATGTGCTACGCAAACTGACGCTGTACAAGATCATGAACCAGTAATTGTACCTTCTCAGGTTACTGATATGTGTGAACATGGCAACAGTGAAAATACAGTGGTTATGAGTGCAGTGAATTTTCCTGTGAATGAGTGCAGTGAATTTTCCAGTGTTACAAGACACTTTCCAGTGTCTTGTAACACTGGAAAGTGTCTGTCCGTTCACCCATTAAAAAGTGTCACTGCCTTTTCACCATTGTGCGTTTCTTGAGTCTACTATCATTCTTATACCAACCCCAGGTGAGAGACAACTCCAATCCACTGATGCAAACCATTAAATAGCAGGAGAGCCCAGTGCTACCATTGGTTAACTTGGGCCCAGTGAAGGCAACCAGTCACTGACCAGCGTGAGAGCCTAGCATAATCATTGGCTAATGAAAGCCCCTTGCAGGCAGCCAGTCACTAATCAGCAATAGAGCCTGCTCAGCCTGGCGCGATTATTGGTAGACTTAAACTTAGTGAAGGCAGCCAATCACGAAACAGCATGTGAACCTGGCACAATCACTGGCTAAGGAGAACCCATTGAAAATAGTCAGTCATTAACCAGTGTGAGAGCCTCGTGCAATCAGTGGCTAACGAGGACCCATTGAGGGCAGCCAATCACTGACCATTGGAACACCTTAGAACGATCACTGGCCAACTTAGACATGATGAAGGCAGTCAATCACCCCTCCATGCAAGAATATAATCAAATAATTATTTTTTTATAAAAAATATATGCAGATTCACTTCAAAATTCATCATGTATATATTTTACTTCTTCGTTTGATACATAACTTCGTCGTGTCACTGAGACACAACTTCCAGACTCTCACTAACTTGTGTTAAATCTTGACAGAATATTTTGCACTTGCTCATTTGTCCGCTATTTTGCCTTCTCAAAGTATTTTAAGAAATTTGTAGAGCGAATCACGAGGTTCTTCTATACATTCGTTCAGTTTTTATAGTTGTGTGTGTGTGTGTGTGTGTGTGTACTAACCTGTGTGGTTACAGAAGTCGATTCACAGGTCATGTGTGCGTATGTGTGAGTGCGTGCATGTGCGTGTACGTGAGATTATTAAATTTTGTAGTGACAACGGGTAGTTTATTGTATACCCCATATACATCCTGTGGAGGGTGGCGCATGAGCATATATAAAAGACCTAGGAACTAGGACCCAACAGTGAATAACAGTCGTACATCAAGTTTTGCATGTACAATTCTCGTATCTGTTGCAAAAGAAATTTAAGATATTTACTTTATACAGGTATGTCTGGTGTCTTGTTTTCATTAAAAAAATGTCTTGACATATAAGTTTTTATTTAATCTATATATTCCTCAATAAGTGGACATTGAAGTTCATTGTGTTCAAGAAAGTGACCTATAAGGCTGACCACATATTTTGCAATTAGTACGTCTATCGGACTGCCATATATACTTGTAACCAAGCCTAAGTCTGAATACTGCAATATCAGACAATGCAAGTTACCTCGTAAACATGCTTATTTTCCTTCATGTTATAGTGAATGATAGAGCTACTCAAGCTTCTAACTGCATTCCTATGATATTTGCTTTCATTGACATTTAGGTGAGTACAGATATGAAGCGTGTCTGTCTTACCCTCAGCAGACGGAGGATCAAGCCTCCACCACGTCTTGTACTGAGTGACCCACATGCGTTTAGTGCTTAACATTAATTTAACAAACATATAGTTTATTTTCATTATTTACCGCTAATATTATTCCTAAAACTAGACCCACACATGCCAAACTTGTATTCTCCATTTTCCTTCAGGGAATTTTCTTTGATTTATTCATCAGCTGTATCATGGAGCAATTCAGTGTGCTATGAAAACCATAAAAGTTGTACATTAATTCCCTTTTCTGTGATTTTTAATATTTATATCTGTCTTCTTGAAAGAGCGTGTTAGGCGTTATGCCAGTAAAGTGTCCTCACTGATGACAAAGAATCAGTAATAATCATGAGTTATGCTCAGTGCTATAAGTTAACTGGGCGCCTTTAGGATGGCAAATAAATCAGTTTGCAGTGTAGACGCCAAGTTGTTAATTCATATACGTATCTGAGGAAGCTGGCAACAAGATGCAACCCTGACACTAAACTTTTGCTTCTCTCCATCAGTGTATACAATTTGTGACATATTGTTATTAAAATCTGAGCGAGAAATTTCTTTTTGAGCGGTTGCCTTTGCAAATGATTAAAGGAAGGGATTGCTAGTGAAGAGCTTTTTGGGAGCTGCTTTCAGATATGTGATATTTAGAATGCTACTTCTATGGAGCGAGAGATATGTTTGTGTTGTCTACAGAGATGAATCTATACTGGGTTTTACAACTTAATATAATTGCATACTTTCATAGCTCATTTAGATCTTTGTTCGTTTACTTCTAGACATTTAGTAAGATTTGTAGTGACAGTGTCTGGTTCATTTCTTAACATTCTAATACCGAGCGTTAATTAAGCTCCTTCATATTATTTAGGACAGCCAAGAATAATTCTGAGGGCTTCGTTTTGTATTAGCTCCAAGGAGGGGCGAGAATTTTTCCTTAGCTAACATTAACATGGGCACAGTATAATCAATTAAGGATCTAATATTATTTATGTACAACATTCTCACTATTCTTACATTAGGGCGGTAGTTGGGGTTGTAGCCAACAACAGCTCTGAGAACACTTAAACTCTCACTGTATTTCTTATTTAGTTGTGGAGTAGTGGATTTACTGAAGGTACATCTGAATCAAGATATGTGTAAGATTTAACGTAGATGAAGGTTTCACCCTGCAGACAGATGGGTGGCACTTGTTTGCTTGCCAGTATCCAAGTATTTGCTTGAACTTCGTTAAGAATGATACTCATGTTCTTATACCCTGTTGTGTGGATCATGATGTTATTAGCATATCTAATAGCTATATGTTTGGGTGAAGTAGGTAAAGCTTTTAGGAGACCATTAATCAGGATATTAAATAGCATGGAGAGAGAATGGAGGGAGAGAGAGAGCCCTATGTCCTGACTGTACCATATCAGGTTATTAATTAATGATTGTGAGGTGAGGGGTGCTGGCTGGCCCACCTGGAAGGCAGGTAACGCAATATGGTGTAATCATCATAAACAACCCAACCATAGCCACGCCCTCTCTCTTTCTCCTTTTCCTTCTCTCTTTTTCCTTCTTATTCTCTTTCAAAATAATATATATATATATATTATATATATATATATATATATATATATATTATATATATATATATATATATATATATATAATATATATATATATATATATATATATATATATATATATATATATATATTATATAATATATATATATATATATTATATGCAGAATGTAAGTGTGGTGGAGGTACGTGAGGCATTACGTAGAATGAAAGGGGGTAAAGCAGCTGGAACTGATGGGATCATGACAGAAATGTTAAAAACAGGGGGGGATATAGTGTTGGAGTGGTTGGTACTTTTGTTTAATAAATGTATGAAAGAGGGGAAGGTACCTAGGGATTGGCGGAGAGCATGTATAGTCCCTTTATATAAAGGGAAAGGGGACAAAAGAGATTGTAAAAATTATAGAGGAATAAGTTTACTGAGTATACCAGGAAAAGTATACGGTAGGGTTATAATTGAAAGAATTAGAGATAAGACAGAATGTAGAATTGCGGATGAGCAAGGAGGCTTCAGAGTGGGTAGGGGATGTGTAGATCAAGTGTTTACATTGAAGCATATATGTGAACAGTATTTAGATAAAGGTAGGGAAGTTTTTATTGCATTTATGGATTTAGAAAAGGCATATGATAGAGTGGATAGAGGAGCAATGTGGCAGATGTTGCAAGTATATGGAATAGGTGGTAAGTTACTAAATGCTGTAAAGAGCTTTAATGAGGATAGTGAGGCTCAGGTTAGGGTGTGTAGAAGAGAGGGAGAATACTTCCCGGTAAAAGTAGGTCTTAGACAGGGATGTGTAATGTCACCATGGTTGTTTAATATATTTATAGATTGGGTTGTAAAAGAAGTAAATGCTAGGGTGTTCGGGAGAGGGGTGGGATTAAATTATGGGGAATCAAATTCAAAATGGGAATTGACACAGTTACTTTTTGCTGATGATACTGTGCTTATGGGAGATTCTAAAGAAAAATTGCAAAGGTTAGTGGATGAGTTTGAGAATGTGTGTAAAGGTAGAAAGTTGAAAGTGAACATAAAAAAGAGTAAGGTGATGAGGGTATCAAATGATTTAGATAAAGAAAAATTGGATATCAAATTGGGGAGGAGGAGTATGGAAGAAGTGAATGTTTTCAGATACTTGGGAGTTGACGTGTCGGCGGATGGATTTATGAAGGATGAGGTTAATCATAGAATTGATGAGGGAAAAAAAGGTGAGTGGTGCGTTGAGGCATATGTGGAGTCAAAAAACGTTATCTATGGAGGCAAAGAAGGGAATGTATGAAAGTATAGTAGTACCAACACTCTTATATGGATGTGAAGCTTGGGTGGTAAATGCAGCAGCGAGGAGACGGTTGGAGGCAGTGGAGATGTCCTGTCTAAGGGCAATGTGTGGTGTAAATATTATGCAGAAAATTCGGAGTGTGGAAATTAGGAGAAGGTGTGGAGTTAATAAAAGCATTAGTCAGAGGGCAGAAGAGGGGTTGTTGAGGTGGTTTGGTCATTTAGAGAGAATGGATCAAAGTAGAATGACATGGAAAGCATATAAATCTATAAGGGAAGGAAAGAGGGGTAGGGGTCGTCCTCGAAAGGGTTGGAAAGAGGGGGTAAAGGAGGTTTTGTGGACGATGGGCTTGGATTTCCAGCAAGCGTGCA
Source organism: Cherax quadricarinatus (assembly GCF_026875155.1). Taxonomy (NCBI): domain Eukaryota; kingdom Metazoa; phylum Arthropoda; class Malacostraca; order Decapoda; family Parastacidae; genus Cherax; species Cherax quadricarinatus. The sequence continues at coordinate 103,582,336 of NC_069402.1, forward strand.
TGAGCGTGTTAGATAGGAGTGAATGGAGACGAATGATACTTGGGACCTGACGATCTGTTGGAGTGTGAGCAGGGTAATATTTAGTGAAGGGATTCGGGGAAACCGGTTATTTTCATATAGTCGGACTTGAGTCCTGGAAATGGGAAGTACAATGCCTGCACTTTAAAGGAGGGGTTTGGGATATTGGCAGTTTGGAGGGATATGTTGTGTATCTTTATACGTATATGTTTCTAAACTGTTGTATTCTGAGCACCTCTGCAAAAACAGTGATAATGTGTGAGTGTGGTGAAAGTGTTGAATGATGATGAAAGTATTTTCTTTTTGGGGATTTTCTTTCTTTTTTGGGTCACCCTGCCTCGGTGGGAGACGACCGACTTGTTAAAAAAAAAAAATCTGAAATCACCTGTTTACTGTGATCTTATTGCATATATATATATATATATATATATATATATATATATATATATATATATATATATATATATATATTATATATTATATATATATATATATATATATATATATATATATATATATATATTTGTGCACTTAAAAAGAAGGATGGAGGAATTCGGCCAATTGCAGTAGGCAACACGTTACACCGCCTTGTATCCAAAGCTGCTGTCCGAAGTATTCGTGCACAGGCAGCCATGATGCTTCAACCAAACCAGCTTGGCTTTGGAGTCTCTCAAGGAAGTGAAGCAGCGGTTCATGCAACAAGGGCGTATATAAACAACCTGCCTGAGGACAATGCAGTGGTAAAATTAGATTTCAAGAATGCGTTCAATCTCCTGAAAAGAGACGTGGTATTAGCAGCAGTACAAGAACATTTCCCTGGTCTCTTCCCTTTTGTTTCAGCTGCGTATAGCAAGGAATCAATACTTCTCTTTGGAGAGCATGAAATCACGTCATCGGAGGGTGTCCAACAAGGAGATCCTCTTGCACCATTTCTCTTTTGTATAGCAGTTAGGGAAATCACAGTCAGACTGACCAGTGAGCTAAACATCTGGTTCCTAGATGATGGCACACTAGCAAGTACAAAGGAGTCCCTCCTACATGACCTTACACAGGTAATGACATGGGGACAGGAAATGAGTCTCGTCCTGAATCCATCCAAATGTAAAATCATCTCAGTCAGTCAACAAGTGATAAATGCAGTGAGGTCAAAACTACCAGGAGCAGCAGTCATTGCCCCCACAAATAGTGTCTTGCTAGGAGCACCTCTGGGAAGCAATGCCATTGACACAATTCTCAGGAAGAAATTGGAAGAGTTAAGGAGAATGGAACAACGAATAGGCAATCTGGACATCCACGATGCCTTGTACCTTCTCACAAAGTGCTTGAGTCTGCCCAGGTTGACATATTTCCTAAGATGTGCACCTTCATATGATAACCCTATACTGCACGAATATGACAGTATTCTGAAGCAGATTTTTACGAAAGTACTTAACCTTACTCTAGAAGACGGGCAGTGGAACCAAGCCACACTTCCAGTCAGACTAGGAGGCAATGGTGTCCGCAAGTCATCACAGATTGCGTTACCTGCTTTTCTGTCCTCGTGTATTGCATCCAGAGAGCTTGTAGCAGCGATTCTCCCTGAACATATTAGGGACAAGATTGGAGTCTAGGACCAAAAATTAATTGACGGAGCAATGATCTGGGATAATCTAACAGGCTCTAAAACCAGACCTGCTCCCCCCAACAACTACAAACAATCGCACTGGGATGGTCCAATAGTGGAAAATATAGCCTCAACAATGCTTCAGAGTGTGTCAGGGAAGGATAGAGCCCGCCTCCTAGCAGTGAGAGCCCCTCATGCTGGGGACTTTCTGTTGGCTGTTCCCAACTCCAGCCTTGGCACACGCCTCGACCCACAGACCATCCGCATCGGTGTTGCCCTTCGACTTGTCGCCCCTATTCTCGCCGAACACAGGTGTATTTGTGGTAGTGAAGTAGCAGACCGATTCGGGTACCATGGTCTTGTGTGCCGTAAATCCGAGGGAAAGATTGCAAGACATGAGGAGGTTAATAATATTATCAAGAGGAGGCTCACAACAGCTGGATGCCCAGCAGTAAGGTAGCCACCCCAACTATGCAGATCTGATGGCAGCCAGAAGCATCCAGATGGTATCACCCTTCAAGCCTGGACAGATGGGAAGCAGGTGGTGTGGGACTATACATGTGCATCTACCTTGGCTGATACCTATCTCCAATACACCAGGGAGGAAGGAGGGGCAGCTGCCAGCTTCAGGGAGTCCCAAAAGTCTAGAAAATATGGAGAACTTGCCCATCATTATATGTTTGTTCCCATAGACTCAGAGACCCTTGGCTCATGGGGAAAGAGTGCATCTAAAGTCCTTAAGGAGCTGGGAAAAAGACTCATCAGGGTAACTAGGGATCCCAGGGCAGCTAGTTTTCTGTTCCAGCGGCTCAGTGCGGCTGTTCAAAGGGGTAATGCCTGCTGTATTTTGGGCACCACGCCCCAGCCTGAGGAGCTGGATGAGATTTTCGCCTTATAATCGGTGATACACACGTAACAACATGTACTGCATTTTGCCACCTTTATATCAACAATGTATCTCTTAAATCTTCTGTACCATATTATGTAATAAAATATTTCCTATTGATAAAAAAATATATTAAAAGAATATATATATATATATATATATATATATATAATATATATATATATATTATATATATATATATATATATATATATAATATATATATGTCGTGCCGAATATGTAAAACTGGTCAATTAGCAAGAACTCATTTAAAATTAAATCCTTTCTAAAATTTTCTGTTATACGTTTAAAGATATATATATTTCATTAATGTTGATGTAAAAATTTATAATTTTGCACCAAAAGGAAAATTAGAAAACTTACCTAACCTTTTATAACAAGCATAATTTATTTAGCCTAACCAACTAAATATATTTTAGATTTGTTTACAATAATTTAATACTAAACAAACACAACGAAATATATCTTTTTCGTTAAGTTCAGAATGATTTTGGCGAAATTATTGCATACACAAATTTTCACTTGTCCTATATGGCAAGATGAGCGTTGCTATTTAAGCCAAGATGGCAAGTTCTGCCTATTCGGCACGACATATATATATATATATATATATATATTATATTATATATATATATATATATATATATATATATAATATATATATATATATATATATTATATATAATGTCGGGCCGAATAAGTAAAAACTTGCGATTTGGGCTTAAATAGCAACGCTCTTCTTGCCGAATAAGGCAAGCAAAAATTTGTGTATGCATTAATTTCTCAAAATCATTCTCAACCTAACGAAAAAAATATATTATTGTGCTTGTTTATTATTAAATTATTGTAAACTTATCTAAAATATATATAGTTGGATTAGGATAAATTAAATTTCGCTTTTTATGATAAGGCTAGGTAAGTTTTCTAAGGTTCTTTTGGTACAAAATTAATAGTTTTTACATTAACATAAATGAAACTGCTTAATTTTAAATGAGTTCTTGCTAACTGACCAGTTTTACCTATTCGGCACGATATATATATATATATATATTATATATATATATATATATATATATTATATATATATATATATATTTATATATATATATTTATATATACATATATTATAATATATATATATATATATATATATATATATATATATATATATATATATATATATATAATACAAAACAATAACAGTGTTAAGCAACTTTCTACAGGAAGCTGGTGTACCCAACATCTGGACCATGCAAAAGTCACACCAGTGTTTGTGAAAAGAGACAGGAAAGCAAAGGCCACACCAGCGTTTGTGACATGACACAGTAAACTTGTAAAGGCCACATCAGCGTTTAGGACAAACGGGAAACTTACAGCGTTTAAGACTGGAAACAAGAAGGCATTAACAGCCACAACAGTGTTTAGCGGAAAATATAATGCCTAAAAAGATCACACCAGCATTTAGGACCAGAAATTTGCAAACGTCACATCAGCTTTGAGAGCAAGAGGGAGATTGGGGCTTGCTTGTAGTGTCGTAGTCTGAGTAACTGGGTAGACCATAGTAGATCCAGGACCCTACTTGTTATGAAGGATCTGAGAATCATAATGGTTAATTAGCATTGATGAAGAAAAGATACTGCATAACGAATACTTATTTTTTAGCTGCACGAAAAAAAAATCGTTTTAAAAAATTCCCAGAAGTAAATATTCCTGAATTTTCTAAAAGCATGCGCCTTTCCACCACTTTTTATATTTTGTTTTTGTCAAAATTTGAGTTTCATAGTCAATAGTCTCTACTTCACTTAAATATAACATCAAAATTCTTATAACAGGGCCATTCTTAGGGAAGTTGATAACATTTATAATCGACTGGGCATCGTATTATCTTCGTCTAAAATTAAGATATTGACAAATATACGACATGTCCCATCCATCTGCTAGCAAGGTGAAAACATCAGCTACGATAAACCATGGACATACTGGTGTAGACGTACCTACCTTCAATAACTCAATCATTCCATAACTAAGTAAAAATGCAGACAGGTAAATTGCTTTCAAAGCTGCTGCTGGCTACTACTCAACCTATGGTGCTTATGTTAAGAATAGTGAGAATGATGCTGCCATGTTAATATTAGCTAAGGAAAAGTCTCTCCGGCCTTTGAAGTTAATGCAGAGCGAATCCCTCTTGGCTGCTCTAAAGCTGCAAAAGTTCCTAATTTGATGAAGAAGATTTATGTTCGAAGTATCAATGATAGGATTATTAAGATTAACATTGCACATAGTATTAGAATGTTAAAAAATGTACCAGATACTGTCACTACAAAATCTTATCAAATGCCTGGAAATAAATATAGATCTAAATGGGTTGTGAAAACATGCAGTTATATTAAGTTTTATAAGATGCACAAACTGTATCACTGTAGACAACTAGAGTATTTTACCCCTCATGGAAACTGTTTTTATTTAATATCATCTCTGAAACCCCTTCCCAAGAAGCTCATCACTAGTAATCTCTTTTTAAATCATTTACAAATGTAACTGCTTAAGAAATTGATCCCCTAATTGTTAATATAAATATATCACATATTATATACACTGATGGATATAAGCAGGAGTCTACTGGCAGGGCTTCATCTGCTCTTGTTACCATCATCCTAGAACTATAGCAACCATATTGAGTTAGGCATAAGAATTAACAACTGACTGTCTGCCCTGCGAATTGAATTGTTTGCCATCCTAATGGCACTAACGTTAACCTATGACACTAGGTTAGACTCTTGAGGACACTTGTATCACATAATGACTAACAACATATCCATTGATGAAGCCAGATACAAATACATACTCAAAAATCAAAGAAAATGGAGTTCAAGTTCTATGGACAATTTTTATGGATTCCATCACTCATTAAATTACTCTTTCATGATGAAGTTCATAACTTAGCAAATAACTGTAGCAAAATATAGAATATAGCTTACGTATATCTGTGTCTAGCATTAGGAATAATATTAGGTGAAAAGTAAACAATTAAATTATATGTTACAGGAAGGCTGAGTAGATCTTTCACTCACTGTGATAACATGAACATAGATAAGCATGACTACGGGGCAACCTGCAATGTGGACAGACTGATGTTGTACCCTGGCTTAGGCTTGTTTACAAGTATTCCTGACAGTTTAACAGATTCACAGATGAACTAAATGAAATGTGGTCAGTCGAATGGTCACTTTCTTGAACATAGTGTATCATTGTCTAGATATAGATAGTATAATAACTTATGTGAAATGTTAAGATATTTTATTAGTGAAAATAAGGAGCGTGTGTGCGCGCACACACACACACACACACACACACACACACGTGATGTAGTGGAGGCAGGATCCATACATAGCTTCAGAAGAGGTATGATAAAGCTCATGGATGGGGAAGAGTGACCCAGTAGTGGTCAGTGAAGAGCTGTGACTCGATCCCTGCAACCACAACTAGGTGAGTACACACACACATACACACACACGCACACACACACACACACACACACACACACACACACACACACACACACACACACACACACACACACACACACACACACACACACACACACATACGCACACACACGCACACACACACGCACACACACACACACACACACACACATACACACACACACACACACACACACACACACACACACACACACACACACATACACACATACACACATACACACACACACACACACACACACACACACACACACACACACACACACACACACACACACACACACACCCCACACACACACAACCTGACGACACTGGAGGACAGGAGAGATAGGGGGGACATGATAACGACATACAAAATACTGAGAGGAATTGACAAGGTGGACAAAGACATGATGTTCCAGAGATTGGACACAGTAACAAGGGGACACAGTTGGAAGCTGAAGACACAGATGAATCACAGGGATGTTAGGAAGTATTTCTTCAGCCACAGAGTAGTCAGTAAGTGGAATAGTTTGGGAAGCGATGTAGTGGAGGCAAGATCCATACATAGCTTTAAGCAGAGGTATGATAAAGCTCACGGCTCAGGGAGAGTGACCTAGTAGCGATCAGTGAAGAGGCGGGGCCAGGAGCTCGGACTCGACCCCCGCAACCTCAACTAGGTGAGTACAATATATATATATATATATATATATATATATATATATATATATATATATATATATATATATATATATATATATATATATATACACACACACGCACACACACGCACACACACACACTTCTTTTACGCAGTTTAAGCATAGGGAAGAACTGCTGAAGAGTTAAAACATAAAACTACTAAGTTTCTGTGAAACAGGAGAGATGAGCTGTGGCAGACAGGAAGGTCGAATCAACTTCAGGATCCAAAAATAAACAAAAACAGAAACTAGCTTGTCTTCTGTAACTTTTTTAGTGAGATATTTGTGCTTGGTGTGAGCGTCAGATCTTTTTGATTGTAGGTGGAATATTGGACACACATTCCCTCATTTCTTCCTCGATCGATTGTAGTCTTAGACTCTTGTTAGTTTTTTTTTTTTTTTTTTTTGAGCACAGAAAAAACTCACATAGGTAAGATGTGGAAATTTGCATGAGAATTACCAGAGCTTTTTTCACAACATTCATTTGTAAGACGAAGAATGAGGGGAGACATGATTGAAGTGTATAAGTGGAAGATTGATATTAATAGGGGGGACATAAATTAGATCTTGTGGATATCCCTCCAGGAGAGAACCTGCAATAATGGATTCAAATTAGATAAGTTTAGATTTAGAAACGATATAAGAAAGTATTGGTTTGGAAATAGGGTAGTTGATGAGTGAGACAGTCTGCCTAATAAGGTCATTGAAACTAAAACCTTGGGTAATTTCAAATTTTGGATGGTTAAATACTTGTGTGAGATGGGTTGGATTTGAATGAAACTTACTCACGAGTTAATAGATTTATCAAAGCTTATTGCTTGGGTAGCAATGAAATGAGTTGGGCAAATATTCTGTTTGTAGGCTGGATTTGTGAAGGACTTGCCCAGTATGGGCCAACAGACCTACTGCAGTGTTCCACCTTTCTTATGTTAAAATACTCATTCTGAATAATCTCTATCCAGAATTCGTCCAGAGGTACTTCCTTATTCTTCAATTTGAGACTGACATCATTACGTATTTCAGTTAATTTCTCTTCTACTAAGAGACTGAGCTTCGTTACTGATATTAGCTTGCAAAATAGTACTGATTTTTTCTGAAAGTATTTCACGATGCTAAAAAAATCAGTGGCATGATGTCTTTATTCTTTGTTGCAGCAACATGTGAGAACATATCCATGTTGCATTCCATCATTTTGACACCCAAAATTCTTAAATTTATCTCTCAGAGCATTAATTTTGTCAGTGGACTATAAGATATTTTCAATGTCGCCTTGCATGTTGGAATTTACCTTGTTTAAATGTTCAAAGATATCCACTAGGTACGATCATTTTATATACCAAGCGTTATCTGCAAGTAACACACAAAATTCTTCTTCGAGTTAATGCACTCTTTGAGTTGATACATTCACTGACCATCGATTAACGCAGTTATGTTCCTGAAAACTCGGTGCAAGACGAAGTAATGTAAAGCAAACTGAAGAACTTATGGGGAAAATAGGGTTACGTTCCTTGGAACCCCTAAAATGGCCGACAAACTTATTTTTAGGGTTCCAAATCGTAAAAAAAAAATAAAAATGATAATGTTGTAGACGTTGGTAGTAATGTATTATGTTTAATACATTGCTTTAGGCTATAAATGTTACACAAATAATATTTCTTACCTTATATTGTGGTTGCTGGTATGTCACTGATTCTGAATAGTGTGGAGACAGATGCTGTGGCCCACCCCAACAACGAAAACAGTTACCCAAAGGATTAATTTCGGTGAGGAGAATCCCACCGAAAAGAAAAAAGACGAAGTGGTTTACTGTGTGGTTCATGCCTTTAGCAACACGACCTGTGTGATGATGAGCGGTTAAAATATAGGCTCATTGACGCTCTCCAGTCACGCTTCTCCACTTAAGAGTGATGCTGACATAACCAGTAGTAGTATTCATAATCGCAGTACCGTTCTCACTTTTTTCCAGTAGGAAGTACTCCAGTTATTAGATTATATTTTGCCAAAGAAATAGCTATTTTTTTGTGCCCCCCATATCCAGTTTGTGGACGGTAGTGGCTAGTTTATCATGCACTTCATATCCAGCCTCTGAATATCAATTTAAGAGCATATGGATACACGGAAGTCCTAGCAACTAGGCCTCAAAATGGTTAACAGGAGTGCCTCTGGCTATGCATCCACAAGTTGAGCCTCATCTGTTAAAAGCAAAATTATTATATTTGCATAACAAGTATAGTATCTTATTTTCATTGTTAACATAAGATTAGGTAAGATTCGTCAGGAAACAGGACAAGTGTTTTCTGACGCGGGTCTTAGTTGATGACCCGCTGTTAGAGCTTCTGGTCATCTGAACGAGGCCTTCCACTGACTTACCAGTCCACACCTTTAAAAATTATGGTCATAATTATAACCAGTTGTATATTAACATAACTTTACGTATCACATAGGTTATTATACTGTCTCAGTATTCCTCAGTAGGTAGACAATCAGGCACAAAGTGTTTAAGACAGTGGCCATAAGACTGACCACATACTTTTGTACTTAGTCTGATCATTATATGTGTGTCTGCCAAACTGCTGTGTGTGTGTGTGTGTGTGTGTGTGTGTGTGTGTGTGCGTGCGTGCGTGTACTCACCTATATGTAGTTGCAGGGGTCGAGTCACAGCTCCTGGCCCCGTGTGTGTGGTGTGTGTGTGTGTGTGTGTGTGTGTGTGTGTGTGTGTGTGTGTGTGTGTGTGTGTGTGTGTGTGCGTGCGTGCGTGTACTCACCTATATGTAGTTGCAGGAGTCGAGTCACAGCTCCTGGCCCCGTGTGTGTGTGTGTGTGTGTGTGTGTGTGACTTATGTATGAAGAATTTCTTGTTCTCTGTTCTGCTTTTATATGCTCTCGCCAGGTGGGTCCTCTCCAGGTATACTCCTGTCTCTTCCCTCCTCCATTCTTCCCCTCTTCCTCCTCATCATTCCTTCTTCCTCCTCCCCATCTTTCTAACCTTCGTTTTATTATTACTTTTCATATTTTATCCTCTTATTTTTATATATTTCATAACTTTTTTATTTAACTATTACATATTTTTATTTTCATCTCTCATGACAAGAACTTTCAAAATAAGGGTAATAGTGCCAGTGGTGACACTATTCCAATCATTCGCACTCTCTCGTTTAGAGTATTGTTCAGTGTTGACGGCCTCGTTCGTTGCAGGAGAGATACCAAAGATGGAACAGATTCGACGATCATTTTTAGCCCACACAGAGCCAATAAAGCATTAAGTTACTGGGAACACCTTAAAGTTTTATATATGTATTTGCTGCAGCACAGGAGAGAGAGATGATATATACATGGAAAGTTCTTGAGGGCCTAGTCTCAAATCCGCACACATCCCTAATAACATACTGGAGTGAAAGATATGGGAGAATGTGTAGAATAAACCTATTGAAAGGCAGGGGCGCCATGGGCACAATTAGAGAACATCGTATCAACATCCGTGGTCCCAGACTATTCATCATCTTACCAGAAGATATTAGAAGCACTACTGGGACAAATGCATGAGTCTTCAAGAGAAAATCGACAGTTTAGTCTTCCAAGTGATGGATCAACCAGGGTGTGATGGATTTATGGGTCAGAGGGCAGCCAGCAGCAACAGCTTGGTTGAGCAGACAAGCCTGGCCCAGAGCCGGGCTAAGTAATTAAGTTAGTTTATTCAGGTATACACAAATACAGTTACATGAATTATCATACATAGCAACATATGTGTAAAGAACCTAGGATAACCCAAAAGAAGTCAGAGTGACTTATTTCCATCACCACCACCACCACCGCCACCACCACCACCACTACCACCTCCACCACAGCAACACCACCATCACAGCACCACCACCACATGACAGCACCACCGCCAGCCTCCGGGCCACAACACAAGGGTGTGTCGTCTCCCAAATTCTCGGTTATTAGTGAGGCATCCAGGAGGTCACATACCAGCCACTAACACTCTCCTGACCTTTGACACTTCTCAAGTTGGTGTACTGGAGGCTACTTCCGCTGCTCTCTCTCTCTCTCTCTCTCTCTCTCTCTCTCTCTCTCTCTCTCTCTCTCTCTCTCTCTCTCTCTCTCTCTCTCTCTCTCTCTCTCTCTCTCTCTCTCTCTCTCGCTCGCTCGGAGGAGTAAATTGAGATGAGTCTGTCATGAAGGACTGAGATATTTCCAGGTCCTCCTTCCTATTTCACCTGGCTACGTCTGCCAGTCTTTCAGCACCGCAGTCTTCCCTTTCTTCATCAACATTTAACAGCTCCTCAGAATATTCCCTCCAACTCCCCATCTAGTAACTCTCCTCTTCTGTTTTTAACTGTTCAATCCATCCGTTCCCTAGGCTTTCTCAGCCTATTAATCTCACTCCAAAACTTTGTCTTATACTCAGCATAATTTGTTGAGAAAAACTCCTCTCCTTTTCTCTCCATAAGTCCATCCTCTTTATTTGACTTCGGAAATAAATGACAGAAGAAATTTTAAGGGGTCGCTACGGGACGTAAGGTCGAATGCAACATTTGAACATTATAAAAAATAGCCTTTAACACTGTGCATGTGAAAAAGAATACAAAGTAAAATGAATTTCTTTTAATGAAATATTATTCTTTGTACTGCATGTTTTAAAGCATTTAGAAGTACCATCGCTGGTATATTCTTGGGTCGTCATGGTGGTAGGATACGAGTAATAACGTTCACACACTGTTCCTAGGACACACCACTGCTAAGCCAGGGATTGCTTAATCACAGGTATACAGCACTGGTAACCCAAGGGAAGCCAGACCACAGGTACACAAAACTGGTAAGCCAAGGGAAGCCAGACCACAGGTACACAAAACTGGTAAGCCAATGGAAGCCAGACCACAGGTACACAAAACTGGTAAGCCAATGGAAGCCAGACCACAGGTACACAAAACTGGTAAGCCAAGGGAAGCCAAACCACAGGTACACAGCACTGGTAAGCCAAGGGAAGCCAGACCACAGGTACACAGCACTGCTAAGCCAAGGGAAGCCAAACCACAGGTACACAACACTGGTAAGCCAAGGGAAGCCAGACCACAGGTACACAAAACTGGTAAGCCAAGGGAAGCCAGACCACAGATACATAGCACTGGTAAGCCAAGGATTGCTTAATCACTAATGTGTTATCTGTTGATAAACACCCCGTCACGAGACAGTTTTCTATTTCCTTATAAATCAGGGAGAATAACTTAGGGAGAGAGGGAGGGAAGAAGGGTGGGAGGGAGCGAGGAGCAGTAATAGTATGTTAGGGAGGGAGTGGAAGGCTGGGACAGTGTTAAGTTATGGAGGGGCCTGGAGAATAAGTTAAGGAGGCAGAGGCAGGAGAATAATTTAGAGATGCGGAAGGAGAGTCAGGGAGAATGGGCCGGGGTGGTAAGGAAAGGAAAGGCAATAAGGAAATGACATAAGGGAGGGAAGGCGGGAGAGGATTGGAAAAAGTGACTAAGGGGGTGACTGGGCAGACGATGCAAAATTATCCCAATGTTAAATAATCAGAGGTGCGATCAGTACACTAGGATAACTCAGTAAGTGTAAAGAGACCAAGACTTAACACGTTTCCTTCATACATGAAAACAAATGCCAACATTCCTCCAGCAGTCAAGAGGAATTTCGATAGGTTCCTCCAGACAGTTTCTGATGAGCCAGGTCGGTGAGGTTCATGTAATGGGGCCACAGACTCATGAATCTCATCCGTTCCCTCCCTACCCAACCCCATCCCTTTCCCCTCCCACCCACACCTCTTCCCTTCCCTACCACTTCTACTCGCATCACCACCCCTTCGCTCTTATTTTCACTTCCCTGACTCCCATCTCTCCTTTTCCTACTCTTACCATTTCCATCGCTCGGTGATGACCTGATTGCAGTTCGAAAAGTCAATATAGCCACCACAACCTGGTTGATCAGACGTTACCCGCACAAACTTGTTACATTCCATCTTCTTCAAGTTTTCCAGTGCAGTGTCAACACTTTTTTCCCGGCACGTGCTGGCAACAGGTTGAGAAGTCTCGACCCTCAGAGTTTAATACAGCGCTCTCCTGTGTTTTGTGTGCTCACCGAGGGTCGCTGCTTTTTTTGTTCCTCTCTTATTGTGTTCCTTATTTTGTTCCTCCAGTATCCCTGAAGCTGACTCTCGTTGTCTTAAACCTGTGTGAGCTGACCAGCCACCTGATAAACTAGAAAATTTTTTTTACGTGAAACGTAAAATCTCTCTCTCTCTCTCTCTCTCTCTCTCTCTCTCTCTCTCTCTCTCTCTCTCTCTCTCTCTCTCTCTCTCTCTCTCTCTAAAAAAAAAAAAGCGACATATTGGGCAGATGGGTCAGAGTGGCTTGGACAGCTGGTGAGTCAGGGGTGACTCGGGCAGCAGGTGGGTCAGGGATGGCTTGGGCAACTGTTGGGTCAAGAGTGGCTTGCTCAGCAGGTGGATCAGGGGTGGCTTGGGCAGCAAGTGGGTCAGGGGTGACTTGGGCAGCTGTAGCCCTGGTATTTGAAGGGATAGTGATGCCCCCTATGTTTTAAAAAAATTTAAAGTGTCTTCAGAAGGTGCTGGGAAGCTTGTTAAACTCTAAGAGTTCATTGATTGTAGAGCTGAAAGTTCCAGGGCAGACGGCGTTCTTCATATGCTGTACATGATTTTGGTTGGAGCGCCGTCTGGGAGTTGGAATAATGTTAGTTACAGAAGTAGGCTGCTGCGTAACTTGGTGAATTTGTTCTAGGTTGAGGTCTTATGATTGCAGTGTAGGTCGGGGTCCTCGAGCTTTTTCTTATTGACGATTTGCTTCCTGAGATGGCACTTGGCTGCAAGAGTGTGATGATCATTCTGCAGTCGAGAGACTTTCGTTGAGAGGGTCAGGCCTTATGAGTGTGTCCTTCGGTGCCGCAGTTGCAGCAGTAATTCATTTCCTTCAAAGGGCAGTCCTTGACGAGGTGGGTATATGTAGCAGTCCCAACATGGGTTGATGTGGTGGAATCGCTCATGTAAGACACATGTGCAGCATATGCTGCACATATCTTACTCCTCTACTTGCTGACACAGCAGCACATCAGTATCTTGGTACATAGGACGTCTTCCACAACTTCATTAGCCACTAGTCATGAGTGAGAAAGGTTGGATTGGAAATAGACCTGTGTGGCATGGACCAGTAGCCTTGCTGCAGTTGCATTTCCTCAGTTCTTGCCTACTTTCTTCTACTTGTGGATTCCGCCTCCTGCAACGTCTTCGAGACCTTCCATGCCTCACCTTTGGCAGTGTGAATATAACAGTGGTATACATTACCAACAAGTAGTTAAGTAAAACATTTGTCTTTATTCCGATACGTTTCGACTACGCAGTAGAGTTCTTGAGTCGAATACACAGGAGACCACAGAAGCAGTGGTGTAAAGATGTAACCAGTCCATCACCCTCGACGAAGTAGCTTTGAGATGGTCAGTCCCTCAGCTTGGAGAAGAGTTCAGCTCCATAATCTGGAAAAAAATGTGAAGCTGAAGCATGTAAATGAAGACTTATATGCTGCCACAGGTGAGATGCAGAAAATTTTGACGACGACAAAAGAGGCGGAGCCCACGAGTAGAAGCAGGTCCCTCGCGAATCCAACCTTTCTCACTCGTAACTAGTGGTTGGACAATAAAGTTGTCGAAAATGTCCTCTGTGTTGCAGTGTCCGCCAGTGTGAATATAACACTGGTATACAATACCGATAAGCAGTTTAGTGAGACACATGTGCAACAGTTAAGTATATTCCAAAACGTTTCGCCTACACAGTAGGCTTTTTCAGTAGAGTACAGAGGAAGCAGCGTGAGCTGTCTAGGGTGATGGACTAATTACATCAATTTTACACCATTGCTTCTGCTGTCGCCTCTGTACGATAGCACACACTAGCTAGTATGTTTTTCCTGTGACATTTCATCACGTTGATAGTTCGGGGGAAGAGAGATGGGGGGATCACTGTCCCCGCTTCCCAGTTCCAGATCTGGTTTCTGGCTTGATCAGTAAGGCTATTGGTGTTAGGAATACACAGTCCTACGTAAACAGTAGTCCCGCTGATAACGAGATGCAGCAAAAATGACGTTATTCTAGATGATAAATGCAGAGCCACTAATTGAACAGACTAATGGGGCTTCATTTCCTAAAAACATCAAGACTGGGAAAATTACACAAGGTACACTGATTACATGGTTTAGAAAGACATGTAAGCAAACACTGTGACATATTTATTAGAAAACGTTTCGGTCCTGGGACCTTGATCACTTGAAGTGATCAAGGTCCCAGGACCGAAACGTTTTCTAATCAATATGTCATAGTGTTTGCGTACGTGTCTTTCTAAACCAACTTGTCGGTATTTATTACCAAGGTTTATACCACACTGATTACATATCCCGAAATAAGTCGGAACAAGCCTGAGTAGATAGCCTCTAGCCTAGAACTGCCAATTATATCCAGTTAAGATTTAAGTGATGTGGAATAACGTGTATATTATATAATTTGATGTCATATTTTGTAGAGGGTTCGACAGATATGTTAGGTAAAAGGACACAGATTCCACCACATAGCAACTTTGTTACCTCCATCCATATTACTACTTAAACTATTACTACTACTACTACTACTACTACTACTACTACTACTACTACTACTACTACTACTACTACTACTACTACTACTACTACTACTACTACTACTACTACACTACCACCAACACCACTGTTACATGGGTGAGTAGATCTGTATTGACAAAGCTCTTAGAGAGCGAAACGTTGCCACAATACAATGTCATATAGTTACATCTGTGTCTTTTTAACTAACAATTTTGTAGGTAATTATACCAATATTACTGTTGGAAAGATACGCCAGGTCAATGCTTTCTTCACAGAATCCAAAGCGCCACTGAACGAGTCGTAATATTACTAACGTTCGCCTCAGGAGAAATATTCTCATTTCTATTGTCAAATAAAATACCATTAGCTATACATATCTAGCTCGAAGGTATATTGTACAGACAAGTTGGTGATGACGAGACACTTGCAAGAAAACAACCACTTTGAAAATCGAGTGAACCTCTCACATAATCAGCTCCTTGATAACACTGGTTAACAGTTTTTGAAAAGTTGTATGCTTCTTCAATGTGATTAGTTAATTCTTATGTATTTTCATGACCTGAATCCAAACATCACCTTGAAAAATGCTTATTGGCTATAGATTTAAAGATAGAAGACATGTAATATTTGATTATTTTATTATAACGTGAGAAACCACCAGAGCGCTTGGAAAGTTCACTATATTGTCACAGTGATTATTTTGCATTTTGTGATATCACCTGTTTTACTCCGATCTTTAATATATATATATATATATATATATATATATATATATATAATATAATATATATATATATATATATATTTATATATATATATATATATTAATAATACATATAAGTGCTTGCTGTATTTATTTAAGAGATGCATTACCGGCTGGGAGCTTTATAAGTATAATCCAGAGACATGAGAATGGATGTTTTTATTGGGGAACTGGAAAGGTGGGAGTATGGTGCGATGTAGAGATGGGAGTAGCGATGTGATGTAGTGTGATGTAGTGATGGGAGTAGCGATGTGAGTAGTGTGTGATGTAGTGATGGGAGTAGCGATGTGATGTAGTGGTGTAATGTAGTGGCGTGATGTAGCGATGTGATGTAGTGGTGTGATGTAGGGATGTGATGCAGTGGTGTGATGCAGTGATGTGATGTAGTGGTGTGATGTAGGATGTGATGCAGTGGTGTGATGTAGTGATGTGATGTAGTGGTGTGCTGTAGTGGTGTGATTTGATGTAGTGGTGTGATGTAGTGGTGTGATGTAGTGATGTGATGCAGTGGTGTGATGTAGTGATGTGATGTAGTGTGTGCTGTAGTGGTGTGATGTGATGTAGTGGCGTGATGTAGGGATGTGATGCAGTGGTGTGATGTAGTGATGTGATGTAGTGGTGTGCTGTAGTGGTGTGATTTGATGTAGTGTGTGATGTAGTGATGTGATGCAGTGGTGTGATGTAGTGAGTGATGTAGTGGTGTGCTGTAGTGGTGTGGATGTGATGTAGTGGCGTGATGTAGTGATGTGATGTAGTGATGTGATGTAGTGGTGTGATGTGATGTAGTGATGTGATGCAGTGGTGTGATGTAGTGATGTGATGTAGTGTGTGATGTGATGTATGTGGTGTGATGTAGTGATTGATGTAGTGGTGTGATATAGTGATGTTGATGTAGTGGTGTGATGTAGTGATGGGAGTAGCGATGTAATGCAGTGGTGTGATGTAGTGATGTGATGTAGCGATATGATGTAATGGTGTGATGTAGTGGTGTGATGTAGTGATGTGATGTAGTGATATGATGTAGTTATGTGTGTAGTGATGTGATGTAGTGGTGTGATGTGATGTAGTGATGGCAGTAGCGATGTGATGCAGTGGTGTGATGTGATGTAGTGATGTGATGTAGTGGTGTGATGTGATGTTATGATGTGATGTAGTGATGGGAGTAGCGATGTGATGCAGTGGTGGTGTGATGTAGTGATGTGATGTAGTGGTGTGCTGTAGTGATGTGATGTGATGTAGTGGCGTGATGTAGTGATGTGATGTAGTGATGTGATGTAGTGGTGTGATGTGATGTAGTGATGTGATGCAGTGGTGTGATGTAGTGATGTGATGTAGTGATGTGATGTAGTGGTGTGATGTAGTGATGTGATGTAGTGGTGTGATATAGTGATGTGATGTAGTGGTGTGATGTAGTGATGTGATGTAGTGGTGTGATATAGTGATGTGATGTAGTGGTGTGATGTAGTGATGGGAGTAGCGATGTAATGCAGTGGTGTGATGTAGTGATGTGATGTAGCGATATGATGTAATGGTGTGATGTAGTGGTGTGATGTAGTGATGTGATGTAGTGATATGATGTAGTTATGTGTGTAGTGATGTGATGTAGTGGTGTGATGTGATGTAGTGATGGCAGTAGCGATGTGATGCAGTGGTGTGATGTGATGTAGTGATGTGATGTAGTGGTGTGATGTGATGTAGTGATGTGATGTAGTGATGGGAGTAGCGATGTGATGCAGTGGTGGTGTGATGTATGTGATGTGATGTAGTGGTGTGCTGTAGTGATGTGATGTGATGTAGTGGCGTGATGTAGTGATGTGATGTAGTGATGTGATGTAGTGGTGTGATGTGATGTAGTGATGTGATGCAGTGGTGTGATGTAGTGATGTGATGTAGTGATGTGATGTAGTGGTGTGATTTAGTGATGTGATGTAGTGGTGTGATATAGTGATGTGATGTAGTGGTGTGATGTAGTGATGTGATGTAGTGGTGTGATATAGTGATGTGATGTAGTGGTGTGATGTAGTGATGGGAGTAGCGATGTAATGCAGTGGTGTGATGTAGTGATGTGATGTAGCGATATGATGTAATGGTGTGATGTAGTGGTGTGATGTAGTGATGTGATGTGTGATATGATGTAGTTATGTGTGTAGTGATGTGATGTAGTGGTGTGATGTGATGTAGTGATGGCAGTAGCGATGTGATGCAGTGGTGTGATGTGATGTAGTGATGTGATGTAGTGGTGTGATGTGATGTAGTGATGTGATGTAGTGATGGGAGAAGCAATGTGATGCAGTGGTGGTGTGATGTAGTGATGTGATTTAGTGGTGTGATGTGGTGTGATGTGATGTAGTGATGTGATTTAGTGGTGTGATGTGAGTGATGTGATGTAGTGATGTGATGTATTGGTGTGATGTAGTTGTGTGATGTAGTGATGTAATGTATTGATGTGGTGTGGTGGTGTGATGTAGTGATGTGATGTAGTGGTGTTGATGTAGTGGTGTGATGTAGTGATGTGATGTAGGTGTGATGTAGTGATGTGATGTAGTGGTATGATGTAGTGATGTGATGTAGTGATGTGATGTAGTGGTGTGATGTAGTGATGTGATGTAGTGGTGTGATGTGATGTAGTGGTGTGATGTAGTGATGTGATGTAGTGGTGTGATGTGATGTAGTGGTGTGATGTAGTGATGTGATGTAGTGGTGTGATGTAGTGATGTGATGTAGTGGTGTGATGCAGTGATGTGATATAGTGATGTAATGTAGTGGTGTGATGTAGTGATGTGATGTAGTGGTGTGATGCAGTGATGTGATGTACTGGTGTGATGTAGTAGCGGTAGCCACATTAAACATGAACAGGGCTAAATTTTCCAATTGTTAAATGGCCGTGTATTCGTATTTTAAGATTAATCGAGCCAGAATTTTGGACATATTAAAACTCCTTGTGCTTTGTACTAAGGTGTTGGATGTACAGTACATCCTCTCATAACAAACTAAATGTAAATGTTCTCACAGCTTTATGCAAAAAAAAACGCGAACAAGCGATGCAAAATGCAAAACAACCACGGGGGGAGTTGGAAGATAGCTCTAGGCCTTTCGTGTTGCAATCAACACATCAGGCGCTTGCAATGTTGCAGGAAAGAGGATAAAATCCGAGCAAACACGTTCAGAGTGAGCTAGCAAAAACGCTCACTCTGAACGTGTTTGCTCGGATTTTATCCTCTTTCCTGCAACATTGCAAGCGCCTGATGTGTTGATTGCAACACTAAAGGCCTAGATCTATCTTTCACCTCCCCCCCCCCCCCGTGGTTGTTTTGCATTAACTTTATGTGAACAGAAGAAAATATGGAAACAATAGGGTTACGTTCAAGACACTTCCAAATTTGTAAAAACAAAAAATAAATATTCTGCTAGATAAAAATTGCTAGTTTACCTTACTTTAAATTTTGTAGCTCACACAGCTTACCTATAGATTCCTGTTCATAGGCGTTCCTGCCCCTCTCTGTATCTTGTGATGTGCTGCTGACTGTGGAATTTATTCTTATAATTTACCTTAATGTTTTCGTTATACTTTTTATAATTACCGAGGTGCCTCTAGCGAACTCGAGGCACTTTTAGGAGTGGGTTTTAAGCATTTACAATTTAATGGCGTTTTCAATTGATGGTGATTATTTTAACTTGGCATGATTAACTTGTTGTTATTTTTCATTAGTTTTATCCTTTTTTTTATTGTGTATTTTACACACTTTTTATAGCTATGAGCACTGAATTACACTGCCAAAATGGTACACATTAGGAGTACCTATTTGAAAAGGGGCTACGAGCTAGAGACAGACAGTTGAAACCCTGGTGACTCTAGGACACAGGATTAAGGTGACGTGAGAGACTAGAGATATTTCGTTCACAGTGAACGGTAGATAGAAGATGAGGTGATGGGATTCAGTGTTTATCAAAGGATGAAAAGATTCACTCACACACTTTAGCAACAAGTGGTTAATAAGAGGTTTCTTGAGAGAGTTGCCAAGTAATTTGTTACACACTTAACCCACTACCCCACCTTCTGTATGATAAGCTAGTGTACTGGTTGAAAAAGTACCAAGTGCTAATCCCTAAAAATGAAAATGACCCTGGGTTTTAAAACCTAGATGATATAGAACTTGATCAGACAGGAGACAAGGACTTTGGAATCACGATAAGTAGAAGTCGGAGAAAGCTGAGACAACAGTGCTAAAGGATGTATAGTAAAGCTAAGGAACTTCTGGGGGTATCTTAGGTTTTCCCTGAAGTATATTCTCTTTTCTGAGGATGAGGGTCCACAGTCCAGTTCTAGAGGTGGTTCCTCCCTACCTCATTCAAACTACAATGTTCCCCTGAACTAATATATATATGTATGTAGTGCCGAATAGGTAAAACTGGTCAATTAGCAAGAACTCATTTAAAATTAATTCTTTTCTAAAATTTTCTCTTATACGTTTAGAGATATATTTTTCATTTATGTTAATGTAAAAATTAATAACTTTGTACCAAAAAAAATTAGAAAACTTACCTAACCTTATTATAACAAGCCCAATTTAAGTTAGCCTAATCCAACTAAATATAGTTAAAAGTTTACAATAATTTAATAATAAACAAACACAATGAAATAAAGATACCCAGATGTTTGCACATGTGTTCAAACTTTCATCATATATTTTTTTTCGTTAGGTTCAGAATAATTTTTGCGAAATTATTGCATACACAAATTTTATATATATATATATTATATATATATATATATATATATATATATATATATATATATATATATTTATATATATATATATATGTGTGTGTGTGTGTGTGTGTACTCACCTAGTTGTACTCACCTAGTTGAGGTTGCGGGGGTCGAGTCCGAGCTCCTGGCCCCGCCTCTTCACTTGATCGCTACTAGGTCACTCTCCCTGAGCCGTGAGCTTTATCATACCTCTGCTTAAAGCTATGTATGGATCCTGCCTCCACTACATCGCTTCCCAAAACTATTCCACTTACTGACTACTCTGTGCTGAAGAAATACTTCCTAACATCCCTGTGATTCATCTGTGTCTTTAGCTTCCAACTGTGTCCCCTTGTTACTGTGTCCAATCTCTGGAACATCCTGTCTTTGTCCACCTTGTCAATTCCTCTCAGTATTTTGTATGTTGTTATCATGTCCCCCCTATCTCTCCTGTCCTCCAGTGTCCGTCAGGTTGATTTCCCTTAACCTCTCCTCGTAGGACATACCTCTTAGCTCTGGGACTAGTCTTGTTGCAAACCTTTGCACTTTCTCTAGTTTCTTTACGTGCTTGCTAGGTGTGGGTTCCAAACTGGTGCCGCATACTCCAATATGGGCCTAACGTATACGGTGTACAGGGTCCTGAACGATTCCTTATTAAGATGTCGGAATGCTGTTCTGAGGTTTGCTAGGCGCCCATATGCTGCAGCAGTTATTTGGTTGATGTGCGCTTCAGGAGATGTGCCTGGTGTTATACTCACCCCAAGATCTTTTTCCTTGAGTGAGGTTTGTAGTCTCTGACCCCCTAGACTGTACTCCGTCTGCGGCCTTCTTTGCCCTTCCCCAATCTTCATGACTTTGCACTTGGTGGGATTGAACTCCAGGACCAATTGCTGGACCAGTTCTGCAGCCTGTCCAGATCCCTTTGTAGTTCTGCCTGGTCTTCGATCGAGTGTATTCTTCTCATCAACTTCACGTCATCTGCAAACAGGGACACCTCAGAGTCTATTCCTTCCGTCATGTTCGTTCACAAATACCAGAAACAGCACTGGTCCTAGGACTGACCCCTGCGGGACCCGCTGGTCACAGGTGCCCACTCTGACACCTCGCCACGTACCATGACTCGCTGCTGTCTCCTGACAAGTATTCCTGATCCATTGTAGTGCCTTCCCTGTTATCCCTGCTTGGTCCTCCAGTTTTTGCACCAATCTCTTGTGTGGAACTGTGTCCAAACGCCTTTCTTGCAGTCCAAGAAAATGCAATCCACCCAACCTCTCTCTCTTGTCTTACTGCTGTCACCATGTCATAGAACTCAGTAGGTTTGTGACACAGGATTTTCCCGTCCCTGAAACCATGCTGGCTGCTGTTGATGAGATCATTCCTTTCTAGGTGTTCCACCACTCTTCTCCTGATAATCTTCTCCATGATTTTGCATACTATACATGTCAGTGACACTGGTCTGTAGTTTAATGCTTCATGTCTGTCTCCTTTTTTAAAGATTGGGACTACATTTGCTGTCTTCCATGCCTCAGGCAATCTCACCAGTTCGATAGATGTATTGAATAATGTTGATAGGTACACATAGCGCCTCTGCACCCTCTCTCAATACCCAAGGGTAGATGTTACTGGCCCCATTGCCTTGAGGTATCTCGCTCACTCCGAAGCCTCATCAACTTCTTCCTCGGTTGTGTGGCACTGTGTCCAGCACTTTGGTGGTGTTGGTGCCCCACCTCTCCGTCCTTTCTGAGTCCTTTCTGTTCTCCTCTGTGAACACTTCTTTGAATCTCTTGTTGAGTGCCTTCACATACTTCCCGGTCATTACCTGTTGTCTCTCCTCTTCCTTCCTTAGCCTGATATACCTGGTCCTTGACTGTTGTTTTCCTCCTGATGTGGCAGTACAACAGTTTCGGTCAGATTTTGGCTTTCGCTGCTATGTTCATTTTCATATGTCTTTGGGCCTCCCTTCTTATCTGTGCATATTCATTTCTGGCTCTACGACTGTTCTTCTTAATCTCGCGTCCCATTGCCTTCTATATTTCTTCCATTCCCTAGTCACACTTGGTTTTTTGCCTCCCTGGCACTTTTGGTAACCATGGGCCTCATCCCGGCTTTTTTCATTACTCCTGTTTACCCTTAGGGTACAACCTCTCCTCACCTCCTTGCATTTTTATGTATGTGTGTGTGATGATGTGTTGTGTGTTGTGTGTCTGTGTGTGTGTGTGTGGTGTTGTGTGTGTGTGTGGGGTCGTGCGAATATGTAAAATTGGTCAATTAGCAAGAACACATTTAAATTAAGACTTTTCTAAAAATTTATCTTATCGTTTAAAGATTATATTTTTTTTCATTACATGTTAGTGTAAAAAAATTTAATGTTGCTCCAAAAGAATTCTTACAAAACTACAACCTTACCTATAACAAGAACAATTTATTTTTAGCCTAACCCGACTAAATATATTTTAGATTTGTATTACAATAATTTAATAATAAAAAAACAGTGAAATATATTTTTTTTTTCGTAGGTTCAGAAATATTTGGCGAAATTTATTGGCATACACAAATTTTCGCTTGTCCCCTATATGGCAAGACGAGCGTTGCTATTTAAGCCAAGATCGATCGCAAGTTCTGCATCTTCTGGCCACGACATAGCATAATAAATATATATTATATATATAAATATATATATATATATATATAAACTATATATTATAAATATATATATTATATATAATATATATATATATATTTATATATATATATATATATAAAATAAATATTACAAATATATGTATATATAAATATATATAAATAATGCAATAAGATCACGAGTAAAACAGGTGATTTCAGAATATGCAAAACAACCACTCTGTAGAATAGAGAAATTCCAAGCGCTTTCGTGACTACTCACATTAACAAGGAACTATGAAAGTAAAGCATCCAAGGAACTATATAAGGTCGGGTCGCAACCTCACTATTCAATCCCACCAACGATTAAACACGTAGCGCGGCGAGCCAACTTGGAAAGGCCTAGGCACAACTCACTCCCACTCAACTATTCTACCGCAGATAGTTATAAATTTTAAAGATTATTGTCCAGTGTATTATTAAATTCTTCCCCAAATTCTATAATTCTAAATGGAACTAATTTATATAAACCAAAGGAAATATTCATATTAATTGAACAAAACTGCTTTTTTATGAAATCAGATTCAATTATATTCCTGCGACCAATGGACTTGCTTTGATACTACTTTTCTCAACTTTTTGAAAATCAATTGGATGGTTAAAATCTCTTACAAGAATAAATAGAGCATTGGAATCTTGTCCAGTTTCTAATGCTAATATTTTATGTTGTTTTAATCTTAGTTCGAGATTTTTAACCAGTTTGACCTAATAAACTTATCGCAATTTTCACAAGGAATCTTATTAGACACATCCATCAGCATTTTGGGGGGAATTCTATATCCAAAAGTTTTTTTACTGTATCGAGATTTTTGAATACAACTTTAATATTAAAAGTCTTAAGAAGAGAAGGCATATCAACCAAGTTTTCATGGAAAGGGAGAACCAACATATTTTTATTTGAATAAGGCTGGTTGTCCCTTTTTGGATTGTAAAAAAGTTTTTCTGGCAACTTTAAAAGATTTATCAATTACATTTCTTGGGTATTTTAAATCTTTACCTATTTCATAAATTTTGGATATTTCCTCATCTATGAACTCAGGACTACAAATTCGTAAAGCTCTCAGAAACATTGATGAGAAAACAGACAGTTTGACTCTATCTTGATGCGAGGAAAATAGTGGACAAGGAACAGTTTTTTAGTAGGTTTTCTGTAAATTTTAAATTTGAATTCATTATTACCCTTAATAATTAAAACATCTGGGAAAAGCAATGAGTTATTTTCTTAAAAACTCAACAGTAAAGTTTATTGAATGGGCCCTAAGCTATTTAATTTTCCAAGGAAATGGTGTAATCAACAATTTTTGGGCATAAGACACAAAATATCATCAACATATCTGAACCATTAGCTCTATTAGGGGGGATTGTGTTAAGTAACCTTGTTTCAAAAAATTCCATGTATAGGTTAACTAAGAACAGGTGAAAGAGGTTTTCCCCATTGCCATACCAAACTTCTGAGTGAAAAATTTTATCATTAAATACAAATTTTGCATCAACAATGCAAAGTTTAATAAGTTTAATGATAGTAGGAACTGGCAATGGTAAATCATAGTTAACGAGTTCTTCAGATAAGAAACTTAATAAATCATCAACAGAACTTTCGAAACAAGGAAGTAACATCAAAACTAACCATGTTAAAATCATTTAGGTCAGTCAAGGAGCTTAATTTATCAACCAAGTCTATGTTGTTTTTAACATTAAAGTTAGAAATTTTTTTGCCAACAATGGGGCTCAAAATCAAAAAGGCCATTGGATAATTTATATGAACGACCCTATGGAGCTAATAATTGGTCTGACTGGATTCCCGGGTTTGTGTGTTTTTATTAGTCATACATGTAAGGCAAAGATGGATTAGTGGAAGTAAATTGTTTGACTAATTCATCTTTGCCTTTCAGTAGAAGTTTTATTTGTTTTATTGAAATTGCTGTTAACGGTTTCTGGGGGATTTTTCCTAAGTTTAGAATAGGTTTCAGTATCATCTAAGAGATTATTCATTTTTCTTGGTTTAAACATTTTCTTTCATAATTACTATTGCATTTATTTTGTCTGCTTTAGTAAGGCGCAAATTTTTATTGTTTTTTAAGTTATCATAAGACTTAAAGAATCTTTGAGGGCAATTGGGAATGTTTGGTTTTAACATAGAGCTATATACCATTCTTTTTTTTTTTTTTTTTTTTTATCACACTGGCCGATTCCCACCAAGGCAGGGTGGCCCGAAAAAGAAAAACTTTCACCATCATTCACTCCATCACTGTCTTGCCAGAAGGGTGCTTTACACTACAGTTTTTAAACTGCAACATTAACACCCCTCCTTCAGAGTGCAGGCACTGTACTTCCCATCTCCAGGACTCAAGTCCGGCCTGCCGGTTTCCCTGAATCCCTTCATAAATGTTACTTTGCTCACACTCCAACAGCAAAGTCAAGTATTAAAAACCATTTTTTCCCCCATTCACTTTCCCATCAAACACGCTCACGCATGCCTGCTGGAAGTTCCAAGCCCCTCGCACACAAAACCTCCTTTACCCCTCCCTCCAACCCTTCCTAGGCCGAACCCTACCCCGCCTTCCTTCCACTAAAAGACTGATACACTCTTGAAGTCATTCTGTTTTGCTCCATTTTCTCTACATGTCCAAACCACCTCAACAACCCTTCCTCAGCCCTCTGCAACAGTTTTGGGAATCCCCACCTCCTCCTAACTTCCAAACTTACGAATTCTCTGCATTATATTCACACCACACATTGCCCTCAGACACGACATCTCCACTGCCTCCACCTTCCCTCGCTGCAACATTTATCACCCACGCTTCACACCCATATAAGATGCGTGGGAAAACTATCTCTCATACATTCCCCTCTTTGCCTCCAAGGACAAAGTTCTTTGTCTCCACAGACTCCTAAGTGCACCACTCACTCTTTTTTCCCTCATCAATTCTATGATTCACCTCATCTTTTATAGACCCATCCGCTGACACGTCCACTCCCAAATATCTGAATACGTTCACCTCCTTTCCCTACTCTCTCCCTCCAATCGATATTCAATTTTCATCACCTAATCTTTTTGTTATCCTCATAACCCTTTAAACTCTTTCCTGTATCCCCTTTTAATTTTCTTCTTTTGCACACCCTACCAAATTCATCCACCAATCTCTGCAACTTCTCTTCAGAATTCCCAAGAGCACAGTGTCATCAGCAAAGAGCAGCTGTGACAACTCCCACTTTGGTGTGATTCTTTATCTTTTAACTCCACGCCTCTTGCCAAGACCCTCGCATTTACTTCTCTTACAACCCCATCTATAAATATATTAAACAACCAGGGTTTGACATCACACATCCTTGTCTAAGGCCTACTTTTACTGGGAAAAAAATTCCCTCTTTCCTACATACTCTTAACTTGAGCCTCACTATCCTCGTAAAAACTCTTCACTGCTTTCAGTAACCTACCTCCTACACCATACATTTGCAACATCTGCCACATTGCCCCCCTATCCACCCGGGTCAAAACGCCTTTTCCCAAATCCATAAATCCCCAAAAAAAGACCTTTTAAAAACCCTTTATCTAAATACTGTTTCCCCTTAAATGTTTCACTGTAAACCCTGGTCCACACAACCCCCCTCCCTTTTCCTAAAGCCTCCTTGTTCTTCTTTCCTATTCCCCCGTCTTACCCCTTAAATTTCTTTCAATTAAAACTCAAACCAAAACACTTTACCGGGAAAAACTCAACAACTTACCCCCTAAAAATTTTTGCACTCTCTTTTGCCCCCTTTTGCCTTTAAAAAAAGGGAAACTATGCATGCCCCTTTCCCCAAATCCCTAGGTCCCTTTAAACCCTCTTCCCATACATTTTTAAATAATTGAAAACCAAACCACCCCAAAAAACTTTTATCCCCCCCTGCTTTTAAACTTTTCCCTATCTTTATCCCATGAACCCCGGGGCGGGCCCTTACCCCCTTTTTTTTTACCTACGCCTCGCGAACTTCCCCCCACACCAAAAATGGCTCTTCCCCAAATCCTAAAAGATGTTTCCCCTTGCCCTATACACAAATCACAGTTTTCCCTATCTTCATCAACATTTAACAATTCCCAAAAAAACCCCCCTCCATTTTCCCCAATACCTCTAACTCTCCTTTTAAAATTTAAACTCTCCTCCCCTTTTATTTTTAACTGAAAAACCCAAATTTTTTCTCCCCCCTTTTTTTAAACTTGTTAATCTCCCCAAAATTTTTTCTTTTTTTCCAACAAAATTTGTTGAAAAAGCATCCCCCACTCCCCTCTTTTGGGCACTTTTTTTTCATTGTTTCCCCCATTTCCTTTTAAACTTCTCTTTTTTTTCTCCATATACCTTCCCCCCCTTGCATCACTTCTACTTTGTAAAAACTTCTCAAAAGCTAATTTTTTCTCCCTTACTACTCTTTTTAAACATCAAATTTCCACAATCGCCCTCTTCCCTCCTGCACCCACTTTCCTGAACCACAAACTTCTGCTGAACACTCTAACACTACTTTTTTAAACCTCCCCCAAAATCCCTTTCCTTTCAAACCCCCCATTGCCTATGCTCACTTTACCCCACCCTATCCCCCAAATCTTTTTTATATTTTAACCCAAAATGCCCCCCTCTTTTATTTAAAACCTCACCTCCCCTTCCCTGATCCCCTTCTTTTCTCCTTGTATCCCATCCCCTTTTAACTCTCAGTGAAGCTACAACTAAAAAGTGATCTGATATATTTTGGGGCCCCCCCCTATAAAAAATGTACATCCTGAATTCAACTCAACAGTCTTTTATCTCCCAAATACATAATCCAACAAACACTGTCTTTTCCCGCCCTACATAAAGGGGGAAAATCAATTTTCCCCTTTTTTCTTAAAATTTAAACCCAAAACTTTTTTTTAAAAAAGTAATACCCCTTATAACCCCAAAACCCCCCTTCCTAACAAAAGTTCAAAAAAAGGGTCCCAAAATAAAATTTACACCGGAAAACCCGGGGGCCCAAAAACCCCAAAACCCCACCCCAAAACCCTCTTTTAAAATTTTCTCCTACTTTAGCTTTAAAGGGCCCCCTACCACAATTACCTCTAAATTTGGTTCAAAGGCTCCTATACATTCATTTAAAACATCCCCCAAAATCCCCTCTCCCTTCCCTGAAATTTCCTCTTTTCTCCAGGTGCATACACGCTTATTTATCCCCCCTTTTTCGCACCCCAACCTTTACTTAAAATCCACATAATTTTTAAAATTTTAACACATTAAAATTTTCCCTTTTTTCCCTCCTTCCATAACTGATCATTTAACATTACTGCTCCCCCTTTCCCTTTTGCTTTTAACTCTCTCAGGGTTTCCCAATTTAATCCCCTTTATTTCCCCCCACGAAACTCTCCTACCCCCCTTTAGCTTGTTTTTGCTTTGGGCCAGACATCCAACCCTTTTTATTCATAACATCAGCAAACATTTTTGTTTTTTTTGTCAACCGCACTAAAATCCACGCACATTTAAAACAACCCTTTTTTTAAAGTTTTTTTTCTTCTCTTTTTTTTAATTGTATACAGGGAAGGGGTTAAATAGCCCCTTGTCCCCGGGATTTTAGTCCCCCTCATACGACAAAGCATGGCTTACGGGGAAAGATTTTTTTCCACTTCCCCCTGGACCCAAAAAAGAAAAAAAAAAAAAAAGAGCAAATTTTGAAAAAGGGGGAAAAACCTAGATGTAAAGTAATATATAATAAGCATGTCGTGTCCCGTGAAGTGTGACCAAAGTGTAAAAAGGGGTAAACAAGATATCCCGTTATTTTTAGCGTGTTTTTGAAAACCCTAAAAAGAAAACCACAATCCCACCATCATGCAAAACAGGTACAGGTTTTTGTTTCACAGTCATCTGGCAGGACGGTAGTACTTCCCTGGGTGGTTGCTGTCTACCAACCTACTACCTTTACCATTCCTTTACTAATTTTAATTTCATCAGAGGATAAATCAGAAAATTTTTCAAAGTTACAAAAGGCTTTTGCAATTTCAACTTATTAAGTTTTTTTGAAGTTGCAAAACTTAAGCCAAAACCTAGAGCAGCAGTTGTATGTTTGTCTAAAATTTCATCTGATAAGTTAATTACAAAATTGTTATTAGCATGCTTTGTCCAATCACTATTTTCAATTAAAATGTCTAATTTTCTTTGTAGTTTGCTCTTGAGTTCATTACAAATTCTTCTGAGTTTATTATAGCAATGATCCAACATACTGTGTTTCCATCTGATGGAATGGCCTATTAAAAGAGTATTTTTTGTTTCTCAATATTTTTGAATGCTTCCTTCTCCTGTATTTTAGTTATTTCAATATGTTTCTGAAGAATAATTCTCATAAAATCATCAAAAGGACGATCTCTCATGTCAAGGAGTCTATTGGGTAAAAGAGACTTGGGCAGAACTTGTTCATTTAAACAATTTTTTAAGAAATTAAGTCGAATTTTTAACTTGTGGGACTTGATCAGTGCAGAAGTAAACTGTGAAACAAAAGATATATGATTAGGAAAGTTTATCGAGAACATTCTGAAGAGTCGTGTGGTATCCATTAATGCAATAAGATCACAGTAAACAGGTGATTTCAGAATATGCAAAACAACCACTCTGAAAGAATAGAGAAATTCCAAGCGCTTTCGTGACTACTCACATTATCAAGGAACTTGGTTGATATGCCTTCTCTTCTTAAGACTTTTAATATTAAAGTTGTATTCAAAAATCTCGATACAGTAAAAAAACTTTTGATAAAGAATTCCCCCCAAAATGCTGATGGATGTGTCTATAAGATTCCTTGTAAAATTTGCGATAAAGTTTATTACGGTAAAACTGGTAAAAATCTCGAACTAAGATTAAAACAACATAAATATAGCATTAGAACTGGACAAGATTCCAATGCTCTATTTATTCATGTAAGAGATTTTAACCATCCAATTGATTTTCAAAAAGTTGAGAAAGTAGTATCAAGCAAGTCCATGGTCGACAGGAATATAATTGAATCTTGTTTCATAAAAAGCAGTTTTGACAATAATATGAATAGTTTTCCCTTTTGGTTTATATAAATTAGATCCATTTATAATTAATAGAATTTGGGAAAATTTAATAATACACTGGACAAATAATCTTTAAAATTTCTTATTTTTGGGGTAGAATAGTTTGTGGGGGGAGTTGTGCCAAGGACCTTTCCAAGTTGGCTCGCCGCGCGTCACGTGTTTAAACCGTTTGGGATCTGATAGTGAGGTGCCCGACCAGACCCCTTTATATACTTCCTGGATGCTTTACTTTCATAGTTCCTTGATAATGTGAGTAGTCACGAAAGCGTTTGGAAATTCTCTATTCTTTCAGAGTGGTTTTTTTTGCATATTCTAAAAATTTCACCTGTTTACTGTGATCTTAATTGCATTAATGGATACCACACGACTCTTCAGAATGTTCTCGATAAACTTTCCTAATCATATATCTTTTGTTTCACAGTTTACTTCTGCACTGATCAAGTCCCACAAGTTAAAAATTCGACTTAATTTCTTAAAAAATTGTTTAAATGAACAAGTTCTGCCCAAGTCTCTTTTACCCAATAGACTCCTTGACATGAGAGATCGTCCTTTGATGATTTTATGAGAATTATTCTTCAGAAACATATGAAATAACAAAATACAGGAGAAGGAAGCATTCAAAATATTGAGAAACAAAAAATACTCTTTAATCAGCCATTCCATCAGAATGGAAACACAGTATGTTGGATCATTGCTATAATAAACTCAGAAGAATTTGTAATGAACTCAAGAGAAAAACTACAAAGAAAATTAGACATTTTAAATTTGAAAATAGTGATTGGACAAAGCATGCTAATAACAATTTTGTAATTAACTTATCAGATAAAAATTTTAGACAAACATACAACTGCTGCTCTAGGTTTTGGCTTAAGTTTGCAACTTCAAAAAAACTTAATAATGTTGAAATTGCAAAAGCCTTTTGTAACTTTGAAAAATTTTCTGTTTTAAATCCTCTGTTGAAATTAATATTAGTAAAGGGAAATGGTATATAGCTCTATGTTAAAACCAAAAAATTCCCCAAATTTGCCCTCAAAGATTCTTTAAGTCTTATGATACACTTAATAACAATAAAAATTTGCGCCTTACTAAAGCAGACAAAATAAATGCAATAGTAATTATGAAAGAAAATGATTACCAAGAAAAATGAATAATCTCTTAGATGATACTGAAACCTATTCAAAACTTAGGAAAAATCCCCTAGAAACCGTTAACAGCAATTTCAATAAAACAATAAAACTTCTACTGAAAGGCAAAGATGAATTA
Source organism: Cherax quadricarinatus (assembly GCF_026875155.1). Lineage (NCBI taxonomy): Eukaryota > Metazoa > Arthropoda > Malacostraca > Decapoda > Parastacidae > Cherax > Cherax quadricarinatus. Next base: position 103,614,179 of record NC_069402.1, read on the forward strand.
GTCAAACAATTTACTTCCACTAATCCATCTTTGCTTACATGTATGGACTAATAAAAACACAAAAAACCAGGGAATCCAGTCAGACCAATTATTAGCTCCATAGGGTCATTTTCCATAATTATCCAAATGGCTTGTTTGATATTTTGAGCCCTATTGTTGCAAAATTTCTAACTTTAATGTTAAAAACAACATAGACTTGGTTGATAAATTAAGCTCCTTGACGACCTAAATGTTTTTAAAAACATGGTTATTTTTTTGATGTTACTTCCTTGTTTACGAAAGTTCCTGTTGATGTTTTATTAAGTTTCTTATCTGAAGAACTCGTTAACTATGATTTACCCATTGCCAGTTCCTACTATCTTTAAACTTATTAAACTTTGCATTGTTGATGCAAAATTTGGGTATTTAATGATAAATTTTACACTCAGAAGTTTGGGTATGGCAATGGGAAATCCTCTTTCACCTGTTCTTAGTAACCTATACATGGAATTTTTTGAAACAAGGTTACTTAACACAATCCTCCCTAATAGAGCTAAATGGTTCAGATAAGTTGATGATATTTTGTGTCTTATGCCCAAAAATGTAGATATACACCATTTCCTTGGAAAATTAAATAGCTTAGCCCATTCAATAAACTTTACTGTTGAGTTTGAAGAAAAAAAACTCATTGCCTTTTCTAGATGTTTTAATTATTAAGGGTAATAATGAATTCAAATTTAAAATTTACAGAAAACCTACTAATAACTGTTCCTATGTCCACTATTATTCCTCGCATCAAGATAGAGTCAAATGTCCTGTTTTCTCATCAATGTTTTAGGAGCTTTACGAATTTGTAGTCCTGAGTTCATAGATGAGGAAATATCCAAAATTTATGAAATAGGTAATGATTTAAAAAAAACCCAAGAAATGTAATTGATAAATCTTTTAAAGTTGCCCGAAATACTTTTTACAATCCAAAAAGGACAACCGCCTTATTCAAATAAAAATATGTTGGTTCTCCCCTTTCCATGAAAACTTGGTTGATATGCCTTCTCTTCTTAAGACTTTAATATTAAAGTTGTATTCAAAAATCTCGATACAGTAAAAAAACTTTTGATAAAGAATTCCCCCCAAAAGGCGATGGATGTGTCTATAAGATTCCTTTTAAAAATTGCGAAAAGTTTATTACGGTCAAACTGGTAAAAATCTCGACTAAGATTAAAACAACATAAATATAGCATTATAACTGGACAAGATTTCCCAAAGCTCTATTTATTCATGGGAAGAGATTTTAACCATCCAATTTATTTTCAAAAAATTGAGAAAGTAGTATCAAGCAAGTCCATGGTCGACAGAATATAAATTGAATCTTTTTCATAAAAACAGTTTTGACAATAATATGAATATTTCCTTTGGTTTATATAAATTAGATCCATTTATAATTAATAGAATTTGGAAGAATTTAATAATACACGGACAAATAATCTTAAAATTTCTTATTTCTTGGGTAGAATAGTTTGTGGGGTGAGTTGTGCCAAGGGCCTTTCAAAGTTGGCTCGCCGCGCGTCACGTGTTTAAAAACCCTTGTGGATCTGATAGTGAGGTGCCGACCAGACCCTTATATAGCTTCCTTGGATGCTTTACTTTCATAGTTCCTTGATAATGTGAGTAGTCACGAAAGCGCTTGGGAAATTTTTCTATTCTTTCAGAGTGGTTGTTTTGCATTTTATATATATATATATATATAAAAATATATATATATATATATAATATATATATAAAAATATATATATATATATAATATATATATATATATAAATCTGTTGACCTGACGATCTGTTGGAGTGTGAGCAGGGTAAATATTTAGTGAAGGGATTCAGGGGAAAACCGGGTTATTTTATATAACCGGACTTGAGTCCTGGGAAAAGGAAGTACAATGCCTGCACTCTAAAGGAGGGGGTTTGGGGAAAATTTGGGAGTTTGGAGAGATATATTTTGTATTTTTAACGTATAATACATCTAAACTGTTGTATTCTGGGCACCTCGCAAAAACAGTGATTATGTGTGAGTGAGGTGAAAAGGGTTTTTATATATATATATAAAAATATATTTTAATTTTAATATATATATATATAATATATATAATATAATATATATATATATATATATATATATTTAAATATATATATATATATTAAATATATATTATATATATATATTATATATATAATATAATATATATATATATATATATATATAAATATGTCGTGCCCAATATGTAAAACTGGTCAATTAGCAAGAACTCATTTAAAATTAAGTCCTTTCTAAAATTTTCTCTTATAAGTTTAATGATATACTTTTTTGATTAATTTTAATGAAAAAAAATTTAATTTTGCACCAAAAGGAACTTAGAAAACTTACCTAACCTTATTATAACAACAACAATTTATTTTAGCCTAACCCAACTAAATATATTTTAGATTTGTTTACAATAATTTAATACTAAACAAACACAGTGAAATATATTTTTTTCGTTAGGTTCAGAATGATTTTCGCGAAATTATTGCATACACAAAATTTTCGCTTGTCCTATATGGCAAGATGAGCGTTGCTATTTAAGCCAAGATCGCAAGTTCTGCCTATTCGGCACGGGCATACATATATATATATATAAATATATATATAATATATATATATATATATATATTATAAATATATAAATATATATATATAATATATATATATATATATATATTATTGGTGTATATACAGTTCCTCTTAGCCTCTATGAAAGGGGATTAAGTATTATTGACATTAGTGTACAAGATAATTGCGGCCCTAATGACCCAAATGCAGTCGACAAGTTTTTAACCTGACAAACTTTCACTCTGGCAAACGAGCCTTCATCATATGATTCAAACGTTGACTTGGGAATGCGACGTTCACAAGTATTATTGCCAGACTTTCACTATGCCGGGAACTGAGAGGCATGAATCAAAATATATGCCGTTCGAGCAGGCTAGTGCGAGTACACGGGAAGTGCCCTTCGAAACTAATAAAGAACACAAGAAAGAAGGAACACTGCAACAGGCCTACTGACCCATGCGGAGCAGGTCCATGTCCCAACCCACGGATTAGACCAATGACCCCCCCCCCGGATTAGCCCAATGACCCATCCAGTCTGATCATCGCCACTCAAGGATGGAGCACTGCACCAGACCCAGCAGCACAAGCTAGTCAGGTTCAACTCACACCCACCCACACCCACTCATGTATTTATTTAACCTATTTTTAAAACTACACAACGTTTTAGCCTCAATAACTGTACTCGGGAGTTTGTTCCACTCATCCACAACTCTATTACCAAACCAGTGCTTTTCTATATCCTTTCTGAATCTGAATTTTTCCAACTTGAAACCATTGCTGCGAGTCCTGTCTTGCTGGAAATTTTCAGCACGCTATTTACATCCCCTTTATTTATTACTGTTTCCATTTATACACCTCAATCATATCCCCCTCGAGAGAGTGCAGATTCAGGGCCCTCAGTCTATCCTCATAGGGAAGATTTATGATACATGGGATCATCTTTGTCATCCTCTGTACGTTTTCCAGAGTATTTATATACATTCTGTAATACGGTGACCAGAACTGAGCAGCATAGTCTAAATGAGGCCTAACCAAGGATATATAGAGTTGAAGAACAACCTGAGGACTTCTATTATTTATTCTTCTAGATATGAAGCCAAGAATTCTGTTAGCTTTATTGCGAACACTAATGCACTGTTGTCTTGGTTTTAGATTACTGGTAACCAGAACTCCTAAATCCTTTTCGCAATCAGTAGTATTAAGATCTACATTATTTAGTTTATATGTGGAATGGTTATTTAACTGTCCAACATTTAGAACTTTGCATTTGTCAATATTAAACTGCATCTGCCACTTCTCCGACCATTGCATCAGTCTATTCAAATCATCCTGGAGTGCTCTAGTGTCCTCATTAGAATGAATCGGACGGCCTATTTTGGTGTCATCAGCAAATTTGCTTATGTCGCTATTTATTCCCTCATCTATGTCGTTTATGTAAATTGTGAGCAACAACGGGCCCAACACTGACCCCTAAAGGCGGGTATCGACGTCTCGCTGTAATGTGGAACAATGGTCGAACCTCGCCAGTGTCAGTCTTTAGTGAACAGATGTTACACATTGATGGTGGGAAAAAATGTAAAATTAAAATATAATGTAGCAAATGGAGGTTATATACACCGTGAGGCGTACGCACTTTAATTCTTATTTTAGGTATTAATTACCATCTGAAGTGATGGTGAACCGGTGAAGTGCAGCTTCACTAACCCTCGCTAGTCGATAGCCTTTAAACTCAGCGAAGTGTAGCAAAATACGTGTCTTGAATACAGTAAAGATGAATATATAAGTCTCCGGAGTGATACGCTCCCGACAGACTCCATAAAGTCTTGTGGTGTAGCTTGCCAAGTCCAGTGCTAGATCCTGCATTGGAAAACGATGTAGAAGTAAACATGGGTTATGCTTGCGTGCTTTGAGTGGACACGGATCGTACCGTGTCGAGGCTTTTAAGTGGCTGCTACCGTGGCCATCAAAGTTATGAAGTCAGTGAGCATAGGATTGTGAAAGAGTGAATAAACAGTTTTGACGAGTTTGCAGAACAACAGAAATCGGAGAGAAAAAGGCAAGTGTTGCTCGGAACTACTGATTAGAAGAGACAGTCACTTGAACTTGGTGTTATTACGCAAAAGAAATATCGAAAAGGACATAAAGAAACGTATAAAATTAATGTAGGATATAAGCAATGTATAATACTTAATTAAATGTGAAGGATATAAATTAAGAATGCAAGAGGACCAGTTAACTCAGTTTATATTGTATATTATTGCTTGACTCACGAAATCGTAATGACACGATTGCAAACTGACTAACGCGACGGTCTGGAGTTTTGAGACTCTCTGACCGCGGGTTCAAACCCCACCCGTTATAATGGTTTATAATATTGCTGTTTTTGCAACTTATGATCTCATCAAGACTATTTCCTAATGCTGAAGATTACCTCTCATTCCGCAGCCCTCTATGACCCCTTCAGATTTAGCGCTCTAAATTAATATAATAAGAGGATAATAAACAACTCTGGTGTTAATTAATGGAGAACGTATAAAAAAAAAATTCTGAAGGTGAGAGACGAAAAGAGAACCCGGTTCCAATTAGGCTTTTGACCGAGCAGAAATAGACTCGTAAACATGCTTATATTCATACATATATACACGTATATGCATGTGTATATTATATGTTCATTTGTTTATCTTATTTTCATTTCCTTTTTTGACCTATTTTTTAATTTATTTTATTTTATTTACATTCATTCACTCATTTTCTAGAAATCGGAGTTACCTTTCTCCTTTCCTGAATCCAAGTTGTCACCCCATCCACTCCTATTCCCCAGGTTCTGTATGAGCCTTACAGCTTTAGTGCTTCCTCACGTTTATAAAAAAGTGATATATCATTAGTTAATTATTTTAGTTATCACAAATTTTATATATATATATATATATATATATAATATATATATATATATATATATATATATATATATATATATATATATATATATATTATATATATATATATATATATATATATATATATATATATAAGGTTACTTCTAATCTAGCTTTTGTCTGTTTCAGGTGAGTCTTGTAGCGTCCCACAGGGTGATTTGTAGCGTCCCACAAGGTGAGTCCCTTTTAGCGTCCCACAGGGTGAGTTGTAGCGTCCCACAAGGTGAGTCTTGTAGCGTCCCACAAGATGAGTCTTGTAGCGTCCCATATGGTGAGTCTTGTAGCGTCCCACAGGGTGAGTCTTGTAGCGTCCCACAGGTGAGTTTTGTAGCGTCCCACAAGGTGAGTCTTGTAACGTCCTCACAAGGTGAGTCTTGTAGCGTCCCACAGGGTGAGTCTTGTAGCGTCCCATATGGTGAGTCTTGTAGCGTCCCACAGGGTGAGTCTTGTAGCGTCCCACAGGGTGAGTTTTGTAGCGTCCCACAAGGTGAGTCTTGTAGCGTCCCACAGGGTGAGTCTTGTAGCGTCCCATAGGGTGAGTCTTGTAGCGTATCACAAGGTGAGTCTTGTAGCGTCCCACAAGGTTAGTCTTGTAGCGTCCCACAGGTGAGTCTTGTAGCGTTCCACAAGGTGAGTCTTGTAGCGTCCCACAGGGTGAGTCTTGTAGCGTTCCACAAGGTGAGTCTTGTAGCGTCCCCACAGGGTAGTCTTGTAGCGTTCCACAAGGTGAGTCTTGTAGCGTCCCACAGGGTGAGTCTTGTAGCGTCCCACAAGGTGAGTCTCGTAGCGTCCCACAAGGTGAGTCCTTGTAGCGTTCCACAAGGTGAGTCTTGTAGCGTCCCACAAGGTGAGTCTTGTAGCGTCCCACAAGGTGAGTCTTGTAAGCGTCCCACAAGGTGAGTCTTGTAGCGTCCCACAAGGTGAGTCTTGGTGTCAGAAATAACATGCAAAAGTTCTTCCTTTCCCCGCAAGGGAGAAAAGGGCTCTTAATCCTAGGAAATGGGACAATCCTTTATTTACTGGGACGAATTCATAAGACATCTAGATATGAAAATGTTGTGATAATGGGAGATTTTAACTTTAGACAAATTGATTGGAAAACAATATGACAGGAAATCTTGAGTCTAGTGGCTTTCTTGATACGGTTCAGGATTGCTTTTTAGAACAGGTTGTGACAGAACCAACTAGAGGAAACATCTGCTTGACTTGGTTCTTGCCAACAAAGATTCACTAATTAATAATCTTGAGGTTAATGATGAGCTTGGGGAAAGTGATCACAAATCACTTAGTTTTAATATATCATGGAATTACCCAGATAACTGCAGTCAAATCTCTGTCCCAGATTTCGCTTGGCCGACTTCATGGGACTGAAAAATTACCTGGGTGGGCTAAATTGGGATGTCCTGACTATGGGTCGGGTAGGTGATCTTGGTTGACAATATGACGTTTTTCAGAGATTAGTTCTAGCTGCCCAGACAACTTTTGTTCCGAGTAGGGAAATTAGATCTAACAAAAATGATCCCAAATGGATGAACAATAGATTAAAACATCTCATATTGATTGGTCAAAAGAGAGGCATTTTATAGGCAAATAAAAAGAGGGAGGGGAAATTTAAGAAACCCAAAAATTTTTCATTTTAAAGAGAGAAAAAAAAAAAGGGGAAATTTAGAAAAGCAAAAAAATTATGAGGTTAAAGTTGCAAGGAATAAAGGGAAAAACCCCAAAAGGATTTTTTCCCGGTTTTAAGAAGAAAGGGATAGGGAAAAGGGATAGGCCCATCAAAATTTTCCGGGTACCCTCACTGACAGTGAAAAGGGAAAATGTGTTAAATTTTTAAACAAAGTATTTCCCTCTCAGTTTTTAAAGGGGGATCCCGCGTTATTCCAGTAATGATAAATTAGGAACGGGGGACGTTTAATTTAAAACTGTGCCTATTAGGGTCACAAGTGCATGGCCCTTGGGGAAAATAGTTAAAAAAAAACCAAAAACAAATCCCGGGCCCCTGATAAACTGTATGAAAGGGGTTTTAAAAAGGAATGAAAAGAGGAGTTTTGACACCTTTGGCAAATTTTTTTCAAATATCATAAAATGGCATGGTGCCAATAAGGGGGAAAAATGGCAAATGTGTACCTTTTTTCAAATCAGGTGACAGGTCCTTAGCTTGAACTTAGCCAAATTAAGCCTAACCCCCAAATAGGGGAAAATTTATGGAATCAATAATTGCCGAGGCAGTTCTACCCACATTGAAAAGAAAAAATTTAATCAACGTTTCCCGGGCAGGTTTTACAAAGGGGCGTTCCTCCCTTGAATTTATTAACTTTTTTCATAAGGTTTTTGGGAGGTAGATCATGGAAAGTTTTGATATTGTGTTTATGGACTTCGTAAGGCTTTTGACAGGGCCCCACATCAGAGACTTTTGAGGAAAATTAAAGAAAAGGGAAATTGGAGGAAAAATTTTTTTTCCTGGATAGAGGCATGGTTAAACAAATAGGCAGCAGAGGTTTCCCCTTAAATGGGGAAAAATCAGAGGGGGGGAAAGCGTCACGAGCGGTGTTCCACGGGGGGCGTGTTTGGGGCCCCCCGCTGTTAAAAATCTAATTTTAAAAGACATAGATGAGGGATAAAAAGCGACTCGGGCAAGTTTGCCGTGACACCCAAAATAGGCCCCGAATTCCCTTTGACAGGACATTCGAGCACTCCAGGAAGATTTTAATAGGCTGATGCAGTGGGGGGAGAAGTGGAGATGCAAATTTAATATGGGCAAAAAGCAAAGTTTAAAAGTTGGAAAAGGAAAAAACCATGCCCCCATATAAACTAAATAATGTAGATCTTAATTTTTAGGATTGCGAAAAAGATTTAGGGAGTTCTGGTTAGCGTAATCTGAAACCAAGAAACAGTGCATAAGTGTTCGCAATAAAAACTAATAGGGGAAACCTTGGGTTTTATCAAGAAGCATAAATAATGAAGTCCTCAGGTTGTTCTTCAAACCCCTATACCTCCTTTTGTTAGGCCCATTTAGATTAGCGCCAGTTTTGGTCACCGTATTACAGAAAAGGATAAAATTCTCTGGGGAAAAAGTACAAAAAAGGGGGATGACAAAGATGAACCCCTGTATCAGAAAAATTTCCCCATGGGGGATAGTAAGGGCCCTGAACTGCACCTCTTGAAAGACGTTTGAATTAGGGGGGGTTTGATTTAGGTGTATAAGTGGAAGAAGGAATAAATAAAGGGGGGGGGGGGGGTTTTAAATAGTGTGCTGAAAAAATCTAGCCTAGACAGGACTCGCAGCAATGGGTTTTAAGTTGGAAAAAATTTAGATTAAAGGGGGGATATAGGAAAATTCTGGGTTTTGGGAAAAGGGGTTGTGGATGAGTGGAAAAACTCCCCAAATACCGTTTTTAGAGGGGCCCGAAACGTTTGTAGCTTTAAAAATAGGTTGGATAAAAACATGGTAAATGTGGGTGGGTGTGAGTTAGCCAGATACTTGTGCAAAAAGGTCGGTTGCCCTGTTCCTCCCTTAAGTCAATGTGACCTGACCGGCTAGGTTGGGTGATTGGCTTAAGCCGGTAGGAGACCTTTGGGCCTGCCCCGCATGGGGCCCGTAGGCCTTCTGCAGGTTCCCTTTGTTTTATGTTCTTAAAGTTTTTACAGAAAATTTTCCCCATGGGTAGACTGAGGGCCCCGAAAATTTCACTCTCTTGGGAAGGCGTAGAATTAGGGGGGATATGATCGGGGGTGTATAAAAGGGAAAAAAGGGGAAAAAAAAAGGGTATGTTTAAAAAGGTGCTGAAAACCCTTTCCGCCAAGGGCGGGGCTTGCAGCAAAAGGGTTTTAAAATTTTAAAAAAAATTAGATTTAGAAAGGATAAAGGAAAGCACTGGTTTGGGAAATTTTGAGTTGTGGATGAGTGGAAACAAACTCCCCAGTACAGTTTTTAGGGTAAAAAAGGGTTTTGTAGTTTTAAAAAAAAGGGGTTTGGGTAAATTTCATGGGGGGGGTGTGGGGGGGTGTGAGTTGGACCCGGGCTAGCTTTGCGGGTGGGTCTTTGGGGCAGAGCTCCCTCCTTGGTGGAGGTAACCCAATGGGTTTGGGGCATTTGGGGTAATCCCGGGGGGGTGGGGCATTGGTTTGAATCCGGGGGGGGGGGGGGAAGGACCTCCTCCGCATGGGTCAGTAGGCCCGTTGCAGTGTTTCCCTTTTTTCTTTTGTTCTTATGTTCTTAATTTGATTTTCCTGTGGAACTCTTATGGGGTTTTTCGTTCCCTTTGATCATCTTAAGACCCCTTTTTTGTGTGATTTGATTTATTTTGAATTTTTTTTTTTTTCTGAAAAAGTTTTCTTGATGTTATTCTGCAACCCGAAACTGACATGTATGGTTATGAAAATGACATTTTAAAGTTAGAAACTGACATGTATGATTATGAAAAATGGGCATGATTGTTATGAAACTGACATGTTAGTTATGAAATGGGCATGAAAGATTTTGAAATGAATGTATTGTTTTTGAAAAATGACATGTATAGTTATGAAACTGACATGAATTTTTATGAAAATGAATGTATAGTTTTTGAAAAAAGGGCATGAATTGGTTATGAAACTGAAGTATGGTCATGAAACCCGACATGTATGGGTTTGATTTCTGACTTTTATTGTCAGAAACGGAAAATTTTTTTTTGGAACTGCCCCCCGTTGGGAATTTGTAGTTGTCGTCTGGTGCAGTTAAACTTTTGTGATCCCGGATTTGGGTTTTTTGTATTCTTTAAATTCTTGAAGATATGGAATGATCCCAAACTTTTAATGACTGTATTGTGTTTGAAGGGTTTTTAAAAGCAGTGTGCTTGACTTTGACCCGAGCCTTGTTTTGGGAAGGGTAAAAAAGGGTTGAAAGGAATTGAGTGGTTTCTGTGGTTCAATCACTTTTGTTTGAAAATTGGTTTAAAGGAAAATTTTTGTGGGTTTAAATTTAAAGTTTAACGTGATTTGTTTAGGTTACATATCACATGTCCCAAATCACAAGCACATGCATAAAATGGAAGGGGGCATAAATGTGTCTGGAAAATGTATACATGGCGGTAAGTGTGGGAATACTTTTTTTTTCATTGAAATTATTTACCCTGTAGAGGGGGAAAAATCACCCAGGTACAATGCGGAGGCTTGGGAGGCGCAAGGGGGGGAGCGTAGGTGGCTGGATGCTTGACACTTGTTAGGCTTTTCCCTTTTTACTCCCTTTGTTTCGTCAGGAAGTTCAGATGTTTTGGGTGGTCCATTTTGTGATGGATTTTCAAAATCTGCATGTAGACTGGGTCAGGTGTTGTTTTAGTCCCCGTCTTCTCCTGGGAGAGCACTCAGTATCGTTTGCCCTTTGGGAAAGCATCCTAGTGAATGTGCTGTCCTTAATGTTGCAAAGTAATCCTTTGCGTTCTGTACGAGGGTTGACGGATCACGTAGCGTGCGTGTTGATTAGCTGGGGTGGGTTGTCTCTGTCGGGCAAGTAGTGTTTGTTCAATCAGAACAGCTGGTGTTTCTTCAGCTTGAGTCTGATGTTGATGGCGTCTATACTTAGTAATACATGAAAGTCCTCAGTTTTGATTCTATCATTCAGCCTGGTGTTTGAGACAACGAAGGGACTGTGTTCGGGACTCTGGCAATTCAGCTTGTTTTTTCGTTGTCATCGACAACACACGTGGGTATTCAAGTACGGCGATGTTGAGTGCTTTCCACATCGTTACTTTTCACTGATTATATTTTGCATTTTTTTTCTGTATTTCACGCTTTCGTGCGGGAAGATGTTGACTTTTGAACCAGTGAATAACATTTTCCTAGATACAGATTAACCTGCTCTTCAAGGACTGCAATGAAATAGCATTTAAGCGCTCCCAATTGTGTGTGTATTTAGGTGTATGAGAGGTGTATGAGAGATTTTCCAACATTACCTCAGGTTTTTAATATTTTCTCCGTGCTGTTTTGCATGATTGATCAATATATTATTCTCCGCTACCCACTGGAAGACATAATCGATATGCAACCTCTCTTCCAAACAGGACGTGTGTTCTCACATGCATTACACATGGTTAATTTCTTATCGATCTAACCCTCTACGAAAATTTAATATTTGTCATTCTACGTTTGGTTAAGATAGCGTAAATTATTTTGTTTATACGTCTACTTAGCAGATAGCACAAATAGATGAATATCTGGTAGCTTTGGACATGTAATCCCTCAGAGCGTTGGGATCCCCCCAAGGCTGTTCTCCAAGGTTGGGGTCTAAGCTTGGTCTCCAGTCGAAAGGTTGACTCAAATAAAGCGTCCAAACTGCTCATGTCTTTGACAAATACCTCTTTGTCATACAGATTAGGTTAGGTAAGGTTTCTTCCTTCCCATTCTCACCAACCCTCAGGCCAGAACCTCGAACCTCGAAGGTTTCTCAGGAAACAGGATAAGTGTTTCCTGGCACGGGTCTTAGTCATATGATGACCCGCAGCTTGAGCTTTTGGTCGTCTGACCGAGGCCTTCCGCTGGCTTATCATTCCACTCCTTTAAAAATTATAGTTATAATTTTAATCATTAGATTTTGGTGGCCTGGTGGTTAACGCTCTCGCTTCACACGGTGAGGGCCTGGGTTCGATTCCCAGCCAGAGTAGAAACATTGGACGTGTTTCTTTCCACCTGTTGTCTATGTTCCCCATCAGTAAAATGGGTACCTGGGTGTTAGTCGACTGGTGTGGGTCGCATCCTGGGACACTGACCTAAGGAGGCCTGGTCACAGACCGGGCCGCGGAGGCGTTGACCCCCGGAACTCTCTCTCCAGATGCAGGATCGTCAGCTTTACACTTGTTTACACACTCAGGTCACCCTTACCTCTCCAATCTCACTAGATCCTACATTTCCCATGTATTCTCTGTAAGACTTGAAAAAGCTTGGTCACCAAGCGAAACACACTCTTGATAAAATATCCATTCTGCCTTTGCTCTATTATTGAGAAGCAGTCGCGTTTGTGATAAGGAATTTTGTCGGCGGTTTACAGTGTTTCTACATGCCATCGGCACCTAGTTTCTGCAATATTTAGAGGTTGCTATACATTATTGTCTCAGCCTTGGAGAGAAGTACATGTAATCAGTGTTTATTTCAAGTCCAGTGGTGTTATTGTGCTGCCCGTCCTTCTAATAGGACATTTCACTGTTGCAAAAACAGTCAAATAGAAAACTGATGGCGGCACCATAAACAGTGAAAATCTGACAAAGTAATGTCTACCGCGCTCAGTGGTTGTCAGTTTTCTGTTCCCGAGGCAGAACTGTACATCGCCTTTTTTTTTTTTCCTTCGTGGTGTATTATTATTGGCTATTTTTTGTGGACAGAGAGCAGCCAAACCTAACCTAGTCGAACCTAATCTGAACTAACCGAGAATTTTGCTACAAGCCGTCTGACACACACCCACATAGATTTTTTTTGAAGTTGAAAGGATGTACTATTACTGTGGCATCATGAGTGTTGACTGTGGTGATGTTTTGGTTATAAATAATTGCTTGTCAACATTTATCATTTTAAATTAATGGTTTAGAGAGCAGTGAGTCTCATTGTAAAACCACCTCATCTTTTTCTCATCAGTGATTTTTTTTTTTTTTTGTCAGAACTTGGGAACTTGGCTCATGAAAAGTGTTGCTGATAAAGCAGTGTTTAAATTCTCTACTGCAGCAGCTCTGCCAAAATTAGTATGAACATCACAAAATTAATATATTGTGTCGATCATAAATAATAAATAATATTGTAGGGTTACTTTAAATTATAATTTATTCCAGTAATGTTATATCAGGTTGCTAAATTAATATAAAATAATAGATTTTGTAGATTATAAATGTTAACTAATGTATATTTAGAGTAACGTTAGATAGGCTGGAGAGCATTAAGCTAAGTTATTTTCCCTTAATTCCCCTATTAGGAAAGATTTCTAAGTCAGTTTTGGCGCAAAATGAAAAAAATATTTCCAATGTTAATTTATCAGTCCATGGAAAAAGTAGATAAAATTACTTCGAAGAAAAACTCGTGGATGTGTCTCTTGAGCCAGTTTGAATATCTCACCTCTGCTACCCCATCTTTTATAAATGGACATACAGTATAGGTATACTTTATATGTAATATTGTACACAATGTATAAAGGATACATTGATGATACATGGATGGTACGGCTCTTAATATACTACCCCTCAAGGAAGGTTCCTTGATGTTGCTGAGGGGCTCTTGATTTAAGAAATTGGATTTGTGCTCCAGTTCCCCGAATTAAGCCTGAATGCCTTCCACATCCCCCCCCCATGTGCTGTATAATCCTCTGGGTTTAGCGCTTCCCCCTTGATTATAATAATAATAATCTTAATATACTACGTCTCTTTTCAGTAGATTCAATACATTCTTCAACTCTAGTTTTAATACTGTATTGTCTTCTGGTTAGTTATCAGTAGACTCCTTGCCGGAGGAACCATTGTTGCTCTGCCTTGAATACCAGAAGTGCACGACAGTTCTATCAGCGTTAAGCAGGAGACCAGTGTGAAAGGTTTTTTTTTTTTTGTTTAACTGACACTGAAAAAGAAACTGTGGGTATTTAATTCCGCTAATGCCTTTCTTTGCTCTCTTTCTGCGTCTCTTGGGTTTATACTTTTACCTTAACACTTAACATTTCTTTAACCAATGTTTGGTTTGCGCTTTTAGGAGTGTAGGACGTCTGAGTAACAGTGTGGCTCTTCCTCTTGTAAACTGATCCTTGTTCGTGTTTGCATTTACTTTGTTTAATCAGTGGCAAATATTTAATATTACTAGTGTTACTGTGCTTCTTGATGTTACTAGTGTTACTGTGGTACTTGATGTTACTAGTGTTACTGTGGTTCTTGATGTTACTAGTGTTACTGTGGTACTTGATGTTACTAGTGTTACTGTGGTACTTGATGTTACTAGTGTTACTGTGGTACTTGATGTTACTAGTGTTACTGTGCTTCTTGATGTTACTAGTGTTACTGTGCTTCTTGATGTTACTAGTGTTACTGTGGTACTTGATGTTACTAGTGTTACTGTGCTTCTTGATGTTACTAGTGTTACTGTGGTACTTGATGTTACTAGTGTTACTGTGGTACTTGATGTTACTAGTGTTACTGTGGTACTTGATGTTACTAGTGTTACTGTGCTTCTTGATGTTACTAGTGTTACTGTGCTTCTTGATGTTACTAGTGTTACTGTGCTTCTTGATGTTACTAGTGTTACTGTGCTTCTTGATGTTACTAGTGTTACTGTGCTTCTTGATGTTACTAGTGTTACTGTGCTTCTTGATGTTACTAGTGTTACTGTGCTTCTTGATGTTACTAGTGTTACTGTGCTTCTTGATGTTACTAGTGTTACTGTGCTTCTTGATGTTACTAGTGTTACTGTGCTTCTTGATGTTACTAGTGTTACTGTGCTTCTTGATGTTACTAGTGTTACTGTGCTTCTTGATGTTACTAGTGTTACTGTGCTTCTTGATGTTACTAGTGTTACTGTGCTTCTTGATGTTACTAGTGTTACTGTGCTTCTTGATGTTACTAGTGTTACTGTGCTTCTTGATGTTATAGTGTTACTGTGCTTCTTGATGTTACTAGTGTTACTGTGTTCTTGATGTTACTAGTGTTACTGTGCTTCTTGATGTTACTAGTGTTACTGTGGTTCTTGATGTTACTAGTGTTACTGTGCTTCTTGATGTTACTAGTGTTACTGTGGTACTTGATGTTACTAGTGTTACTGTGCTTCTTGATGTTATTAGTGTTACTGTGCTTCTTGATGTTACTAGTGTTACTGTGCTTCTTGATGTTACTAGTGTTACTGTGCTTCTTGATGTTACTAGTGTTACTGTGGTTCTTGATGTTACTAGTGTTACTGTGCTTCTTGATGTTACTAGTATGTTACTGTGTACTTGATGTTACTAGTGTTACTGTGTTCTTGATGTTACTAGTGTTACTGTGCTTCTTGATGTTACTAGTGTTACTGTGGTACTTGATGTTACTAGTGTTACTGTGCTTCTTGATGTTACTAGTGTTACTGTGGTTCTTGATGTTACTAGTGTTACTGTGCTTCTTGATGTTACTAGTGTTACTGTGGTACTTGATGTTACTAGTGTTACTGTGGTTCTTGATGTTACTAGTGTTACTGTGCTTCTTGATGTTACTAGTGTTACTGTGCTTCTTGATGTTACTAGTGTTACTGATGGTTACTTGATGTTACTAGTGTTACTGTGGTTCTTGATGTTACTAGTGTATACTGTGCTTCTTGATGTTACTAGTGTTACTGTGCTTCTTGATGTTACTAGTGTTACTGTGGTACTTGATGTTACTAGTGTTACTGTGGTTCTTGATGTTACTAGTGATACTGTGCTTCTTGATGTTACTAGTGTTACTGTGCTTCTTGATGTTACTAGTGTTACTGTGCTTCTTGATGTTACTAGTGTTACTGTGCTTCTTGATGTTACTAGTGTTACTGTGCTTCTTGATGTTACTAGTGTTACTGTGCTTCTTGATGTTACTAGTGTTACTGTGGTTCTTGATGTTACTAGTGTTACTGTGGTACTTGATGTTACTAGTGTTACTGTGGTTCTTGATGTTACTGTGGTTCTTGATGTTACTAGTGTTACTGTGGTTCTTGATGTTACTAGTGTTACTGTGGTACTTGATGTTACTAGTGTTACTGTGCTTCTTGATGTTACTAGTGTTACTGTGGTTCTTGATGTTACTAGTGTTACTGTGCTTCTTGATGTTACTAGTGTTACTGTGCTTCTTGATGTTACTAGTGTTACTGTGCTTCTTGATGTTACTAGTGTTACTGTGGTTCTTGATGTTACTAGTGTTACTGTGGTTCTTGATGTTACTAGTGTTACTGTGGTCTCTTGATGTTACTAGTGTTACTGTGGTTCTTGATGTTACTAGTGTTACTGTGGTTCTTGATGTTACTAGTGTTACTGTGCTTCTTGATGTTACAGTGTTACTGTGTTCTTGATGTTACTATGTTCTGTGCTTCTTGATGTTACTAGTGTTACTATCGTTCTTGATGTTACTAGTGTTACTGTGGTTCTTGATGTTACTAGTGTTACTGTGGTTCTTGATGTTACTAGTGTTACTGTGGTTCTTGATGTTACTAGTGTTACTGTGGTTCTTGATGTTACTAGTGTTACTGTGGTTCTTGATGTTACTAGTGTTACTGTGGTTCTTGATGTTACTAGTGTTACTGTGGTTCTTGATGTTACTAGTGTTACTGTGGTTCTTGATGTTACTAGTGTTACTGTGGTTCTTGATGTTACTAGTGTTACTGTGTTCTTGATGTTACTAGTTTACTGTGGTTCTTGATGTTACTAGTGTTACTGTGCTTCTTGATGTTACTAGTATTACTATGGTTCTTGATGTTACTAGTGTTACTGTGGTTCTTGATGTTACTAGTGTTACAGTGGTACTTGATGTTACTAGTGTTACTGTGGTACTTGATGTTACTAGTGTTATTGTGGTTCTTGATGTTACTAGTGTTACTGTGGTTCTTGATGTTACTAGTGTTACTGTGCTTCTTGATGTTACTAGTGTTACTGTGCTTCTTGATGTTACTAGTGTTACTGTGGTTCTTGATGTTACTAGTGTTACTGTGCTTCTTGATGTTACTAGTGTTACTGTGGTTCTTGATGTTACTAGTGTTACTGTGGTTCTTGATGTTCCTAGTGTTACTGTGGTTCTTGATGTTACTAGTGTTACTGTGCTTCTTGATGTTACTAGTGATACTGTGGTTCTTGATGTTACTAGTGTTACTGTGGTTCTTGATGTTACTAGTGTTACTGTGGTTCTTGATGTTACTAATGTTACTGTGCTTCTTGATGTTACTAGTGTTACTGTGGTTCTTGATGTTACTAGTGTTACTGTGGTATCTTGATGTTACTATGTTACTGTGCTTCTTGATGTTACTAGTGTTACTGTGCTTCTTGATGTTACTAGTGTTACTGTGGTTCTTGATGTTACTAGTGCTACTGTGCTTCTTGATGTTACTAGTGTTACTGTGCTTCTTGATGTTACTAGTGTTACTGTGGTTCTTGATGTTACTAGTGTTACTGTGCTTCTTGATGTTACTAGTGTTACTGTGCTTCTTGATGTTACTAGTGTTACTGTGCTTCTTGATGTTACTAGTGTTACTGTGGTTCTTGATGTTACTAGTGTTACTGTGCTTCTTGATGTTACTAGTGTTACTGTGGTTCTTGATGTTACTAGTGTTACTGTGCTTCTTGATGTTACTAGTGTTACTGTGCTTCTTGATGTTACTAGTGTTACTGTGCTTCTTGATGTTACTAGTGTTACTGTGGTTCTTGATGTTACTAGTGTTACTGTGGTTCTTGATGTTACTAGTGTTACTGTGCTTCTTGATGTTACTAGTGTTACTGTGCTTCTTGATGTTACTAGTGTTACTGTGCTTCTTGATGTTACTAGTGTTACTGTGGTTCTTGATGTTACTAGTGTTACTGTGGTTCTAGATGTTACTAGTGTTACTGTGGTTCTTGATGTTACTAGTGTTACTGTGGTTCTTGATGTTACTAGTGTTACTGTGCTTCTTGATGTTACTAGTGTTACTGTGGTTCTTGATGTTACTAGTGTTACTGTGCTTCATGAAGTACTAGTGTTACTGTACTTCTTGATGTTACTAGTGTTACTGTGGTTCTTGATGTTACTAGTGTTACTGTGGTTCTTGATGTTACTAGTGTTACTGTACTTCTTGATGTTACTAGTGTTACTGTGGTTCTTGATGTTACTAGTGTTACTGTACTTCATGAACATCATCATAGTGTTACTGTACTTCATGAACATCATCATAGTGTCACTGTACTTCATGAACATCATCATAGTGTCACTGTATTTCATGAACATAGTGTCACTGTACTTCATGAACATCATCATAGTGTCACTGTACTTCATGAACATCATCATAGTGTCACTGTACTTCATGAACATCATCATAGTGTCACTGTACTTCATGAACATCATCATAGTGTCACTGTATTTCATGAACATAGTGTCACCGTACTTCATGAACATCATCATAGTGTCACCGTACTTCATGAACATCATCATAGTGTCACTGTACTTCATGAACATCATCATAGTGTCACCGTACTTCATGAACATCATCATAGTGTCACTGTACTTCATGAACATCGTCATAGTGTCACTGTACTTCATGAACATCATCATAGTGTCACCGTACTTCATGAACATCATCATAGTGTCACCGTACTTCATGAACATCATCATAGTGTCACCGTACTTCATGAACATCGTTTTATTGCCGCTGTTTTTAAGTTGTTTCTAGTTAAAACTAAATTTCGTTTTTAGCTTTGACTAATTCCTAACATTTTGTTTTAAGGTTTTAAGGTGGAGGTTCCTAGTACAGGTTACATTATGCAGGTGTCGTGCACGAGGCAGGTGTCGTGCACGAGGCAGGTGTCGTGCACGAGGCAAACTATTTTACACAGTACAAAGTTGATTGATTTTCCTCGTTTTCAGAATATTTGCAAAATCTAACATACATATATAGTGGTGTAGGTTGTATCTGTAGGTATGATGTGGGAGCTGCTGGTTCGTATGCAAGACTTTTTATCGCGTAGATTTTAGATAGCCTTCGACCAAGAGCTGTAATTATTGTCTACGAAAATTATGTTCCTTTACAAACAATTATTTTTTCCCTTGTTACCGTCATCCATACCACATGCGGGTGAGGCTTGAATTCGCGGCAAGTGAGTCGTTAAACTTCAGGTCACCGCGTAAGCAACTGGCCTGTGGCTTACGTGCTGGCCTGGAGTTTTACGACTCACTTACCGCGAGTTCAAACCCCTACCAGTATTCTGGTTTGTTTGCAATCGTGTCATTACGATTTCGTGAGTCATGGTACCATCATCCATTTTCTGCGTTTCTCGGCCAGTGTCTGATGATCTTCTTTGTAGGCAGTGGAAGAGAACCTCTACATATTTAACCTCGATGATGACGTTGGCTGATTTCTTGGAGCATGACTTGCCTGATAACGAGAGTTGTTTGCTTTGCTGTGATTCTTAGTGAGGATTCTTATTGTGTACAGCTATCAAAGGACTCCTCTATATTCACTACGGACCTTCACGCAATCTTCGCTTGTCTTGTCCTGATGGCTAATTTAGTTGGTTCTCGGTCACTGTGTACTCAGATTCTCATGGGTTGTGTCTATCCTGATCCAGTAGTCTTTTGGCCACCCCGTTGGCCAAAAGATCCGGTTACTAACACCAACAGAACTCCAAATCTTGTGCCCGTGGCACAACGATGTGGAGTTTTGTTAGTGCTCAGGTCATGCTGGTGTCCTGGGAAATGAACTGGCAGATGTCGAGGCAAAGGTTGTTGTAGAGAGCCCACTCTGTGGTAGACTTGCCTAACTTTGACTTTATGGGCCATATTCACAGATATGTCCTTGGAAAATGGCGGGCTTGGTGGGCCCTACAGATTTGACATGACGTGGGTATTTGCCCTCATTAATAGGATTCGTCACTTCGAGACAAGTCTCTATTGATTGAGGATTGAGTGCACACGTCACACTCGTGTCATAGTCATGTGTTCACAGATGCTCCTCCCCCCCCTCCCACCTCTCTGTGAAGCTTGTAGTGTACCATTGACTGTGAACCATTTAAACAGTTTGCTCATGGCTTAAGCCTTTTCACTTCCGTTTAGTTTGTATAATTACCAGGGTGCCTGTAGGTATCTCGGGGAACTTTTAGGAGAGTCTTAAGACAGTAATTATTTTTAACTGAAGCCTATTATTTTAACCTGGTATGGCAGTATTTTTTCGTGTTTAGCTTTATTTTTTTTATTTTTGGTTAATTTTATTTTGTTTTATTGTGTGTCGTATATAATATTTTTATTGGCAAGAGCTCTGAGTGATTTACATGGTCAAGGCATGTGAAGGCTTACTCAGCCCTGTAATAACTTCAGACAGTATTACCAAGGCTGGCTCCTTCTCAGGAAAATTAATGAATAGAAAAAGAAATAATAACAGACAAACATAAACACTTTATTATATAGAAAATATAAAATATAAAACACTTAAATATGAAATATTAATCCTACATTAAAGAAAAGGAAAAAATGAAAAAATATTAAATGATAACTAATTCAACGCTAATTATATAAATGGGTGTCCTCGTGTGGTGCACTGTGTTGTTGAAATCGTAAGCCGTTGCTGATGATAGGGGGAGGGGTCGCAGGTGTTGGTTAGGACCCACTGGCTAGTTTCTTCACAGTATAGCCTTGAGTATTATATCCCCCGATGACGAGGAAAGCAGTTCTTTACCGCTGCAGTGATGAGGGTTACGGTCCTGCAATTTTCATACGCAGGTGCACAGGTAATTAAATCCAAATAGGGAAGTCTCAGGACGTTAGTCCAACTCCACAGTTCTTCTCGTTTGATTGAACAGGTACCCTCTCTGTCATCCTAGGCTGAAAGATAGACAGGTTACCCACTGCTTAATATCCCTCTCCCATGATAAGTACAAACCTAAAAGATGTGGTGATTATTACAACAGTCTCATAAAGAGCAAGGCTGAAAAGACTATGTTTATTATTGGTCAAAGTGTTGCTTTCAACCCATAAATCCACTAGAATACAGTCTTAGCAGGCATGTACTTACAGTAGTCTGGGAGCTGTGAGACTAGTGATTACTGTTTGGAGGAGAGCCCCACCGTCACCTTTCGGGGGTGGAAGAGGAGGGAAGGGATATCAGGAGCTGACTGACCCTACCTGTAACAAGCAGGCCGGCAGGTCAAACTATCACTTTCGAGGTGGGGTAAAAAGGCGGAATACCGGAGCTTGACTTACCCTACCTTAACAAGTAGCCGGGCAGTATTGAGGTTTATGAAACTATTGTTACTAATATACTCCACTCGCTATCCTATCTATTGAACTTTTCCCTCCACACTCCCCTTACCAAGACTTATAGTCAAGGAGTATAAGAAGAAATAGCGGAGGCAAAAAGTTCAACATGTGAAGGAGCGGCGTAAAGGCAACAAATCTCTACTTGACTGTCACGACTTAACCATCAGAGAAATAATTGGATGAACCATTGGATATACACAATATGGAACTTAAAAGCCTGTAGTGCCAATTCCACACTCAAGAGGCGACTGTTGGTTCCCTTAAAAGTTTCTAAGGTATATCAAAGGGTTGTGGTCCGTGTCTAAAATGAAATTCTTTTCCCAGCAAATAAAATTAATTTGGAGATACCCCACACAGGGCTAAACATTCCTTTTCTATTGTAGAGAATCTTGTTTTCTGCGTGAGGAGTTCTTGCTTAGGAAGCATACAGGGAAGGGAGTACCATCAGGGTATTGTATGGTAACAACACTGCAACCTAAGCCAGTCTTGAGGCATCAGTTATTAAACAAAATGTTTTTATTAATATCTGGAAATCTTAAGTACAGGGTCTTTTCTGAAAAAGATACTTTTTTAATCTCCTTAAACGTTTGTCCGAGCTACGTCACCCCAACGGAAAGGTCAAGAGGTTCCTTCAACAGACTTTTTAAGAAGTCAGATAAGATGCCTGTAAATCAGTAAGGTTTGGGGATAAACCGTGATTAAAAATTTACAGAACCAGAAAGCTATGCATAGCTTCGTTGGTTTTGGGGAATTTAAATTCAATAAAGCTTTGATCTTACTGGAGAGAGGCTGCAGAGAGTTATTAGAAAGTATCAGTCCCAAGATACTAAACTATGTTATACCCAAGGAAGCATTTCATACGGCTTGGCAGTGAGGCCATGTAGAGCGTGAACCTAACAAAACTAATGATAATGTTTGGATATAGTTCTGTACCACGTTGATGTCATACGTAAATTTTTTATCAAAATAAACTGAAGACATTTCGGCATATTACCCAAGACCTTTCTCAATCAGTCCACGTAGGGTAGCACAGGCAGTTATCCAAACTGAAGGCCATAGTTTTCTATTATTGCATCAAGTCCTTGGTGATGTAAGGAAAAGCGTTGTACTGCTTTAGAAGAATGATCTAACAATACTAGATGATATGCCTGCGCAATATCAATCTCTGAAAAGAAGGAAGCGTCATAAAAAATTTGTGGAGATCCGGCTAGAGCTATTAAAGGGCATAGGCCTCAAGCATCCCACCGATTTATAGCATTAGGCCTCTGAAGTCAATAGCAAGTCTATATGAATGTATCCTCCTTAAACCATGGACTACTGTGAACAATATGAAGGATACTGAAGGTTTCAACGGTCTTTAGTATTTAATAATTTTGTCTACCTCTCGGTCAAATGCATCCCCTAGGTGAACTGGAACTAGGTATAATTTTCGTTATGATGGATTGTCCGTCACTAATCAATCTTATGGACTACCTGGAGGTAAGACACTTGGAATATCATTAAAGACGTCTGAAAAGGTTACTCACACATTGAAGTAGTTCATGTCCTCTTATGGTCATCCAAAGATTCCCTAATATTAATGAGGTGCGGCCCGAGTGGTCAAGAGTCACCACGTCCCATTGTAGTTCTTCACAATAGTTTCTAAGTTAGAAGTGCCATTACGCAAACACTTTACATTCTTCAGTTGTCTTAATCAATACGTGTGGAAAAACAAAGTCAAAGTTATTAAGGCAGTTAACCGAATTTTCTTCGGTAATATTTCTTAAGGATGTTGAATGATGGATAAGCTTAGGTTTCCACCTTGACTTCTATGAGGTAATCAACTTTTCCACTTGGGACGAATTTTTAAATACTTTAATGGACCTTACCATGCTACTAATAATTTATTTGACTTGATCGGCAAAAGTAACAAGAACTTCATCCCCTACTTTGAAAACTTCTCTCTGACTTTTGGAATCAAAATATGTTTTTTGTTACTGTCCCATTGACAACTTTAGTTTTTTCCGAACTAGTCAGAGGTCTCCTCAAGTTTGGATCTAAGGTCAAGGAGAACTGGTAAGAAGACTGAACCTCAGCATTTTACCCCTCATCAGTCCATAAGTCATTGAAAGAGGACAATGGCCTCTGGCCTGTCTACCATAGAGAAGTTTCAAAAAGGTGAAAACCCCAAAGAGTCACTGGGAACTTCCCTCATGGCATACAAAGCACAGGGTAGGTAACGATGCCACCCTTAGTTTTTAAGAGAAAGTTTCCTTAAAATGCTTGAGGAATCGAATGCTGGGCGCTCAATCCTCCATTACAGCTGGGATGAATAGGGTGGTGGTTGAAGAGAGGCTTCACTCCAGATAGTTGGTATAGATTGTTGCATTAAGTCAGAATGTGAATTGTGTCCACCGGTCCCAGACCAAAATTTCTCTAGGGATGCCGCTCCTGGAGAAGATGACAAAAGGCTTCAACCACCTTCTGTAGTGGTTATGGTCTTTAAGGGTATGTGGCTTCAGGGAAACTCGAAGCATAACAACTAATGTTAATATATACTATGTCCCCCAATGAAAGTGGAGATAAAGGACAAACGATGTCAAATAGCTACTCTTTCAAACGGTACTGTAAAGATAGGCATTTTGACCATAGGGACTCGCCTTGTACCCTCGGGGGTATACAGTTGGCAAACTTTACAACGATCTAAATAGGTATTGACATCTGAGGACATTTTTTGGCCAAAAATAGGTTTCCCTATTTTATTAAGGTTTTACGATGCAAGAAATTGTTCCCGGCCACTGGCAGGTCATGAGCCATATAAGAACAGTCTCTCTGCAATGACTTGGAACAACTAAGATGGAATAGGTCTATCTCATCTGAATATAAATTGAATACTGAACTTTACAAGATACCTTTATATATTCAAATTTATATGGAAAAGTTTTTCCCTTGGATCACTTGATTATTGTTTAGCGCGAATTTATGGCAATTCTGAAGAGAAGGGCAATACGTTTTTGTAAACTTGACAAAGAGTCCTCGATATATCTAAATGCTTAAAAGTCATGGAAAATCAGAAGGAGGACAGTAGGAAGAAGCCTGGGCTTTGGTCCTGAGCCCAGTCAAGACATTTATGGTATCGGAGGTGATATCTTTACTTTCAACCTAACAAGTGAACCGGTGATTGCCTAACTACCTCGCTTTCGAGAGTAGCATCAATGGTTTTTTAATCACCACATGAATGTCTCAACGAGACATTGTCTCATCTGAACTTTCAAGGGGCTTCTCTGGACTCTACAGGAAAGAGGAACTCTGAAAAGCTTTATGCCAACCATTGGCGGAATGAAAGGGTCAGCCTCAGAAAGGAAAGAATGGCAAACCTTTTACATTACCAATTAGTACAGAGCAAGAAGTGATGGAGCTAGTACGGGCTTAAGACCAACCTGTGAAACCATTTAGACCTAATGTAACAACGGATGGTAGGAAAGGTGTCCGTACGGCCCAAGTATTCCTGAAAGTATAGCAGAGGAATGAGTTTCTTTAAGGTTAGGGAACGCCTTATCAGAAATGACTATACATGTGCATCCAGTTCCTCCGTAAAATGTAGACACATTAAGTCTCAATTAACTGTTCCTGTACAGAAGTTGCTTGGTCATGTACAGTCTTTAAAACATCTTCCAACTTTTTGACCTCTTAGAAGGACAATCGGACGTTTATGTCCTTAACAACACACAAATGTCAAACAGGAATAAAAGAAGTCATTTTATCTTTCACTAGAGGCTTTGATTTGCTTAAGGTCTGATGAGCCCTTGCCCTTAGGTTCGATCCCTTTAGGTCCTTTATCGGGAATTGTGAGCCTCACAATACAGTCAGCAGCCTCAGCAACTTCTCAGCTTTAATCAGGTTTACGTTCTCTAATAACGCTCGTATCTGGTGAGGAAAGAGCTGTTTCAGGACCAGGTCAGCAACCAATGAAGTCCTCTAAGAGATTCAAACTGTGATCATTCCTGAACTCCTATCCAAAAGTCGAAACAAACGAAAGAGTGTTTACCGTGTAATTTGCTGTGAAAGTTCGGCCCGCTGTAAGGTGGGCATACCTGAAACCTTTCCTGAAGAATTAGTGTGTTTTATTGGTATGCCTTTAAGGATTGCCTTCTTCAGTAGGTTATAATTACATATAATATCCTTGACAAAGTGCATAGATAATTCAAAGCTGTACCAGAAAAGTAAACATTCCTAAACCTGGTAGCCCAGGTGTCAGAAGCCATTCACAGAGGGTAGCGGTATTTTTTCAAACCTGATAATTTAATGAAAGTATGTCTTCCCCTCTGTGAAGGGAGGTAAATTTAGGTTTGGAATATGTGCATAGCTGTATGATGTTCAATTACTCCTTCCTCTGAATTGTTGTTGTGTAAGAGGTTAACTTTTTATTCTCTAATTCAAGGCGAGATTTTTCGAGCTCCCCGATCCTTTTCTCTTCTATTAACTCAAGTTTCTCTAGCTTTTCCTCACGTTCCCTAGCTTTTTTCACAACTTCTCTTCCATTGCTCTTTCTCAATTCTCTTATTTTTAGCCTGTTTCCCACATATTTTAGCCTGTTCCTCAGTATTTTAGCCTGTTTCCTCACGTTCTCTAGCTCTTTCTCACGATCAAGTCTATCACGCTTCCTTTTTGTCTTCTCTTCTCTTTCTAACTGCCTTTCTTGGATTTTCTCTCAATTTCACTCTCTCTCCTTTTTTCTCCCTGTCTTTCAAGTTCTCTATTCTCCTATTTTTCTTCTCTTCGATTCACTCCACTCCTTTTTCTTCTTCTACTTTCCCGTTCTAACTTTCTCTCTTTCTCTCTCAATTCTCTCGTCTTTGCAAGTCCTTTCCTGGATCTTAGTATTAATGAATATTCTAAAATTTTTCCTGGTTATTCTACTTACTTCCAGCATTCATCCAAAACTGTATTCCTCCATGCTTGCAAGAATAACTTAAACTATCCAGGGGAAATGAACGGTAATTATAGAAAACGGAGGGTTCAATTCTGGTCCGCTCAAACTCGTAAATAAACCCGAGGACTCGATCCCTACTCAATTAAACAATATGTATTAATTAAAACGAAGGGTTCTATGCCGGGCTCCGAGCAAACAGTAAGTAGAAAGGGTTCCCTTGACCATCCAATCTTCTCACCAACAATCAAGAGTGGTCCTATGATAGTTCCCTTTAATAAAAAGAGCTCAATGAAACAAATTGTCGCGCTGGGAAAATCTCTCGGGTCCCTAGAGTCTAATCCTCCAAAGTGTTTCAGCTCACAAGAAAGGTGGCAGAATTTACTAATTATATCCTGCCTGACTTGAACTTACAATAAATTGGACTATAACAATCACCCAAATCTTTTAAATACCGTACCGTAGCCCCTACAAAGAGAATGATGACTCATGGCTGGTGGTACCGTCTTGTGGTATGCAGCGTTGACGTTGCAATGTTAGATTCGAGATGGAATTGAATCTTGATTCTGTCGATTTGTACCTGGCAAGGGTCGCCACTTGTGAAGCTACTCAGCCCGAATAACTTCAGACAGTATTACCAAGGCTGGCTCCTCCTCAGGAAAATTAGAATAGAAAAAGAAATAATACAACAAACATAAAACTTTATTATATAGAAAAATATAAAATATACGAAACACTTAAATTGAAATATTAATCCAACATTAAGAAAAGAAAAAATAATAAATGATAACTGAAATTCAACGCTAATATAATATAGGGTGTCCTGGTGTTGTGACACTGTTGATGAAATCTAGCCGTTCTGCTGATGATTGGGGGGGGGTCGCAGGTGTTGGTTACGACCCACTGGCTAGTTTCTTCACAGTATAGGCCTTGAGTATTATATCCCGTGACAGGAAAAGAGGTTCTTTACCGTCTGCCAATGATGAGGGGTTACCGTCCTGCAGATTTCATACAGGTGCACAGGTAATTAAATCCAAAAAGGGAAGTCTCTGGACCGTTAGTCCATCTCCCACCAGTTCCACTTGATTATGACAGGTGACCCTCCACTGTCATCCAAGCTGAAAAGGATAGACAGGTTTACCCACTGCTTAAATAAATCACTCTCCATTATAAGGTACAGATACCTAAAAGATGTGGTGATTTATTACAACATCAACATAGAGTCAAGGCTGAAAGACTAAGATTATTATTATGGTCAAAAGTGAAGCATTCAACCCATTATCATCCACTAGAATAACAAGCAGGCCCATGTACTTACAGTATGCTGGAGCTGTGATGACTAGTGATTACTGTTTGGACCAGAGCCCCCACACTCACTCTTTCCGGGGGGGAGGAGGAGGGAAGGGATAGCTGGAGCTGACTGACCCTACCTTAACAAGCAGCAGGCAGTCAAAACATCACTTTCGGGGTGGGAAAAAAGGCGGGAATAGCGGAGCTTGACTTACCCTACCTTAACAATAGCCAGCAATGAAACTATTGTTTACTGATATACTCCCTCGCTTACTCCTATCTATTGAACTTTTCCCTCACAAGCACTCTGTAAGATATCACGTCCTGGCTACTACTTATATTTAATAACTACAGTCATCCCACTTATCCTCCATTTAGTAATTAGGAATTTTCCTTCACCCATTCTTTGCCTACTTTTCCACTAGCATCCTTTTTCAGTTAGTTCCTTTAGGGGGGGGGGGGGGGGGGGGGGGGGGGGGGGGGGTTGTTCATATTTCTAAGTCTTCTTTATTTTTCCGTAATTTTCAGCTATCTCTTGTTCAATTTTTTTCTTGCCATTTCAAATAATTATTTTGTTACAGCCTCAGAATTATGAATCCTTTTCATCGCAGAATTCAATCTTCTCCTGCATTATTAATATCGCCCTCTGATTCTTTGTTTCCTCCTCCTCCTACTTATCTCCTTTTACTCTGGGAGTGCTTGCTGAAGCTTAGGTTGTGGTAGTGGTTGATGTAGTGTAATGGTGTGTCAGTGGTGGCTTGGTTTTGCTGATTAATGCTGCTTGTTTGAAGGTAATTTGTAGTGTATGATGGCGTGGTGGTGAAGATATTAGTTCGTGGTGCATGGTTATTGGTGGCGGTGTGCTTCTGGTGATAGTGGTGAAGATAGTGGTGTATGTAGTGGGTAGACAGCGGTGTGTGGAGTTGAGGAATGTGTTAGTGCCGTTGTATGTAGTCTGAGGCGTGACCACACTAACCAGGCGACAACGTGACGGCTGCTTCTCTCTATTGTGTGTACTCACCAAATTGTGATTGCAGGCGTCGATTCATAGCTCCTGGCCCTGTGTGTGTGTGTGTGTGTGTGTGTGTGTGTGTGTGTGTGTGTGTGTCCGTCTGTCTGTACTCACCTAATTGTACTCAACTAATTGTGGTTGCAGGGGACGAGACTCAGCTCCTGGCCCCGCCTCTTCACCGAACGCTGCTAGGTTCTCTCTCTCTCCATGCTCCATGAGCTTTGTTACACCTCGTCTTTAAAATATGTATGGTTCCTGCCTCCACTACATCACTCGTCAGACTGCTCCACTTCTATGACTCTATGACTGAAGAAATACTTCCTAACATCTCTTTGACTCATCTGAGTCCTCAACTTCCAGTGTGATCTTTTGTTTCTGTGTCCCATCTCTGGAACATCTTCTCTGTCCTTCCGCACGCATGTACTCATCTAATTGTGGTTGCCGGGGTCGATACTCGGTTCCTGGCCCCACCAGGAGGTGTGTGTGTGTTCTCTCATCTTCCACATTAGTTTCACAAATAATAGTGCCTTCAGCAGTCCAAAACTCAAGGAATATGACTCTCTCCTAAAGACCATGCTAGAGAGTGTACTGAATCTTTCCCTTGAAGATGGACAGTGGTTGCAAGCCTCACTTCCGGTCAGGCTTGGGGGGCTAGGAGTACGCAGATCCTCCCAGATTGCTCTACCAGCTTTCCTATCATCTTCCATAGCATCAAACGAGTTGATAAGACAAATTCTTCCTGATAACCTCAGTGATTCAGCAGGAATACAGGACCCTAGCTATGCCAGTGCCATCACCGAATGGGAAACTCTTGCTGCTCCAGCACGAAACCCTAGTGCAGCACTGGCTCACAGTCAAGCTGGGATGGCCCAATCGCTGAAAAGGTGCTTGCCAACATGCTCAGGGCTGCAACATCAGATAGGGAGACTGCCCGTCTCCAGGCTGTGAGCGTACCTCACTCCGGGGACTTCCTCCAAACAGTTCCCATATCGACATTGGGAACGTGACTCGACCCTAAGACCCTCCGTATTACAGTGGCTCTGCACCTTGCTGCCCCAGTTCACAAAGAATATATGTGCATTTGTGGCGAAGCGCAAGCAGACCAATACAGTTTACATGGTCTTAACTGTTCTGAGGCCAAGGGCTGGCATGCAAGACACAATGAGGTCAACGACATCATAAAGAGAACCCTTGCCACAGCTGGATGCCCAGCCGAGAGGGAGCCCCGATCACTAGCAGCCAACAATACCCACAACCTAGCAAACTGCCCCGATGGAATCACCATCTATCCTTGGAAGAATGGCAAGCTCTTAGCATGGGACTATACCTGTGTGTCCACACTGGCTGACACCTACATCCATCACAGTGTTGGGCGAAAGGGAGGAGCTGCTGATCACAGGGAGGAGTACAAGATCAGCAAGTACAGGGACATAAGCCAACAGTATCAATTTGTCCCAGCGGGATCAGAGACCTTGGGATCATGGGGAAAAAATGCCACACGTTTCCTTAGAGAATTGGGTTCCAGACTCATCGACACCACCAGGGACCCAAGGGCAGCCACTTTCATGTTCCAGCGCCTCAGCGTGGCCATCCAGAGGGGAAATGCTTGCTGCATACTTGGCTTGCGTCCGGCTTCGGAGGAGCTAGAGGAAATTCATGATCTTTAATACATTGTGCCATTTTATTCATGTTTGTGATTTTCTGCAAATGTATTCTGTTTATTAATAAATGTTCACGTAGAATATAAAATATAGGGGGTGGTAGGAGAAGAAAATATTCAAACAGCTCCTCCGGGAAGAACCTTGAGCTTTCCCTGAGGTACGTTTATTGTCTTCTCTGAGGATGAGGGTCCCCATTCCGGCTATAGAGATGGTACCTACCTATATTATATATATATATATATATATATATATATATATAATATATATATTATATATATATATATATATATATATATATATATATAATTATTATATTATAACAAGAGTAATTTATTTTAGCCTAATCCAACTAAATATATTTTAAGTACGTTTACAATAATTTAGTACTAAACAAACACAATCAAATATATTTTTTTTCGTTAGGTTCAGAATGATTTTGGCGAAATTATTGCATACACAAATTTTCACTTGTCCTATATGGCAAGATGACCGTTGCTATTTAAGCCAAGATCGCAAGTTCTGCCTATTCGGCACGACATATATATATAATATGTCGTGTCGAATAGGTAAAACTTGCGATTTTGGCTTCAATAACAACGTTTTTCTTGCCGAATAAGGCAAGCGAAAATTTATGCATGCAATAATTTTGCAAAAAATCGTTCTGAACCTAAAGAAAAAAATATATTTCATTGTGCCTGTTTATTATTAAATAATTATAAACGTGTATAAAATATATATAGTTGGATTAGACTAAATTAGGCTTGTTATAATAAGGTTAGGTAAATTTTCTAAGGTTCTTTTGGTACAAAATTATTAATTTTTACACTAACATAAATGAAAAAATACATGTCTTTAAACGTATAAGAGAAAATTTTAGAAAGGACTTAATTTTATATGAGGTCTTGGTAATTGACCAGTTTTATCTATTCGGCACGACATTGTGTATTATATATATATATATATATATATATATATTATATATATATATATATATATATATATATATATATATATATATATATATATATATATATATGTGTGTGTGTGTGTGTGTGTGTGTGTATGTGTACTCACCTAGTTGAGGTTGCAGGGGTCGAGTCCGAGCTCCTGGCCCCGCCTCTTCACTGATCGCTACTAGGTCACTCTCCCTGAGCCGTGAGCTTTATCATACCTCTGCTTAAAGCTATGTATGGATCCTGCCTCCACTACATCGCTTCCCAAACTATTCCACTTACTGACTACTTTGTGGCTGAAGAAATACTTCCTAACATCCCTGTGATTCATCTGTGTCTTCAGCTTCCAACTGTGTCCCCTTGTTACTGTGTCCAATCTCTGGAACATCCTGTCTTTGTCCACCTTGTCAATTCCTCTCAGTATTTTGTATGTCGTTATCATGTCCCCCCTATCTCTCCTGTCCTCCAGTGTCGTCAGGTTGATTTCCCTTAACCTCTCCTCGTAGGACATACCTCTTAGCTCTGGGACTAGTCTTGTTGCAAACCTTTGCACTTTCTCTAGTTTCTTCACGTGCTTGGCTAGGTGTGGGTTCCAAACTGGTGCCGCCATACTCCAATATGGGCCTAACATACACGGTGTACAGGGTCCTGAATGATTCCTTATTAAGATGTCGGAATGCTGTTCTGAGGTTTGCTAGGCGCCCATATGCTGCAGCAGTTATTTGGTTGATGTGCGCTTCAGGAGATGTGCCTGGTGTTATACTCACCCCAAGATCTTTTTCCTTGAGTGAGGTTTGTAGTCTCTGACCCCCTAGACTGTACTCCGTCTGCGGCCTTCTTCGCCTCTGATCTTTGTGTGTGTGTGTGTGTGTGTGTGTGTGTGTGTGTGTGTGTGTGTGTTTATTTATCAATAACAACGCTGCGTTAGCCAAGTATTCGAACCCATGTTGTACTGGCCCACCATTGTGAGCGAGAACCACATGACGCCTTAACCCACAGGACCATCTAATCCTACAAGAACCAAGCACCCAGCCAAGCTAGGTGTGTTAGTGTTGATCCAAGATGTGCTCGTTGGCTAGTACACCAAACAGGGATGAGAATGAAATTAGCTTGAAAGCTCCCACATCTCCGTATGTCCTCGGACCAAGAGTAACACGACTAGGTTGGCTGGGTGCTGGGGTTCTTGTAGGATTGGGTGGTCTTGTGGGTTAAGGTGTCATGTGGTTCTCGCTCACATTGGTGGGCCAGTACAACATGGGTTCGAATCCTTGGCTAGCGCAGTGCTGTCATTGATTAATACCACTCGTTCGTGGTTACAATAATATATATATATTATATATATATATATATATATATATATATATATATATATATATATATATATATATATAATATATATATATAAACAGAATACATTTGCAGAAAAACATAAACATGAATACAATGGTACAGTGTATTAAAGATCATGAATTTTCTCTAGCTCCTCCGAAGCCGGACGCGAGCCAAGTATGCAGCAAGCATTTCCCCTCTGGATGGCCATGCTGAGGCGCTGAAACATGAAAATGGCTGCCCTTGGGTCCCTGGTGGTGTCGATGAGTCTGGAAATCAATTCTTTAAGGAAACGTGTGGCATTTTTTCCCCATGATCCCAAGGTCTCTGATCCCACTGGGACAAATTGATACTGTTGGCTTATGTCCCTGTACTTGCTGATCATGTACTCCTCCCTGTGGTCAGCAGCTCCTCCCTGTCGCCCAACACTGTGATGGATGTAGGTGTCAGCCAGTGTGGACACACAGGTATAGTCCCATGCTAAGAGATGGCCATTCTTCCAAGGATAGATGGTGATCCTGTCGGGGCAGTTTGCTGGGTTGTGGGTATTGTTGGCTGCTAGTGATCGGGGCTCCCTCTCGGCTGGGCATCCAGCTGTGGCAAGGGTTCTCTTTATGTCGTTGACCTCATTGTGTCTTGCATGCCAACCCTTGGTTTTGGAACAGTTAAGACCATGTAGACCGTATTGGTCTGCTTGCACTTCACCACAAATACACATATATTCTGTGTGAATTGGGGCAGCAAGGCGCAGAGCCACTGCAATATGGAGGGTCTTAGGGTCGAGTCGCGTTCCCATTGTCGATATGGGAACTGTTTGGAGGAAGTCCCCGGAGTGAGGTACGCTCACAGCCTGGAGATGGGCAGTCTCCCTATCTGATGGTGCAGCCCTGAGCATGTTGGCAAGCACTTTTTCAGCGATCGGCCCATCCCAGCTTGACTGTGAGCCAGTGCTGCACTAGGGTTTGGTGTTGGAACAGCAAGAGTCTCCCATTCAGTGATGGCACTGGCATAGCTAGGGTCCTGTATTCCTGCTGAGTCACTGAGGTTATCAGGAAGAATTTGTCTTATCAACTCGTTTGATGCTATGGAAGAGGATAGGAAAGCTGGTAGAGCAATCTGGGAGGATCTGCGTACTCCTAGCCCCCCAAGCCTGACCGGAAATGAGGCTTGCAACCACTGTCCATACATATATATTAGCAGCATGTATTAGTGCTGATTGTTTAGGTACTGTATACAGTCATCACTTATCCCCTCTTCAGTATTTACCATCACCCTCGGTCGTCATTTCTTCAGGTCTTCCTGTATACGTCTGTACACTTTTCCCTGTTTTTCTGTCGGCTGTTACAGTTTAAATATTCTCTTCCGTGCACCTGTCACATGCTGAAAGTCAGGGCTGAAGGTCCAGGACATTTGTCAGACAATATTTACCAAGTCAGAACCATGTTGGGGATTGTATCTGTTGGGGGTTGCGTCTGTTGGAGTCGCCTGTTGGGGTTGTCTGTTAGGGGTTGAGTTTGTGTTGGTGGAGGGTGTGTTGATGGTGGTTTGTGATACTGTGGAAGTTTTCTGACAGAAAGAGGTGAAAAGGGAGTACTAAGAGTAGTGGGAGGGAAGATGAAGGTATCAGAGGAAGAGAAGAAAAGTAAATAAAGAATAAGAAGGGTAGAGGAAGATGGGGAGTTGGTTTAATTAAGAAAAGGTAAGGAGAAGAAAAAGAAGGGATTAGGAAAGAAATGAAGGGAAAGGGAGGAGATGGAGGGAGACGGGGAAGGGAAGAGGTGGTGGAAGTGGAGGAAGTGTTCCCGTGCATAAAATATGAGCAGCTGGACCAGTGTGAGAGGCAGGACATGACGACAGCATTAGCAGGTGAACGAGCGAGAGTGAGAGTGTGTGTGTGTGTGTGAGAGAGAGAGAGAGAGAGAGAGAGAGAGAGAGAGAGAGAGAGAGAGAGAGAGAGGAGAGAGAGAGAGAGAGAGGGAGAGAGAGAATAAATGAATTTGAGAGAAAGAGTGAGGTGGAGAGGGCAATGAAAGAATAGGGATTGTTAAAGTTAAAGAGGCAGGTAAAGAAAGAGGGAGGAGGGAGCAATGAGGAGGGCTAGCTGGGGGGGGGACTACGATGGAAAAGGTTTGTAATATGTCTTCAGTGAGTAGACAACAACAGGAGTGATCAGCGAGGTGTTACACAGGGACCCTCAGACACGCATCTAGATCAGAGAGGTGACATGAACATCCACGGTGGCAGGCACCTGACCAAACATCAGTACCAAGCAGCTATTCATTGGCTACATCCAGCAATGTGAAGATCATTGAAACTGCTTTTTTTTTTTTACTTCGTTCCTGAAGATACTAGAAATGTGATTTTCGTGGCATTTCTTGGAGTCCTTGTCTAGGGTGATCCACCCCTTCTGTGATAGGTACTGTGTTTTATCTTCCATTCTTTTACCACTTCCTGTAACTTTGAAGGATTATTACCGCGTCTGACAGGAGTAAATGAGATACTGAATCTGCGCTATAGATCTTTGGGTACCGTAATTAATACCAGAATCATTGCGGGTCTTTATTGCACATGATTATATCCGGCTGGCATCCCAGAGGTGTTACGTGTGACTGCCTTAAGATACAAAATCTCTGGCCTTCTGGCACCTATGTGCATAGTGGTAGACCTATAGAGGTGAGATAATGGCTGTATTTATGCTTCTTAATCCTATTTTTCTAGTCTAATTTAACAGTCTAAACTGCAATCTTAGACTAGGTGCTAGCTTACTAATAGCTTACAATTAATAAGCCATACAATCAAGGCTGAAGTTTGAGGCGGGGCAACACAGCTACACCTCCACAGGCTTTTGTGGTTGGGGGAGCGGGTGAAGGTGCCTCTCCTCACCACAGTTCCTACCTTAATAACCCCATCCCACATGTCAATGATTCTCTAACCTAAGATTAGATTTTGCCACCGAAGTGGCTGGTTTATTGTGCACCCCATCCTGCACCTGTGGACGGTAGCGCAAGAGCATATGGATACAAAAGGGTTAACAGGAGCACATCTGGACTCATATCTGCAGTTCACTTATCTGTTACAAGCAAATTTAGGAAATTTCCTTACTATATCTGGTGTCTTATTTTCATTAATAAGATATCTTGACATGTCACATGTCAAGATATCTCCAGTAAGTGGAAATTAAGCACATAGTGTTCAACATAGTGATCATAGGGCTGGCCACACTTTGCATTTGGTTTGATTATCATCTCTGTTTCTCCCAAACTGCCAGAAGTACTTGTAACTAAGCCTAAGCCTGACCATTACAACATCAATCTCTTCACATTGCAAGTTCCTCCATAAACATATCTACGTTCATGTGAGCATGTTGTTAGTCATTGTGAATCAAGAGCCTTCAGTGATTATATAGAATCAGTAATAATTATAAAGTCAAGCTCTGTGTTATAAGTTAGCTTTAGCGCCATTAGGATGGCAAATAATTCAGTTTGCAGCGAAGATGCAATGGGCAGTTGTTAATTCTTACACCAAACTGAACAAAGTTGCTAGTGTTCTTAGCTAGGGAGGTGGCAACAAGAACAGATGTAACCCTCCCAGTAGATTCCTGCTTATGTCATTGTATATAACGTGTGATAAATTATTACTGGTAGTTAGGCGATAAATTTCTTCATGGGTAGTTGCTTTTACAAGTGATTAAAGGAAGGGATTACTAGTGATGAGCTTCTTGGGAGGAGCTTGTAGGTATGTGATATTAAATGAACACATCTTCCATGGAGGAGTGAAATACTTTTGTTGTCTAAAGTGATACAGTTCATGCAAGTTATAAAACTTAATATAATTGCATATTTTCACAACCCATTTAGATCTGTGTATTTACTTCTAGACATTTAGTAAGATACATTGTGACAGTGTCTGGTTCATTTCTTAACATTCTATTATCAAGTACAGTGTTAATCTTAATAATCCTATCACTGATACTAGACATAGCAAGCTCCTTCCTCATATTAAGAACCTTGGTCGATTTCGGACAACCAAGAATAATTCTGAGGGCTTCATTTTGCATTAACTCCAAAGGTCAGAGAGAACTTTCCCTAGCTAATATCAACATAGGAGGAGCATAATCAGTTAAGTACTTAATATAGGCTATGTACATCATTCTTACATTAGCACAATAGTTGGGGTTGTATACAGCAATACCTCTGAGAGCATTCAACCTAATCTTGCATTTCTTATTGAGTTGTGGTGGATTTATTGAAGGTGCGTCTACACCAAGGTATCTAAGATTTAACATAGCTTATATTTTTACCCTGTAGACTGATGGGTGGGGGACGTTGTTTTTCTTGTCGATATCTTTGACATGAAGATATGATGAGGCCTAATTGATTACAAATTTCCTGAACTTCATTAAGAATGGTACTCATCTTGTTATGCTTTCTTGTGTGAATCATAATGTCATCAGCCTCAGAACGGAAGAAGACTTGTTTTTCCACAGTTCTTCTCTCCCTCACATCGGCTCTCCCTTACTCCCTCACATCAGTCCCCTCTCTTCCTCACATCACTCCCCTCTCTCCCTCACATCAATCCCCTCTCTCCATCACATCAGTCCTCTCTCTCCCTCACATCAGCCCCCTCTCCCTCATCAACCCCCCTCTCTCCCTCACATCAGTTCTCTCTCTCCCTCACATCAGCCCCCTCTCTCCCTCATCAACCCCCTCTCTCTCCCTCACATCAGTCCCCTCTCTCCCTCACATCAGTCCCCTCTCTCCCTCACATCAATCCCCTCTCTCACTATCATCAGTCCACTTACTCCATATCAATTCCCTCTATTCACTAAAGATTTTCTCAGTAATATTAGAGAGTTGGCGGAGCATCATACTGAGTCACCACCACCACCACCACCACCACCACCACCACCACCACCACCACCACCACCACCACCACCACCACCACACCACCACCACCACCGCCGCCACCAACAACAACAACAACAACAACAACAACAGCAACA
The DNA here is from genome assembly GCF_026875155.1 of Cherax quadricarinatus. Taxonomy (NCBI): domain Eukaryota; kingdom Metazoa; phylum Arthropoda; class Malacostraca; order Decapoda; family Parastacidae; genus Cherax; species Cherax quadricarinatus. Next base: position 103,651,819 of record NC_069402.1, read on the forward strand.
GCAGTTACTCATCTGTCGCTGTCGCCGCTGCCACAACCACCATCATAATTAGAACCACCATCACCATTATCACCAGCACTGCCACCTTCATCACCACTACTGTCACCAGCACCCCTCTCATCAGCACATCTGTCACCAACACCCCTCCCATCAGCACAACTGTCACCAACACCCCTCTCATCAGCACAACTGTCATCAACACATCTGTCATCACCACTACTGTCACCAGCACCCCTCTCATCAGCACAACTGTCACCAACACCCCTCTCATCAGCACAACTGTCACCAACACCCCTCTCATCAGCACAACTGTCACCAACACCCCTCTCATCAGCACAACTGTCACCAACACCTCTCTTATCAGCAAAACTTTTATCAGCACCCCTGTCATCACCACTACTGTTACCAACACCCCTGCCATCACCACTACTGTCACCAACACCCCTGCCATCACCACTACTATCACCAACACCCCTGCCATCACTACTGCTGTTACCAACACCCCTGCCATCTTCACTACTGTTTCCAACACCCCTGCCATCACTACTATCACCAACACCCCTGTCATCTTCACTACTGTTACCAACACCCCTGACATCACTACTGTCACCAACACCCCTGCCATCACTACAGTCACCAGCACCACTCTCATCACCACTACTGTCAACAAACCCCTGTCATCACTACTGTCACCAACGCCCCTGTCATCACTGTCACCAACACTCCTTCCATCACTACTGCCTCACACTTTTCCAAAACCACTACTTTTACCAACACCCCCGTTTTTTTACCACTCCTTTTCAAAAAACAACTTCCCGCCCTCCCCCAAACTACTGTCACAAAAACTCCTGTTACACCACTACTGGGCACCAAAACTCCCCGCCCCTCAAACCCCTACTGTCCCCAACACTCCCTTTTTCACCACTACGTCACAAACACCCCAAAAATCACCAAATACGTCACTAACACTCCTGTTTTTCCCCCACTATGTCGCCAACCCCTTGTCATCATCACTACTGCGACCAATTCCCCCCTGTCTCACTACTGTTTAAACCCCAAACCCCTGCCCTCCCCCTACGTCCCCCCAACACCCCGCCAACACTTTCTTCCGTTGCCAAAACCCCTGCCCTCATCACTACTTTCCCCCAACACCCCTGGGCCTCACTACTGTCCCCCCAAACCCCGCCATCACTGCTGTCCCCAACACCCCCCTGCCCATCAACCACTATTTTCACCAAAACCCCTGTCATCCCCACACTTTCCCCAACCCCCTGTCATCACTAACTGTCACCCAAAACCCCTTTTATCACTACGTCACCACCAACCCCCCTGCCATTTACACTGTTCCCCCAACAACCCCTGTCCCTCCCCCACTACTGTCACCAACACCCTTGTCATCACAAAGTCAACCCAAAACCCCAAAAAACACTAGGTCACCAAAAACCCCCCGCCATCACTCGTCGCCAACACCCCTGCCATCACTGTCCCCCAACACCCCGCCATCACCAAAAACTGGTTTTCCCCCCCCCAAACCCTTCCCCTAAATGTCCCAGCACCCCTCTCATTTACATGTCTTTTCCCAAAACCCCTGTCCCTCCTATTACTGTCACCACACCCTGAAAATCCCACTACTGTTTCCAACACCCCCGCCCCCCACCACGTCACCAAAACCCCCGTCAACACCCCTATGTCACCAGTACCACAACCATCACAAAGCACCAACACCCACCCCTCACCAATACTTTCCCAACCCATTCCCATCATTTTTAAATGTCCCTCAACACACCCTCAACACCACTAAATGTCATCAAGGGCCCCCTCCAATCACCCCCTGTTGTCACCACACCCCTTTTTATCACCTTTTACTGGCACCCGCACCCCCTCTTGTCACCACTACTGGGGGCCCCCCAACACCACTCCCCACCACCACTCTACCCCCAAAAACCCCTCTCATCACTTAAAGTCCCCCCAACACCCCCCCCAACACTCTAAATGTCACCATACCCCTCTCATCACCCACAAATGTCACCCTCACCCCCCCATCAGCGCTTTTTGTCACCCGCACCCCTTTTCATCATCACGCCCCTCTCATCACCGCTACTGTCCAAACCCAAACCCCCCCCAAACACTACGTCACCCAACACCCCGCCACCAAAATTTTTTCGCCCAAAACCCCTGCCCTCACTACTGTCACCAACACCTGTGTCCCTCACCAAATACTGTTTTTAAAAACACACCCCGTCATCAGCACTACTGTCACTAAAACCCCCGTCATCACTACTGTCACGAACGCCAATGTCATCAATGTCACCAACACCCTTCCATCATTACTGTCATGACACACTTTTAAACACCCCCTACTGCACCAACACTTTTCCCTTATCACCACTACTGTCACAAAAACTTCTCCAACACCACTACGGCACTAACACTCCTGTTACACCACTAAAGTCACCAAAACCCTGCCCCTCACCACTACTGGCCCCCAAAAACTCCCGTTTTCACCAAATACTGCACAAAAAACTTTCAAACAAAAAAACCCTACTGTCACTAACCCCCTGTTATCACCACTACGTCGCCAACACCCTTGTCATCAACACTACTGCACCAATAAACCCCCGTCCCTCACAAAAGTTAAACCCAAAAACCCCCCCTTTCCCCCCACCAGTACTGTAACCAACACCCCTTCATCACCACAAATTTTCACCAACACCCCTGCCATCACTAAATCCCCTGTTACCAACGCCCCCGCCAACATCATACTGTTAAACCAAAGCCCCTCCAACACTAAATGTTTACCAACACCCCTTTCCCCACCCCAAATGTAACAACACCCCTGTCAACACCACTCTTTTCAAACCAAAAACCCTTGTCATCACTACTGTTACCAACCCCCCCCATCACTACTGTCACCAACACCCCTGCCCTTTACCCCAAAATGTCAACAACACCCCCTTTAACACCACTACGCACCAACACCCTTTTTCATCCCCTAAAATGTCACCAACACCCCCCCTGCCATCACTACTGCAACCCCAAAACCCCCCTGCCATCACCACAAAAGTCAACAACACCCCTGTCAATCACCATACTGCAAACCCAAAACCCTTTTCATCACAAAATGTCCCCCAAAACCCCCAAAACAACACAAATTTTCACCAACCCCCCTCCAACACTACTGGTTTGCCAACACCCCCTGCCTCCCTGCACCAACACCCCCGCCATCACCCAAAACTGGTTTCCAAAACCCCCACCATCACTACTGGGCACCAGCACCCCTCTCACACTACTGTCTCCAACACCCCTGTCGTCATTTAAAACTGTCACCACCCCCCGAGAAACACCACTACTGTTTCCAACACCCCTTCCAAACAAACCCCCGTCCCCAAAACCCCCTGTCATCACCAATCTGTCACCAGTTTTCCCATTCCATCACTACTGTCACCAAAAACCCTGCCCTCACCAATACGCACCAGCACCAATCCTCATCATTCTACTGTCACCCAAAACCCTCTCACACCCAAATAAAATGTCATCAGCACCCCTCCAACACCACGCTGTCCCCCCAGCACCCCCTTTCAAACACCTATACTGTCACCAGCACCCATCCCTTTTCACCACTACGGTCACCAACAACCACTCTCACCACCCTACTTCACCAACACCCCTTCCCCATCACTACGGTCCCCCCACCCCCTCCACACCACTACTGTCACCATACCCCCCACACCACTACTGTCACCCTCACCCCCCCCATCACGCTTTTTGTCACCAGCCCCCTTCCCCATCATCACGCCCCCCCTCTCACCGCTACTGCACCAACACCCCTGCCTCACCCACGGGCACCAACACCCCGCCATCACGCTGTCGCCAAAAAACACCCTGCCATCACTACTGTCACCAACACCTGTTTCCACACCAACCCCGTTTTAAAAACACACCTTCCCCCCAGCAAAATACTGTCACTAAAAACCCCTGTCATCACTAACTGTCCCCGAACCCTAATTTTCCACGGTCACCAACACTCCTTCCATCATTACGTCAAAAACACACCTTTTCTCACCACTACAGTCCCCCAACATCCCGTTATCCACCACTACGTCACAAAAACTTTTGCCCTCACCACTACTGTCACTAACCCCTCCTGTTTTCACCACTACTGTCACCAACACTCCTGCCCTCACCCCAAAAATGTCACCCAACACCCCCGTTTATTTACCACAAAATGCAAAAAAAACCCTGGGCCCCCACCGCTACTGTCCCCCCAAAAATCCAGCCAACACCACTACGTTTTCCGGGAACTCCTTCTTTACCGCTACTGTTAAACCCAAAACTCCGTCATTTACCCCAAATGTCACTAACACCCTAACATTTACCACTGTCCCAACCCCCCCGGTAACACACTAAATGTCACCAACACCCCGCCGTCACCAAAACTGTCCCCAAAAAAATCCCCCAGCCATCACCACTAAAATGTTACCGAGAAACCCCGCATCCACCCCTCCCTTCCCAAACCAAAAAATCCTGTCATACCACACTGTCCCAAGACTCCTGTCCCCCACCCTGACACCACACGTCCCCTTTCCCTACACAAACAACTTCCCCAACCACTACGCATCCTTTGGGGCATCGCTTGGGGATGAAACTCTTTCCTTGGGGTGGAATATTGAAAAAAAACCCAAAACTAGCATTGTTACTCCTTTTTTTTTAAAGCAACATAAAAAGGGAAACAAACTAGCATTGTTACTCCTTTTGATTTCAACATAACAAGGAAACAAGCAAACATTGTTTTCCCCTTTGTGATGCAACCTAACAGGGAACCCTAACAACATTTTACTCCCCGTTTGATTGGGAACCAAAAAGGGAAACATAAAAAACAATTTTTATCCGGGTGATGCCCCCAAACAGGGGAAAAATAACTACATTGTAAAACCCCCGTTTGGGTGCAAAAAATAAACCCAAAGGGAAAAATAGCAAAAAATTGGTTACCCTTTTGTGATGCAACATAACAAGGAAACATAGCTTTGCATTGTTTTCTCCTTTTTTGAAGCAACATAACAGGGAAACCCTAACAAAACATTTAATTTCCCTGTGTGAATTTCAAAATAACAGGGAAACATAGCCCAGCATTGTTACTCCTTTGTGATGCAACATTAACAAGGAAAAAAAGCTAAACTTGGGTTAACCCCCTTTTGTGATCAACAAAAAAGGGAAACAAAAACTACATTTTTTAAAACCCCCGTGTAAAGCAACATAACAAGGGGAAAAATAACTAGCATTGTTTCCCACCCCGTGTGATGCAACAAAACAAGGAAACAAAATAGCATTGTTACCCGTGTGATGCCAAAATAACAAGGAAAAATTGTTACTTCCTGAGTATGCAACCCTAACCAGGGAAAAATACTAGAATTTTTACTCCCGTGTGAGCAACCCTAAAAGGTAAACATAGTTTGCATTGAAAAACCCCGTGTTAAAAGCCCAAAATAAAAAAGGAAAAAAAAACTAGCATGTTACTTTCCCGTGAATGCAAAATAACAGGGAACAAGCTAGCAAATTTTTTAAATCACTGTGTGATGCAACATAACCCAAAGGGAAAAATAGCTTTGCCCTTTTTTACTCCTGGTTGGGTGCAACAAAACAAGGAAAAAATAGCTAGCATTGTTACCCTGTGTTAAGCAACAAAAAACAAGGAAACATAGCTACATTTTTACTCCCCGTGTGATCAACAATTTTAACCCAAAGGGGAAAAAAGCAAACATTGTTTTAAATCCGGGTGATTTCCCAAAATAACAAAAGGGAAAAAAACTAGATTGGGTTTCTCCTGGTTTTATGCAACCCAAAAAGGGAAACCCTAGCTAGCAAATTGTTTCCCCTGTGTGATGCAACATAACAGGGAAACAAAGCTAGCATTGTTACTCCTGGTGATGCCATAACCGGGGGGGGCCAAGCTACAAAGTTTTTCCCCTGTGTGACAACATAACAAGGAAACATAACAGGGTTGTTTTTTCCTGGTGATGCCCAAAAAACAGGGGAAAAAAAGCTAGCAAATTTTTTCCCCTGTGTGATAAAAAAACAAGGAAACATGCTAGCATTGTTAATCCTGTGTGATGCAAAATAAAAAGGAAACATAGCTAGCATTGTTCTCCCTTGTATGGGAACATAAAAGGTAAACATAGCTAAAATTTTACCCCCGTGTTAAGCAACCCCTAACAAGGAAAAAAAACTAGCATTTTTACTCCTGTTTAAAGCAACATAACAAGGAACAAAAAAGCATTGTTTAAACCCCGTGTGATTCAACATAACAAGGAAACATAGCTAGCATTGTTAAATCCCGTGTTTATGCAACAAACAAGGGAAAAATAGCTAAACATTGTTAAATCCGTGGATGCAACAAAACAGGGGAAACCCGCTTAGGGATTGTTTTTACTCCCCGGGAAGCAACATCACAAAAGGGAAAAAAAGCTACATTGTTACTCCTTTTGTGCAACATAACAAGGAAACATAGCTAGCATTGTTTCCCAGGTGAGGCCCAAAAAAACAGGGAAATAGCTTTGCATTGTTAAATCCTGTTGATGCAACATAACAGGGGAAACACTTTGCATTGAACTCCTGTGTGAAAAGCAACATAACCGGGAAACATAGCTACATTGTTAAATTTTTCCCCCTTTTGGGTTTCAACAAAACAGGGGAAAAAAAGCTAGAAATTTTTTACTCCGGTGATGCAACAAAACAAGGAAACATAACAGCAAAAGTTAATCCGTGGGGGAAGCAACATAACAAGGAAAAAATAGCAAAATTGTTAAATCCGTTTTGAAAAGAACATAACAAGGAAAAATAACTACATTGTTTTCCCTTTTTGATTCAACAAAAAAGGGAAACATAGGGGTAGATTTTTACTCCTTTTTTGATGCCAAAATAACAAGGAAACATAAAAAAAGCAATTTTTACCCGTTTGATGCAACCTAAAAAAGGAAAAATAAACAAACTTGTTAAATCCTTTTGGTGCAACATAAAAAGGGAAACAAACTACATTGGGTTTCTCCCGTTTGAGCAACATAACGGGAAACATAAACACATTTTTACCCTGGGGGGAAAGCAACCTAACAAGGAAACAAAAGTACAATTTTTTAACCCCCCTGGGGTTTTTTTCCAACATAACAAGGGAAAAATAACTAGCATTGTTAAATTCCTGTTTGATGCAAAATAACAAGGGAAACCCAAACAAACATTTTTAACCCCTGTGTGAAAGCAACAAAAAAAGGAAACAAACTAAACATTTTTTTAAATCCTGGGATGATTGGGAACCCAAAAAAAGGGGAAAAAAGCTAGCATTGTTACTCCTGTTTGATTTCAAAATAACAGGGGAAAAATAACAACATTGTTACTCCGTGTGATGCAACATAACAAAAGGAAAAAAATAACAAACATTGTTTTTCCTGGGGGAAACAAAAATAACAGGGAAAAATAGCTACATTGTTTTTCTCCTGTGTGAAGCAACTTTCAAGGAAACATAGCCAGGGAATTTGGGTTACTCCTTTTGGGGATGCAAACAAAACCCGGGGAAAAAAAACTAGCATTTTTTTACTCCCCGTGTGGGTGCAACATAACAGGGAAACATGCTAGCATTGTTTCTCCTGTGTGATGCAACAAAACAAGGAAACATAAACTGCATTTTTTACCCCTGTGGAAGCAACAAAACAGGGAAACAAGCTAGCAATTTTTTACTTCCCCGTTTGAGCCAAAAATTTAAAAAGGAAACAAAAACTAGCAATTTTTACTCCTTTTGATGCAACTAAAAAAGGAAAATAATTTTCATTTTTACTCCTGTTTAAAGCAACATAACAAGGAAACATGCTAGCATTTTTTACTTTTCCCGGTGATGGGAACATAACAAGGAAAAAAAGCTAGCATTTTTACTCCTGTGTGATGCAACAAACAAAGGGAAACATTGCTTTGGGATTGTTTTCCCTTGTTTTGCAACCTAACCCAAAGGAAAAAATTAAAAATCCCTTGTTACCCCCAGTGAGATGCCCAAAAAACAGGGAACATAGCTACATTTTTTACCCTGTGTGATTCAACATAACAAGGAAACATAGCTACAATTTTTTACTCCTTGTGATGCAACATAACAAGGAAAAAAAGCCTTTCAAATTTTTACTTTTCCCTTTTGAACCAAAATAACAGGAAACATTTTCTACAAGGGAACCCCCTTGTGAACAACATAACAAGGAAACTACTAGCATTTTTACTCCTGTGTGATGCAACCAAACAAGGAAACATAGCTAGGGATTGTTTACTCCTGGTTTAAAGCAACTAACAAGGAAACATGCCAGCATTTTTTACTCCTGTGGGGATGCAACATAACAGGGGGAAAATTTGCAACAATTTTTACCCGTGTTATGCAACAAACAGGGAAACAAAACTAGCATTGTTACTCCTTAGGATTCAAAAAATAACAAGGGAAAAAAAACCCACATTGATACCCTGTGTGATGCAAAAATAACAGGGGAAAAAAAGCTTTTCATTGTTTTCTCCCCGGGAGCAAAAATTTAAAAAGGAAACATAGCTTAGCATTGTTAAATCCTGTGGGGAAGCCCAAAATAACAAGGAAAACCCAAAAAACAATGTTTCTCCGTGTAAAGCCAAAATAACAGGAAAACATAGCAGCATTGTTTTCTCCTGTTTTTATCAAAAAATAAAAAAGGAAACATAACTAGCTTGTTTACTCCCCGGAATGCAACATAACAAGGAACCAAACCAAACTTGTTTTTCCTCCTTTTTGGATGCCAAAAAAAATAACAAGGAAACATAGCTAGCAATTTGTTACTCCTGTGTGATCAACAAAAAAAGGAAAAATAAACTACATTTTTTTACTCCTGTTTTGGGGTTCCCAAAATAACAAGGAAACCCAAAATAGCATTTTTTTACTCCCCGTGGGATTGGGAACATAACAGGGGAAAAAAGCTAGCATTGTTTACTACCCGTAGAATGCAACATAACCAAAGGGAAAAATAAACTAGCAATTTTTACCCGGGGATCAACCCAAAAACGGAAAAATAGCTAGCAATTTTTTACTTTCCCGTGTGATTCAACATAACAGGGAAATTTGCTAGCCTTTTTACTCCTGTGGATGCAACATAAAAGGGAAAAGCAAACATTGTTTACTTCCCGTTGATTTCAACAAAAAAGGGAAACATAGCTAGCATTGTTACCCGTGGGGAAAGCAACATAACCGGGAAAAAAATCTAGCATTGTTACCCCCTGTTGGGTGCAACATAAAAGGAAAACATAAACTTCCCTTGGTTTCCCTGTGTGATGCAACAAAACAAGGAAAAAATAGCTAGCATTTTAAACCCCGTGGGGAGCAACATAACCAAAGGAAAAAATAGCATAGTTTTTACTCCTGTTTGATGCAACATAACAAGGAAAAAAAACTAGCATTGTTTCCTGTGTAAAAAAACTAACAAGGAAAAAAAGCTAAACAAAGTTTACTTCCCCCGGGGATGCAACCCTAACCCAAAGGAAAAATAAATAGAATTTTTACCCTGGGTGATGGGAAAAAAAACAAAAAACATAGCCAACATTGTTTTTCTTTCCCGTGTGAAAGCAACATAACCCGGGAAAAACAAACAAGCATTGTTTTACTCCTGTTGGGTGGGAAACAAAACAGGGAAACCCTAGCTAACAAATTTTTAAAACCTTGTGATTCAAAATAACAAGGGAAAAATAGCTAGGCATTTACTCCTGTGTGATGCAAAATAACAAGGGAAAAAAACAAACATTGTACCCTGTGTGATTCAAAATAACAAGGAAAAAATTTGCTAGCATTGTTTTTTCCCTGTGTGGGTTCAACATAACAAGGAAAAAAACTACATTGTTTCTCCTGGTTTTGAAAAGCAACATAACAAGGAAACATAGCTAGCATTGTTTAAAAATCCTGTGTTAATTTCAACATAACAGGGAAAAATAAACTAGCCCTTGTTTTCTCGTGGATGACAAACATAACAGGGAAAAAAGCAAACCCTTTTACCCCCTTTGTGATCAAAATAACAAGGAAACAAGCTAGCAATTTTTACTTTCCGTGTGATTTAACCCTAACCCAAAGGGAAAAATAGCTACCCTTGTTAAATCCTGTGTGATGCAAACATAACAAGGAAACATAGCTACATTGTTAAATCCTGTGTTCGGCCCCCATAAAAAAGGAAAATAGCTAGCATTGTTACCCCCTGTGGGGTGCAACATAAAAAAAGGAAAAAAAGCTAACATTTTACTTTCCCGTTTTGGGTGCAACATAACAGGGAAACCCGCTAAACATTTTACTCCTGTGGTGTGATGCAAAAAAAACAGGGAAAACTTTGCAACATTTTACTCCTGTGTGATTTCAACATAACAAAGGGAAAAATAGCAAACAATGGGAGTTCCGGGGGTCCTTAAAAATTTTGCCCTTTAATTTCCCAAATACATAAAAAAGAACCCCTGGGCCTCCCGTGATGGTGGCCAGCGGTTGGGGGGTTCTTAATCCAAGGAACTTGAAATTATTCTTCCCATCGATCAAGGGGGTTTCAAGCGGGTGTGCAATTTTTACCCACCCAAATTTACTCACCTAAAATTTTAGTTGCAGGGGTCGAAAACTCAGCTCCCGGGCCCCGGGCCCTTCACGGAACCTACAAAGGCCTTTTCTCTCCCCGGGCCCCTTAGCTTTAAAAACCTCCCTCCTTTAAAAACTATGTGTGGTACCTGCCTCTATCGAAAGGGGGTTCCTGAATGAGAAATCACAGTTTAAAGTAACACATTGAGGATGGAGATATATTTTCAGACTGGTGGGGATGGAGCCACAGTTAAACCCAGCCCTTTTTCGCCTAACGGGCTGCCGCTGAGTTAGAGGGGGACAAAGGATCAAATGGCCCCCTGTGTATCCCAAAACGTCACACCAAGCCAAAGGCCTACAGGGATCTCGTGTCCCAAAGCACAGGGATGAAACTAAAATCAATGCAAAAAAAATACTGGGAAAACAGGGATTTAGCAACTATCGACAGCTCGGCCCCTGTTTTCTTTTGTCGTCCCACAACACAACAAAAAATAGGCGAAAAAGCCCGGCGGGCTGGGCCAAAAATATACAAAAACAAATTCAAAATTTTATTAGAACTAAAAGGGGTGGGATCATAAATGGCCCTTACATAGAGGGGGTTAACATAATTCCTTACAAACTATAAGAACAATTCATTATACAATATGGATGGAATTGATCGATCGATCTGTATTCATGCACACCTACGATTCTGAGGAAGAATAATTATATACAAAGAAGTGTTTAACAGAAAGGCAGATTCGGTGCACACAAATCTAGACTGTTAATTCTCAGAACACGAGGGAACGTGAACACGAAAATTACTGACAACTGATCAGCTAATAATAAAACACACAGTTGACAAATTCATTCATCTCGGACATCTAATTATGCAGGCTGTTTACACTTAAACCCAATTCTGCGAGGGTAAGGTTTACATATGCAGAATGGTTATCATCTCTGGGAGGGTCGAATTCCTCTGTAATGGCTAACACATGCCTTGACTGAGAGAGATCTGAAGGAGTATCTACAAGATACAGGTACAATCACTAGTGACTGTGGAATTACTAACTCGTCTGCTAGGAGTACTCAACTCGACTATTCGATACAGTAATTCTTGGCTCGTTACAAAGTCACTAATGGGTACTGGTGGCTTCACAGTAAGAATAAGCTCTTCCTGGAGCAGGAATCGAATCACACCAGAACACAAGGGATCGGTTCTTTGGGAATTTTTGACATCCTCGACAGCAAATGGAGGATCTGCAGTAACTACACTAACGTGTCGCGATAAAGCATCTGCGACTACATTTGACTTGCAGGTAAATTTTCAAAAGTGGGATTGAAACTCTATGGATAAGTCAAGGTCCATCTGGCTAACCTTCCAGTAGGCTGTTTGTTCTGGAATAAAGGTATCAGTTCTTCCTTACTGGAGGAAAGAACAAACTGGGTGAGAGTGATGACTCCCCCCGGTTGAAAAAAATTAACGCTATAACACGCAATATGAGCAAGGGAGAACGAATCTACTATCTCAACTGCAAGCACAGGAGAAAGAAATGAACACGGTGAACAATGCTGATATTCAATCTGAGTCGCACACAGTGACACGAGGTATCAGCTATAAAGAAAAAACACTACAAACGTTAACATGTGAAAGTTACTCGAGAAATACTTCTTACAATGCACTGATTACTGTCAACTAGGATGGGATCACCATCTAAACACAAGGAACAACAACAGACACTCTAGTGAGAACACTTGCTGTAACAGAGACGTCTTTCTGCAGACAGCATGTCACATCAACAAGAGATGGCATTACTAGTTGCAAGTAATCGTATTCTGACAAGGCATCCCCTGTGGAGAAACTACTACTCGAACTAGCAGTCATTGCAGGGATAGGCTGTGCACTCAAGGCAGTCTGAGTGTCCCCGACACTTGAGGCAACGGAACACTATCCTGCAAGTCTGAAGGTATAGGTGGAACACAGACGGAATGACAAAATTTAAACTATGCCTGACCGCTCGCTACGTTAATAAGTAAATTCACGGATCTATAAGAACTAATCAAAACTTCACATTTCGCAGCACTTTAACAAATCTCAGATACAACTGTGAGAACAAACACATGCTCAAGGGCTAGGTATTGTCTTCCGTCAGTAAGGGAATTTTGGGTACTGGGGACTGATTCATATTGACTTTGACGGGAATGATACACTAAGTGAACGTCAAAAGTGACTGGGACATCTCTCATGAAATACTGAAGGCATAAGTCAAGAAAAATGGAGAGAATGACACAATAAGTTTAAAAATGAAGAAAAATGCTTAACTATTCTGCATAAAAATTTTAAAAATTGAACAAGTTACACAGTAAGCAAAGAACTCACACAAGAAATAATATGCAACTAACAAACACTGAAAATAAAGAGAACTTGTACTTGCTCAAATCTAATATGCTAAACTTTTATTTTAAAATTGAAAAATGGCACAGTGAGTTGTCTTTACTTTCAATGCAACAAGGGAAAAAATACACAAAAAAAATAATAAAATGGACTCAATAAACTTGTGCAAAAATTAAAACAAACACACAATTCGCTGAAATAAAAATTAAAATGACAAAAACAGAATAAAATACATGCACAAACAAGCATAAGAAACTGCACTGTAATAAACTGTATTGCACAACACTGCATAAAAATTCTGCAAGAAAAACTTTAATAGCAACACAATATTTGCACAAGAATATTGCAAAATGATCAATGTGCAATAATAAAAATTATAACACACAAGAAAAGAAATATATCAAGAATGAACACTTTAACTCTTAACTGCACTAAAACAACAAGCAAAAGAACAATTTAAATTTAAAAGGAGAACTTAAAAATTTCACTAAGAGTGAATTTGTTCAATAAAACATGAAAAAAAATAATAGGGGCAAAAAAAACACACAACAAAAAGAAATACAACACTTACAGTGATGCAGACACAAAACACAACATAAACTCAGTACTAAAAAATTTTCTTGCAATGAAACTTTATGTTTTTAAAAAAATTTTGTAAACAGATTTCTTGCTGGAGCTTTAAAAATGGCACTATTGTCTTGGAAATAAGACAAATTAAACACTGGCTGAAGGAAAATATGAACCAAGAATGTTCAACACACAGGGGAAAAAACAAAAAACACAATTGCTAGGAAGAAAAAAAATAACAGACAACACTGATTGTGATGCAGAAATGAGTGAAAAAATTTACTGATTAATTCACTGGGAATTCTGAAGTTTAAACACAATTCTATACTGCTCAATGTTGCACACACAACAAAGAAAAAACTAATACTTATTACTTCAAGTGTGTATAAAAAGAAACACAACACAAAAAGATATAAAATAATACACAAAATTAACACTGAATTAAGGAGATTAAAAGAAAATTTAAAAGAAACAGTACATGATAAACACTGAGTCTGATCAAGAGTCACGATGTCACAAGAAAAAATTTACTGGGGAAACAAAAGAAATGTCCAAAACTCGAAAAAGTCTCAAAAAAAAAAAAAAATTTTTACGTAACACTTAAAAAAAAGAATTGAAGGATTGGTTTTTTTAACGTCTTTTGCTGCTGTC
>NC_069402.1:103666498-103716498 GCF_026875155.1 Cherax quadricarinatus
GAGGGTGTTGGGGATTAGTAGAGGGCTTGGTGAGATCTAACAGTAGTCCCGAGCCGGTACTCCGCATGGAGGCTTGGTAACTGGGAGGTGGGGACGGTACGGAATTCTGGGTACATCATTGTGAAATTAGTTCATTTTTTTAAAGCTTCTTGGAAAAAATTTAAAATACTTTATTCGAGAAAAAGCTTATACAAAAATTTGGTTAAAGACCCTGAGTTTTTCCCCATTAACATTTCACCCTTTTAAATTTTCATTTCCCCCCAGGGATTTTCCTCCAATATACTTTTCTCAGTAAAATTCACGTAGTGATTTACTCTCGTAAACCCCTTCCCTTTATCAGTGCTGTATTATTTTTCACTAAATCCTTTTCTATCCTAATTTTCTTCTGTTCCATTTTTGTTTAATTATTCCCCCAATTACTCCCAACCCCTTACACACGTAAACCTCTGTTGTACACTAGCACTTCATTCTTATATCCACACCATACCTCTTCAATCCTTATCTTTTCAATAGTGTTTCTACTTCACTTATTTTTATTCTTTAGTTTAACTTCACTTCTTCTTACTTGTTGCCATCAATTTATGGCATAAATTTACTCTTAAAACATTACGTCTAAAATTTCACCTTACATCCAATCTGTATAATGTAAAAAGATTATTTAAAAAATAATAAAAAAATGAGATTTGGTTTGAAATAAAGTTGGGTAAGAAAATGTTCTAGCTTGAAATTCAGGGGAAAACCTAAAAAAATCAAACTGCTCCCAACACAACCAATTATGAAAGTGATTTTTGTAAGTGCTTTTAAAGTGTATTTTTGAGGGTCTGAAATGGACTAATCAAATTTACTTATTCTGATGGGAAAAAATTATTCAGTAAAGGGCACTCGAACAGCCTTCTGGACTAAAAAAAGTTCGATTTTTGAGGTTCCACTGTTTGGTTAAAATTCATTCCTAATGTTTTTTTTTGTTTTAGTTTTGATGTTGTAAAGGTGCGGCTGTGATGAATATGTGGGTCATGGACCCCCAAAAGCCTGGTTGACCAGGCTGTTGGGTGGCCCCCCAGGGGCCCAATGGCCTGGCCTAGTGGGATTGGGGGGTAAAAAAAAAAAATCGAAACCCCTCAAAAATATGCCCCCAGTTTTTTTTCTAACTTTTTTTTGGGTTGTAGGAATTTAAATGAAATAAATGGAAAAAAAGTGGAAATATTGAAATTTCGCATTCTAGCATTTTTAAGTTTCACGAGTTTAGTGAGCCATGTAGTCCCCTACTTCAGTCCCAATAAATTCCAGTCGGCACATTCTTTGCTTCCTCAAAGATTTTTTGCGTATGATTTGAGAATGCTATATTCAACTGGTTTTAAATCCATTGGATTGTCTAGTCTATCAGCGAGCACAGAGAATTTACCCTCAACATCATTGCTCTAACACCCTTACTTTACATTCCCTCCTCGCTGACAGCCCCACCTTTGACTTTTTGACAGTTATGTAATAGATTTATTACACAACTTCTACCCTGCAGCGCTGTATAACCCGGTGGTTTAGCGCTTAGTTTTGATTATAATTGCAGTTCCTAAATCAACCCGATTGACTGCTTTTCCTTGAGTCATGTGCACTAATCGTGTTATCTATTGAGAAGCCACAAATTTGGTCCTTCAGCCCATTTCGTTACAAAAATCATCCCATTCCTGCTCCCAAACGCTGGCCAAAACCCAAATGTATCAGTTGGTAGCTGTCCACCCATCTCTCCTTCACAACATAAATCACCTTCCATAAGGTTCTCTGCCTAACATATAGTCCTTGTGGCTTAGCGCTTCTTTTTTTATTATAATAATAATAATCTCTGCCTAACAACTTTTGCCTCTTATGAGACACATGGCTTATGGAAGAAGAATTCTGTTTCACTTCCTCATGAAGGTAAGAGGAAATAAACAAGAACTAGTAAGAAAATAGAAGAAAACCCAGAGAGGTGTGTATATAATATATGCTTGTACATGCAAGTATAGTGTGACCTAAGTGTATGTAGAAGTAGCAAGATGTACCTGAAATCTTGCATGTTTATGAGACAGAAAGACACCAGCAATCCCACCATTTAAAATGATTACAGACTTCTGTTTTACACTCACTCGGCAGAATAGTGGTATCTCCCTGGGCAGTTGCTGTCTACAACCTACTGCCTATAACAAAACCCAATTACTCTTATTTAATCAAGTAGGCTTATACTACTACAATAACTTTCTGTGGTTGAATTTCAAGTTTTAATTTTCCGGTAACTGTCTCCAATCTGACTCTCAAGTGTAGTCCAGTGTTTCCCCATAAGAAAACTTATATATCAGGTTTCTGCCAGCTCACCGACCTGACCCAGTTGCACTTATACGAGAGACTCACCAGCATAAGGATGATGTGGTCGACCAAATGCCGGCGCCATGCGTGCCATGAAGCGACGAGGCTCCCCTCTGGCAGGATCATGAGGTGCCAGACCCAGCATGACCCTACATGGGGCATCACGTGAAGTGAGGTGCCACGCTACCCCTGACACTGTGATCAACACAATGCCCACACCTGTAACACAAATATGTATGATAATATCTGAAGTGTAATGAACACATGTCAATGCTCAGTAACCACATGGAGACAAAAACTCGGAAAATTAAGGATCTGTAAATTTCAACCCCCTGCTAGGGTCCTCTTCAGCAGATACACAAGTGGAAGGAGAACATGAATTTATCGAAAGGCTGCATCTCTGTGCTCACCTGCAGAGTTGAGTAGTGCAACCTCCCTATAAATCCATGTTCTCATTTCACTTGTGTATCTGCTGAAGAGGATCCCAGCAGGGAGTCATAATATACAGATCAATTAATTTTCTGAGTTTGTCTCCAAGTAATAATAATAATAATAATATTATTATTATTATTATTATTATTATTATTATTATTATTATTATTATTATTATTATTATTACTTCTACATGTACAAGGCATACAGGCCTAGCTGACATCAATGACCTACTACTATATAGAAAAACCCTTGTTATGCAGATAGGTTTAGCGCTTTGTTTTGATTGTAATTGTTATGCAGAACATTTCAAGCAAATTAGGTCAATTTTGTCCTGGGATGTGACCCACACCAGTCGACTAACACCCAGGTACCCATTTTACTGATGAGTGAATACTGGAGAGCACGTGTCTTATGGAAACACGTCCTCACGTTTCCAGCCCAGTGTGTGAGCTGAGTATGCTAGCAATTGAGTAATACGGTATTATTATTATTATTATTATTATTGTGTGTGTGTGTGTGTGTGTACTCACCTAGTTGTACTCACCTAGTTGAGGTTGCAGGGGTCGAGTCCAAGCTCCTGGCCCCGCCTCTTCACTGGTCGCTACTAGGTCACTCTCCCTGAACCTTGAGCTTTATCATACCTCTGCTTAAAACTATGTATGGATCCTGCCTCCACTACATCGCTTCCCAAACTATTCCACTTACTGACTACTCTGTGGCTGAAGAAATACTTCCTAACATCCCTGTGATTCATCTGTGTCTTCAACTTCCAACTGTGTCCCCTTGTTACTGTGTCCAATCTCTGGAACATCCTGTCTTTGTCCACCTTGTCAATTCCTCTCAGTATTTTGTATGTCGTTATCATGTCCCCCTATCTCTCCTGTCCTCCAGTGTCGTCAGGTTGATTTCCCTTAACCTCTCCTCGTAGGACATACTCTTAGCTCTGGGACTAATCTTGTTGCAAACTTTTGCACTTTCTCTAGTTTTTTACGTGCTTGGCTAGGTGTGGGTTCCAAACTGGTGCCGCATACTCCAATATGGGCCTAACGTACAGGGTGTACAGGGTCCTGAATGATTCCTTATTAAGATGTCGGAATGCTGTTCTGAGGTTTGCTAGGCGCCCATATGCTGCAGCAGTTATTTGGTTGATGTGCGCTTCAGGAGATGTGCCTGGTGTTATACTCACCCCAAGATCTTTTTCCTTGAGTGAGGTTTGTAGTCTCTGGCCCCCCTAGACTGTACTCCGTCTGCAGTCTTCTTTGCCCTTCCCAATCTTATGATTTGCACTTGGTGGGATTGAACTCCAGAAGCCAATTGCTGGACCAGGTCTGCAGCCTGTCCAGATCCCTTTGTAGTTCTGCCTGGTCTTCGATTGAATGAATTTTTCTCATCAACTTCACGTCATCTGCAAACAGGGACACCTCGGAGTCTATTCCTTCCGTCATGTCATTCACAAATACCAGAAACAGCACTGGTCCTAGGACTGACCCCTATGGGACCCCGCTGGTCACAGGTGCCCACTCTGACACCTCGCCATGTACCATGACTCGCTGCTGTCTTCCTTACAAGTATTCCCTGATCCACTGTAGTGCCTTCCCCGTTATCCCTGCTTGGTCCTCCAGTTTTTGCAGTAATCTCTTGTGTGGAACTGTGTCAAATGCCTTCTTGCAGTCCAAGAAAATGCAATCCACCCACCCCTCTCTCTCTTGTCTTACTGCTGTCACCATGTCATAGAACTCCAGTAGGTTTGTGACACAGAATTTCCCGTCCCTGAAACCATGTTGGCTGCTGTTGATGAGATCATTCCTTTCTAGGTGTTCCACCACTCTTCTGATAATCTTCTCCATGACTCTGCATACTATACATAGCAGTGACACTGGTCTGTAGTTTAGTGCTTCATGTCTGTCTCCTTTTTTAAAGATTGGGACTACATTTGCTGTCTTCCATGCCTCAGGCAATCTCCTTGTTTTGATAGATGTATTGAATATTGTTGTTAGGGGTACATATAGCGCCTCTGCTCCCTCTCTCAGGACCCATGGGGAGATGTTATCTGGCCCCATTGCCTTTGAGGTATCTAGCTCACTAAGAAGCCTCTTCACTTCTTCCTCGGTTGTGTGTACTGTGTCCAGCACTTGGTGGTGTGCCCCACCTCTCCGTCTTTCTGGAGCCCCTTCTGTCTCCTCAGTGAACACTTCTTTGAATCTCTTGTTGAGTTCCTCACATACTTCACAGTCATTTCTTGTTGTCTCTCCTCCTTCCTTTCTTAGCCTGATTACCTGGTCCTTGATTGTTTTTTTCCTCCTGATGTGGCTGTATAACAGTTTCAGGTCAGATTTGGCTTTCGCTGCTATGTCGTTTTCATATTGTCGTTGGGCCTCCCTTCTTATCCGTGCATATTCGTTTCTGGCTCTACGACTGCTCGCCTTATTCTCCTGGGTCCTTTGCCTTCTATATTTCTTCCATTCCCTAGCACACTTGGATTTTGCCTCCCTGCACCTTTGGGTGAACCATGGGCTCATCCTGGCTTTTTCATTATTCCTGTTACCTAAAAGGACACAAGTGCAACTAATGTGACATTTATTGTGGCAACGTTTCGCTCTCCAGGAGCTTTATCAAGCTTGATAAAGCTCCTGGAGAGCAAAACGTCGCCACAATAAATGTCACATTAGTTGCACTTGTGTCCTTTTACTTTACATATTGTCGGTAATTCTACCAACTTTATTACATTCCTGTTACCCTTGGGTACAAACCTCTCCTCAGCCTCCTTGCACATTGTTGCTACATATTCCATCATCTCATTAACTGGCTTCCCTGCCAGTTCTCTGTCCTACTGAACCCCGTTCAGGAAGTTCCTCATTCCCGTGTAGTCCCCTTTCTTGTAGTTTGGCTTCATTCGTCCTGGCCTTCCTGCTCCCCCCTCCACTTGTAGCTCTACTGTGTATTCGAAGCTTAAAAACCACATGATCGCTGGCCCCAAGGGTCTTTCAGATGTGCTGTCCTCAATATCTGCACTACTCAAGGTGAATACTAAGTCCAGTCTTGCTGGTTCATCCTCTCCTCTCTCTCTTGTAGTGTCCCTTACATGTTGGTACATGAAGTTTTCCAGTACCACCTCCATCATCTTAGCCCTCCATGTATCTTGGCCCCCATGTGGCTCCAAGTTCTCCCAATCGATCTCCTTGTGGTTAAAGTCACCCATGATCAGGAGCTTTGCCCTGCATGCATGAGCTCTTCTGGCCACTGCAGCCAGTGTGTCAACCATCGCTCTATTGCACTCATCATACTCTTGCCTTGGCCTCCTGCTGTTCTGTGGTGGGTTATACATCACTGCAATTACCACCTTGGGACCTCCAGAGTGAAGCGTTCCCACTATGTAACCACTTTCTTCTCCGCTGTATCCTCTCTCCAGCTCATCAAAATTTCATCGGTTTTTGATCAGCAGTGCCACTCCTCCACCCCCCCTGTTCCCTTTGTCTTTCCTCAGGATCTGGTATCCCGTTGGAAAGATGGCATCTGTTATCATACCTGTAAGCTTGGTTTCTGTGAGAGCTATGATGTCCGGTGATGCCTCTTTGACTCTTTCGTGCCACTCCTCTCACTTATTTGTTATT
Source organism: Cherax quadricarinatus (assembly GCF_026875155.1). NCBI lineage: Eukaryota > Metazoa > Arthropoda > Malacostraca > Decapoda > Parastacidae > Cherax > Cherax quadricarinatus. Next base: position 103,672,882 of record NC_069402.1, read on the forward strand.
CCATCAGCGTTTGTGTACCATACCTTCAGTTTCCTTTCCAACACTGTGGTTTAGGGGGCCTGTGAGGGTGGGAGACCTGGTAGCATTATGTGGGATTCTATAGCTGGGTGTTGGGTGGAAGCTGTGGGTATGGATTGTAGTGTGTGTTGGGATGGTGTGATAGGTTGTGGGGTTCTGAGGATAGTTGTGTGTGTGCTTGCCCTTGCTGTTTTGTTCTGCTCTGACTGACCTCTGCTGGTTCCATCCTTGTCTCCTTTCCTAGCTCCTTTCGATTTTTTGTCCTCTCCCTCAGCTGCTGTCGTTCTGTTTGTATTCTGTCTCTGTCTAGGAACACCCTCTTGTACTCTTCCGAGTATTTCAACCGTGGTTTTTCTTGGAGGATCCTGTTCCGCACTGTTTCTGTCCTGAGAATCAGCTTGATCGGTCGGTTTCTCCTCTTCAAGTACCTTCCTATTCTGTGTGTGCGTGTGCGTGTGCATGTGCGTGTGCGTGTGTGTGCGTGTGCGTGTGCATGTGCGTGTGCATGCGTGTGCATGTGTGTGTGTGTGTGTGTGTAAACAAAGCATATGATGGCCCAAAGAAATATACACCTTCCCCATAAGTACGTATACAGACCATGATCCAGCAATAATCTACCAACCACAAACACATCCCAAAACATATGCACCCAACATCTCCATTTAGGTGAAACTGCAGATCTGGAAGAAATACTTAGACCGTTCACTGGCCGTATCAGTTTAATTAATGGGAATGTCTGAAGTGTTTTCGCTTAAAATACTGCATGGACTACTGCACACTGCAATTACTCCTTACGAGAGCAAGAGGCTCGGCTGCAACTTGTAACTTCAATAAGAGGCAAGAAATGTAAAGTTCCCAACTCTTCAAGAAGGGATGAACTGATACTGGCAAGGATTTTTCATCCCAAGAACTGGAGCTACCCTCCCCTTCCTCAGATGAAATTTGATTGCCTCAATTTCTCTAGTATTAAGTAGTCTGAAAGCCATTAATGCCCATAATGCCATGGCATGACAGTAGCTCTCTTTGCACTGCAACTCATTATTGTAACTACAGAATCTCAATGTAAACTTGCCAAAAAATAAAAATTGTATTGTATGGAGGAACTACCACAAAAGCAGCCTTTGCGGGTCGCAAAGTGGTGTAGAAAGTGGTGTAGACCTGGCTGATTCAGCTGAAGTTGTGACCACAACCGGACGAGTCTTCGCCGGAGTATCCCAAGGGCACGCAACATTATCTTCCGCCTTTTGTCAATCTAATTCCGTCACGGAAACTACTCCCTTGGATTTTACCTTTTCCGTGATAATGCAGTGTTAGGTTTACCGTGTTATCTGTTAGTAGTTCTGGGAATTTTCTTTTCCAAGGACCCTCCCTGGGGCGTGGTGGTACAAGCCAGTATCCAGGACCCTCCCTGGGGCGTGGTGGTACAAACCAGTATCCAGGACCCTCCCTGGGGCGTGGTGGTACAAACCAGCATCAAGGACCCTTCCCTGGGGGGTGGTGGTACAAGCCAGTACTTCTTCATCCCTTCATCAGTATGTCTCTCTGAGGCCACTCAATCTTAGGCTTGTAGAATTTATCTCCGTCAACTTTCTCAAAACCTAGACACATTCAGTCTGCCTGCTCTTCTTGCACACAGTCCCGCCTTGATAATGTAGTTTCTCTGTACAAGTTCTTGGATGAAACTAGCTGACTGCGCTAGCTTCACTCGGTTCTCTCTCCACCCACATTTCTCTTCTGTTTAGCGCTATATGAGAAATACGGGTTTAGTGACTGCTTTTTAAATTATATAATAATAATAATAATAATAATAATAATAATAATATAATAATATAATAATAATGAAAGGTGACAAGACCTGGCCTAAGGCCGGACTGAGTGGACTGAAAAAAAAAAACTTGAAACCAGTCATAGGTATTTACACAGGAATGCATGGTGATAGCAATATTAGCCTGAGTGATCAGGACGAACCCAAGAGACCTGGTCTAGGTACAGGCTGTACGTGACCAGTTTCGAGAGTTTTTCTACTCCAGCAGCACGGCTTTGGGTCAAGTTTGGTGCTTGCCTTGTCAACCAGACTGTTGCTGCTGGCTGCCCACTGGCCTATATAACCATCACAGCATAGTTGATCTGGCACTTGTCAGAGGTACAGAACTTGCTGAGCTTGCTTGGAAGATTTCTATGCACCAGTATTTATGTTTCGGGATAATATTACATAGTCTGGGAGTACGGATGTTGATAGTTTTAAATTATTTTACACTTAACATAACAATAGAGGAACACTGCAGCAGGACTACTGGTCTACACAAGGGAGGTCCTTACAAAGCTATCCATTCCCACCCACGTATTTGTCCAACGTTTTTCCAAAGCTACATTTCCGCATGTCTCATTACAGTACGTCGCTATAATACTTATCATATATCTCTCTTCTCTAGAGAGCACAGATTCAGAACTTTAATGCATTCCCAGTAATTTAAATGTTTCATTGGCTTTATGTAAGCCGTAAACGATCACTTGTATCTGTTCCACCTCTGATATTTCTCCTGCCCTGAGTGGAGTCGTCCACATCGAACAGTACTTTAGGCGAGAGAGCACAAGCGATTTGAATAGCGTCATTGGCACCATGTTTTGAAAGTTCTTATTATTCACCCTGACATTTGTCTAGTTTTCACAAGATTTTCTTTATGGAGTTCTTTGAAATAAATGTCAGATGACATTATTACACCCAGGTCCTTCACATGGTGTTTTCAATCTTGTGAAGGATTTAAGTGTAATGTCAGCTGACCCATCATTTACAGAACAGAAAAAGGCAAATGACCTTGGAACCGTGGAGAGGAAGGCAGACTTGCCTGAAGTTTACCTGGAGGGTATTTCGAGGATCAACGCCCCCGTGGCCCGGTCCACAACCAGGCCTCCCAGTGGATCAGGACCTGATCAACCAGGCTGTTACTGCTGGCTGCACATAGTACAACATACGAACCATAGCCCGGCTTATCAGGCACCGACTAAGTATCTGTTCAGTATCTGGTAATTCCCCTTATGCGTAGTGAGAGGCTGTTGGACAGCCTTGGGCCCCGGACATTTAAGGTGTTTTCTTTTAGTGTACCAATGACATCCTTACTTTTCATTGAGGTATTTTGCATCGCCTGTCCAGTCTTTCACTTTCGTAGGGAGTGATTTCTGTGTGCAGATTCAGGACCATTCCTTCTAGGATTTTCCAAGTGTAGATTATGATATGTCTCTCGCATGTGTTCCAGCGAGTACAAGTCAAGTGTTTCCAAGCGTTCCAAGTAGTTGAGGTGTTTGATAGAACTTATATGTGTAGTAAAGGTTCTTTGTACACTCTCTAGATCTGCAATTTCACCTGCTTTGAACGGAGATGTTGATATAGCAATATTCCAGCCTAGAGAGAACAAGTGATTTGAAAAGTATCCATTATCCATCATTATCCATCCTATCATTTTCTTTGCACTTGTGATCGTGGCACTGTTGTGATCCTTGGAAGTGAGATCCTCAGACATTATCACTCTCAGGTCCCTCACATTATATTTTTGTTTTATTGTATGATCAGAGTTTGTAGTTTACTCAGTTCTAGTTATTATCTCCTCCAGTTTTCCATTATGGAGTAGTTGGAATTTGTCTTCAATGAGCATCATATTGTTTTCAGTTGCCCATTGGAAAACTTGGTTTATATCTTCTTGGAAGTTAACCTTGTCCTCAATAAATGACAGTCTCATGAAAGTCCTAGTATCATCTGCAAAGGATGACACGGTGCTGTGGATTACAACTGTCTATGTCTGATATGAGGATGAGGAACAGGATGGGGCGAGTACTGTGCCTTGTGGAACAGACTTTTTCACTATGGCAGCTTCCGACTTAACTCTGTTTACCACTACTCTTTGTGTTCGATTGGTTAGAAAGTTAAAGATCCATCTCCCCACTTTGCCAGTTATTCCTTTAGCACGTATTTTGTGTGCTATTACGCCATGATCGCACTTGTCAAATGCTTTTGCAAAGTCTGTGTATATTACATCTGCATTCTGTTTTTCTTCCAGTGCATCCAAGACCATATCACAGTGATCCAGTAGTTTAGAGAGGCAGGAGCGACCTGTTCTGAATCTATGTTGCCCTAGATTGTGCAGTCTTTGGGAATCCAAGTGGTTTGCAATGTATAGCATTAGTTGTGTGGTGTTGGTGCAGTAGTGGTGGTGAAGCGGTGATTGTTGTGGTGGTGGTGCAACAGTAGTGGTGGTAGTGATGCAGCAGTAGTGGTGATGGTGGTGGTGGTGATGCAGCAGTAGTGGTGGTGGTGGTGGTGGTGCAGCAGTAGTGGTGGTGGTGGTGGTGTAACAGTAGTGGTGGTGGTGATGCAGCAGTAGTGGTGGAAGTGGAACAGCAGTATTGGTGCAGAAACAGGTGCAGCAGTAGTGGTGGAGGTGGTGCAGCAGCATTGGCAGTGGTGGTGATGCAGCTGTAGTGGTGGAAGTGGAACAGCAGTATTGGCAGTGGTGGTGCAGCAGTGGTGTGTGTAACAGTAGTGGGTGGGTTCAGTGGTCAACTTACCACATCCGGGAGTAGTGTGGGAGGGCGGAAGCACCTATATTCGTGTATGTGACTTTACCACTTTCTCCTCCAGACCCTGGCTGTCAACCCCCCTCCCCTCCTCCAGTTGTCATACCATAACACACAATAACATAAGTGGAACCTTCAAACCCAAGTGAGAAGGGTCATGAAAATAATTTCAGAGACTGTTGCCTTTCTATTCACTGCTTCAAATTTACAGGAGTTTACGACAGAAGTGATGTTTGAACATCAGTTTCTAAATCAAAGACTGCATAAACATCGCTGGCAATGTCTGCCACATTATTTTGTCATACGTGTGTCCCTTTAAAGAGAGGTTGCTTGACGCCTGTGGGGGCTCTTAATCCGAGGAGGTGAACATAACCTTTCCTTCCTTGTATCGAACCTGTCTATTTCCCATTCTTCTTAGTGCTGTATGGCTCTATTGGGGCCATACAGCACTAACAGATGTTATTACATTAATCGAGACCTGTTATTAACAGATGTTATTGCATTAATCGAGACCTGTTATTAACAGATGTTATTACATTAATCGAGACCTGTTTAATTTTGAGAGTTGGAGTACATCCACTGAATGCCAGTCACAAAATTATTCCACAATTATACAAACTTGAGGAAAGGTATGGGTAATATTCTAAATTTTATAAAGGACGTGGAAAACAGATCTTGGGTGACTCACGAAATCGTAATGACACGATTGCAAACAAACCATACCACGGGCGGGATTTGAACCCGCGATCAGAGAGTCTCAAAACTCCAGACCGTCGCGTTAACCACTGGACCAGCTAGCCACAATAAGATTCGTCCAACTAGGTACATTTCTACACCATAGGAAGGTTAGCATAGGCACCACCGTGACCACAAATGCAAGTTTTTACAGACGAATCTCCAGCTAGCGTGGCCGTGACGAACTCTAGCTCAAGTCCCCTCAAAGCCGTCAACATGACTCACGAAATCGTAATGACACCTTTGATATACCTTTGAAGAATTTCGAGAGTATATCTACTCTCTGACCCCGGCCATGGGCCAAGCTCGTCTGGTGCTCGCCTGGTCAACCAGGCTGTTGCTGCTGGAGGCCCGCTGCCCCACATATCCATCACAGCCTGGTTGATCTGGCACCTGGTGAAGATACGTGTCTAGTTTCCTCTTGAAGGCTTCAACACTTGTTCCAGCAGTGTTTCTGATATCTTCTGGTAAGATGTTGAATAGTCTGGGACCCCGGATGTTGATACAGTGTTCCCTTATTGTCCCCACCGCACCCCTGCTCCTCACTGGGTTTATTTTACACTTCCTCCCATATCTCTCACTCTAGTATGTTATGGCAGTGTGCAGATTTGGGACCAAGCCCTCGAGTACCTTCCAGGTATATATTATCATGTATCTCTCTCTCCTCCGCTCCAGTGAGTACATGTTCAAGACTTGCAGGCGTTCCCGGTAGTTTAGGTGCTTTACTGGCTCAATGTGAGCCGTAAACGATCTCTGTATTTGTTCCAGCTCCGATATTTCTCCTGCCCTGAACGGGGCCGTCAGCACTGAGCAATATTCTAAGTGAGGGAGCACTAGCGATTTGAAGAGTGTCACCATCGGCATTGTTTCCCTTGTTTTGAAAGTTCTCAATATCCACCCAGTCATCTTCTTGACTGTCGTATCTTTGTCTTGTTATGGTCTTTAAAAGAAAGGTTCGCTGACATAATTATTCCTAGGTCTTTTACGTGTTCCTTACGTTCTATTTGGTGACCTTCTTGAGTTTTGTATATAGTGTTCCTTTTGAGTTCTTCATTCTTTCCATACCTAAGCAACTGGAACTTATCACCATTGAACGCCATGTTGTTTTCCACTGCCCACTGGAAAACCCTGTTTATGTCTTCCTGTACTTTTTCAGTGTCCTCTACCGTACTGACTTTCATGCTTATTTTAGTGTCATCTGCAAATGATGATACAAAAGTGTGCAGGGTGTTTTTGTCTGTCTGCTATGAGGATGAGGAACAGCAGAGGTGCCAGGACAGTACCTTGGGGCACTGAGCTTTTAACCTCGCTGATGCTGGATCTTGCCCTGTTCACTACTACTTTTTGTGTTCTGTGTGTTAGGAAACCGAAAATCCATCTGCCTACCTTCCCTGTAATGCCCATGGCCTTCATTTTGTGCGCTATCACTCCATGATCGCATTTGTCAAACGCCTTTGCAAAATCTGTGTAAATCACATCTGCGTTTTGGTCGTCTTCCAGTGCCTCCGTAATTCTGTCATAATGGTTCAGCAGCTGTGACAGACATGATCGTCCTGCTCTAAAACCACGTTGGTTCGGGTTATGTTGGTTGTGCTGGTCCATAAAATTTGTAACCTGCCGTCTCATCACTCTTTCGAAGATTTTTATGATGTGAGAGGTTAGGGCTACTGGTTTGTAATTTTTAGCTAGTGCTCTACTACCTCCCTACCCTACGATTGCAAACAAACCATACCTATAAAAGATACCAAATATACCTAGTTGAACGAATTTTATTGTGGCTAGCTGGTCCTGTGGCTAACGCGACGGTCTGGAGTTTTGAGACTCTCTGATCGCGGGTTCTATCCCCGACCGTGGTATGGTTTGGTTAGATCTTGAGTGTACTATACCGTCCTCAGACTTAATAAGCGACCACTGGGGAACTTGTATGAGACCAACTGCAAATGTTAACAGATTGAAAAATGGTAAACAGTAAGAAATTTAAATTTTAGTCAGGCTGAACTTGTTTTTAGTCGTAAGGTCAGGGTTTAGGCCTTTATAACAATTTCAATACAGCAGATTTTTGTACACTGGTGTTACTACAATAGAGTAAGTTTTATAATGTTATTTCATCCCCTCCACCCCTTCCTCTTCCCTTTCCTGTTGTTTGTATGTGGGATAATTTTTACTGTGTGAGACAATTCCTTTCATATGATGATCTGACGCTGGTGAAGGTCTCTTGATCTAATACACTGGAGCTACCCTCAGCTACCCTCCTCTTTTATCAAACTTCATCCTAGAATTAATTATGCATAAATTACTATATACAACCATTAAAAAAGTTTCAGATAGACTTTTTAAGATTTCAGTCATCTCCTACTGAAGTTGGTTGATACGAAAAAGAGGAAACACGTTCATTGTCACTTATTCCATCACTGTTTTGCCAGAAGTGTGCTGACATTACACTTCAGATGACCCTCTAACTACATCCTCCTCCTCAACCCTCCTCCGGAGTGCAGGCACTATACTTCCTACCTTCAGGACTCAAGTCCGGCTAACCGATTTCCCTGAATCCCATTATGCATGTTATCTTGATCACACTCGAACAGCACGTCAAGTCATAAAAACTACTTGCTTCCACTTCTAACACGCTCACATAAGCCTGTTGGATGTCCAAGCCCCTAGCACTCAAAATCCACTTTTCCCCTCTCCTCCTTTCAATCCTTCCTGGAACTACTCCTACCCTTTCTCTTGTAGTTATCTATTTTACTCCATCCTCTCTTAAATATTAAACACCACCTCAACAACCGCTCCTCAGTTTTTTTGGTAATCCTCACACCTTCTAAGTTCAAGTTCGGAATTCTTAGCATAATCACACCAGACATTGGGAATAAAGACACTGGTGCATAAACACTTTAATACAATGCTGACTTCCCACCCTTATTCTAATCTCTAAAATTCTTGAATTTAAATATCTATAACCCCTCATCTGTTTCCATAGTTGATCACTGAATATCACTGTTACTTCTTCTTTAGCTCTGACTCTCTCCTCTACATCAGATTTAACCACATTTATTCCTCCTCACTGAAATTCTCCTCCCAACGTTTAACTTCGTTTCACTTAAGAGCTAAAACATTCACTTTCTTTTTATTTATAATATTAACAGTCAATTCTTTCTTGTGACCCGTAACACACACACACACACACACACACACACACACACACACACACACACACACACACACACACACATTCAAATAGCCCATTTCAAAATTTCCTTCTTATATTTTCAGTAATTTATACAAGACAAAAGGCTACTTGCTTCTCACTCCCGCCATTTTAGTCACATTTTGCAACAAACAACGTATAAACCTTCACTAAAAACTTCCCTAACTGCCATGTCTAGGCGCAGTATAACCCCCTACGGGTTTATGCTTCCCCAGGAGTGCAATAACAGCCTGATTTACATCATCTGTTTTCCATGATTTCTCAGTTCTTTCATAACAATTGATAGGTATTTATAAATTTTGGAGTGGTAATTTTTTTTATAGTGATGTTAAGTTTGATTTCTGTAGAAAGTTTTTTTGACTAGTCAAGTGTTAGTTGCATTCAACGATAAAACTAGATAATCTAACCTTGAGATTGTCTAGCCTAGCTTTTCCGAAGACAACTGTACCCTTTATGGGGCGGAGGGGTTAGCCGGGGCGGAGGGTTTATCCGGGGCGGAGGGGTTATCCGGGGCGGAGGGTTTATCCGGGGCGGAGGGTTTATCCGGGGCGGAGGGTTTATCCGGGGCCGGCAGATACAAGAGTGTGCTGGTGTTTGCCAGATGTTTGGTTCCCGCGAAGTAAACAGAAAGATACTAATAAACTGTACCTTTAAAACTGTGGACTAACAGAGTGACAGGAGACACCCGGGGAGAAGAGGTATACCTACCTGGAGCATACCTGAAGGGTATTCCAGGGGTCAACGCCCCCGCGGCCCGGTCCATGATCAGGCTTCCTAGTGGATTAGGGCCTAATCAACCAGGCTGTTGCTGTTGACCATAACCCTACCGACGTACGAGACAACCTGGTTTGTCGGGAATTGACTTTACGTACCTGTCCAGCTCCCTCTTGAAGACAGCCAGAGGTCTATTGGTTATCCCCCTCATGTAGGCTGGGAGGCAGGTGAACAGTCTTGGGCCCCTGACACTTACTGTGTTGTGACAGATCCTTAGCTTCGAACTATAGGCCAATAAGCCTAACCTCCACACTGGGAAAATTTATGGAATCAATAATAGACGAAGCAGTTCGTAGCCATCTTGAAAAACATAAATTAATCAACGAATCTCAGCATGGTTTTACATAGGGGCGTTCCTGCCTTACGAATTTATTAAATTTTTTCACTAAGGTATTTGAGGAGGTAGATCATGGTAATGAATATGATATTGTGTATATGGACTTCAGTAAGGCTTTTGACAGGGTCCCACATCAAAGACTATTGAGGAAAATTAAGGCACATGGAATAGGAGAAATTTTTTCCTGGATAGAGGCATGGTTGACAAATAGGCAGCAGAGAGTTTGAGGAAATGGTATGGTGATACCGACAAGATGTGGAAAAAGACACTTATGTACAGTTCAGGACATTTATTAAAGGAAACGTTTCGCCACGAGTGGCTTCTTCAGTCCTAATACAGAGAAAACTAAGAAAACATTTATATATATAGTGGCAGGAGTCGGGTGAGGTGACGCGTGGGTAGAGGTGGTAGTACTAGTAGTAGTAGTAATGGAACTAAGGAGGTGAGGCAAGAGAGGGACCTGCTGGCATCAAGTAACACCAGTTCCCAGGATGGGTAATATCCTCTTGCTTAGTAATTTTGAAATACTGTAACTACCGGATTTTTGCTTTATAGTGTTACTGACAGAAATTAGTGCAGCTTCAATGCATTTTCTCCGTCTTAAGTCGTCTTCTTTAATAACTAGTTTAGCTTCATTGAATTTCATGAGGTGTCCAACATCGTCTCTATGTTGAACACATGCGTTTTTGCGGTCATCATTTCTGCAAGCATTTTTGTGTTCTGCTATTCTAATGTCCAGAGTTCTCGCTGTTTCCCCTACATATACTTTGTCACATCCCCCACATGGTATAGTGTAGATTCCTGCACTTGTGCCAGAATCATGCTTGGGTTTTTGTATCAGGTTCCTAATAGTAGTTGAAGAGCTGGTAGATATTTTAGCCAGTTTTCTGTCAAACATGTTTGAAATATTAGTGGCAACGTTGCTGACCGGTAAAACGATGTAACTTGGAGGCTTTTCTTCAATTTGATAGGTGTTGGTCTTGTGAGGATATGTGCCGCACGTTCCTACAGTCACGTATGAAGTGTAGGGGAAAGTGCAGTGAACTAAAAGAGTTGGTGATGTATGTACATTCTTCTTCAAGGAACTGTGGACTGGAAATTCTGTAGGCTCTCAGAAAGAAGCCAATAACTACCCTCTTTTAAGTTCTTGTGTCATGGTGAGAGAAGAAATGTAGAAGATCGTTCTTGTAGGTAGGCTTCCGGTAGACTTTAAAAGAAAGTTTATTTTCCCCTGTGCGTAAGAGAACGTCGAGAAAAGGTAATTGGTTGTCCTTCTCCTCCTCTAGTGTAAATTTAATAGTAGGTTCCAGAGTGTTGATGGTGTTGAGGATGCCCCGTACGTCAAGATTTTTGGGTACAATGACCAAATATCATCTACGTACCGCATCCATGTAACTGAGCGAGGGATTTTACTGAGGATCCTTCTTGATTCCAGGTCTCCATATAAAATTGGCAGAACTGCACTAAGGGGGGATCCCATGGCTAGTCCAAAGAGTTGTTTGTACTTCTTGTCCTCAAACCTAAAACAGTTATAACGAACACAAAGTTCGACAAGGCTCACAAAATCTTGGCAGGGTACAGGTAACTCTGTATCATCTTTAATCACCCTGCGAAGAAGATCAATGGCTTGATCAACTGGGACATTGGTGAATAAGGCAGTCATGTCAAAACTTGCAAGCTTCTTATCACTCATGTCGAGATCCCTGATACGGTTAAGGAGGTCACCCAAATGCTTTAGATGAGCCTGACTGATTGTACCCAGGAGCTTTGACAAATATTTCGCCAAAACTCCTGCTAGACTGTGAGGGGCACTGCCGATTCCAGATGTAATGGGTCTCATAGGCACATTTGGTTTGTGGGTCTTTGGTAAACCATAAAGTCTTGCTGACTTGGGGTTGGTAGGGATGTGGCACAAGAGCTTTTTACCTTCTTCTGATTTCCTGAGTATGCTGCGGGTCTTACTGAGAAAAGAATCTGTTTCTTTCTTCCATGCATGTTCGGGGATGGAAACGTATGTGTTGGCGTCGTTCAATAAATCTTGCATCTTACTAACGTAGTCTGAACTGTTGAGGATGACCAATCCTCCTCCTTTGTCTGCTGTGGTGATGAGGATATCATTATTAGTAGCTAAGTTTTTGAGTGCCTGGATGTAGCGACGAGGAATGACTGCATTGAAGAAATGGTCGCACCTAGATCCACTCCACACCATCTCACGGATTCTAAACATCCCTTCTCTCCTGCTACTTACCACTACCTACGAGAGTGCAAGGAAGATCTATCAGCTTGCTCCAAAGATTATTTCCATAGTGCTCACCTAGCTCTCACTTCCCTTCCCGCTCCTGACAGACGCACCGCCGAACACATCCTAAGCAAAGTTACCACCGCCAACCTACAGCAGAAACTACGGCTCTCAAGAAAATTTTCCTCTCTCTGTCAACACAGCAAATGGAAAGATATTGGTAGAGCTGACATCATCAATAACCTTTCTTCTTATGCTCTCAGTGATACAGAATCCGAAGCACTCAGCTTAGGTCTCAAGTTTGCTACTGGCATACGGAAGCCTAAATGCGAGTTAGACACAGTGATCAGAAACCATTTCTCCGGTGACTCTGAGTTTAACAAAGGTTTCATACAAGGACTTATTGTAGCTGCAGTTTCTGAACCTAGTCGTCCAGTCATTCCTGTCGCTACATCCAGCACTCAAAAACTTAGCTACTAATAATGATATCCTCATCACCACAGCGGACAAAGGAGGAGGAGTGGTCATCCTCAACAGTTCAGACTACGTTAGTAAGATGCAAGATTTATTGAATGACGCCAACACATACGTTTCCATCCCCGAACATGCATGGAAGAAAGAAACAGATTCTTTTCTCAGTAAGACCCACAGCATACTCAGGAAATCAGAAGAAGGTAAAAAGCTCTTGCGCCACATCCCTACCAACCGCAAGTCAGCAAGACTTTATGGTTTACCAAAGACCCACAAACCAAATGTGCCTATGAGACCCATTACATATGGAATCGGCAGCGCCCCTCACAGTCTAGCAGGAGTTTTGGCGAAATATTTGTCAAAGCTCCTGGGTACAATCAGTCAGGTTCATCTAAAGCATTTGGGTGACCTCCTTAACCGTATCAGGGATCTCAACATGAGTGATAAGAAGCTTGCAAGTTTTGACGTGACTGCCTTATTCACCAATGTCCCAGTTGATCAAGCCATTGATCTTCTTCGCAGGGTTGATTAAAGATGATACAGAGTTACCTGTACCCCGCCAAGATTTTGTGAGCCTTGTCGAACTTTGTGTTCGTTATAACTGTTTTAGGTTTGAGGACAAGAAGTACAAACAACTCTTCGGACTAGCCATGGGATCCCCCCTTAGTGCAGTTCTTGCCAATTTATATATGGAGGACCTGGAATCAAGAAGGATCCTCAGTAACATCCCTCGCTCAGTTACATGGATGCGGTACATAGATGATATTTTGGTCATTGTACCCAAAAATCTTGACATACAGGGCATCCTCAACACCATCAACACTCTGGAACCTACTATTAAATTTACACTAGAGGAGGAGAAGGACAACCAATTACCTTCTCTCGACGTTCTCTTACACACAGGGGAAAATAAACTTTCTTTTAAAGTCTACTGGAAGCCTACCTACAAGAACGATCTTCTACATTTCTTCTCTCACCATGACACAAGAACTAAAAGAGGGGTAGTTATTGGCTTCTTTCTGAAAGCCTACAGAATTTCCAGTCCACAGTTCCTCGAAGAAGAATGTACATACATCACCAACTCTTTTAGTTCACTGCACTTTCCCCTACACTTCATACGTGACTGTAGGAAATGTGCGGCACGTATCCTCAGCAAGACCAACACCTATCAAATTGAAGAAAAGCCTCCAAGTTACATCGTTTTACCGGTCAGCAACGTTGCCACTAATGTTTCAAACATGTTTGACAGAAAACTGGCTAAAATATCTACCAGCTCTTCAACTACTATTAGGAACCTGATACAAAAAACCAAAGCTGATTCTGGCACAAGTGCAGGAATCTACACTATACCATGTGGGGGGTGTGACAAAGTATATGTAGGGGAAACAGCCAGAACTCTGGACATTAGAATAGCAGAACAAAAATGCTTGCAGAAATGATGACCGCAAAAACGCATGTGTTCAACATAGAGACGATGTTGGACACCTCATGAAATTCAATGAAGCTAAACTAGTTATTAAAGAAGACGACTTAAGACGGAGAAAATGCATTGAAGCTGCACTAATTTCTGTCAGTAACACTATAAAGCAAAAATCCGGTAGTTACAGTATTTCAAAATTACTAAGCAAGAGGATATTACCCATCCTGGGAACTGGTGTTACTTGATGCCAGCAGGTCCCTCTCTTGCCTCACCTCCTTAGTTCCATTACTACTACTACTACTACTACTACTACTACTACTACTACTACTACTACCACTACCCACGCGTCACCTCACCTGACTCCTGCCACTATATATATAAATGTTTTCTTAGTTTTCTCTGTATTAGGACTGAAGAAGCCACTCGTGGCGAAACGTTTCCTTTAATAAATGTCCTGAACTGTACATAAGTGTCTTTTTCCACAGCAGAGAGTTTGCTTAAATGGGGAGAAATCAGAGTGGGGAAGCGTCACGAACGGTGTTCCACAGGGGTCAGTGTTGGTCCCCCTGTTGTTCACAATCTACATATACGACATAGATGAGGGCATAAAGAGCGACATAGGCAAATTTGCCGATGACACCAAAATAGGCCGTCGAATTCATTCTGAAAAGGACATTAGAGCACTCCAGGAAGATTTGAATAGACTAATGCAGTGGTCGGAGAAGTGGCAGATGCAGTTTAATATAGACAAATGCAAAGTTCTAAACACTGGACAGGAAAATAACCATGCCACATATAAACTAAATAATGCATATCTTAATACTACTGATTGCAAAAAGGATTTGGGAGTTCTGGTTAGCAGTAATATGAAACCGAGACAACAGTGCATAAGTGTTCGCAATAAAGCTAATAGAATCCTTGGCTTCATATCAAGAAGCATAAATAATAGGAGTCCTCAGGTTGTTCTTCAACTCTATATACCCTTGGTTAGGCCTCATTTAGATTATACTGTACAGTTTTGGTCACCGCATTGCAAAATGGATATAAATGCTCTGGAAAACGTACAAAAGAGGATGACAAAGTTGATCTCATGTATCAGAAATCTTTCCTATGAGGATAGACTGAGGGCCCTGAATCTGCACTCTCTAAAAAGGCGTAGAATTAGTGGGAATATGATTGAGGTGTATAAATGGAAGACAGGAATAAATAAAGGGGATGTAAACAGTGGTGAAAATATCTAGCCTAGACAGGACTCGCAGCAATGGTTTTAAGTTGGAAAAATTCAGATTCAGGAAGGTTATAGGAAAGCACTGGTTTGGTAATAGAGTTGTGGAAGAGTGGAACAAACTCCCGAGTACAGTTATAGAAGCTAAAACGTTGTGTAGTTTTAAAAATAGGTTAGATAAATACATAATGGAAGTCTGTGAACCATTAACTAATATTTTTAATTTATCTCTTCAAACAGGTGTAGTGTCTGATATGTGGAAGATGGCTAATGTAATTCCTATTTTTAAAACAGGGGACAAGTCGTCACCGTCAAATTACCGCCCAATAAGCCTGACCTCAATTGTAGGCAAATTAGTAGAGTCAATTATAGCTGAGATTATAAGAAGCCATCTCGATAAGCATAGCTTGATTAATGATACTCAGCATGGATTCACAAGAGGCCGGTCTTGTCTAACTAATTTATTAACTTTCTTCAGTAAAGCTTTTGAGGCTGTTGACCACGATAAAAAAATTGATATTATTTACTTAGATTTTAGCACAAAAGACTGTTGAAGAAAGTAGCAGCTCATGGCATTGGGGAAAGGGTGCTCTCGTGGATCGAATCATGGCTCACAGACAGGAAGCAGAGAGTGTCCATAAATGGGGTTAAATCCGAGTGGGGATCAGTAACAAGTGGCGTTCCACAGGGATCAGTCTTGGGCCCGTTGTTGTTTATAATATATATCAATGATCTTGATGAAGGAATTACTAGTGATATGAGCAAATTCGCCGATGACACGAAGATAGGTAGGATAATTGATTCAAACGTAGATGTTAGGGAACTTCAGGAGGATTTAGACAAACTCTACTCTTGGTCAGAAAAGTGGCAGATGCAGTTCAATGTAGATAAATGCAAGGTTCTGAAGCTCGGGAGTGTCCATAACCCTACCACTTATAAGTTAAATAATGTAGAACTTAGCCATACAGATTGCGAAAAGGACTTGGGGGTTATGGTAAGCAGCAACCTTAAACCAAGACAGCAATGCCTAAGCGTACGTAATAAGGCAAATAGATTACTGGGATTTATATCAAGAAGTGTAAGCAACAGAAGTCCAGAGGTCATACTGCAGCTTTTATACATCATTAGTCAGGCCTCACCTAGATTATGCAGCTCAATTCTGGTCTCCATATTACAGAATGGACATAAATTCGTTAGAAAAACATTCAGCGTAGGATGACTAAATTAATACATAGCATTAGAAATCTTCCTTATGAAGAAAGATTGAAGACTCTTAAGTTACATTCACTTGTTAGACGAAGAATGAGGGGAGACCTGATCGAAGTGTATAAGTGGAAGACAGGTATTAATAAAGGGGATATTAACAAGGTCTTGAGGATATCTCTCCAAGAGAGAACCCGCAGTAATGGATTTAAATTAGATAAGTTTAGATTTAGAAAGGACATAGGAAAGTATTGGTTTGGAAATACGGTAGTTGATGAGTGGAACAGTCTACCTAGTTGGGTTATTGAGTCTAGGACTTTGGGTAGTTTCAAATTTAGGTTGGATAAGTACATGAGTGGGAGGGGTTGGATTTGAGTGGGACTTGCACATCGGAGCTTGTTTCTTGTGAGGCATTGAAAATTGGGTTGGTCATATGTTTGTTAGTGGGATGAATTGTAAAGGACTTGCCTAGTATGGGCCAACAGGCCTGCTGCAGTGTTCCTCCTTTCTTATGTTCTTATGTTCTTATGAAAGTGAGATTCTCTGACATTATCACTCCCAGGTCCTTCACATTAGTTTTTCGCTCTATTGTGTAGTTGGAATTTGTTTTATACTCCGATATAGTTTTAATTTCCTTGAGCTTTCCATTGCGGAGTAACTGAAACTTGTCTTCATTAAACTTCATGTTGTTTTTTCATCTAAAGACTTGGTTAATGTCCGTTTGGAGATTTGCAGTGTCCTCAATGCATGACATTGTCATGCGAATTCTGGTATCGTCAGCAAAGGAGAACACAGTGCTGTGGCTTACATCTCTGTCTATATCATATAAGAAGATAAGGAAAAGGAACACAGCTTTGCACTGTAGCTGCCTCTGACTTTACTCTGTTTACTATTGCTCTCTGTGTTCGAGTTTTTATAAAGTTTTTACTCCATCTACCAACTTTTCCTGTTATTCCTTTATCACACATTTTGTGTGCTATTACGCCATAATAGCACTTATCGAAGGCTTTCGTAGAGTCTGTGTATACTACATCTGCATTCTGTTGTGCGATCTTGCTTCTTAGAACCCTTTCCAAGATTTTGATGATGTGGAACATTAGTACTATCGGCCTGTAATTCTTTGCATTTGTTTTACTACCATATCAGACATACTCATATCAGACATAGAGAGATATACATCACAGCACCGTATCATCCTTTGCGGATGATACTAGGATCTGCATGAGACTGTCATCTGCTGAGGACGTGGTTAACCTCCAAGAAGATATAAACAAAGTTTTCCAGTGGGCAAAGGTAAACAATATGATGTTCAATGAGGACAAATTCCAACTACTCCGTTATGGAAAACTGGAGGAGATAATAACTAGAACAGAGTATACTACAGACTCTGGCCATACAATAGAGCGGAAAAATAATGTAAGGGACCTGGGAGTAGTAATGTCTGAGGATCTCACTTTCAAGGATCACAACAGTGCCACGATCGCACGTGCAAAGAAAATGAAAGGATGGATAATGAGAACGTTCAAAACGAGAGATGCCAAGCCCATGATGATCCTTTTCAAATTACTTGTTCTCTCTAGGCTGGAATACTGCTGTACATTAACATCTCCATTCAAAGTAGGTGAAATCGCAGATCTAGAGAGTGTACAGAGATCCTTTACTGCACGTATAAGTTCTGTCAAGCACCTTAACTACTGGGAACGCTTGGAAGCACTTGACTTGTACTCGTTGGAACGCAGGAGGGAGAGATATATCATAATCTACACTTGGAAAATCTTGGAAGGAATGGTCCCAAATCTGCACACATAAATCACTCCCTACGAAAGTAAAAGACTGGGCAGGCGATGCAAAATGCCCCAATAAAAAGTAGGGGCGCCGAACACCGTAAGTGTTCGGGGCCCAAGACTGTTCAACAGCCTCCCATCAAGCATTAGGGAAATTGCTAATAAACCCCTGGCTGCCTTCAAGAGAAGAGATGGACAGATACCTAAAGTCAGTGCCGGATCAGCCGGGCTGTGGCTCGTACGTTGGACTGCGTGCGGCCAGCAGTAACAGCCTAGTTGATCAGGCCCTGATCCATCGGGAGGCCTGGTCATGGACCGGGCCGCGGGGGCGTTGATCCCCGGAATAACCTCCAGGTAACCAGGTAACCTTTGTGGAGTGGGGCTCTTTATCTTGTTTCTAGTGACTGTAAGATGGCCCCTTTGTCTATGCTCCCTCTCCATAGAATATATATAGCACGCGAAAGGGATTTCTTGCAGTTCTTGATGAACACGGAGTTCCACGAGTCAGGGCCTGGGGCAGAGTGCATGGGTATGTCATTTATTGCTTTCCCAAAGTTCTGTGGTGTTAGGATTATATCTGAAATTCTTGAATTAACCAAATTTTGAGTCTCGGTCTCAAAAAATTCATTTAGGTTGTCGACCCTTAGTCTGATTAACGGCTCACTATTGGGGCTTCAGTATCTCACTCATTTCTTTGCTGTCATCTGTGTAAGGCCCATCTCGTTTACACAGGTCGTGTAAGAGTAGTGTAGGTAGGGTGTAGATGTGTTGGTGGCCATAGTATTGGTTGTCGACGGCAGCAGAAGCAGCAGCAGTAGAAGCATTAGGAGCAACAGCAGCAGCAGCGGAGCACTGACCATTACACCGGGGCTGCTCCGGGGGTCCCACATGATCATAAATGGCTCATTTCCCGTCCAATGCCCTCCCCCACCCCCTCCACCCACACACACTCAGACCTCCAACCAAACACTCAGACCTCCACTCACACACACTCAGACCTCCACCCGCTGCCCTCCACTCAGAAATACACCCAAAAAAACTCCTCTCAGCACTCACCAGCAGAGACAGCCCTTCTCACCATGTAAATCCTCTCCCGTTCCACCTTCCCTTAATTAAACCTGTAGATCACAATCGAAAGAACCTGGGTGCGATTCCCGGGTTAGTCGAGGATGTATGAGCAAGTTTCCTTACACTCATTGTTCATGTTTATCAGGGAACTTGTAAAACTCCGCAGGTTAACTTCTGATCAGTTGAGCCGTACTGCACACGTTTGACTTCGTGCGACTAGCACCAACAACCTGGTCGATCAGGTCAGCAACCAGACAGCGTAGTCTGGGACCGGGCCGCGGGGGCGGTGAGCCCCGCGACTATCATAGGTCGTATCCTCGAGGACGACAAAGATTATATTAAGCCACATTAGTTAGCTTTTTTGGCTTATCCTGGTTTAATAACTCTACATTTTAATGACTCCGTCGGCAAATTTTCTAAATTTGTTTGCAAGAGAGAAGTGAACCGTAGATATAAATCCAGATGTACTTCTGCAAACCTTTTTGTGGCCTAGTTCCTAGGCCTGGTTACCTGGAGGATATTCCGGGGATCAACGTCCCCGCGGCCCGGTCCATGACCAGGCCTCCCGATGGATAATGGCCTGATCAACCAGGCTGTTACTGCTGGCCGCACGCAGTCCAACGTACGAGCCACAGCCCGGCTGATCCGGCACTGACTTTAGGTATCTGTCCAGCTCTCTCTTGAAGGCAGCCAGGGGTTTATTGGCAATTCCACTAATGCTTGTTGGGAGGCTGTTGAACAGTCTTGGGCCCCGGACACTTATGGTGTTTTCCCTTAATGTACCAATGGCGCCCCTACTTTTAATTGGGGACATTTTGCATCGCCTGCCCAGTCTTTTACTTTCGTAGGGAGTGATTTTGTGTGCAGATTTCTTGGAGGTTAACCGCGTCCTCAGCAGATGACAGCCTCATGCCGCAAAGGATGATACGGTGCTGTGATGTATATCTCTGTCTATGTCTGATATGAGGATAAGGAATAAGATGGGGGCGAGTACTGTGCCTTGTGGAACAGAGCTCTTCACTATGGCAGCCTCCGATTTAACTCTGTTGACCACTACTCTTTGTGTTCGATTTGTTATGAAGTTGAAGATCCATCTCCCCACTTTCCCAGTTATTCCTTTAGCACGTATTTTATGGGCTATTACGCCATGATCGAATTTGTCAAATGCTTTTGCAAAGTCTGTGTATATTACATCTGCATTCTGATTTTCTTCCAGTGCATCCAAGGCCATGTCTAGTGATCCATAGAGGCAGGAGCGACCTGCCCTGAACCCATGTTGCCCTGGATTGTGCAGATTTTGGAAATCCAGGTGAGTTGCAATCCTGCTTCTTAGCACTCTTTCAAAGATTTTTATGATGTGGGACGTCAGAGCTATTGGTCTATAGTTCTTAGCTAATGCTTTGCTGCCACCTTTATGGAGTGGGGCTATATCCGTTGTTTTAAGTGACTGTGGAATTTCACCCATGTCCAAGCTCCTCCTCCATAGTGTACTTAGGGCACGTGAGAGGGGTTTCTTGCAGTTCATAATGAACACAGAGTTCCACGAGTCTGGGCCCGGGGCTGAGTGCATAGGCATGTTGTCAATGGCTTTTTCGAAATCTATCGGAGTTAGGGTAATGTCGGAAATCTGGCATACATTTATGGAGTTTTGAGGCTCATTCGTGAAGAAATCATTTGGGTCGTCGATCCTCAGACTGATTAGTGGTTCACTAAACACATAGTCGTACTGGGATTTCAATATTTCACTCATTTCCTTGTTGTCATCTGTGTAAGTCCCATCCTGTCTGAGTAAGGGCCCGATACTAGATGTGGTATTTGCCTTTTTTTGGCATATGAAAAGAAATATTTTGAATTTCTTTCAATTTCACTAATAGCTTTAAGCTCCTCCTGCCTCTCCTGGTTCCTGTAAGAGTCATTTAGCTTAAGTTCGATAGTTTCCACTTCCCTGGTCAGCACCTCCTTTCGTGTATCAGATATTCTAGCACTCCTGAGGAGCTCAGTGACTCTTCGTCGTCTTCTGTAGAGGGAGCGTCTTTCTTTCTCCAGTTTACTCCTGCTCTTCTTCTTTCTTAGGGGAATATGCCTAGAACATGCTTCAGCTGCCAGGAAGTTGATCCTTTCAAGGCACTGGTTTGGATCCATGTCATTTAAGACATCTTTTCAACATGTTTCGTTAAGGACATAGTTTACCTGGTCCCAGTTGATGTTCTTGTTGTTGAAGTTGTATTTTGTGAAGACACCTTCACAGGTACATGCATTCTGCTGATCAGGACCCCTATGCATGTACGTCTGGACTTCGATTAGGTTGTGAATCAGAATTAGTTGTTTTTGATATTCTTATGTCTCTTATCAGGTCCTCATTATTTGTGAAAGATAAGGTCAAGTGTGTTTTCTAGTCTTGTTGGCTCCACTATCTGCTGGCTTAAGGTGTGTTTTTCGCAGAGACTTAGTAGCTCATGTGTGTGTGACCTTTCATCTACACTACCTCCGGGGATTGTTTCAGCTATAACATTATTTGCTACATTCTTCCATTTTGTATGCCCTAGGTTGAAATCACCAAGCAGAAAGATGTTTGGGGATGGAGCTGGAAGGTTTTCCAGACAGTAATCATTTTTCAGTAGCTGTTCCTTGAACTGTTGGGAGGTTGCATCTGGTGGCTTATATACAACCACAATGACTAGGTTTTGGTTCTCGATCTTTATTGATAGAACTTCAACTACCTCATTTGTGGTGTTCAGCAACTCCGTGCAGATGAGGGACTCTTTGACATACAGGCCACCCCCCCTTGTTGCCTGTTCATTCTGTTGCATCTAAAAAGGCTGTAACCACTTATCCATATTTCACTGTCGAAGTGATCTTTTGTGTGAGTCTCTGTGAAGGCTGCAAACATTGCATTAGACTCCTCTAGAAGTCCATTGATAAAAGGTATTTTGTTGTTGGTGGATGGCTTAAGGCCCTGTATATTAGCAAATATGAACGAGGTTGTATTCTGTTTTTATTGGGGGGATTTTGTTATTGGCATCAGTAGTTGTAATTCTGGAGGGCCATGGGTGGCCACTGGCTGTGCCTCCAGTCCAACAAGGCTCCAAGGCGGTGACTATTTTTATTTCCTTCCATTTTCTTTTTCCGTTTCCTGCCACTAAAAAATCACCTGGAGTTGGGTTGTCGTAGCTACTATTGTTTGTCTTGTGGGGTCTGTGCCTCCTGGTCCCATTTAGATGGTATGCAGGGCACTCGATGTTGTAACACTGCTTCTGGAGGACAGAGGAGTGACACATTTTTGGGTGAAAGAAAGTATAGGAAGAACGACACACTCTTTTAGACAGGAGGTCGCTACATTTTTTGGGATGCTCAAAGTTACATGTCCCATTTTTTTCCCCTGATATTCCATGCTTACAGATGCCCCAAGCATAATATTTGCACAAATTCACCTTTGGTTGAGAATTGTTGGGAGGTGTGTAGTCAATTTCTGCAGGTTCTGGGACTGCACTATAATCCATTTACTCTTGCGTTACCTTCCACAGGATGCATATGGGGTTCACAATAAACTAGCAAGCTCAGCAGTTAAATCTAAAATCTAATCCCTGGACCCGGCCCCAGACAAGTCTCCTAATTGATGGAGTGGTCAGATCAGGAAATTGTTCTAGCAGCATTTAAGGGAAGGAGAGTTACCTTGAAGCAAGAGGGTTCTTCATCTGAGGACACTGAGCTACAGCTATCCTTCCGTTTCTCAGATCAATCCTGATTGCCTTTTGTTCCACAGGCGCCGTATGACCCCCCTACAAGTTTAGAGCTTCCCCGTGAATATAATAGTACCATTGAGTGGTCGTGCTTTATTACTGGAACGTCTTATAAGATTGGAAACGTTGCTTCTGGAGCAGGGAGGGTGATCCAGGGGTCTGCTTCCTAATCTATATACTAACATAACGCAGCGGAGTGGGAGATATGGAAGTGTAAAATAGAACCAGTGAAAAGTAGGGGCGTCGTGGGCACAATAAGTCCTGTGCCCGATCATCTGGACTGTGATTTGTACGTCAAATAGAACGAAAGGAACACATGAAAGACTTGGGAATAATTATGTCAGACGACCTTTCAGAGAACATAATAAGACATGTCACGACAGCCAGGAGAATGACGGGGTGGTTATTGAGAACTTTCAAACCAAGAAAATTAATGCCAATATTGGAATAATGGAATATTGTTCAGTGTTGACGACCCCGTTCAAGGCAAAAAAAAATATCAAAACTGGAACAAATACAAAGATCGTTTACAGCTCACACAGAGCCAATAAAGCATTTAATTAAATTACTGGGAACTCCTTTAAGTCTTGAACATGTACTCATTGGAGCGGAGGAGAGATACACGATAATATATACCTGGAAAGTACTCTAGGGCCTAGTCCCAAATCTGCACACTGCCATAAAAACATACTGGAGTGAGAGATATAGGAGGATGTGTAAAATAAACACAGTGAAAAGCAGGGGTGCGGTGGGCACAATAAGAGAATAATGCATCAACATCCGTGGTCCCAGATTATTCAATATCTTACCAGAAGATAACAGAAACACTGCTGGAACAAGTGTGGAAGTCTTCAAGAGGAAATTGGATAAGTATCTTCACCAGATGCCAGCTCAACCAGACTGTGATAGGATATGTGGGTCAGCGGACCTCCAACAGCAACAGCCTGGTTGACCAGGCTAGCACCAGATAAGCCTGGCCCATGGCAGGGCTTAGGGAGTAGACTCTCGAAATTCATCAAAGGTATATCAAAGATATAAGGTGAACTGCGTGCGGTCAGCAAGAATAGGCTGGGTGATCAGGCCCTGATCCGCTGGGAGGCCTGGTCAAGGCCTGGGGCCGCGGGGGCGGTGACTCTCAAAACGACCTTCAGGTAGGTTAGAGAACACTGTGTCTAAAGACTCTCCAACGTGCAACTAACAGATATCAAAATATTCCCGTTATAAGTGTAGACATCTTCAAGAGGAAACTAGATTACTACCTTCGTTAAATGCCAGATCAACCAGATTATGATGGCTGTGTAGGCCAACTGACCACTAACAGCAGCAGTCTGGTTGAACAGGATACAACAAGGAAGCCTTGAATCTGGCCGGGATTTGAGGGAAGTAAAACTCTCGAAACCGGTCACAAGTATTAAACGTAAAAATGTTTTCTTGGTCCTCTCCCACTTACCCAGCAACACCTACCACCACCACCACTCTCCATCACGTCATGGGAGAGAAGCAGGATCTCTTGTCAACCTCTCTTGAAGGCTGGGTGAAGGAAGGTGACCCAGCCACAGGGAAACAATGCAGGAACCCGTCAAGTTCCTTTTAACGGGTGCTGAGAAGGCTTGGTCCTTCTACACACACAGAAATCACTCCCTACGAAAGCAAAAGACTTGGTAGGCGATGCAACATGCGCCCAATGAAAAGTAGTGGGGCCCAAGACTGTTCAACAGCCTCCCACCAGCCATAAGGAGAATTACCAATAGGCCCCCGGCTGCCTTCAAGAGAGAGCTGGACAGATACTTAAAGTCACTGCCGGATCAGCCGGGCTGTGGTTCGTTCACTGAACTACGTACGGCCAGCAGTAACAGCTTAGTTGATCAGGCCCTGATCCACCGGAAGGTTTGGTTGTGGACCGGGCCGCAGGGGCATTGATCCCCGGAATAACCTCCATGTAGTATACTAGTTGCTCCTCTGTTTGCTTTTCACTGGTGCAGTCTTGCCTTTATCAACAGTAATGTTCTAGGTGTAAATTATCACAGTTTTCCTTTCTTTCCAGGGAAATGAGATTAAAGAATTTATAAGTCAATAATTCTTATGTCTGAATGAACCGATACAATAAGTTGTGTTCAGTTTCCCGGCCTCCAGATGTGTAATACTACACGCATTATAAGAGACTCTTACTGTGTACCCAGGTTCCGTTAACAGAGAAGTGTCTTAAACACTTTCATTTTATCGTGGCATCTCTTGTTTTGAAGGTTGTGATGGTAACACTGTTGTGATTCTTGTTTTTGAAGGTTGTGATGGCAACACTGTTGTGATTCTTGTTTTTGAAGGTTGTGATGGTAACACTGTTGTGATTCTTGTTTTTGAAGGTTGTGATGGTAACACTGTTGTGATTCTTGTTTTGAAGAATGTGCTGGTAACACTGTTGTGATTCTTGTTTTGAAGGTTGTGATGGTAACACTGTTGTGATTCTTGTTTTGAAGGTTGTGCTGGTAACACTGTTGTGATTCTTGTTTTGAAGGTTGTGCTGGTAACACTGTTGTGATTCTTGTTTTGAAGGTTGTGCTGGTAACACTGTTGTGATTCTTGTTTTGAAGGTTGTGCTGGTAACACTGTTGTGATTCTTGTTTTGAAGGTGTGCTGGTAACACCGCTGTGATGGGAACATTGTTGTACATATGTACCTTCACCAGAGGTGCAAATAATTAGAAAGTAAGTAACATTACAGCCTAAGTTGACTACATAAAGAGAAGACAATTATATAGAATAATGCATCAAGAGATCGACGACGCAAAAAAAAAATAAAAAAACATAGTGGGAGAGAGAACCGATGTGGGAAAAATAAAAATGAAGAAATCAAGAAGCCAGAGTATGCAGATTCATGTTACTGTAACACAGAACCGGTTCCACACACACACACACACACACACACACACACACACACACACACATGTTAGGAAGTATTTCTTCAGCCACAGAGTAGTCAGTAAGTGGAATAGTTTGGGAAGCGATGTAGTGGAGGCAGGATCCATACATAGCTTTAAGCAGAGGTATGATAAAGCTCACGGCTCAGGGAGAGTGACCTAGTAGCGATCAGTGAAGAGGCGGGGCCAGGAGCTCGGACTCGACCCCCGCAACCTCAACTAGGTGAGTACAACTAGGTGAGTACACACACACGGGCCAAACATACCACATTACAAAGGGTGCTGGGGAGACCAGGATTGTGTGCACTGTGCAAGCACCGTCAACAGTTACCCGGGTGATGGACTCTACAGAAACCACAACATAATTTCTGGTCTACATTCTTGTCCAAACTCAATATTTTCAATTTTGATCCTGACACAAGGAACGACTCCACCAGCAAAGAGAAAAAAAAAAGTGGCTATAACAAAGGTGGAACTTTGAGGAGCAAACCGCACTAGTTCTTGCAGGAAGTTGAAGACTGAGACACTTGTGCAACATTTGAGTATCTTTATTGCGGAAACATTTCGCCAGCCAGTGGCTTCTTCAGTCCAATACAAATAAGAACAGTGGAAAAGAGAGAGTAGGAGTTTGAGATAATCAGTCCCTCAACCTGGAATCGATGTAATCAGTCCCTCAGCCGCCTGGAATCGATGTGTTCAGTCTATCAAGACTGATGGACTGAACACATCAATTCCAGACTGAGGGACTGATTACCTCAAACTCCTATTCTTTTTTCACTATTTTTCTTTGTGTTGGACTGAAGAAGCCATTGAATGGCGAAACGTTTCCTCACTAAAAATTCCAAATGTTGCAAGAGTGTCTCAATCTTCAACTTGTCGGTTTTCTAAATCATTTATCTCAAGAGCTGCATCACACGATGGCACAGTAACAGTGGTACCAGCAAAACCAAAACATCCCAAATGGAATATCCTCCTACATTAGATTTTCACATCAAATCAAAACGAACAAGTTTAGCTATATTAGTAAAACTGTTGATTTCATCAAATGATACAGCAGAAGTTCTAGATAGTATAGCGAAAAGTAGAAATCTATTAATTATTCTTGTACATAAACCGCCGTCAGCAACGACTGAGGAATTCATGAATCAGAATTCATAATGTGCCTGGAAAGTCTTGAACCCCCCCAAGCAAACATCCTCACTGGAGGCTTCAATCTATCAAATATGAAATGGGTGATGGTTCATCACAGTGATGTACCAGAAATAGTTGCTGGAAGCACGCTAGCTCAACAGGTACATAACAGAGAACTAACGGGGCTCAATGAAAAGTTTGCTTTGAAAAAACATAACAGAAGCCACTAGAAATGAAAATACACTGAATTTGGAATTAATCATAGACATAAGAATCACATTTACATTATACTCTGAACACAACATCATAGAAGTTCAAACGACTTTCAAGACTGGAAAACTTCAATAACAGTGAAAGACACGGGATGTTCAGTAAATTTAACTTTAGCAGTCACAGAATTGACTTTAACAAAGCACTAGCAGACATAACCTGGGAAACAATCACGATCACCCTAAACCCTAACCACGGCTGAGAAAAGCTGAATACAGATGTGTATTAAATACGTACCGAGAAAAACCTATAAGATCAAATCTAGAAAGAGCATATGAAAATATACAGGAGGAAAAGGATTACCAACCTGCTTAAAAAAACATGAATACGTCAAAACGAAGGAAAGATAATCTGAGCCGAGAGATCACCGAGATGGAACAAAAACCCTAAATATTTCTACACGTGTAAAATTCAAGTTTAAAACTACCCAGTGAATTGAATCACAGGAGTTTCATGTACAGACGATGAAAAAGAAACGAGTGAAATTCTAAAAGACCAAAATCAATCAAGGTTCATGGACCAGGCCAGCGGGGCGCTGACCCTTGGGACTCACTCCCAGGCAGATTCCAGGTTAACAAATGTAGGGTGGGAAATTCAGGGATTTTCACTATCTCTGAAGGCCACACAGATCATATAACTTACAAGCACTAATCCCACGGAATTCGAAAAAAAAAATAAATAGAAAAAATGTCCACTTCTGCAGCACATGGACCAGATTCCTGGGATTCCTTACATATAAATAAATGGAAAATACCACTATCATGAGCACTCAGTATCCTCTGAATAAGGAGCTTAGATCTATATGAAATCCCAGAGTACATATATAGGTCCTTTTTATAAGAGGCAGTGGAACGCTAGTCAAAACAATGCACATTATCAAAGTCTTTGAAAGGGTGATGAGGCGCCATATTACAAACTTTATTGCACAGCATCACCTACACATTTCAATTTCAAACCAACATGGATTTACGGAGAGAAGATCATGTCTGTCACAGTTACTAAGCCACTGACAGAATTATGGAGACATTGAAAGAAAACCAAAATGCAGATGTGTTATAGAGAGATTTCACAAAAGGATTTGACACGGGGTGATTTCACATGCAATGATGAAGATAAGTATAATAGGGAAAGCAGTTAAATGGATTTTTAACTTTTTTGACAAAAATAAATAACGTCAGTACCCCAAGGCACTGTTCTGGAGACTACTTATACTTATCCTCACAGCAGACATAGACAAAAACACTCGTCACCGTGTCGTATCATCATTTGCAGATGATACCAAAATAAGCATAGAAATTATTTCGGTAGAAGACACGGAAAATTTACAAGATATAAGAACAATCTTTCATCGGGCAGTGGAGAACAACATGACGTTCAGGAGTGATCAGTTCTAACTGCTTAGATATGGAAAGAATGAAAAACTCAAAAAGGACATTGTATACAAAATGCAAGATCACTAAACAGAATGAAAGGAACATGTGAAGGACCTGATAGTAATAATGTCAGCTGACCTTTCTTTCAAATAATACAAGCAAATGTCATAAAAGCCAGGAAAATGGCAGTTATAATGAGAATTTTCAAAACAAGGGAAAACAGTGCTAATTGTGACACTATTAAAATAACTCGTGTTCTCTCGTTTAGAGTACTTTTGAATACTGAGGCTTCGTTCAAGGCAGGAGAGATATCACAGCTGGAACACATAAAGAGATTATTTACAGCCCAAATAGAGTTAATTAAGAATTTAAATTACTGGGAATGCCTCAACTCCTAAATATGTACTCACTAGAGTGAAAGAGAGAAAAAGATACATAATAATATAGTATGTGTGTGTTGAAGGTACTTGAAGGACTAGTCCAATATCTGCACGCTGCCATAACAACTTAGTGGAGTGAAAGATATGGGAGTAAATATAAAATGAATCCAGTGAAAATTAAGGGCGCCGTGAACACAATAAGGAAACACTGTATCAACATCTGTGGTTCCAGATTTTTAAACATCTTACAGAATACTGATGTAATATACACAGACTTTGCAAAAGCCTTTGACAAGTGCGATTATGGTGTAACAGAGCACAAAATGCATGCTAAAGAAATAACTGGCAAAGTGGGGACGGATCTTTAACTTTCTAACCAATCGAACACAAAGAGTAGTGGTCAACAGAGTTAAATCGGAAGCTGCCATAGTGAAAAACTCTGTTCCACAAGGCACAGTACTCACCCCCATCCTGTTCCTCGTCCTCATATCAGTCATCCTTTGCAGACGATGCTAGGACCTGCATGAGACTGTTATCTATTTAGGACACGATTAACCTTCAAGAAGATATAAACAAAGTTTTCCAGTGGACAACAGAAAACAATATGATGGTCAATGAAGACAAATTCCAACTACTCCGTTATGGAAAACTGGAGGGGATAGTAACTAGAACTGAGTATACTACAAACTCTGATCATACAATAGAGCGGAAAAATAATGTGAGGGACCTGGGATTGATAATGTCTGAGGATCTCACTTTCAAGGATCACAACAGTGCCACAATCACAATTGCAAAGAATATGATAGGATGGATAATGAGAACGTTCAAAACAAGAGATACCAAGCAAGTGATGATCCTTTTCAAATCACTTGTTCTCTCTAGGCTGGAATATTGCTGTATTAAAATCTCCGTTCAAAGCAGGTGAAATTGCACATCTAGAGAATGTACAGAGAACCTTTACTGCACATGTAAATTCCATCAAGCACCTTAACTACTGAGAACGCTTGGAAGCACTTGACTTGTACTCGCTGGAACGCAGGAGAGAGAGACATTAAAATCTCCACTTGGAAAATCCTAGAGGGAATGATCCCGGATCTGCACACAGAAATCACTCCCTATGAAAGTAAAAGACTGGGCAGGCGGTGCAAAATACCCCCAATGAAAAGTAGGGGCGCCATTGGTACACTAAGAGAAAACATAATAAGTGTCCGGGGCCCAAGACTGTTCAACAGCCTCCCACCAGCCATAAACAGAATTACCAATAGACCCCTGACTGCCTTCATGAGGGAGCTGGACAGATACTTAAAGTCGGTGTCGGATCAGCCGGGCTGTGGTTCGTACGTTGGACTACGTGCGGCCATCAGTAACAGCTTGGTTGATCAGGCCATGATTCACCGGGAGGCCTGGTCATGGACCGGACCGCGGGGGCGTTGATCCCCGGAATATCCTCCAGGTAGACCAGAAGATATGAGAAACAATGCCGGATCAAAAACAGAAAACTCGCCAAGTGCCAGATCAACCAGATTGTGATGGATATGTCGGGTAGGTAGCATGCAGTAAGCAGCAACAGCCTGGTTGACCAGGCAAGCACCAGACAAGACTGGCCCAGGGCCGGGCTGTGGGAGTAGGAAAAAAACCCTCGAAATCCATCAAAGGTATATTAAATTTATTATGAATGTTGTCATGAATGTTGTGATAGTAACACTATAGTGGTAACACTGTCGTAATGGTAACATTGTTGTGATCATGGAGTTCCATACTCCGAGTCACTCTTTAGGTTTTTATTTCTTTCCTGCAGGGAAGGTTTGGTGGAGGGAAGGGTAGTGAGGAAATGTATAGGTGGAGGGAAGAGTGATAGGGAGGGAAATGAAGATAAAGGGACGGGTTATGGAGGGGCGGTGAAGGGAGTGGAAAACAACCAGACAAAGCTTAGAGTGTCACTGATTGAGGCTTCGTGGTCTTGAGGAGGAGGTCGTTACCTGCTTGCAGGAGACGCAGTATATGGTCGTTACAGGTCACCAGTGAGGAGGGAGGAGGAGGAAGAGAAGCAGTGAATAACTAGAGGATGCAGGGATGAGAGAACAAGGGGAAGCAGAGGAGAACGAGGGGGTGCAGGGATGACAGAGCAAGGGGAAGCAGAGAACTAGGGGTTGCAGGGATGAGAGAACAAGGGGAAGCAGAGAACTACGGAGCGCAGGGATGAGAGAACAAGAGGAAGCAGAGAACTAGGGGTTGCAGGGATGAGAGAACAAGGGGAAGCAGAGAACTAGGGGGTGCAGGGATGAAAGAACAAAGGGAAGCAGAGAACTAAGGGGTGCAGGGATGAGAGAACATGGGGAAGCAGAGAACTAGGGGTGCAGGGATGAAAGAACAAGGGGAAGCAGAGAACTAGGGGGTGCAGGGATGAAAGAACAAGGGGAAGCAGAGAACTAGGGGTGCAGGGATGAAAGAACAAGGGGAAGCAGAGAACTAGGGGGTGCAGGGATGAGAGAACAAGGGAAAGCAGAGAACTAGAGGGTGCAGGTGTCAGCATAGTTGCTGATCTGCTGTATATGTTTGTGTAGCATATCTGAATATCGTAGTTAGTACCATCTATATATTTTATATAGACGATCCCTTGCTAGGCCGAGGAGCTAGCATGAGACGCCACATAGTGTCGCTGGTGAGCGTTCCTCACCATACCTCCCTCTCAGTTCCCGGATAGACCAACAGGCGACTATAGGCAGGCTGGCCCTATCCCTCACGACTCTGTAATTACAAGTGTTACCAGCCTTAACCAAGTGTGTTACTACCTCACCTTTGACTCATCGAACCCCCACGTTACAAATGGTGGCAGCGGAGAACAAGGGAAAGCAAGAGAAGAACTAGGGGGTGCAGAGATGACAGAGCAAGGGGAAGCAGAGGACAACGAGGGGGTGCAGGGATGACAGAGGAAGGGGAAGCAGAGGAGAACGAGGGAATGTAGAGATGACAAGAGCATATAAAGATGAGGATGAGAAGTTTAGGACACACCAAGTAAACATTACATAAGCCGTGGCCTAATTTCAGTCCCGGAGCCTGGCCCATGGCTGGGCTCTGGGAGTAGAAAGACTCTCGAAACTCATCAAAGGTATATCAAAGGCATCAAAGGTATAAAAAAGGCATAGATAAAGAATAAACAACAGCTTAAATTCGCTAATAAAGCAAACTGATAAACTCTGAGGAGAACAAAGTGATGAATCAGACACTTGTGCAACATCTTCGTATCTTTAATGTGTAGACATTTCGCCCTCCAGGGATTGATTGCCTCGGCTTCCACTGTTTTCTGTATTTCTACAGTCTTCAGATTATGTCCTTGAATTTGTACTGATAAAGCCACTGGATGGCGAAACGTCTACAAATTAAAGATACCCAAATATTGCACATGTGTCTAATTCATCATCTTGTCAACACTATATCTCTGATATACAACATATTCCACTGCAAAATAATCATCTCTGTACCTTTAATTTATATACTATATATATAACCTTCCACAGTCTGCCAAGATAAACTCGGGAGTCCTACTTGGCAGAAATTTGAAAATAAAGAGTACTGTAGCGTTCGCATTAGGCACCTTACTATATACACACATATATATACATACATACATACATACATACATAAAATACATACATACATACATATATATATATTATATTATATATATATATATATATAATATATATTTTAATATATATTATATTAATTTTGAAGGAGCTGACCGGTAGGCCAGCGGAAGGCCTCGGTCACATGACGAAAAGCTCCAGTGGCTGGTCATATGACCAAGACCCGCGTCAGGAAAAACGTGTCCTCTTTCCTGACAACTCTTACCTAATCTACCTTAGGAGACTCCTATCATGATGTACAAGTCTGGAGGTTATAATGCACTTATATCTCGAGTAAGCTTTTGTGTACCTTATGTGGCCCTTCAAGAGGAGGGTGCACCTTCAAGGGGAGGGTGCACCTTCAAGAGGAGGGTGCACCTTCAAGGGGAGGGTGCATCTTCAAGGGGAGGGTGCACCTTCAAGAGGAGGGTGCACCTTCAAGGGGAGGGTGCATCTTCAAGGGGGGGTGCACCTTCAAGGGGAGGGTGCGCCTTCAAGGGGAGGGTGCACCTTCAAGGGGAGGGTGCGCCTTCAAGGGGAGAAGGTGCCTTCACGAGGAGGGGGTGCCTTCAAGGGAAGAGGGTGCCTTCAAGGGGATCAGAAGGTGCTTTCAGGCTGCCAAGGGACTGTTGATCGAGGAAACTGGACCTCCCTTCCCCTACCTTCCCTTCCCCTTTAATAGATCGAATCTGACTTTTCCCCTTCCCCAGATGCTGTATGACCCACACGAGTTTAGAGCTCCCCTAGGAATGTAATAAAGGGAGATTTCAATAAGGTGATAAGAATATCGTCCAGCATTCCACTGTGATTTCTGTTGCTACGGAAACCACAAGAAATTCGTCTCAGTAGAGCTGGAGTTAATACTGGTAGAGCTGAGGATGTGGTGGTGCTGAGGATGATGGGGAAGGTGGTGGAGCTGAGGATGATGTGGTACTGAGGATGATAGGGAGGTGGTGCTGAGGATGATGGGGAGGTGGTGGAACTGAGGCTGTGGTGCTGAAAATGATAGGAAGATGGACCTGAGGATGATGTGGTGCTGAAAATGATGGGGAGGTGGTGCTTAGAATGATGTGGTGTGAGGATGATGGGGAGGTGGAGCTGAGGATGATGAGAGAGGAGGTGAGGATAATGAGGGAGGAGGTGAGGATGATGGGGGAGGAGGTGAAGATGATGAGGGAGGAGGTGAGGATGATGAGGGAGGAGGTGAAGATGATGAGGGAGGAGGTGAGGATGATGAGGGAGGAGGTGAAGATGATGAGGGAGGAGGTGAAGATGATGAGGGAGGAGGTGAGGATGATAAGGAAGGAGGTGAGGATGATGGGAAGGTGACAAGCAAAGATAAACACGTGTACACTTCTTCTGTCTAATGGAACCTGAGACTCAAAGAAGATAATATAATGTAACAAGATCCTCCACCCTCGGGATGGAAGACAAGATAATGTAACAAGATCCTCCACCCTCGGGATGGAAGACAAGATAATGTAACAAGATCCTCCACCCTCGGGATGGAAGACAAGATAATGTAACAAGATCCTCCACCCTCGGGATGGAAGACAAGATAATGTAACAAGATCCTCCACCCTCGGGATGGAAGACAAGATAATGTAACAAGATCCTCCACCCTCGGGATGGAAGACAAGATAATGTAACAAAATCCTCCACCCTCGGGATGGAAGACAAGATAATGTAACAAGATCCTCCACCCTCGGGATGGAAGACAAGATAATGTAACAAGATCCTCCACCCTCGGGATGGAAGACAAGATAATGTAACAAGATCCTCCACCCTCGGGATGGAAGACAAGATAATGTAACAAGATCCTCCACCCTCGGGATGGAAGACAAGGGTCAACATCACAGCTGCACACACACACTGAAGGGTCTGTCTGGTCTTACTGTTAAAAATAGGTTTGAGAAAGCGGAAGAAAGTCGAGGATGAAGCAGCCGTCCTTGTCTCAAGTAACACTACTGAGTGGTCCCAGGCAACACTACTGAGTGGTCCCAGGCAACACTACTGAGTGGTCCCAGGCAACACTACTGAGTGGTCCCAGGCAACACTACTGAGTGGTCCCAGGCAACACTACTGAGTGGTCCCAGGCAACACTACTGAGTGGTCCCAGGCAACACTACTGAGTGGTCCCAGGCAACACTACTGAGTGGTCCCAGGCAACACTACTGAGTGGTCCCAGGCAACACTACTGAGTGGTCCCAGGCAACACTACTGAGTGGTCCCAGGCAACACTACTGAGTGGTGTTCGACCTCAACGAATACATTTGCATAGAGAATAGAAAAGTTAGTAAGTTCAGACATTATGTGAGGCGAACGGACCTGCAGCGGCTTCCGTGTACCTGGGGGTGTCAGGTCAACACAGCCCCAGGCCGGGCTCCCGGACTAGAAAAACTCGCAAAACTCAGGAAAGATATGTGAGTCGGTAGTTAGCCAGCCAACAGGTACAGCTTGGTTGACCGGACGATCAACAAGGAGGCCTGGTCCAGGTCCCAGTAGGGGGTAGGGGGATAGGAAAAAATACCGAGAAAGGTCACCAGTGGCATACCTGTGACAAGGTTCGAGATTTGCTCTACTCGCTTATTTTTCTTTTTCATTCTCATATCAGACATACCTACCTACTTACCTATCTCTTTCAGAGACAAATCGTATCACTGTATCATCTTTTATGGACGATATTAATATCTGTACGAAACTGGAATCCACTGAGGACACAGTAAATTTCCAAGCTTAAGTAAACTAAGTCTTCTCGTAGGCCACAAAGTCATATGGTGTTCAACGAGCATAAATTTCATTGGAAAAACCGAAGAAATAAAAACTGGAATGAAGTATACTGTAAACCAAACTTATCTGCTCACTAGAGCTGGATAACAAGAACCTTCCAAAAAGACACGCTAAATAAATGATGATTCTTTAAGGCACTTGTACTCCAAAGTTTACGATATAATACTGTGATACACATTTAAGCAGGCGAAATTAAGGTATGTAGGTACATTTTTCACTGTGTCTACTTAAGTACCTAAATTACTGAGAACGACTAAAATCACTATTCTCTACTCGACAGAATGTAAACAAGGAAGATGAATCATAATTTACATCTGGATCATAATGGACGAACTGGTTTCAAATCTACATTCTAAAATTACTCCCCACGAAGGAGGGTAAACCAGGGAACTGGTGTAAAATATTTTCAACGAAAAGTAGGAGTGCAGAAACATTCTAAGGACAACTCAATAAGACTGAAGGTTTTATAAAAGACTTTCCAACAGTTCCCCATATAATAAAAGAATAACTAGATATATTTCGCTCTGATAAAGTTATTCCCGTATTTCGTAACCCATTCCCCTGCGCCTCAATGCACGCGACTGAAATAGTGCAGAGTGCGGCATTCACAAGTCATTATAAGGAAACTAATATCCAAATTCATTACACAAATATGGTAAATTTGGATATTACACAGACCAAATCTAACTGAAACATTTTTAAAGACATCAACGAGACCAATATCCTAAAGTACACAAGCACATAAAGCTTGAAGCAGCTCAGATGTTACATTATCAAGGTGTTATCACAGATGTTACATTATCAAGGTGTCATCACAGATGTTACATTATCAAGGTGTCATCACAGATGATACATTATCAAGGTGTCATCACAGATGTTACATTATCAAGGTGTCATCACAGATGTTACATTATCAAGGTGTCATCACAGATGATACATTATCAAGGTGTCATCACAGATGATACATCATCAAGGTGTCATCACAGATGTTACATCATCAAGGTGTCATCACAAGATGATACATTATCAAGGTGTCATCACAAGATGATACATTATCAAGGTGTCATCACAAGATGATACATTATCAAGGTGTCATCACAAGATGATACATTATCAAGGTGTCATCACTAGATGATACATTATCAAGGTGTCATCACAAGATGATACATTATCAAGGTGTCATCACAAGATGATACATTATCAAGGTGTCATCACAAGATGATACATTATCAAGGTGTCATCACAAGATGATACATTATCAAGGTGTCATCACAAGATGATACATTATCAAGGTGTCATCACAAGATGATACATTATCAAGGTGTCATCACAGATGTTACATCATCAAGGTGTCATCACAGATGTTACATTATCAAGGTGTCATCACAAGATGATACATTATCAAGGTGTCATCACAGATGTTACATTATCAAGGTGTCATCACAGATGTTACATCAAGGTGTCATCACAGATGTTACATTATCAAGGTGTCATCACAGATGTTACATTATCAAGGTGTCATCACAGATGTTACATCATCAAGGTGTCATCACAAGATGATACATTATCAAGGTGTCATCACAGATGATACATTATCAAGGTGTCATCACAGATGATACATTATCAAGGTGTCATCACAGATGTTACATTATCAAGGTGTCATCACAGATGATACATTATCAAGGTGTCATCACAGATGTTACATCATCAAGGTGTCATCACAAGATGATACATTATCAAGGTGTCATCACAATATGATACATCAAGGCGTCATCACAGATGATACATCATCAAGGTGTCATCACAGATGCTACATTATCAAGGTGTCATCACAGATGTTACATCATCAAGGTGTCATCACAAGATTATACATTATCAAGGAGTCATCACAAGATGATACATTATCAAGGTGTCATCACAAGATGATACATTATCAAGGTGTCATCACAAGATGATACATTATCAAGGTGTCATCACAAGATGATACATCATCAAGGTGTCATCACAAGATGATACATTATCAAGGTGTCATCACAAGATGATACATCATCAAGGTGTCATCACAAGATGTTACATCATCAAGGTGTCATCACAAGATGTTACATCATCAAGGTGTCATCACAAGATGATACATTATCAAGGTGTCATCACAAGATGATACATTATCAAGGTGTCATCACAAGATGATACATTATCAAGGTGTCATCACAAGATGTTACATCATCAAGGTGTCATCACAAGATGATACATTATCAAGGTGTCATCACAAGATGATACATTATCAAGGTGTCATCACAGATGTTACATCATCAAGGTGTCATCACAAGATGATACATTATCAAGGTGTCATCACAAGATGATACATCATCAAGGTATCGTCACAAGATGATACATTATCAGTGTCATCACAAGATGATACATTATCAAGGTGTCATCACAGGATGATACATCATCAAGGTGTCATCACAAGATGTTACATCATCAAGGTGTCATCACAAGATGTTACATCATCAAGGTGTCATCACAAGATGATACATTATCAAGGTGTCATCACAAGATGATACATTATCAAGGTGTCATCACAAGATGATACATCATCAAGGTGTCATCACAAGATGATACATTATCAAGGTGTCATCACAAGATGATACATTATCAAGGTGTCATCACAAGATGATACATCATCAAGGTGTCATCACAAGATGTTATATCATCAAGGTGTCATCACAAGATGATACATTATCAAGGTGTCAACACAAGATGATACATTATCAAGGTGTCATCACAAGATGATACATCATCAAGGTGTCATCACAAGATGATACATTATCAAGGTGTCATCACAAGATGATACATTATCAAGGTGTCATCACAAGATGATACATTATCAAGGTGTCATCACAAGATGATACATTATCAAGGTGTCATCACAAGGTGATACATCATCAAGGTGTCATCACAAGATGATACATTATCAAGGTGTCATCACAAGATGATACATTATCAAGGTGTCATCACAAGATGATACATCATCAAGGTGTCATCACAAGATGTTACATTATCAAGGTGTCATCACAAGATGATACATTATCAAGGTGTCATCACAAGATGATACATTATCAAGGTGTCATCACAAGATGATACATCATCAAGGTGTCATCACAAGATGTTACATCATCAAGGTGTCATCACAAGATGATACATCATCAAGGTGTCATCACAAGATGATACATCAAGGTGTCATCACAAGATGTTACATCATCAAGGTGTCATCACAAGATGTTACATCATCAAGGTGTCATCACAAGATGATACATCATCAAGGTGTCATCACAAGATGTTACATCATCAAGGTGTCATCACAAGATGATACATTATCAAGGTGTCATCACAAGATGATACATTATCAAGGTGTCATCACAAGATGATACATTATCAAGGTGTCATCACAAGATGATACATCATCAGGGTGTCATCACAAGATGATACATCATCAAGGTGTCATCACAAGATGATACATCATCAAGGTATCGTCACAAGATGATACATTATCAGTGTCATCACAAGATGATACATTATCAAGGTGTCATCACAGGATGATACATCATCAAGGTGTCATCACAAGATGTTACATCATCAAGGTGTCATCACAAGATGTTACATCATCAAGGTGTCATCACAAGATGATACATTATCAAGGTGTCATCACAAGATGATACATTATCAAGGTGTCATCACAAGATGATACATCATCAAGGTGTCATCACAAGATGATACATTATCAAGGTGTCATCACAAGATGATACATTATCAAGGTGTCATCACAAGATGATACATCATCAAGGTGTCATCACAAGATGTTATATCATCAAGGTGTCATCACAAGATGATACATTATCAAGGTGTCAACACAAGATGATACATTATCAAGGTGTCATCACAAGATGATACATCATCAAGGTGTCATCACAAGATGATACATTATCAAGGTGTCATCACAAGATGATACATTATCAAGGTGTCATCACAAGATGATACATTATCAAGGTGTCATCACAAGATGATACATTATCAAGGTGTCATCACAAGGTGATACATCATCAAGGTGTCATCACAAGATGATACATTATCAAGGTGTCATCACAAGATGATACATTATCAAGGTGTCATCACAAGATGATACATCATCAAGGTGTCATCACAAGATGTTACATTATCAAGGTGTCATCACAAGATGATACATTATCAAGGTGTCATCACAAGATGATACATTATCAAGGTGTCATCACAAGATGATACATCATCAAGGTGTCATCACAAGATGTTACATCATCAAGGTGTCATCACAAGATGATACATCATCAAGGTGTCATCACAAGATGATACATCAAGGTGTCATCACAAGATGTTACATCATCAAGGTGTCATCACAAGATGTTACATCATCAAGGTGTCATCACAAGATGATACATCATCAAGGTGTCATCACAAGATGTTACATCATCAAGGTGTCATCACAAGATGATACATTATCAAGGTGTCATCACAAGATGATACATTATCAAGGTGTCATCACAAGATGATACATTATCAAGGTGTCATCACAAGATGATACATCATCAGGGTGTCATCACAAGATGATACATCATCAAGGTGTCATCACAAGATGATACATCATCAAGGTGTCATCACAAGATGATACATCATCAAGGTGTCATCACAAGATGATACATCATCAAGGTGTCATCACAAGATGATACATCATCAACGTGTCATCACAAGATGTTACATCATCAAGGTGTCATCACAAGATGTTACATCATCAAGGTGTCATCACAAGATGATACATCATCAATGTGTCATCACAAGATGATACATTATCAAGGTGTCATCACAAGATGATACATCATCAACGTGTCATCACAAGATGTTACATCATCAACGTGTCATCACAAGATGTTACATCATCAAGGTGTCATCACAAGATGATACATCATCAATGTGTCATCACAAGATGATACATTATCAAGGTGTCATCACAAGATGATACATCATCAATGTGTCATCACAAGATGATACATTATCAAGGTGTCATCACAAGATGATACATTATCAAGGTGTCATCACAAGAGGGATAAAGCTGATCACATGTCACACACAAATTATCGAACGAAAAGCATTTCAATTTTTTTTTTCAAATTTCTTCCAAAAAGAACAAATTGGGACCTAAGAAAGCCTAAATCAATTCAAATTATTGTTTAAGCAGCTTTTAAGAGAGGACAGTAAGTACATAAGTTAGTTTTATGTAAGTGTACACAACACACAAGTTTTTAATAATGATCTTGAGGACACACAGATGCTAGAGACACAAAAGAATATTAAGCTAATTTAACCTGTGAAATAATTAGAGACTGTCTCTTCTGATCAGAAGAGACAGTCTCTAATTATTTCACAAAAACCAGTTTGATTAATAAAACTGGCACATGATAATTTAACGTTGTTTCCCTTGAGGAAAACACATCAGCACTAAAAGTTTAAAGCCGACCAGAAGATGCATTTTCCAGTTATTGCACAGAATCCAACAAAATTAAAACCTCCACAGCCTAAACCCATGAAAACTTCCATTTATTTATCATACGATGCATCAACCATTGAAGACTGATGCCGTTCATAATTACATTTTAATCAGATGAAAGCGCTAAACCCGTAGGATTCATACAGCGTCTGTGGGAAGGGAAGCATTCAAATTCGATCCAAGCAAGGGGATGGTAAGTCCAGTTCCTTGGATCAAGAGCCCCTCACCAGTAATGATATGAAATAATAATACAGTCTACCATTCGGAAACGAAATGTGACACATTAACATCAACACTCCACTAAATATATCAACTTTCACGTGAGTCCCACCAGAGGTGAGGTTGTGAAGGTCACTGGACACTCTCCACCTATCACTCGCTAACAAAATTTACTGTGGCTCGTGCTGCCATACCCGCCAACACTCCCATCAATATTGCCCAAGATACATTACATCAGAAATGAAAATTTGGAGCAGGCTGAACCCGACGTTCTCGAATATTTACAAAAAAAAAAAAATTGCGAGAAATTAAAGAAAAACTATCTGAGAATGTTCCGAAAATAGGCAAGTCTCTCCTCTCTAAATTTAAAACCGCCATAAAAAAACGTGAACATTTTTTTTTTTTTTCAAATTTTCTTTTCACATTTACATCCTATTTAAAATTCTCTACTGTCCAGTAAGAAACAATATTTGATTCTGATTAAAAAAAAGTAAATGAGAAAAGTAGCAAAAACTGAATAAATTGGCAGCCACACAAACTGAAAATAAGCACAAAAATACTTCAAATTAAGACACATCACATTAAAACTTTGAAGTCGACCAGAACAGGTAAACTAAAATTCATGTAATGCGATTTAAGGAGAGCAAAAAACCATATTATTTTACACATAAAATAACAGTGAAATCCAGTGGCGGACCTACATTTTTGGGTCCCTGAAGCTTGAACTGTTATGGGAGTCACCTTGGCAACCACCTTACATCATACTTTTAAAAACCTTTTAATTTTAATTTTAACTATTATTTTTGTATTGAAGTGAACCATATTATTAAAAAAAAAAAAACTTCTCATACAGCAGACCCAAATTTTTTAATCAGTGTGGACTAAAGTGGCTTCTAGGGGCCCTCCGGGATTATGAGCCCTGAAGCTTAAGCTTCATCAGTTTAAGCTTCATCAGTTTCACAGTACATCCGTCCCTTGCCAAATCTGCGTCTATATACTTGAAATTTTACTCTGTCGTTGTCGAATTAGGAGACAACTTGTGTGAATGTTGGAAGCTACACCACTGAGGCTTTTGGAGGTTATCTGACACCATGCCAGGATGCTGGGAGTGAGTTCAAGAACACTGGTCATAGAGTTCACGTTGATCCAAGAGTCTGGTCTTCGCGCAAGTGTTGAAAATTTGAAGTCGATAGGATGAGGCATTCTCGAGACACGAGCAATATGAAAAGTCGGAGTAAAAAGCAGGCATCCGCTTGACGTTCCTCCATGAGGATACTTAATTACCGTACACCTCCTTGAAGATACCTAATTACCGTACACCTCCTTGAAGATACTTAATTACCGTACACCTCCTTGAAGATACCTAATTACCGTACACCTCCTTGAAGATACCTAATTACCGTACAATTCCCTAAAGATACCTATTTACCGTACACCCCAATGAAGATAATTACCGTACACTCCCTTGAAGATACCTAATTACCGTACACCGCCTGGAGGATACCCTATTATTGTACACTCCCATGAAGAAACCTAATTACCGTACACACCACTGAGGATACCTAATTATCAGTTTCGGATTAACCAGGCTGTGGTGCCCATGTTGGACTGCTTGTAAGTAGCGCCAACAATTTGACTGACCAGGCAATTAATCAAGACTGGCGGACTGAACACATCGACTCCAGGTTGAGAGACTGATTACCTCAAACTAGTCCTCTTTTTCTACCGTTCTGCTTTGTATTGGACTGATGAAGCCATTGTGTGACGAAACGTTTCCTTAATAAAGATTCAGAAATGTTGCACAAATGTCTGTCTTCAACTTCTGCAAGAACTGGTACGGTTTGACCCTCAAAGTTCCACCACGGTTATAACCATTTTTTTGTATCTGCTTGTTGAGTCGTTCCTTGTGTCAGGATCAAAACTGGAAATTTTGAGTTAGGACGAGAAGGTAGACAAGAAATTATGTTGTGGTTTCTGTAGAGTAACTGTTGAGGGTGCTGAGTGCTGGGACGGTGACTGGTGCTAGGTGCTGGGACGGTGACTGGTGCTAGGTTCTGGGGACAATGACTGGTGCTAGGTGCTGGAGTTGCTCGGTTGCAGCACAAGCTGGAAGTCACGATCACTGGCAACCCTCAAACGAGTGACTGCTCAGTTCCGCCCGTACCCTCACCACTTCCTGCACCACCCATCCACCTACAACACACCCTCAACCCACTCACTCATATGCATCCACAAACGCATCGTAGGGCTGTAGTGCTTACGTTGGGCTGCGTGACATTAGCATCAATATTGGTCAGGCCTTCAACTAGGCATGGTCAGGGATCAGGCTGTGGGTCACGTCCTGGAAGTTGTTACACCATAACTAGCGCTAGGCTTTGAAAGTCCTGTTGCTCATTCACAACGTCTTCGGCTCAGAAGCCAAGCATCTGGGTTTAATCATGGGGCCGGTGTGTCGGGCAGGTTTTCCCTTACGCCTGTTGCCTCTTGTTCACCCAGCAGTAAGTAGACTTCTGGGTGTTAGCTGACTGTTGTGGGTGGCAGCGTGAGGGGT
>NC_069402.1:103718998-103743998 GCF_026875155.1 Cherax quadricarinatus
GTTTTACAGCGACTACCCTGACGCTCATCATTGTGTGGAGG
Source organism: Cherax quadricarinatus (assembly GCF_026875155.1). Taxonomy (NCBI): domain Eukaryota; kingdom Metazoa; phylum Arthropoda; class Malacostraca; order Decapoda; family Parastacidae; genus Cherax; species Cherax quadricarinatus. The sequence goes on from NC_069402.1 coordinate 103,719,040, forward strand.
GAACGACGAGGGAGACGTCTGGTGCAAGGGAGGGTTTTGAAACAAGGAAGGGGGAAGATATCTGAAAGGGAGGGAGGGAGGGAAGGAGACGTCTGAATGTGGAGAGAGAGAGAGAGAGAGAGTCATTTATCCTCAGGATGACTCGAATCTGGATCACATTCGTACAGCATTATGATGTCAACGAGATAAAATCAGCTGATTAAATGAAAATACTGGCCTACAGATGGCTCCAACTTCATCCTGTTCCCTACTTGTATGTCTCTTAATAAAAATGCTTTAAAATGAGCTGATGTAGGTAACAGATCTTAGCTTGTCAATAAAGTTAGGGATCCTTAACCCAACCTTGTCAAACCCTGTGTACGAAAAAAAAAGTCTGTGAGGGAGTGACTGGTAGTCTGTGAGGGAGTGACTGGTAGTCTGTGAGGGAGTGACTGGTGGTCTGTGAGGGAGTGACTGGTAGTCTGTGAGGGAGTGACTGGTAGTCTGTGAGGGAGTGACTGGTGGTCTGTGAGGGAGTGACTGGTAGTCTGTGAGGGAGTGACTGGTGGTCTGTGAGGGAGTGACTGGTAGTCTGTGAGGGAGTGACTGGTAGTCTGTGAGGGAGTGACTGGTGGTCTGTGAGGGAGTGACTGGTAGTCTGTGAGGGAGTGACTGGTGGTCTGTGAGGGAGTGACTGGTAGTCTGTGAGGGAGTGACTGGTGGTCTGTGAGGGAGTGACTGGTAGTCTGTGAGGGAAGTGACTGGTAGTCTGTGAGGGAGTGACTGGTAGTCTGTGAGGGAGTGACTGGTAGTCTGTGAGGGAGTGACTGGTGGTCTGTGAGGGAGTGACTGGTAGTCTGTGAGGGAGTGGACTGGTGGTCTGTGAGGGAGTGACTGGTAGTCTGTGAGGGAGTGACTGGTAGTCTGTGAGGGAGTGACTGGTAGTCTGTGAGGGAGTGACTGGTAGTCTGTGAGGGAGTGACTGGTAGTCTGTGAGGGAGTGACTGGTAGTCTGTGAGGGAGTGACTGGTAGTCTGTGAGGGAGTGACTGGTGGTCTGTGAGGGAGTGACTGGTAGTCTGTGAGGGAGTGACTGGTGGTCTGTGAGGGAGTGACTGGTAGTCTGTGAGGGAGTGACTGGTGGTCTGTGAGGGAGTGACTGGTAGTCTGTGAGGGAGTGACTGGTAGTCTGTGAGGGAGTGACTGGTAGTCTGTGAGGGAGTGACTGGTAGTCTGTGAGGGAGTGACTGGTAGTCTGTGAGGGAGTGACTGGTGGTCTGTGAGGGAGTGACTGGTAGTCTGTGAGGGAGGTGACTGGTGGTCTGTGAGGGAGTGACTGGTAGTCTGTGAGGGAGTGACTGGTAGTCTGTGAGGGAGTGACTGGTAGTCTGTGAGGGGAGTGACTGGTGGTCTGTGAGGGAGTGACTGGTAGTCTGTGAGGGAGTGACTGGTAGTCTGTGAGGGAGTGACTGGTAGTCTGTGAGGGAGTGACTGGTAGTCTGTGAGGGAGTGACTGGTAGTCTGTGAGGGAGTGACTGGTGGTCTGTGAGGGAGTGACTGGTAGTCTGTGAGGGAGTGACTGGTGGTCTGTGAGGGAGTGACTGGTAGTCTGTGAGGGAGTGACTGGTGGTCTGTGAGGGAGTGACTGGTAGTCTGTGAGGGAGTGACTGGTAGTCTGTGAGGGAGTGACTGGTAGTCTGTGAGGGAGTGACTGGTAGTCTGTGAGGGAGTGACTGGTAGTCTGTGAGGGAGTGACTGGTGGTCTGTGAGGGAGTGACTGGTAGTCTGTGAGGGAGTGACTGGTAGTCTGTGAGGGAGTGACTGGTAGTCTGTGAGGGAGTGACTGGTAGTCTGTGAGGGAGTGACTGGTGGTCTGTGAGGGAGTGACTGGTAGTCTGTGAGGGAGTGACTGGTGGTCTGTGAGGGAGTGACTGGTGGTCTGTGAGGGAGTGACTGGTAGTCTGTGAGGGAGTGACTGGTGGTCTGTGAGGGAGTGACTGGTAGTCTGTAGAGGAGTGACTGGTGGTCTGTGAGGGAGTGACTGGTAGTCTGTGAGGGAGTGACTGGTGGTCTGTGAGGGAGTGAAGGAAAGATCTGGACAATAATCTGATGTTCAATGAGGACAAATTTCCGTTGTTCTGTTATGAGTTGCGACTCGATGAACATCCCAGGTCCCCTTGTCAACCCCGTCCCCTCGTACATAACGGGAGTCAGGTCCCCTTATCTTCAACCCCGTCCCCTCGTACATAACGGGAGTCAAATCCCCTTATCTTCAACCCCTTCCCCTCGTACATAACGGGAGTCAGGTCCCCTTATCTTCAACCCCGTCCCCTCGTACATAACGGGAGTCAAATCCCCTTATCTTCAACCCCTTCCCCTCGTACATAACGGGAGTCAGGTCCCCTTATCTTCAACCCCGTCCCCTCGTACATAACGGGAGTCAGGTCCCCTTATCTTCAACCCCGTCCCCTCGTACATAACGGGAGTCACTAACAAGCCTCTGGCTGTCCCCAAGATGGCAACATGATAAGTTCCTCAACTTAGTTCCTGATAAGCCGAGCTGTGGCGCATAGGTTGGACTGTGTATGGCCAGCCACTACAGTCTAGTTGATCAAGCCAACAACCATTTCTGGTTTAGGACTGGGCCGTGAGGGCGATGACCCCTGGAAACATCAAAATTAAGGAAAGTGAATGAGACAAGGACCGGATCAGCCGGGCTGTGGTTCGTACGTTGGACTACGTGCGGCCAGAAGTAACAGCCTCATTGATCATGCTCTGATCCACCAGGCCCGGTCATGGACCGGGGTGAGGGATACCTTTGATATATCTTTGATGAGTTCCAAGAGTTTTTCTACTCCCAGAGCCCAGCCATGGGCCAGGTTCGTCTGGTGTTTGCCTGGTCAACCAGGCTGCTGCTGCTGGTGGTCCGCTGCCCCACATATCCATCACAACCTGGTTGATCTGGCATCTAAGTGAACAGTAACATGTCTAATAAGACTTACTATACTAGTATACGTATTACTTCCATTAACCTGCTTCCTCATAACACCAGATCCAACCTGTGGTAGTGACGGAGGAGGTGACGCACCCGTCACCACCAGATCCAACCTGTGGTAGTGACGGAGGGAGTGACGCACCCGTCACCACCAGATCCAACCTGTGGTAGTGACGGAGGGAGTGACGCACCCGTCACCACCAGATCCAACCTGTGGTAGTGACGGAGGGAGTGACGCACCCGTCACCACCAGATCCAACCTGTGGTAGTGACGGAGGGAGTGACGCACCCGTCACCACCAGATCCAACCTGTGGTAGTGACGGAGGGAGTGACGCACCCGTCACCACCAGATCCAACCTGTGGTAGTGACGGAGTGACGCACCCGTCACCACCAGATCCAACCTGTGGTAGTGACGGAGGAGGTGACGCACCCGTCACCACCAGATCCAACCTGTGGTAGTGACGGAGGGAGTGACGCACCCGTCACCACCAGATCCAACCTGTGGTAGTGACGGAGGGAGTGACGCACCCGTCACCACCAGATCCAACCTGTGGTAGTGACGGAGTGACGCACCCGTCACCACCAGATCCAACCTGTGGTAGTGACGGAGGAGGTGACGCACCCGTCACCACCAGATCCAACCTGTGGTAGTGACGGAGGGAGTGACGCACCCGTCACCACCAGATCCAACCTGTGGTAGTGACGGAGGGAGTGACGCACCCGTCACCACCAGATCCAACCTGTGGTAGTGACGGAGTGACGCACCCGTCACCACCAGATCCAACCTGTGGTAGTGACGGAGGAGGTGACGCACCCGTCACCACCAGATCCAACCTGTGGTAGTGACGGAGGGAGTGACGCACCCGTCACCACCAGATCCAACCTGTGGTAGTGACGGAGGGAGTGACGCACCCGTCACCACCAGATCCAACCTGTGGTAGTGACGGAGTGACGCACCCGTCACCACCAGATCCAACCTGTGGTAGTGACGGAGGAGGTGACGCACCCGTCACCACCAGATCCAACCTGTGGTAGTGACGGAGGGAGTGACGCACCCGTCACCACCAGATCCAACCTGTGGTAGTGACGGAGGGAGTGAGGCACCCGTCACCACCAGATCCAACCTGTGGTAGTGACGGAGTGACGCACCCGTCACCACCAGATCCAACCTGTGGTAGTGACGGAGGGAGTGACGCACCCGTCACCACCAGATCCAACCTGTGGTAGTGACGGAGTGACGCACCCGTCACCACCAGATCCAACCTGTGGTAGTGACGGAGGGAGTGACGCACCCGTCACCACCAGATCCAACCTATGGTAGTGACGGAGGGAGTGACGCACCCGTCACCACCAGATCCAACCTATGGTAGTGACGGAGGGAGTGACGCACACGTCACCACCAGATCCAACCTATGGTAGTGACGGAGGGAGTGACGCACACGTCACCACCAGATCCAACCTGTGGTAGTGACGGAGGGGGTGACGCACCCGTCACCACCAGATCCAACCTATGGTAGCGACGGAGGGAGTGACGCACCCGTCACCACCAGATCCAACCTATGGTAGCGACGGAGGGAGTGACGCACCCGTCACCACCAGATCCAACCTGTGGTAGTGACGGAGGGAGTGACGCACCCGTCACCACCAGATCTAACCTGTGATAGTGACGGAGGGAGTGACGCACCCGTCACCACCAGATCCAACTTGTGGTAGTGACCGAGGAGGTTACGCACCCGTCACCACCAGATCCAACTTGTGGTAGTGACCGAGGAGGTGACGCACCCGTCACCACCAGATCCAACTTGTGGTAGTGACCGAGGAGGTTACGCACCCGTCACCACCAGATCCAACTTGTGGTAGTGACCGAGGAGGTGACGCACCCGTCACCACCAGATCCAACCTATGGTAGCGACGGAGGGAGTGACGCACCCGTCACCACCAGATCCAACCTATGGTAGCGACGGAGGGAGTGACGCACCCGTCACCACCAGATCCAACCTATGGTAGCGACGGAGGGAGTGACGCACCCGTCACCACCAGATCCAACCTATGGTAGCGACGGAGGGAGTGACGCACCCGTCACCACCAGATCCAACTTGTGGTAGTGACGGAGGGGGTGACGCACCCGTCACCACCAGATCCAACCTATGGTAGTGACGGAGGGAGTGACGCGCCCGTCACCACCAGAACATACAACTTTATTACCCGAGGGTATCAACCCGTCAAAGCACCAGATCAACTCTTATAGCGACAAGCGCACCGTCACACAATAATATGTAAACAGCAGGAGAAGAGTGAGCAAGTCCAAGACCATTGTAGGACAGGGTATACGTCACAAGATCCAACCTAGTAGGAAGGAGGACCGTACCAGATAATCTACTAAGTAGCCTGCAGGATGATGGACTTGTACCCCAGATCTACTAATCCACACTGCTGAAGGTAACTTTACACAGTCCAAGCATGGTGTAGACAGGGAGACCTTGTACCAGGATCCAAGCATGCTGGAAGGTGGACCTTGTATCATGACCGTACCAGCCTGCTGGAAGGTGGACAACTTGTACCAGTGATCTACTAAGTCACAAGTGCGACCAGAGTGCTAGGAAGGTGACTTGTACCAGGTCCAGCCTGCTGGAAGGTGGACCTTGTAATACTCAAGGTCCAGCCTGCTGGAGGTGGACTTGTACCAGGATTACAACAGCCTGTGGAAGGTGGACTTGTACCAGGTCCAGCCTGCTGGAAGGTGGACCTTGTACCAGGTTCAGCCTGCTGGAAGGTGGACCTTGTACCAGGTCCAGCCTGCTGGGAAGGTGGACCTTGTAATCAGGTCCAGCCTGCTGGAAGGTGGACTTGTACCAGGTCAGCCTGCTGGAAGGTGGGACCTTGTACAGGTCAGCCTGCTGGAAGGTGGACCTTGTACAGGTCCAGCCTGCTGGAAGGTGGACCTTGTACAGGTACGCCTGCTGGAAGGTGGACCTTGTACCAGGTCCAGCTGCTGGAAGGTGGACCTTATGTACCAGGTCCAGCCTGCTGGAAAGGTGGACCTTGTACCAGGTCCAGCCTGCTGGAAGGTGGACCTTGTACCAGGTCCAGCTGCTGGAAGGTGGACCTTGTACCAGGTCCAGCCTGCTGGAAGGTGGACCTTGTACAGGTCCAGCCTGCTGGAAGGTGGAACCTTGTACCAGGTCAGCCTGCTGGAAGGTGGACCTTGTACCAGGTCCAGCTGCTGGAAGGTGGACCTTGTACCAGGTCCAGCCTGCTGGAAGGTGGACCTTGTACAGGTCCAGCCTGCTGGAAGGTGGACCTTGTACCAGGTCCAGCCTGCTGGAAGGTGGACCTTGTACCAGGTCCCAGCCTGCTGGAAGTGGGACCTTGTACCAGGTCCAGCCTGCTGGAAGGTGGACCTTGTACCAGGTCCAGCCTGCTGGAAGGTGGACCTTGTACCAGGTCCAGCTGCTGGAAGGTGGACCTTGTACCAGGTCCAGCTGCTGGAATGGTGGACATGTACCAGGTCCAGCCTGTGGAAGGTGGACCTTGTACCAGGTCCAGCCTGCTGGAAGGTGGACCTTGTACCAGGTCCAGCCTGCTGGAAGGTGGACCTTGTACCAGGTCCAAGCCTGCTGGAAGGTGGACCTTGTACCAGGTCCAGCCTGCTGGAAGGTGGACCTTGTACCAGGTCCAGCCTGCTGGAAGGTGGACCTTGTACCAGGTCCAGCTGCTGGAAGGTGGACCTTGTACCAGGTCCAGCCTGCTGGAAGGTGGACCTTGTACGGTCAGCTGCTGGAAGGTGGACCTTGTACCAGGTCCAGCCTGCTGGAAGGTGGTACCTTGTACAGGTCCAGCCTGCTGGAAGGTGGACCTTGTACAGGTCCAGCCTGCTGGAAGGTGGACCTTGTACCAGGTCCAGCCTGCTGGAAGGTGGACCTTGTACCAGGTCCAGCCTGCTGGAAGGTGGACCTTGTACCAGGTCCAGCCTGCTGGAAGGTGGACCTTGTACCAGGTCCAGCCTGCTGGAAGGTGGACTTGTACCAGCCAGCTGCTGGAAGGTGGGACCTTGTACCAGGTCCAGCCTGCTGGAAGGTGGACCTTGTACCAGGTCCAGCCTGCTGGAAGGTGGACCTTGTACCAGGTCCAGCCTGCTGGAAGGTGGACTTGTACCAGGTCCAGCTGCTGGAAGGTGGACCTTGTACCAGGTCCAGCTGCTGGAAGGTGGACCTTGTACCAGGTCAGCCTGCTGGAAGGTGGACCTTGTAACAGGTCCAGCTGCTGGAAGGTGGTACCTTGTACCAGGTCCTAGCCTGCTGGAAGGTGGACCTTGTACTCAGGTCCAGCTGCTGGAAGGTGGACCTTGTACCAGGTCTCAGCCTGCTGGAAGGTGGACCTTGTACAGGTCCAGCCTGCTGGATGGTGGACCTTGTACCAGGTCCAGCTGCTGGAAGGTGGACCTTAGTAACAGGTTCCAGCCTGCTGGAAGGTGGACCTTGTACCAGGTCCGCTGCTGAAGGTGGACCTTGTACAGGTCCAGCTGACTGGAAGGTGGACCTTGTAACAGGTCCAGCTGCTGGAGGTGGACCATTGTACCAGGTCCAGCCTGCTGAAGTGGATCCTTGTACAGGTCCAGCCTGCTGGAAGGTGGACCTTGTACCAGGTCAGCCTGCTGGAAGGTGGACCTTTGTACATGTCAGCCTGCTGGAAGGTGGACCTTTACCAGGTCCAGCCTGCTGGAAGGTGAACTATGTACCAGGTCCTAGCCTGTGGAAGGTGGACCTTGTAACAGGTCCAGCTGCTGGTAAAGGTGGACTTGTAACAGGTCCAGCCTGCTGGAAGGTGGACCTTGTACCAGGTCCAGCTGCTGGAAGGTGGACCTTGTACGGTCCAGCTGTGGAAGGTGGACTTGTACCAGGTCCAGCTGCTGGATGGTGGACCTTGTACAGGTCCAGCCTGCTGGAAGGTGGACTTGTTCCAGGTCCAGCCTGATGGAAGGTGGACCTTGTACCAGGTCCAGCCTGCTGGAAGGTGGACCTTGTACCAGGTCAGCCTGCTGGAAGGTGGACCTTGTACCAGGTCCAGCTGCTGGAAGGTGGACCTTGTACCAGGTCCAGCCTGCTGGAAGGTGGACCTTGTACCAGGTCCAGCCTGCTGGAAGGTGGACCTTGTACCAGGTCCAGCCTGCTGGAAGGTGGACCTTGTACCTGGTCCAGCCTGCTGGAAGGTGGCCTTGTACCAGGTCCAGCCTGCTGGAAGGTGGACCTTGTACCAGGTCCAGCCTGCTGGTAAGGTGGACCTTGTACCAGGTCCAGCCTGCTGGAAGGTGGACCTTGTACCAGGTCCAGCCTGCTGGAAGGTGGACCTTGTACCAGGTCCAGCCTGCTGGAAGGTGGACCTTGTACCAGGTCCAGCCTGCTGGAAGGTGGACCTTGTACCAGGTTCCAGCCTGCTGGAAGGTGGACCTTGTACCAGGTCCAGCCTGCTGGAAGGTGGACCTTGTTACCAGGTCCAGCCTGCTGGAAGGTGGACCTGTACCAGGTCCAGCTGCTGGAAGGTGGACCTTGTACCAGGTCCAGCCTGCTGGAAGGTGGGACCTTGTACCAGGTCCAGCCTGCTGGAAGGTGGACCTTGTACCAGGTCCAGCTGCTGGAAGGTGGACCTTGTACAGGTCCAGCCTGCTGGAAGGTGGACTTGTACCAGGTCCAGCCTGCTGGAAGGTGGACCTTGTACCAGGTCCAGCCTGCTGGAAGGTGGACCTTGTACCAGGTCCAGCCTGCTGGAAGGTGGACCTGGTACCAGGTCCATCCTGCTGGAAGGTGGACCTGGTACCAGGTCCAGCCTGCTGGAAGGTGGACCTGGTACCAGGTCCAGCCTGCTGGAAAGTGGACTGGTACCAGGTCCAGCCTGCTGGAAGGTGGACCTGGTACCAGGTCCAGCCTGCTGGAAGGTGGACCTGGTACTAGGTCCAGCCTGCTGGAAGGTGGACCTGGTACCAGGTCCAGCTTGCTGGAAGGTGGACCTGGTACCAGGGTCCAGCCTGCTGGAAGGTGGACCTGGTACTAGGTCCAGCCTGCTGGAAGGTGGACCTGGTACCAGGTCCAGCCTGCTGGAAGGTGGACCTGGTACTAGGTCCAGCCTGCTGGAAGGTGGACCTGGTACCAGGTCCAGCCTGCTGGAAGGTGGACCTGGTACCAGGTCCAGCCTGCTGGAAGGTGGACCTGGTACTAGGTCCAGCCTGCTGGAAGGTGGACCTGGTACCAGGTCCAGCCTGCTGGAAGGTGGACCTGGTACCAGGTCCAGTCTACCCACAACGAAAAACACTTTCGGCTCCATTTTAGGAGGCAATAAAACCATTATGGAGACATAAATATTTGCTGTGTGCCTGCACACCCACATACACGGATTACTGGAACAGTGTTGTGCAGCAGTGCTGTGCAGCAGTGTTGTGCAGCAGTGTTGTGCAGCAGTGTTGTGCAGCAGTGTTGTGCAGCAGTGTTGTGCAGCAGTGTTGTGCAGCAATGTTGTGCGCAGTGTTGTGCAGCAGTGTTGTGCAGCAGTGTTGTGCAGCAATGTTGTGCAGCAGTGTTGTGCAGCAGTGTTGTGCAGCAGTGTTGTGCAGCAGTGTTGTGCAGCAGTGTTGTGCAGCAGTGTTGTGCAGCATGTTGTGCAGCAGTGTTGTGCAGCAGTGTTGTGCAGCAATGTTGTGCAGCAGTGTTGTGCAGCAGTGTTGTGCAGCAGTGTTGTGCAGCGTGTTGTGCAACAGTGTTGTGCAGCAGTGTTGTGCAGCAATGTTGTGCAGCAGTGTTGTGCAGCAGTGTTGTGCAGCAGTGTTGTGCAGCAGTGTTGTGCAGCAGTGTTGTGCAGCAGTGTTGTGCAGCAGTGTTGTGCAGCAGTGTTGTGCAGCAGTGTTGTGCAGCAGTGTTGTGCAGCAGTGTTGTGCAGCAGTGTTGTGCAGCAGTGTTGTGCAGCAGTGTTGTGCAGCAATGTTGTGCAGCAGTGTTGTGCAGCAGTGTTGTGCAGCAGTGTTGTGCAGCAGTGTTGTGCAGCAGTGTTGTGCAGCAGTGTTGTGCAGCAATGTTGTGCAGCAGTGTTGTGCAGCAGTGTTGTGCAGCAGTGTTGTGCAGCAGTGTTGTGCAGCAATGTTGTGCAGCAGTGTTGTGCAGCAGTGTTGTGCAGCAGTGTTGTGCAGCAGTGTTGTGCCAGCAGTGTTGTGCAGCAGTGTTGTGCAGCAATGTTGTGCAGCAGTGTTGTGCAGCAGTGTTGTGCAGCAATGTTGTGCAGCAGTGTTGTGCAGCAGTGTTGTGCAGCAGTGTTGTGCAGCAGTGTTGTGCAGCAGTGTTGTGCAGCAGTGTTGTGCAGCAGTGCTGTGCAGCAGTGTTGTGCAGCAGTGTTGTGCAGCAGTGCTGTGCAGCAGTGCTGTGCAGCAGTGCTGTGCAGCAGTGTTGTGCAGCAGTGCTGTGCAGCAGTGTTGTGCAGCAGTGTTGTGCAGCAGTGTTGTGCAGCAGTGCTGTGCAGCAGTGTTGTGCAGCAGTGTTGTGCAGCAGTGTTGTGCAGCAGTGCTGTGCAGCAGTGTTGTGCAGCAGTGCTGTGCAGCAGTGTTGTGCAGCAGTGTTGTGCAGCAGTGTTGTGCAGCAATCATGTACAGCAGTGTTGTTCACCAGCAGCGTTGTGCAGCAGCAGCGTTGTGCAGCAGCAGCGTTGTGCAGCAGCAGTGTTGTGCAGCAGCAGTGTTGTACAGCAGCAGTGTTGTACAGCAGCAGTGTTGTACAGCAGCAGTGTTGTACAGCAGCAGTGTTGTACAGCAGCAGTGTTGTACAGCAGCAGTGTTGTACAGCAGCAGCGGTTGTGCAGCAGCAGTGTTGTACAGCAGCAGTGTTGTACAGCAGCAGCGTTGTGCAGCAGCAGTGTTGTACAGCAGCAGCGTTGTGCAGCAGCAGTGTTGTGCAGCAGCAGTGTTGTACAGCAGCAGTGTTGTACAGCAGCAGTGTTGTACAGCAGCAGTGTTGTACAGCAGCAGTGTTGTACAGCAGCAGTGTTGTACAGCAGCAGCGTTGTGCAGCAGCAGTGTTGTACAGCAGCAGTGTTGTACAGCAGCAGCGTTGTACAGCAGCAGTGTTGTACAGCAGCAGCGTTGTGCAGCAGCAGTGTTGTGCAGCAGCAGTGTTGTACAGCAGCAGTGTTGTACAGCAGCAGTGTTGTACAGTAGCAGTGTTGTACAGCAGCAGTGTTGCACAGCAGCAGCGTTGTGCAGCAGCAGTGTTGTACAGCAGCAGTGTTGTACAGCAGCAGCGTTGTACAGCAGCAGTGTTGTACAGCAGCAGTGTTGTGCAGCAGCAGTGTTGTACAGCAGCAGTGTTGTACAGCAGCAGCGTTGTGCAGCAGCAGTGTTGTACAGCAGCAGTGTTGTACAGCAGCAGTGTTGTACAGCAGCAGTGTTGTACAGCAGCAGTGTTGTACAGCAGCAGTGTTGTACAGCAGCAGTGTTGTACAGCAGCAGTGTTGTACAGCAGCAGTGTTGTACAGCAGCAGCGTTGTGCAGCAGCAGTGTTGTACAGCAGCAGTGTTGTACAGCAGCAGCGTTGTGCAGCAGCAGTGTTGTACAGCAGCAGTGTTGTACAGCAGCAGTGTTGTACAGCAGCAGTGTTGTACAGCAGCAGTGTTGTACAGCAGCAGTGTTGTACAGCAGCAGTGTTGTACAGCAGCAGTGTTGTACAGCAGCAGTGTTGTACAGCAGCAGCGTTGTGCAGCAGCAGTGTTGTGCAGCAGCAGTGTTGTACAGCAGCAGTGTTGTACAGCAGCAGTGTTGTACAGCAGCGTGTTGTACAGCAGCAGTGTTGTACAGCAGCAGTGTTGTACAGCAGCAGTGTTGTACAGCAGCAGCGTTGTGCAGCAGCAGTGTTGTACAGCAGCAGCGTTGTGCAGCAGCAGTGTTGTGCAGCAGCAGTGTTGCTCAGCAGCAGTGTTGTACAGCAGCAGTGTTGTACAGCAGCAGTGTTGTACAGCAGCAGTGTTGTACAGCAGCAGTGTTGTACAGCAGCAGTGTTGTACAGCAGCAGCGTTGTGCAGCAGCAGTGTTGTACAGCAGCAGCGTTGTACAGCAGCAGTGTTGTACAGCAGCAGCGTTGTACAGCAGCAGCGTTGTGCAGCAGCAGTGTTGTACAGCAGCAGTGTTGTACAGCAGCAGTGTTGTACAGCAGCAGTGTTGTACAGCAGCAGTGTTGTACAGCAGCAGTGTTGTACAGCAGCAGTGTTGTACAGCAGCAGTGTTGTACAGCAGCAGCGTTGTGCAGCAGCAGTGTTGTACAGCAGCAGTGTTGTACAGCAGCAGCGTTGTGCAGCAGCAGTGTTGTACAGCAGCAGCGTTGTGCAGCAGCAGTGTTGTGCAGCAGCAATGTTGTACAGCAGCAGTGTTGTACAGCAGCAGTGTTGTACAGCAGCAGTGTTGTACAGCAGCAGTGTTGTACAGCAGCAGTGTTGTACAGCAGCAGCGTTGTGCAGCAGCAGTGTTGTACAGCAGCAGTGTTGTACAGCAGCAGTGTTGTACAGCAGCAGTGTTGTACAGCAGCAGTGTTGTACAGCAGCAGTGTCGTACAGCAGCAGTGTTGTACAGCAGCAGTGTTGTACAGCAGCAGTGTTGTACAGCAGCAGTGTTGTACAGCAGCAGTGTTGTGCAGCAGCAGTGTTGTACAGCAGCAGTGTTGTACAGCAGCAGTGTTGTACAGCAGCAGCGTTGTACAGCAGCAGCGTTGTGCAGCAGCAGTGTTGTACAGCAGCAGTGTTGTACAGCAGCAGTGTTGTACAGCAGCAGTGTTGTACAGCAGCAGTGTTGTACAGCAGCAGTGTTGTGCAGCAGCAGTGTTGTACAGCAGCAGTGTTGTACAGCAGCAGTGTTGTACAGCAGCAGTGTTGTACAGCAGCAGCGTTGTGCAGCAGCAGTGTTGTACAGCAGCAGCGTTGTGCAGCAGCAGTGTTGTACAGCCAGCAGTGTTGTACAGCAGCAGTGTTGTACAGCAGCAGTGTTGTACAGCAGCAGTGTTGTACAGCAGCAGTGTTGTGCAGCAGCAGTGTTGTTGCAGCAGCAGTGTTGTGCAGCACAGTCAGTGTTGTACAGCAGCAGTGTTGTACAGCAGCAGTGTTGTGCAGCAGCAGCGTTGTGCAGCAGCAGTGTTGTACAGCAGCAGTGTTGTACAGCAGCAGCGTTGTTGCAGCAGCAGTGTTGTACAGCAGCGTGTTGTACAGCAGCAGTGTTGTACAGCAGCAGCGTTGTGCAGCAGCAGTGTTGTACAGCAGCAGTGTTGTACAGCAGCAGTGTTGTACAGCAGCAGTGTTGTACAGCAGCAGTGTTGTACAGCAGCAGTGTTGTACAGCAGCAGTGTTGTACAGCAGCAGTGTTGTGCAGCAGCAGTGTTGTACAGCAGCAGTGTTGTACAGCAGCAGTGTTGTACAGCAGCAGTGTTGTACAGCAGCAGTGTTGTGCAGCAGCAGTGTTGTACAGCAGCAGTGTTGTACAGCAGCAGCGTTGTGCAGCAGCAGTGTTGTACAGCAGCAGTGTTGTACAGCAGCAGCGTTGTACAGCAGTGTTGTGCAGCAGCAGTGTTGTACAGCAGCAGTGTTGTGCAGCAGCAGTGTTGTGCAGCAGCAGTGTTGTGCAGCAGCAGTGTTGTACAGCAGTGTTGTGCAGCAGCAGTGTTGTACAGCAGCAGTGTTGTACAGCAGCAGCGTTGTGCAGCAGCAGTGTTGTGCAGCAGCAGTGTTGTACAGCAGCAGTGTTGTACAGCAGCAGTGTTGTACAGCAGCAGTGTTGTGCAGCAGCAGTGTTGTACAGCAGCAGTGTTGTACAGCAGCAGTGTTGTACAGCAGCAGTGTTGTACAGCAGCAGTGTTGTGCAGCAGCAGTGTTGTACAGCAGCAGTGTTGTACAGCAGCAGCGTTGTGCAGCAGCAGTGTTGTACAGCAGCAGTGTTGTACAGCAGCAGCGTTGTACAGCAGTGTTGTACAGCAGCAGTGTTGTACAGCAGCAGTGTTGTACAGCAGCAGTGTTGTGCAGCAGCAGTGTTGTACAGCAGCAGTGTTGTACAGCAGTGTTGTGCAGCAGCAGTGTTGTACAGCAGCAGTGTTGTACAGCAGCAGCGTTGTGCAGCAGCAGTGTTGTACAGCAGCAGTGTTGTACAGCAGCAGCGTTGTACAGCAGTGTTGTGCAGCAGCAGTGTTGTACAGCAGCAGTGTTGTACAGCAGCAGTGTTGTGCAGCAGCAGTGTTGTGCAGTTGTTCAGCTCCACACTTTCCTACTGCCTCGACTGCTGAACCTCACCATAATACAGAGAGTTCTACTAGACAGCAATTCTTACTGAATAATAATAATAATAATAATTAATAAATAAATTTCTACAAGTACACGATACAACTTATACTGACCTAGCTGACATCACTGACAAGCTATATAGAAAACGTCTAGTTATGCACAGCATTTCGGGCAAATTAGATTAACTTTCTCCCCAGGATGCGACCCACACCAGTCGACTAACATCCAGGTACCTACTTATTGCTAAGTGAACACGGACTCTTATAATTACTGAAGACTCAGCCGTAAGATACATTAGTTATTCTTCCTTTATGCCCATCACCTCCCAACAATAATATCCCTCCCTACGTCTATGTGCCGGATTAACCAGGCTGTGATGGATATATGGGCCTGCAGGAGCATGAGCCTGGTTGACCAGGCAAGTACCACAAACCTGGCCCAGGGTCGGAGAGTAGGAAAACTTTCGATATCAATCAAAGGTATATCACAGATCTATCCCTTCCTTCTCTCCTCCATTAATGCTCACCCATCCTTCTCTCTTTTCCATTCCCTATGTCCACATCGTCCCCCCCCCCCAGCTATGTATGAGCTCCTCCTCCTCCTCCTAAATCAACTTTATTCAATTAAAGCACAATCAGATGTAGTGAAGGTTGGTGGGAGGGAGGGAGGTATGCAGGTGCTGGAGGGGTTACCTGTAGTCGGAGATCACCGCCCTCGCGGCCTGGTCCCAGACCAGGCCTCCTGGTCTGATCAATCAGGCTGCTAGTGCCCACCGCCCGCAGCCCCAAGTACGTACCACAGCCCAGCTGATCAGAAAATGATTTCAGAGATTTGTCGAGTTCTTTCCGGAAGACAGCCAGGAGTTAGTTGGTAATCCCCCTTATGCATGGACGGCACTGAAGAGTCATGGTCCCTTTATATATATTGAATTCTCTTTCAGTGTATTCATTACTCTACTGCTTTTCAACAGAGGTAGCTTGCACTGTCTGCCAAGCTTCTTATATTCATAAGTAGAAATTTTGGTGTGCAGGTCTGGGATCGACCATTCCAGTATCTTCCTGATGTAGATTATTCATCTTTTTCGTCTACGTTCTATGAAGTAGAGTTCGAGAGACTTCAAGTGCTCTCAGTATTTAGATGCTTGACTGAGTTTATACGAGCTGTCAAGGTTCTCTGTACACTTTCCAGTTTTGCGATTTCGCTGCCTTGAAGGATGCAGTTAATACACAGCAATATTCCTGCCTAGAGAAAACGAGTGACCTGAAGTGGTACCACTGGTCTGGCATTTATTGTTTTGAAAGTTCTATTATCCTTACATCGGTTGTTCCTGTAGTTGCAATAAGAACATTGTTGAGCCCCTTGAATGTGAGATCGTCTGACATTATCACTCCCAGGTCTCTCGCATTAGTCTTATTCTGTATTGTTTCAAATTTGTCTTGTACTCCGATCCTGTTTTCATTTCCTCAGTATTTCCGTAACTTAGTAACCGAAATTTGTCCTCATGGAACATCATATTGTTGCCGGTGGCTCACTGGAATATGTACCTTTGATGAGTTCCCAGAGTTGTTTTCAGGCCACGCCCGTTTGTTGTGTTTTCGTTGCATGTCACTCTCATACAGATTCTAGTAACGTCTGCAAAGGATGATACAACGCTGTGGTTCATATCCCTGTCTATCTCAGATATAAGACTGAGAAAGAAGTGGGGAACAGAGCTTCACTGTAGCCGCCTCTGATTTCACTCTGTTTACTATTACTTTTGGGTTCTATTAGTCCTAAAGTTAAATCACCACAGGCCCTCTTTTCCTGTTTTTTTTTTCTTTATGTGCATTTTGTGAGCACTTACCCCATGGCCACTTTTGTCAAAGGCTTTTGCAAAATCTGTGTACACTACATCCGTATCCAAGACCATGTCACAGTGGTCCAGCAACTGTGAGAGGCAGGATCTTGTTCTGTACCCCTATTGACCTGAGTTATGCAACTGCTGTGATTCCAGATTCCATGTGATTGGCAATCTTGATTCTTATAAACGTCTAAAACAACTTGCTAAACTGGGACGTTAGGGCTACCAGTCTATGGTATTTTTTCAAATGCTTTTCTGCCAACTTTGTGGAGTGGGTCTAAATCAGTGATTTTTAAAATCTATGGGATATAGAATATTTAAGACACGTGATAATGACTCCTTGCGATTCTTAATGAATATGGAGTTGCAGTAGTCTGGGCCTGGTGCCGAGTGCAAGGGCGTACAATCAACAGCGTCTTCCAAGTCAAGTGAGGCTAGAGTTATAGCAGAGATAATGGAGATGTCTGCAGCATTTTGTGACTCATGAAGAACTCGCTAAGCTTATCAATCTTTAGGCTGGTTAGTGGTTCACTGAACACTGCGTTGTACTGGGAGTAAAGTATTTCCCTCATCTTTGTGTTATCGACACTGTATGTTTAATCTTCTTTAATCAAAGGCCCCGACCGTCTTTGCCCTGAATTTTGCACATGAGAAGATGTATTTTGGGCTTCTCTCTTTTGTAAGGGGTTTACAGGTGCGTGTTGTCTTAAGCCCAATGGAAGGCTTTATTTATATCCTCTTGAAAATTCACAGTTAGATTCTGGTGTCAGCAAAGGATGTTACGGTGCTATAATTTATTGTCTTGTCTATGTTGAGCATAAGAATGAGAAAGAAGTGGGGCGAGTACTGTACCTTGAGGAGCACAGCTCTTCACTGTGGCGCCCTCAGACTTCATACTGTTTACAACCTTTATATGTGAATTTACACTGTGATAAACCTGAGTTTTTCTAAATATTACTTGATCTCGAGTTAGAAGTGCTTTCTAGAATTCACATGAGGTACATGGATGTCCCGTAGCAAGGTTGGTAACGCATTCAGCTCGTACACTGATGTCCGTGGTTCGATCCCCGGTACGGATGGAAACATTTGGCCGTGTTTCCTTAAGACACCTACTGTCCCTGTTCACTTGGCAGTAAGTAGGTACCTGGGTGTTAGTCGACTGGTGTGGGTCGCATCCTGGGGGGACAAGACGGAAGGCCCACAATGAAAATAAGACAGACATTTCTCTGTAACCGAGACCTTGTCTCGGTTACAGAGATCTGGTAGCACAAACTCTCGCTTCACACGCTAAATGTCCGGGTTCGATTCCCGGCAAGGGTGGAAACACTGGGCGTGTTTCCTTACATCGGTTGTCCCTGTTCACCCATCAGTATAATGGGTACCTGGGTGTTAGTCGACTGGTGTGGGTCGCATCCTGGTACAAAACTGACCTAATCTGCCCTAAATGCTCTGCATAACAAGCGGCTTTCTATATAGTAGTATGTCACTGATGTCAGCTACACATGTATTACATGTACTTGTAGAAATAAAGATATTATTATTATTATTATTATTTTTATCGTCAGTTGTAGACTGGACTGGTTGTAGCAAACTCTTTCAAGAACCATTAATTCAAACAACTTGTTATAATTGTTGAGAAATGGCTTTACCAACTAAGATATAATTTATAAATATAAATATAGGGAACACTTAGCTGATAAAAGACAGCAAATCGTCTACACAGCCGCCCCTGCAGACGAGGTCTTGAAAAGCTGTCGAAGTCATCTCTCAACGGGCTGTCAAGAGTTATAATTTGTAAGATTATAAATTACCCCTAAGGGGTGTTATGTCAGCATATTTCATTCACTGATGGCTGAAAAACTTACTTGTGTGGACTCAAAAGTCCGCACCTTACTGCCGACTATAGGTTGATTACAAACTCCTTGCGACACAAGAACTGCGCAGTCCCCCGTACTACAAGAAATTCGTAACCTACCTTGCTCTTGTAGCATGAGCTATGGTGTTCTTCACACCTTCGACAGGTATCGGTGACTTGATAAAAGCTGAAGTGTCCTTGGATGTCCACGTCTTCCATAGTCTAGGAATATGCACACTGGTACACTATGTTCCACAAGATTTGTCTTTATTGTTCACAATCTTATCACTAAAGAAGCTGATCACACTTCTCTTAAGTGTTTATTGTGTTTTATGAGACACTTTGTTCACACTAACACACAGATCGCTCTTTGTTGGTTATCCTGGCGTCAGTGTCACTCTCAGTAGAGTCAAAAGTAATCTGAAAACGCCACAGCACCCCACGCCGTTACTGCCCTAGCACAAAGAAAAAGCTGACCTAGTACTTTTGCTTCCTTGCCACTTCCTCGATAAAGCAAAGCAGAATGCTTGATTCTTGCTGTCTTAAGCATAGACAACAATGTCCACTATCTTTACCATGGTAATAAAGTGGGAGCAGGATTTTCCTTGTCCTGCTAAAGTAAGAGATGAACTGTCTTTTATTAAACTACACTTTGCAACACTGCAAGGAGCGTCGGTCGAAGCGGCCACGTCCCATACTCATACTGCATCTGCTATCAATTACTCGCTGTAGCAGTAAACAAGACATTTGCCCCTTCTGAGAGGGCTGGGCCCCTCAGGGCTGAAAGGGGCTGAAGGGGGCTGATACCCCCCTCCTGGAGAAAATTTCTCCACAATAATCATACACAACATTTGTAGCCCTACACCAGCGAACTAGTAAGAGTGAGGGGGGAAGGCTAGAGTGAAGGGGGGAGGCTAGAGTGAAGGGGGAGGCTAGAGTGAAGGGGGAGGCTAGAGTGAAGGGGGAAGCTAGAGTGAAGGGGGGAGGCTAGAGTGACAGGGGGAGGCTAGAGTGACGGAGGGAGGCTAGAGTGAAGGGGAGGAGGCTAGAGTGATAGGGGGAGACTAGAGATTGAGAGAAGGGGAGGGGGGGATATAAACGCAACAATGGATGACTGTGTTAGTGAGATGGTCGGTGTCAGTATAAAGTGTGAACCTTCCCAGAAGCTCTCCCTCCCCTCTCCATCAGTCTTCTTCCCCTCCCACCTCCTCCTGGGCTAGAGGAATATGGGACCCCACACGTTTGAACTGCGTGCGGCCAGCAGTAACAGCAAGAATGATAAGGCCCTGATCCACCCAAAGGTTTGACTGAGGACCGGGCCGAGGAAAGGAGGCATATACCTCCGAACAACCTCCAGGTGGAGCCCAGGGAGAGGGTAAGTTAGGTAAGGTTAACCCCTCTCGTGTGCCCTAAGTACACTATGGAGGAGGAGCTTGGACATGGGTGAAATTCCAGTCACTTAAAACAACGGATATAGCCCCACTCCATAAAGGTGGCAGCAAAGCATTAGCTAAGAACTATAGACCAATAGCTCTGACGTCCCACATCATAAAAATCTTTGAAAGAGTGCTAAGAAGCAGGATTGCAAATCACCTGGATTCCCAAAATCTGCACAATCCAGGGCAACATGGGTTCAGGGCAGGTCGCTCCTGCCTCTCACAACTACTGGATCATTATGACATGGCCTTGGATGCACTGGAAGAAAATCAGAATGCAGATGTAATATACACAGACTTTGCAAAAGCATTTAACAAATGCGATCATGGCGTAATAGCCATAAAATACGTGCTAAAGGAATAACTGGGAAAGTGGGGAGATGGATCTTCAACTTCCTAACAAATCGAACACAAAGAGTAGTGGTCAACAGAGTTAAATCGGAGGCTGCCATAGTGAAGAGCTCTGTTCCACAAGGCACAGTACTCGCCCCCATCTTATTCCTTATCCTCATATCAGACATAAACAGAGATATACACCACAGCACCGTATCATCCTTTGCGGATGATACTAGGATCTGCATGAGGCTGTCATCTGCTGAGGACGCGGTTAACTTCCAAGAAGATATAAACAAAGTTTTCCAGTGGGCAACGGTAAACAATATGATGTTCAATGAGGACAAATTCCAACTACTCCGTTATGGAAAACTGGAGGAGATAATAACTAGAACAGAGTATACTACTGACTCCGGCCATACAATAGAGCGGAAAAATAATGTAAGGGACCTGGGAGTAGTAATGTCTGAGGATCTCACTTTCAAGGATCACAACAGTGCCACGATCGCACGTGCAAAGAAAATGATAGGATGGATAATGAGAGATGCCAAGCCCATGATGATCCTTTTCAAATCACTTGTTCTCTCTAGGCTGGAATACTGCTGTACATTAACATCTCCATTCAAAGCAGGTGAAATTGCAGATCTAGAGAGTGTACAGAGATCCTTTACTGCACGTATAAGTTCTGTCAAGCACCTTAACTACTGGGAACGCTTGGAAGCACTTGACTTGTACTCGTTGGAACGCAGGAGGGAGAGATATATCATAATCTACACTTGGAAAATCTTGGAAGGAATGGTCCCAAATCTGCACACAGAAATCACTCCCTACGAAAGTAAAAGACTGGGCAGGCGATGCAAAATCCCCCCAATTAAAAGTAGGGGCGCAGTTGGTACACTATGGGAAAACACCATAAGTGTCCGGGGCCCAAAACTGTTCAACAGCCTCCCATCAAGCATTAGGGGAATTGCCAATAAACCCCTGGCTGCCTTCAAGAGAGAGCTGGACAGATACCTAAAGTCAGTGCCGGATCAGCCGGGCTGTGGCTCGTACGTTGGACTGCGTGCGGCCAGCAGTAACAGCCTAGTTGATCAGGCCCTGATCCATCGGGAGGCCTGGTCATGGACCGGGCCGCGGGGGCGTTGATCCCCGGAATAACCTCCAGGTAACCTCCAGGTAACATAAAGTAACCTATGTTTCAGTATACTTACCAGACAACAACAATGTAACAAACTTCTCAGAGCATCAGTATCCCTACAAACACTGTTCCAGTGAAATACATGATTGTACAACTTTAGCGGCATAAGTCAAGTTAGCTAAATAAAGAACTGCTTTCGAGAACCATAAATAATACTACTGTAACAACATAATACAGAACTTAGGCTTGATCCAGTTTGGAGTATGTAGCGCCAGCATGGAGCCCTTGGTCAAGCATACGAGTATAAAGAAACCTTAGAGAGTCCCAAATTTACAACGAGGTTCATGATGAAGCTGTGAGGAACAGACTACACAAGGAGATTCTTAAGACAATGAAGCTAACAACACTAAGAGTGGATCATGAGGGACCAGACAGAGTGGCGGGACCGTGGAAACATATATGGAGCATAACTAGCGTTCCATATTGTATTATTATTACAGTATTATAATCATGGGGAAGCGCCTAGCCTGTAGGATTATACAGCGCCTGTGGGGGGGGGGGGATTGGAGGGCATTCAGGCTTAATTCAGGAACTGGAGCACAGATACAATTCGCTAGATCAAGAGCCCCTCACCATTGAGGGGTCCCATATTGTAACGCCTAAGTACTGTGTAAACTACCCTCTCATGTTTCTGTGTGTAAACAGACTGGCAGCTGTAGGGTCTGTGTCCCAGTATCTCGTTGGCCGGCGGCAGACTGAATTAGTTACTGAGCTTGGCCTATGACTGGGCTGAATAGCACATTCTCTCTAAACTCATGACAGGTATAAGGTACATGCTTTGCCTTTCCTTGTAGCAGTGTGAAATATCAACTAGTATGTTCCACGTGGGGATTTTTCCCTTGAGAATATTTTCTCTACGAGATAGCTAGGTCTGGATAAGAAGCTAGTAGAGAAGAACTTACAGTTAGAGAAGAAAGAGTGCAGGCCAGGGAGGACCTGTGAGCACTGAAGGAGCACATCAAAGCTGGGCTTTTATCGTGGGGTGGATGGTCTGCCTTAGGCTAGCTATAGTGAAGAGAGTCCCACGATATTAGTGAGTACTCCTTATATTATCTTGAATTAGCCCACACTCAAATAATATTTCCGTGCTTTTTAATAATAATATCTTTATTTCTACTTTTTAATAATGATATCTTTATTTCTACAAGTACATGTACAAGGTATACAGTCCTAGCTGACATCAATGACATACTGCTATATAGAAAGCCTCTTGTTATTCAGAGCATTTCGAGCAAATTTCGCCAATTTTGTCCCAGGATGCGACTCATACCAGTCGACACCCTTCATACATATAGTAACCAGGTATTTTTGCTGAGTATTAAGGGACCACTGGTTACTCTGCAGATATACTTCAACTACCACGTATAAGTATATATGCTCATCATGTGTTTTTATATCTCCTGATGGAAGGTATAAACAATAGTTGACCAGGGTCATTTAAGATCCCCACAGATAACTATGTATGAGAACAGTGAAAGTGAAAGTATAGTGTATCGCTATTGTTGTTCGGTATATATCATGTCAGGAGTGGTGGCTTCCTGTCGACAATTTATTATATGTGACTGTACCACCATTAATGCGATCCAGTTTAACTCTTAATGAGATCATATTGACAAGTGTATATTGCTGTAAGGACGTACCCATGTCCGATCTCTATCACGCTCTCAGAAATACAGTCGTGTGAGATTACAAGTATTTAGAGATGCACTTGTTAGTCGATCTCATGAGGTTGGTAACAGGCAGGAATATGAACATATATCACCGAATTATAAATCTTCACTACTAGCCCACAATGTATCATCTGCTAGGTTCGATACACAGTGCCACTTTTATATGTTCGTTAAACACACAACCATTATACCTTTACTTTATGTATAGTTGTTGTATCACCAATATAAAAATATAGATTAGTTAAGATACCTTCTTTACCCACCAGCATTACCTTCTGCTTAATTATCCAGCAGGATTACCTAATTACCATACACATGGGAACAGCTCCCTAGTATGCTAATTAGGTATTGCTTGGGTATATAAGGGAGGGATAACACGCAAGAATATAAATATATAACGTTAGCAACAAATAAAACATGTTTATACTAACATAAGTATGGGAATCACCAGACGAGCCTGGTCCGTGGCCGGGCTCCGGGAGCAGAAATGTCATGTGGGTTTTCGGGAAGTATGGGAAGCACCAACAGCCGACCTGTCTCTCTCTGCTGCCTAACTACGACTGACCCATAGTGCCTATGGGTGAGGGTGTTTGAAATCCTGCTATGGTCAGCAGCAATATGAATACAGTCAATGATTCACACAGATGGTTGGTAGTGAGTCATCTACTGGTACACTGGTTACTGGTAACTGGTTACTAGGAACTGGTACTACTACTGAGAGAAAGAGTCTGGGAGTTCATCTAAGGTATAAAGGCAGGGTGGGAACTAATACAAGTTCATACGGACCAATACTAACTCTTAGCCATCAGGGCATTGGAGCTCCAAGTACTTGGAGCAAACACCCTCTGGGCTTTCTCATTCAGTCCTCTTTTCACTACGACTATTAGAAAATAATTTTCACTGAAATGGTGTCCTACATTGGACTACCTGGAGGTCATTCCGGGGATCAACGCCCCCGCGGCCCGGTCCACGACCAGGCCTCCCGGTGGATCAGGGCCTGATCAACGAGGCTGTTACTGCTGGCCGCACGCAATCCAACGTACGAACCACAGCCCGGCTGATCCGGCACCGTCTTTAGGTATCTGTCCAGCTCCCTCTTGAAGACAACCAGGGGTCTTCCCGTAATGCCCCTTATTGCTGGTGGGAGGCTGTTGAACAGTCTTGGGCCCCGGACACTTATGTGTTTTCTCTTAGTGTACCAGTGACGCCCCTGCTTTTCACTAGGGGTATCTTGTATTGCCTGCCAAGTCTTTTCCTTTCGTATGGAGTGATTGCTGTGTGCATATTAAGGACCAGCTGAACAAATACCAGATAACAAAGGCGTTCACACGTCAGTTTAACCCCTACAAGACACTGGAGCCCAGTAGATCACCACTCTCTGATAGGTCCTGCAGCTGCCCACACCAAACATGATCTTGCTTTCTAGCCCAGACTTGAGAAGGCGGTGCGGAAAGGTTTCATCACACACTGCAAACACTACGATCTCGCACACCTACATTCTCATACGGCGGCAAATATATCACCTTACATTTACCTTTAACGAGTTCCGAGAGTTTTGCTACTCCCAGAGCTCAGCCATAGGCCCAAGCTCGTCTGATGTTTACCTGGTCAGCCAAGTTGTTGCTGCTGGTTGCCCGCTAACCTACATATCCATCACAGCCTGGTTGTATACTTGTATGTATTCACTTGCTTTCTCACAAATATTATCAACATTTCTGAAAGAGTTTTAAGAAACAAGATTGGTAAACACGTTGATCCAAAAGAGTTGCACAACCAGGACAACACCGGCTCAGAGCAGGTCGCTCCTGCCTCTCACGGCTGCTGGACCATTACGTCGTGGTCTTGCATGAGCAGGAAGGCAAATAAAACGCAGATGTATTATACACAGGCTTTACAAAAGTCGCCGACAAGTGTGATCATGGTGCAATAGCACACAAAATAGGAGCAAAAGGAATAACTGGAAAATCGGATAGATATTTAATTGTCTAATAAATCTGGTGCACAGACTAACAGTTAAAGCAAAATCTGAGGATGCCACCGTGGAAACCTCTGGTACTCTGAGCACAGTATTCACCACTGTGTTCATTCTTATATCCGATACAGAGACATAACACTATATCATCCTTTACTGACGATACTGGAATTTATAGGTGTCACCCACGAAGGACACGACACGTCTCCAAGGTGATATAAACCAAGTCTTACAGTGGACCACACAATGTGAGGTTCACCCAAGACAACTTTAATATGCTATGGAAAAAGTAAATAATTCAAAACCGAAATAGAAAAGAAATTTGGGGTAGTCAGTGGAGTGGAGGAGGAATACAAGGGAGTCAGGAGTGATATTATCTCATTCAACATTCAAG
>NC_069402.1:103746498-103761501 GCF_026875155.1 Cherax quadricarinatus
GATTCTCGGGACAGAAACAGTGCAGAACAGGATCCTCAAAGAGAAACCACGGTTGAAATACTGGGAAGAGTACAAGAGGGTGCTCCTAGACAGAGACAGAACACAAACAGAACAACAGCAGCTGAGGGAGAGGACAAAAAAGCGAAAGGAGCTAGGAAAGGAGACAAGGATGGAACCAGCAGAGGTCAATCAGAGCAGAACAGAGCAGCAAGGGCAAGCACACACACAACTATCCTCAGAACCCCACAACCTATCACACCATCCCAACACAAACTACAATCCATACCCACAGCTTCCACCCAACACCCAGCTATAGAATCCCACAGTATGCTACCAAGTCTCCCACCCTCACAGGCCCCACAAACCACAGTGTTGGAAAGGAAACTGAAGGTATGGTACACAAATGCTGATGGAATAACAAATAAGTGGGAGGAGTGGCACGAAAGAGTCAAAGAGGCATCACCGGACATCATAGCTCTCACAGAAACCAAGCTTACAGATATGATAACAGATGCCATCTTTTCAACAGGATACCAGACCTGAGGAAAGACAGAGGGAACAGGGGGGTGGAGGAGTGGCACTGCTGATCAAAAACCGATGGAATTTTGATGAGCTGGAGAGAGGAGACAGCGGAGAAGCAAGTGATTACATAGTGGGAACGCTTCACTCTGGAGGTCCCAAGGTGGTAATTGCAGTGATGTATAACCCACCACAGAACAGCAGGAGGCCAAGGCAAGAGTATGATGAGAGCACTAGAGCGATGATTAACACACTGGCTGCAGTGGCCAGAAGAGCTCATGCATGCAGGGCAAAGCTCCTGATCATGGGTGACTTTAACCACAAGGAGATCGATTGGGGGAACTTGGAGCCACATGGGGCCAAGATACATGGAGGGCTAAGATGATGGAGGTGGTACTGGAAAACTTCATGTACCAACATGTAAGGGACACTACAAGAGAGAGAGGAGAGGATGAACCAGCAAAACTGGACTTAGTATTCACCTTGAGTAGTGCAGATATTGAAGACATCACATATAAAAGACCCCTTGGGGCCAGCGATCATGTGGTTTTAAGCTTCGAATACACAGCAGAGCTACAAGTGGAGGGGAAAGCAGGAAGGCCAGGACGAATGAAGCCAAATTACAAGAGAGGGGACTACACGGGAATGAGGAACTTCCTGAACGGGGTTCAGTGGGACAGAGAACTGGCAGGGAAGCAAGTTAATGAGATGATGGAATATGTAGCAACAATGTGCAAGGAGGCTGAGGAGAGGTTTGTACCCAAGGGTAACAGGAATAATGAAAAAGCCAGGACGAGCCCATGGTTCACCCAAAGGTGCAGGGAGGCAAAAACCAAGTGTGCTAGGGAATGGAAGAAATATAGAAGGCAAAGAACCCAGGAGAGTAAGGAGAGCAGTCGTAGAGCCAGAAATGAATATGCACAGATAAGAAGGGAGGCCCAACGACAATATGAAAACGACATAGCAGCGAAAGCCAAATCTGACCCGAAAACTGTTATACAGCCACATCAGGAGGAAAACAACAGTCAAGGACCAGGTAATAAGGCTAAGGAAGGAAGGGGGAGAGACAACAAGAAATGACCGTGAAGTATGTGAGGAACTCAACGAGATTCAAAGAAGTGCTCACAGAGACAGAAGGGGCTCCAGAAAGACGGAGAGGTGGGAGCACACCACCAAGTGCTGGACACAGTACACACAACCGAGGAAGAAGTGAAGAAGCTTCTGAGTGAGCTAGATACCTCAAAGGCAATGGGGCCAGATAACATCTCTTCATGGGTCCTGAGAGAGGGAGCAGAGGTGCTATGTGTACCCCTAACAACAATATTCAATACATCTATCGAAACAGGGAGATTGCCTGAGGCATGGAAGACAGCAAATGTAGTCCCAATCTTTAAAAAAGGAGACAGACATGTAGCAGCACTAAACTACAGACCAGTGTCACTGACATGTATAGTATGCAAAGTCATGGAGAAGATTATCAGGAGAAGAGTGGTAGAACACCTAGAAAGGAATGGTCTCATCAACAGCAGCCAACATGGTTTCAGGGACGGGAAATCCTGTGTCACAAACCTACTGCAGTTCTATGACATGGTGACAGCAGTAAGACAAGAGAGAGAGGGATGGGTGGATTGCATTTTCTTGGACTGCAAGAAGGTGTCTGACACAGTTCCACACAAGAGATTAGTGCAAAAACTGGAGGACCAAGCAGGGATAACAGGGAAGGCACTACAGTGGATCAGGGAATACTTGTGAGGAAGACAGTAGCGAGTCATGGTACGTGCCGAGGTGTCAGAGTGGGCACCTGTAACCAGTGGGGTCCCACAGGGGTCAGTCCTAGGACCAGTGCTGTTTCTGGTATTTGTGAACAACATGACGGAAGGAATAGACTCCGAAGTGTCCCTGTTTGCAGATGACGTGAAGTTGATGAGAATTCATTCAATCGAAGACCAGACAGAACTACAAAGGGATCTGGACAGGCTGCAGACCTGGTCCAGCAATTGGCTCCTGGAGTTAAACCCCACCAAGTGCAAAGTCATGAAGATTGAAGAAGGGCAAAGAAGACCGCAGACGGAGTACAGTCTAGGGGGCCAGAGACTACAAACCTCACTCAAGGAAAAAAGATCTTGGGGTGAGTATAACACCAGGCACGTCTCCTGAAGCGCACATCAACCAAATAACGGCTGCAGCATATGGGCGCCTAGCAAACCTCAGAACAGCATTCCGACATCTCAATAAGGAATCGTTCAGGACCCTGTACACCGTGTACTTTAGGCCCATATTGGAGTACGCGGCACCAGTTTGGAACCCACACTTAGCCAAGCATGTAAATAAACTAGAGAATGTGCAAAGGTTTGCAACAAGACTAGTCCCAGAGCTAAGAGGTATGTCCTACGAGGAGAGCTTAAGGGAAATCAACCTGACGACACTGGAGGACAGGAGAGATAGGGGGGACATGATAGGGGGGACATACAAAATACTGAGAGGAATTGACAAGGTGGACAAAGACAGGATGTTCCAGAGATGGGACACAGCAACAAGGGGACACAGTTGGAAGTTGAAGACAGAGATGAATCACAGGGATGTTAGGAAGTATTTCTTCAGCCACAGACTTGTCAGGAAGTAGAATAGTTTGGGAAGCGATGTAGTGGAGGCAGGATCCATACAAGCTTTAAGCAGAGGTATGATAAAGCTCAAGGTTCAGGGAGAGTGACCTAGTAGCGACCAGTGAAGAGGCGGGGCCAGGAGCTTGGACTTGACCCCTGCAACCTCAACTAAACTTAGAGTACACACACACACAAACGCTTCTGTCTACCTGTAACACTAAAGTTTCATTCAACCGAGGGTTCATTCTGTATCCAATATCCAACGTGCAGGCTTCACCTACTGCGTAAGGTACTAGACAGCTACTGGGCCTCCCTTCGCTCTTCAGTCCAGGTACCACCTACCTGATGACGGTAGAGCCAGGAAACTACACCGTGGGTGGTGGTGGTGGTAGTGTGAAACACCAAAGAAGTCTTAGCGCACTCTTACTACCTGGTACACACCACCACCATTCCCAAACACTTCTTCCACCACCACCCAATAACACGCACACCTCCAATACCTCCCCCCCCCCGTCATCATCAATATGGCACACGTGTTATGTCTCAATCTACTTTGGAAAGACGTGGGAGCGACAGGGATAGTTATGAGGGGAAGATAGAGAAAGTAATCTTGAACAAAGAGAGAGAGAGAGAGAGAAAGAGAGGGGGGGAAGGGCTCACTATTTTCATGTAAAGACACTCTTCTCCCATAAAGAAATTTTATTTTTCTTGTACTAGCTTTTTTTCTCTCTCTCTCTCTCTCTCTCTCTCTCTCTCTCTATCTATCTATCTCTTTTTGACACTACCTTTAATGAGTTTCCAGAGTCTACTACTCCCCGAGCCAGGCCATGGTCTGAACATCAACTAGGCTGCCGTCTGAGTTTACTGTCTTTGAAACACTTATATTTCGTACCAGATCATCATTGTGAATATAAAGTCAAAGTGTATTTTCTATTCTTGTCGGCTCCACTATCTGTTGGCTTAAGGAGAAATTATTACGAGGCCTAATGCTTCATTTGTTAAACACTGTTCATACAAATGGACACCAGGAATTCTCTCTGTCGTTAAGAGTATCTGCTAAACTCTTCCATTTTTTATGTTTTAAGTTAAAACCACCAAGCAATAAGATTCTTATTTTCAATAGTTGGTTTTAAAACTACTGGGAAGATCCATCTGTTGATTTATATACAAGTACGATAACGTGACTGCTGGTGGTCACCAGGCATCATGCTGGTGGTCACCAGGCATCATGCTGGTGGTCACCAGGCATCATGCTGGTGGTCACTAGGTATTATGCTGGTGGTCACCAGGCATCATGCTGTTAGGTAAGACACATATGCAACAGTTAGGTATTTTTATTTCGAAACGTCTCGCCTACACAGTAGGCTTCTTCAGTCGAGTACAGAAAGTAGGCAGGAGCAGTAGAGATGTGAAGACGATGTAATCAGTCCATCACTCTGCCAGACACTGCAACACAAGGGTATCTTGGTACAGAACAGAAAACAACTTGGATAACTTCTACTAGTGAGAATGGCTGGATCTGAGAGGGACCTGACTTCCCAACGACTACATTCTTACCTCTACTAGTGGCCTACATCTCACCTCCTGGCGGTATATAAGGCTCCATCCTGTCACTCCATATTGTTTCAGACTATGGAACAATACTCTTCTCCAGATGAGGGATGACCCCAAAAAATTCAAGGGTGATGGACTGATTAATCGTCTTTAGTCCTTCTGCTTCTATAACTTTTCTGTACTCGACTGAAAGCCTATGTGTAGGAAAAAGTTTCGGAAAAAATTTTGCCTAAATGTTCCTATGTGTTTTCCCTACTAACCTGTCGGTATTGTAACCTTTTTGATATTCACTCTGTCAGACACTAAAAACAAAAGGGGCATCTTGGTACAAAAGGGGAAAACCCTTTGGACAACTTTTTCAAGTGAGAATTGTTTGATCTGAGAGGGACATGCCCCCCCAGTGGCTATTTTCTCACTACTATACTCTGCAACTCTCCTTCCGCAGTTTTTAATCTCAACATTTTCCTTGATCTTCTTTTAGTTCCAACTTTGGAACAGAACTTCTCCAGGCTGAGGACTGACAACCTCAAATCTACGACTTCAGGGTGATGGATTTTTCACGTTTCACTCCTACTGTTTCCCCCCCTACTTTCTGTACTCGACTGAAGAAGCCATTGTGGCGAAACGTTTCGAAATAGATTCCTAAAATTTGCAGTGTGTACTTAAAAACCTGTCGGGATTGTATGCCATTTAAAGGCATCATGCTGGTGATCCCCGGACATGTGGTGGTCACCCGGGATTGCTGGGGGTCACCAGGATCATGCTGGTGTCACCAGGTATCATGTGGTGTCACCAGGATCATGCTGGGGGTCACCCGGCATCATGTGGGTCACCAGGTATCATCTGGTGGCACCAGGCTCTGTGGTGTCACCCGGATCATGCTGGTGTCAGGATCATGCTGGTGACACCAGGATATCTGGTGGTCACCGGATCTGCTGGGGCACCAGGATCTGCGGGGGCACCGGGATCAGCTGGTGGTCACCAGGTCATGTGGTGTCACCAGGTCATGCTGGTGGTCACCCGGATCTTTCTGGTTCACCAGGATCATGGGGTTTTGGTGGTACCCAGGTTTATGCTGGGGTCCCAGGTCATGCTGGTGGTCACCAGGGATCATGCGTGTCACCCGGGATCATGCTGGGGGGCCCAGGGTTTCATGTGGTGGTCACCACCCTCATGGGTTTCACCGGATCATGCTGGGGGTCACCGGTGTCAGTGGTGGGCCCAGGTATCAGCTGGTGGTCACCCGGATCATGCGGTGGTCACCCCGGTATCATGTGGGGGTCACCCGGGAAAGCGGTGGTCACCAGGATTCATGCTGGGTGTCACCAGGACATGCTGGGGGTCACCCGGTATCATGCTGGTGGTCACCAGGGTCATGGGTGGGCACCAGGTTTTCATGTGGTGGTCACCAGGCATTGCTGGTGGCACCAGGTGTCAGCTGGTGGTCACCGGTTCATGCGGTGGTCACCAGGGGTTTATTGGTGGTCAAGACATGCTGGTGGTCACCCGGTTCTGTGGGGTCACCCGGTATCATGCTGGTGGCACAGGTTCAGTGGTGGTCACCGGGGGCATGCTGGTGGTCACCCGGTCATTGGTGGTCACCAGGGGTCATGCTGGGGTCACCGGATCATGCTGGTGGTCACCGGTTCATTTCTGGTGGTCACCGGGGTTTATGTGGTGGTCACAGGCATATTTCTGGTGGTACAGGATTGCTGGTGGTCCCGGTTTTATGCTGGTGGTACCGGCATCTGCTGGTGGTACGGTTCATGCGGTGGTACAGACCGGTTACCATGCTTTGGGGGTCACCAGGATCATGGGTGGGCACCAGGCATCATGTGGTGGACCAGGTATTCTGGGGTCACCAGGTATCATGTGGTGGTCACCAGGGTCATGTGGGGGGTCACCCAGGGTGTCAGCGGTGGTCACCATATTTTGCTGGTGGTCACCGGGTCATGGGGGTACCAGGGTTTTGTGGGGGTCACCAGGGACATGTGGTGGAAACCGGATCTGCTGGTGGGGCACCAGGTTCATGCTGGTGGTCACCAGATCTGCTGGTGGCACCAGGTTCTGCTGGTGGTCACCAGGATCTGCTGGGTCACCAGGTATCTGCTGGTGGTCACCCTGCATTTCTGGTGGTACCAGGGCATGCTGGTGGTCCCGGATCTGTGGTGGTCACCAGGTAAATGCGGGGTACCAGGCACATGCTGGGGGTTTACCAGGTTCATGCTGGTGGTCACCGGCACATGCTGGGGTCACCCGGTCATGCTGTGGTCACCCGGGATCAGCTGGTGGTCACCGGCATCATGTGGGGGTCACCAGGTTTTATGCTGGTGGTCACCAGGGATCATGCTGGTGGTCACCAGGTCATCGGTGGTCACGGGAAACATGTGGTGGTCACCAGGCATCATGGGTGTCACCCGGTTATGCTGGTGGTCCCAGGGATCAGCTGGTGGTCACAGGTTGTTTTTGGGGGGTCACCAGGTTCTCGGGGGCACCAGGTATCATGCTGGTGGTCACCAATCAGTGGGGGTCACCCCGGATATGCGGTGGTCCCCAGGATCAGCTGGTGGCACCAGGGATCATGTGGTGGTCACCCGGTTCATGCGGTGGGGCACCAGGCATCATGCTGGTGGTCCCAGGTTTTAGTGGGGGGTCACCCGGTATCATGCGGGGGTACCAGGGAAATGTGGTGGCACCAGGTTCATGCTGGTGGTCACCCTTTCATGTGGGGTCACCAGGGTCATGCTGGTGGTCACCAGGTATCATTGTGGGCACCCGGATCATGTGGGGGCACCAGGTATCATGCGGTGGGCACCCCGGATCAGCTGGTGGTCACCAGGGTTATGCTGGTGGTCACCAGGATCATGCTGGTGGTCACCCCGGGACATGCTGGTGGTACCAGGGATCAGCTGGTGGTCACCAGGCATCATGTGGTGGTCACCAGGTCATGCGGTGGTCACCGGATCATGCTGGGGTACCAGGTATCATGCTGGTGGTCACCGGTTCTGCGGTGGTCACCAGGGTCATGCTGGGGTCACCAGGTTTTATGCTGGTGGTCCCCAGATCTTGTGGTGGTACCAGGGGATCATGCTGGGGTCACCCGGTATCTGCTGGTGGCACCCGGCATCTGCTGGGTGGGTCCCCAGGACAGCTGGGGGTCACCAGGCATCATGCTGGTGGCACCCGGTATCATCTGGTGGTCACCCGGATCATGCTGGTGGTCACCAGGGATCATGCTGGTGGGCACCGGGGTCAGCTGGTGGTCACCAGGTCATGCTGGTGGTCACCAGGGTGTTCCCTTTGCTGGTGGCACCAGGGTAAAGTGGTGGTCACCAG
Source organism: Cherax quadricarinatus (assembly GCF_026875155.1). Classification (NCBI taxonomy): domain Eukaryota; kingdom Metazoa; phylum Arthropoda; class Malacostraca; order Decapoda; family Parastacidae; genus Cherax; species Cherax quadricarinatus. Next base: position 103,754,511 of record NC_069402.1, read on the forward strand.
GTACATGTGGGGGTCCGGATCATGCTGGTGGTACCAGCACCTGCTGGTGGTCCCAGGTTCATGTGGTGGTCACCAGGCATCTGCTGGTGGTCACCAGGTATCAGCGGGGGTCACCAGGCATCTGCTGGTGGTACCCGGTTCATGCGTGGTCACCAGGTATCTTGGGGTCACCCCAGGGGGGACCCTCTGTGGGCCCAGGGATCTGTGGTGGTCACCCGGGATCATGCTGGTTCACCCGGCATCAATTTTTTCCCTGTTGTGGTCACCAGGTACTCTGGGGGTACCACATCTGCGGTGGCCCCCAGGGATCATGTGGTGGGCACCAGGCATCATCTGGTGGTACCAGGTTCATTGGTGGTCACCAGGTTCAGCTGGGGGTCACCAGGGATCATGCTGGTGTCACCAGGGTTTCTGGGTGGTCACCAGGTTCATGCTGGTGGCACCCGGGATCATGCTGGTGGGCACCAGGTATCATGCTGGGGCACCAGGGATCATGCGGTGGTCCCCCAGGATCAGCTGGTGGCCCGGGATCATCTGGTGGGACCAGGTTCATGTGGTGGTCACCAGGTATATGCTGGTGGTCCCAGGATATGGGTGGTCCCCCGGTATCTGCTGGTGGGCACCGGAATGCTGGTGGGCACCAGGCATCTGCTGGTGGTACCAATCATGCTGGTGGTCACCAGGATCATGTGGTGGTCACCCGGTTATGTGGTGGTCACCAGGTATCATGCTGGGGTTTACCCGGCAAAATTTTCCCCTTTGCTGGGGTCACAGTTTTGTGGTGGTCACCCGGGATCATGCTGGTGGTCCCAGGATCATGTGGGGGTCACCCGGCATCATGCTGGGTGGGACCCGGGATCATGCTGGTGGTCACCAGGCATCTGCTGGTGGGCACCAGGTTCTTTGGGGGGGTCACCAGGTATCATGCGGTGGTCACCAGGATCATGCTGGTGGGCACCGGGGATCATGCTGGGGCACAGGACATTTTGGGGGGTCCCAGGATCATGCTGGGGTCACAGGCATCATTGGGCCCCCGTGCCTTTTTCCCGGATCATGCTGGTGGTCACCGGTATCATGCTGGTGGTCACCAGGCATCATGCTGGTGGTCACCAGGCATCATGCTGGTAGGGGAGAGTTTTATAAACAATTTCACGATGGTCCTAAACTCAAGTTTTCTCTTCCAAGATTCAATTTAGCCCAAGGTTGTTTTCCTGCGTACTTCCTTTCTTCTTTCCCTCCATGCCTTCCTTCCTTCCTTCTCTTATACTGTCTTCCCTTCCTCTTTTGCTTTTCCTTCCTTTCATTATTCCTTTCTTCCTTCTAATTCCCTTCAGTTCTTCTCCTGTCACTTACATACTAATTGTCCTCCCTCTCTTCTCTCCCACCCACTTTATTCTCTTCCTTGCATATATCGTCTATGGTGTTAAGTAGCTCAGTCGCATCCAAATACGTTGTGTCCTGTACCATGACTCACCAAATCGTAATGACACGATTGCAAACAAACCATACCACGGGCGGGGATAGAACCCGCGATCAGAGAGTCTCAAAACTCCAGACCGTCGCGTTAGCCACTGGACCAGCTAGCCACAATAAGATTCATCCAACTAGGTATATTTATACACCATAGGAAGGTTAGCATAGGCACCACTGTGACCACCTATGGTGTAGAAATATACCTAGTTGGACGAATCTTATTGTGGCTAGCTGGTCCAGTGGCTAACGCGACGGTCTGGAGTTTTGAGACTCTCTGATCGCGGGTTCTATCCCCGTCCGTAGTATGGTTTGTGTTCTGTAACTCATATTTCGCTGTCAAAATAATGTTTTACTTTAGTCTTCTCAAGATCTGCAGACATCACTGGTAAATCAGCACCTTATTAGTGTTTTTACTCGATCTGTGTTTGCAAACACAAAATATGATACACAGTTGATGTGGTGGGGGAATTTGTTGAGTGAGCTTAATATCTACGAAACAAACCACGGGACGGGTTGGGTTTGAACCCATGGCTTGTTAGTCTTAATATCTGTGACTCTGACGAGCCAGCCACTGGTTGTTTCCGGAGCATGGTTCTTGAAGTGGTCATACATTCTTACCATTTATTGCTATTCTTTTCCGCTTCCTGGCACTAAAAGATTTTTTTTTTTTTTTGCTGGGAGCATGGTTATTGTTTGCACGTTCAGTCTGGCGTTCAAGTGGCTTTACACGCCTTGTTCCCTTTATTCAGCAAGCCGGAGAGTTTACATCATAGCACTATCCCTGTTATTGAACTACAGTAGTGACTGTGTTTGTGTGTGTGTGTGTGTGTGGTTGTGTGTGTTTTGTGTGTGTGTGTGTGTGTGTTTGTGTGTGTGTGTTACTCACCTAATTGTAGTTGCAGGGGTCGAGTCACAGGTCCTTGCCCCGCCAGGAGTGTGAGTGTGTGTACTCACCTAGTTGTACTCACCTAGTTGAGGTTGCGGGGGTCGAGTCCGAGCTCCTGGCCCCGCCTCTTCACTGATCGCTACTAGGTCACTCTCCCTGAACCGTGAGCTTTATCATACCTCTGCTTAAAGCTATGTATGGATCCTGCCTCCACTACATCGCTTCCCAAACTATTCCACTTACTGACTACTCTGTGGCTGAAGAAATACTTCCTAACATCCCTGTGATTCATCTGTGTCTTCAACTTCCAACTGTGTCCCCTTGTTACTGTGTCCAATCTCTGGAACATCCTGTCTTTGTCCACCTTGTCAATTCCTCTCAGTATTTTGTATGTGTGTGTGTGTGTGTGTGTGTGTGTGTGTGTGTGTGTGTGTGTGTGTGTGTGTGTATGTGTGTGTGTGTGTGTGTGTATGTGTGTGTGTGTGTGTGTGCGCGCGCATGTCACTGCATGCACACACACACACGCACACACACGTCACTGCAGGTGATATGCACCTTTATTCAAGAGATTTCGGTAAGTTCGGTGACCCATATCGTGCTGGAGATCAAATAAACGGGAATAAATATAGAGCCGTAGCTAGCGGTCAGTACGGAGAACTGCATCAAATGAGAATCACTGTCGATGATGATGACGACACTTGTGAGTTACAAGTGACAGATTTAGTAGTACCTACCAACACTATAAACTCTTCTTCTGATCAAAAGACTGATACGACAAACACTAATACGCATCAGTATGCATTAAGAAATGCGAAATCTGTAGCATAAACAATCGCATTTCTTAATGCGATTGTTTATGCTACTGATTTCAATGTAGTTCCCAGTCAGTAAATAAAAAAAAAAAAAGGCACAATACCGTGACTGGAACGATACACAAATAACCCGCACATAAAACAGAGAAGCTTACGACGACGTTTCGGTCCGACTTGGACCATTTACAAAGTCACAGTGACTTTGTAAATGGTCCGAGTCGGACCGAAACGTCGTCGTAAGCTTCTCTCTTTTATGTGCGGGTTATTTGTGTATGTATTCCCAGTCAGCCTTTCACTCAGCCAGAAGCCGACAATGCCCACGTTAACAGCGGCGTGCTGCCAGAATTAAAGAATTAACAAACCAGGTGTAACATTGTGTGCTAAATTCAGTCGTATTGAACAATCTCTTGCAGATGCGATTTTCACTGAGATAATTTGAAAGAAATATATTACATTCGTGATCTCGGATCTGGTGTTCTATTTTCCGCAACTGTGCATGCTTCTTGCAAATATATTTCCTTGCAGATATCTTACCGCTAGTTCATGACGTAACGTTATTAATGTACTGTTACATTCAGATACTTGTTAAGTCTCGGGTTATTGCTCCTATTAATTTATAGATCTTCATTTTGCTTTTGTTTTCGTAGGCTTATACAGTTACCATGCAAAGAACAAAGTAATGACTGTAGTGTCTGAACTGTCATAACATCCATAATGTATATTAGTGGTATACATACCGACAAGATGAATTATACACAAGTTAAACATCTGGGTATCTTTACTTACAGACGTTTCACCACCCAGTTTCTTTATCAATACATGTACATAATGTGAAGACTAGAAATATATACAGAAGACAGTGGAAGACGAGGTAATCAAGTAATGAGCACTGCAGTGTTTATCACCTGCTCCTATACTGAGGGACTGATTACCTCGACTTCCACTGTCTTCTGTATATATTTCTAGTCTTCACATTATGTACATGTATTGATAAAAACACTGGGTGGTGAAACGTCTGTAAGTAAAGTTAGCCAGATGTTTCACATGTGTCTAAATCATCATATCTATAATCTAAGTGACTGTATGTCCTTAGTTTATTGTCCAACGATTCCAGGGCCTTACAAGTTAATAAGTTGTGTACACAGCAAGGTATTGTCTTCAACGATGACCTTGTTAAAGTTTATTTTGAATATTTCACTCCAGGATTCGCAGAAAGGCTCATCGAGTGTTGCTCGGCCTTTTGTTGAATTGCACAGCTTCAAGACTGCTTCTCAGCGAGGGCATTATCATTCAAGTAAGACTTTCAGTAAAAGTATGTACAGCCCATTAGTATCCATTAGTAATGTCTTCAGTTGACTAAGTCTAGCTGTTACTTTGAAGTTATCCTGTCGACAGCAGACTGAGCTGTCATTATAGGTTCATGTAATGGTGCTTCTCCAGTTTAGGCAGTCTAGACACTACCGAGAGTGGTGTCACAGGCCTGTCTACTCCTGCTGCACATAACAGTCTAATGTTCCCAAGCTGGTCACTCCGAGTACTTGGTGTCTGGAAGTCTAAGTCTGGAGGGACTTGGCTGAGGTGCGCTCAACCAGGCGGTGTATAATGAAGGCTGAGACAAATCTCTGGTTTCCCTTCGTCACGACCAGGTATTTCCTGGAAAACTCCAGACACCACAAGCACCACCACCACCATCTACACCGCCATCACCACCACCACAAGCACCACGACTACAAGATCCACAACCACCATCTGCAACACATCACGCAGCTTGCCTTGGTTAGGTGTGCAGGTGAGTAATTCTACACACCTTACTAGACTGCTCCCTCTATCTTCCTCCCTCCCTCTCCTAATTCCCTCTCGTAATTCCCCTGCCCCTTCCTCCCTGCCTGCTATCCATTCTCTGCCTCCCTCCCTCCACCCTTCCTTCAATAAGAAGAGGGCGAGGGAAGCCTCGCCCTCTTCTTATTGACTCTCTTCGACCCCAATAATCATCGGCTTCTCCCTCTTCCTGGTTCGTTGATTCCTTGTTCCATCTTCATCAATTTTTTGCCTTAGGAATTTACTTTCTACACTTTACTGCTCTAAGTAATTAACTTTCCACACTTTACTGCTCTAAGTAATTCACTTTCCACACCTTACTGCTCTAAGTAATTCACTTTCCACACTTTACTGCCCTTCCTACACTTTACTGACTTCAGTGATACACTTGTCCCGCTCTGCCGTCCTTGTTAGTTCACCTGCCCTGCTTTATTCCCCTGGCCTAGATAAACATTTCCCTTGTCACATTGTTTTGTTGCGCACAAAATCGTTTTGATAACGAGTTTTTAACAAAAACATAACAGATACATAATAGCGGATTCTATATAATACTGGATACGTAATAACTGATACACAAGATTAACATATAACTGTAACCTAACAAATACATAATAGCAGATACATAACAGCGGACACATAATGGGTGGTTCCTGCTAAATGATGAATAGTTACCATCACTATTAATAGTAACCTTGATGTGTCTTCCTGGTTGGCTTGAATTGTATGTTGGTCTCGGTAAATACAACAGCATACACTAGAGTATCTGTTGTATGTTCCACCCATGTGTGTATTTGTTGTATGTTCCACCCACTAGTGCATTTGTTGTATGTTCCACCCACTAGTGTATTTCTTGTATGTTCCACCCACTAGTGTATTTCTTGCACGCTCCGCCCACTAGTGTATTTCTTGTATGTTCCACCCACTAGTGTATTTCTTGTACGCTCCGCCCACTAGTGTATTTCTTGTATGTTCCACCCACTAGTGTTTTTCTTGTATGTTCCACTTGTCTCCTCACCAGTGTACACTAACCTGTATTACTCACCTACGTGGGAGATAGCGTTCTTCAATGCGGCCCTCACCTTCTGACCTCTGCCTGCCTGCCTGCCTGCCTGCCTGCCTGCCTGCCTGCCTGCCTGCCTGCCTGCCTGCCTGCCTGCCTGTCTGTCTGTCTGTCTGCCTGCCTGCCTGCCTGTCTGCCTGCTTGGATGTGTGTACCAGCCGCCTGCCTATCTACCTGCTTGCCTGCCCAGCTCTCTGCCTGCCTGCCTGCCTGTCTGCCTGCTTGGATTTGTTTACCAGCCGCCTGCCTATCTATCTGCTTGCCTGCCCAGTTCTCTGCCTGCCTGTCTGCCTGCTTGGCTGTGTCTACCAGCCGCCTGCCTATCTACCTGCTTGCCCGCCCAGCTCTCTGCCTGCCTGTCTGTCTGCCTGCTTGGCTGTGTCTACCAGCCGCCTGACTATCTACCTGCTTGCCTGCCCAGCTCTCTGCCTGCCTGTCTGTCACCCTGCTTGGTATGTCTACCAAGCCCGCCTGACTATCTACCTGCTTGCCTGCCCACCTCTGCCCTGCCCTGAATCACCAAACCACGTAACATTTCATTATACATTACAACAATCCTAACTTTCTCCTAATGAGAGTGATTTCGGGGCCCCCCCCACCTCTCCCGATGACTCACCCCTCACGGTAGACAACTTACCTCACCACCAATGACTACCTGGATTACCTAAGAGAGTTTCGGGGTCAACGCCCACGACTCGGTCCTGCCAGGCCTCATGTAGACACCAGGGTCTTGAATCAATCAGGCTGTTACGCTGGCCGCACGCAAGCTGACCTATGACGCCAAGCCGGTTGGTCAGGTACTGCTTTAGGTGCCTGTCCATGCCTTCTTAAAGACAACCAGGAGTCTATTGGTAATCCCCTTTATGTATGCTGGGAGGCAGTTGAACAGTCTTGGGCCCCAAACACTTATTGTGTCGTTTCTCAATGTACTCGTGGCACCCC
>NC_069402.1:103762001-103778211 GCF_026875155.1 Cherax quadricarinatus
TTTGGGGGGTACCAGGATCATGCTGGTGGCACCGGCTCAGCTGGTGGTCACCAGGATATGCTGGGGGGACCAGCACAGCTGGGGGTCACCAGGTTCATGCGGTGTCACCAGGATCATGCTGGGGTCACCAGGATTTCAACCCGGTGGTCACCAGGTTCCCTGCTGGGGGTCACCAGGGGTTTATGCTGGTGGTCACCAGGATCATGCCCGGTGGTCACCGGGGACTTTCTGGTGGTCACAGGTTTATGTGGTGGTCACCAGGTCAGGGTGGCACCAGGATCATGCTTTGGGGCACCGGTTATGCTGGGGGCACCCGGTTTGCTGGGGGCACCGGCTCGCTGGGGTCACCGGACATGCTGGTGGTTTACCAGGGGTTCCAGCTGGGGTCCCAGGATCATGCTGGTGGCACCAGTTATGCTGGTGGTCCCCCATGCTTTTAAGGCTGTGGGGGTCACCAGGTTCAGTGGGGGTCACCAGGGTTTATGCGGTGGTCACCAGGATAATGGGTGGCATCATGCTGGTGTCACCAGGTTTATGCTGGTGGTCACCAGGTATCATGCTGGTGGTCACCAGGTATCATGCTGGTGGTCACCAGGCATCATGCTGGTGGTCACCAGGTATCATGCTGGTGGTCACCAGGCATCATGCTGGTGGTCACCAGGCATCATGCTGGTGGTCACCAGGTATCATGCTGGTGGTCACCAGGTATCATGCTGGTGGTCACCAGGCATCATGCTGGTGGTCACCAGGTATCATGCTGGTGGTCACCAGGCATCATGCTGGTGGTCACCAGGTATCATGCTGGTGGTCACCAGGAATCATGCTGGGTCACCAGGTATCATGCTGGAGGTCACCAGGATCATGCTGGGGTCACCAGGCATCATGCTGGTGGTCACCAGGCATCATGCTGGTGGTCACCAGGTATATGCTGGTGGTCACCAGGCATCATGCGGTGGTCACCAGGTATCAGGGTGGTTCACCAGGGATCATGCTGGGGGTCACCAGGTATCATGCTGGTGGTCACCAGGCAACAAGCTGGTTGGGCACCAGTTATCATGCTGGGGGCACCAGGCATCCAAAGCTGGGGTCACCATAACATGTCGGTTGTCACCAGGGTCCCAAAGCGGTGGTCACCAGGATCGCGGGGGTAAACCGGGTATCATGCTGGGGCCCCAGGATCAGCTGGGGGTCCCACATCATGCTGGGGTCCCCGGGCATCATGCGGTGGCCCAACCGGGACATGCTGGGGTCCCAGGATCATGTGGTGGTCCCAGACATGCTGGTGGTCACCGGCATCAGCTGGTAGGGGGGGGTTTTTATAAAAAAAATTTCACGATGGTCCAAACCAAGTTTTCTTCCAAGATTCAATTTACCCCAAGGGTTGTTTTCCTGCGACTTCCTTTCTTCTTTCCCCCCATGCCTTCCCCTTCCTTTCTTTACTGCTTCCCTTCCTCTTTTTTTTTCCTTTTCCCTTTATTATTCCTTTCTTCCTTCTAATTCCCTTCAGTTCTTTTCCGCACTTACATACTAATTTTTCCTCCCCCTTTCTTTCCCCCCCACTTTATTCTCTTCCTTCAAAAACGTCTATGGTGTTAAGTAGCTCGTCGCATCCAAAAACGTTTTTTCCCCGCCATGACCACCAAAAAGTAATGACACGATTGCAAAAAAACCATACCACGGGGGGGGATGGAACCCGCGATCAGAGAGTCTCAAAACTCCAGACCGTCGCGTTAGCCACTGGACCAGCTAGCCACAATAAGATTCATCCAACTAGGTATATTTATACACCATAGGAAGGTTAGCATAGGCACCACTGTGACCACCTATGGTGTAGAAATATACCTAGTTGGACGAATTTTATTGTGGCAGCTGGTCCAGTGGCTAACACGACGGTCTGGAGTTTGAGACTCTCTGATCGGGGGTTTTCTATCCCCGTCCGTAGTATGGATTGTGTTCTGTAACTCATATTTCGCTGTCAAAATAATGTTTTACTTTAGTCTTCTCAAGATCTGCAGACATCACTGGTAAATCAGCACCTTATTAGTGTTTTTACTCGATTTGTGTTTGCAAACACAAAATATGATACACAGTTGATGTGGTGGGGGAATTTGTTGAGTGAGCTTAATATCTACGAAACAAACCACGGGACGGGCTCGGTTTGAACCCATGGCTTGTTAGTCTTAATATCTGTGACTCTGACGAGCCAGCCACTGGTTGTGTTTCCGGAGCATGGTTCTTGAAGTGGTCATACATTCTTACCATTTATTGCTATTCTTTTCCGCTTCCTGGCACTAAAAGAATTTTTTTTTTTTTTTTGCTGGGAGCATGGTTATTGTTTGCACGTTCAGTCTGGCGTTCAAGTGGCTTTACACGCCTTGTTCCCTTTATTCAGCAAGCCGGAGAGTTTACATCATTTGCACTATCCCTGTTATTGAACTACAGTAGTGACTGTGTGTGTGTGTGTGTGTGTGTGTGTGTGTGTGTGTGTGTGTGTGTGTGTGTGTGTGTGTTACTCACCTAATTGTAGTTGCAGGGGTCGAGTCACAGGTCCTTGCCCCGCCAGGAGTGTGAGTGTGTGTACTCACCTAGTTGAGGTTGCGGGGGTCGAGTCCGAGCCCTGGCCCCGCCTCTTCACTGATCGCTTTCTAGGTCACTCCCCTGAACCGTGAGCTTTATCATACCTCTGCTTAAAGCTATGTATGGATCCTGCCTCCACTACATCGCTTCCCAAACTATTCCACTTTACTGACTACTCTGTGGCTGAAGAAATACTTCCCAACATCCCTGTGATTCATCTGTGTCTTTAACTTCCAACTGTGTCCCCTTGTTACTGTGTCCAATCTCTGGAACATCCTGTCTTTGTCCACCTTGTCAATTCCTCTCAGTAATTTTGTATGTGTGTGTGTGTGTGTGTGTGTGTGTGGGGTTTTGTGTGTGTGATGTGTGTGTGTGGTGTGTGGTGTGTGTGTGTGTATGTGTGTGGGGTGTGTGTGTGCGCGCGCATGTCACTGCATGCACACACACACACGCACACACACGCACTGCAGGTGATACACCTTTATTCAAGAGATTTCGATAAGTTCGGTGACCCATATCGTGCTGGAGATCAAATAAACGGGAATAAATATAGAGCCGTAGCTAGCGGTCAGTACGGAGAACTGCATCAAATGAGAATCACTGTCGATGATGATGACGACACTTGTGAGTTACAAGTGACAGATTTGTAGTACCTACCAACACTATAAACTCTTCTTCTGATCAAAGACTGATACGACAAACACTAATTTACGCATCAGTATGCATTAAGAAATGCGAAATCTGTAGCATAAACAATCGCATTTTTTAAATGCGTTGTTTATGCTACTGATTTAAATGTATTTTCCCAGTCAGTAAATAAAAAAAAAAAAAGGCACAATACCGTGACTGGAACGATACACAAATAACCCGCACATAAAACAGAGAAGCTTACGACGACGTTTCGGTCCGACTTGGACCATTTACGAAGTCACAGTGACTTTGTAAATGGTCCGAGTCGGACCGAAACGTCGTCTAAGCTTCTCTCTTTTATGTGGGGGTTTAAATTGTGTATGTATTCCCAGTCAGCCTTTCACTCAGCCAGAAGCCGACAATGCCCACGTTAACAGGGGCGTGCTGCCAGAATTAAAGAATTAACAAACCAGGTGTAACATTGTGTGCTAAATTCAGTCGTATTGAACAATCTCTTGCAGATGCGATTTTCACTGAGATAATTTGAAAGAAATATATTACATTCGTGATTCTCGGATCTGGGTTCTATTTTCCGCACTGTGCATGCTTCTTGCAAATATATTTCCTTGCAGATATCTTACCGCTAGTTCATGACGTAACGTTATTAATGTACTGTTACATTCAGATACTTGTTAAGTCTCGGTTATTGCTCCTTTTTAATTTATAGATCTTCATTTTGCTTTTGTTTTCGTAGGCTTATACATTTTACCATGCAAAGAACAAAGTAATGACTGTAGTGTCTGAACTGTAAATAACATCCATAATGTATATTAGTGGTATACATACCGACAAAAAGAATTATACACAAGTTAAACATCAGGGTATCTTTACTTACGGGACGTTTCACACACTCAGTTTCTTTATCAATACATGTACATAATGTGAAGACTAGAAATAAAATACAGAAGACAGTGGAAGACGAGAGTAATCAAGTAATGAGCACTGCAGTGTTTATCACCTGCTCCTATACTGAGGGACTGATTACCTCGACTTCCACTGTCTTCTGTATATATTTCTAGTCTTCACATTATGTACATGTATTGATAAAAACACTGGGTGGTGAAACGTCTGTAAGTAAAAGTTAGCCAGATTGTTTCACATGTGTCTAAATCATCATATCTATAATCTAAGTGACTGTATGTCCTTAGTTTATTGTCCAACGATTCCAGGGCCTTACAAGTTAATAAGTTGTGTACAAGCAAGGTATGTCTTCAACGATGACCTTGTTAAAGTTTATTTTGAATATTTCACTCCAGGATTCGCAGAAAGGCTCATCGAGTGTTGCTCGGCCTTTTGTTGAATTGCACAGCTTCAAGACTGCTTCTCAGCGAGGGCATTATCATTCAAGTAGACTTTCAGTAAAAGTATGTACAGCCCATTAGTATCCCATTAGTAATGTCTTCAGTTGACTAAGTCTAGCTGTTACTTTGAAGTTATCCTGTCGACAGCAGACTGAGCTGTCATTAAAAGGTTCATGTAATGGTGCTTCTCCAGTTTAGGCAGTCTAGACACTACCGAGAGTGGTGTCACAGGCCTGTCTACTCCTGCTGCACATAACAGTCTAATGTTCCCAAGCTGGTCACTCCGAGTACTTGGTGTCTGGAAGTCTAAGTCTGGAGGGACTTGGCTGAGGTGCGCTCAACCAGGCGGTGTATAATGAAGGCTGAGACAAATCTCTGGTTTCCCTTCGTCACGACCAGGTATTTCCTGGAAAACTCCAGACACCACAAGCACCACACCACCATCTACACCGCCATCACCACCACCACAAGCACCACGACTACAAGAGCCACAACCACCATCTGCAACACTCACGCAGCTTGCCTTGGTTAGGTGTTGCAGGTGAGTAATTCTACACACCTTACTAGACTGCTCCCTCTATCTTCCTCCCTCCCTCTCCTAATTCCCTCTCGTAATTCCCCTGCCCCTTCCTCCCTGCCTGCTATCCATCTCTGCTCCCTCCCTCCACCCTTCCTTCAATAAGAAGAGGGCGAGGAAGCCTCGCCCTCTTCTTATTGACTCTCTTCGACCCAATAATCATCGGCTTCTCCCTCTTCCTGGTTCGTTGATTCCTTGTTCCATCTTCATCAATTTTTGCCTTAGGAATTTACTTTCTACACTTTACTGCTCTAAGTAATTAACTTTCCACACTTTACTGCTCTAAGTAATTTCACTTTCCACACCTTACTGCTCTAAGTAATTCACTTTCCACACTTTACTGCCCTTCCTACACTTTACTGACTTCAGTGATACACTTGTCCCGCTCTGCCGTCCTTGTTAGTTCACCTGCCCTGCTTTATTCCCCTGGCCTAGATAAACATTTCCCTTGTCACATTGTTTTGTTGCGCACAAAATCGTTTTGATAACGAGTTTTTAACAAAAACATAACAGATACATAATAGCGGATTCTATATAATACTGGATACGTAAATAACTGATACACAAGATTAACATATAACTGTAACCTAAACAAATACATAATAGCAGATACATAACAGCGGACACATAATGGGTGGTTCCTGCTAAATGATGAATAGTTACCATCACTATTAATAGTAACCTTGATGTGTCTTCCTGGTTGCTTGAATTGTATGTTGGTCTCGGTAAATACAACAGCATACACTAGAGTATCTGTTGTATGTTCCACCCATGTGTGTATTTGTTGTATGTCCCCCACTAGTGTTTTTCTTGTATGTTCCCCCACTATGTTTTTCTTGTTGTTCCACTTGCTCCCCCTGTACACACCTGTATTACCCACCTACGTGGGAGATGGGTTCTTCAATGCGGCCCTCCCTTCTGCCCTCTGCCTGCCTGCCTGCCTGCCTGCCTCCCTGCCCCCTGCCTCCCTGCCTGCCCCCGCCTCCTGCCTGTCTGTCTGTCTGTCTCCTCCCTCCCCTGCCGTCTGCCTGTTTGGATGTGTGTACCAGCCCCCTTTCCTATTACCTGTTTGCCTGCCCCCTCTCTGCCTGCCGCCTGCCTGTCTCCCTGTTTGGGTTTTTGGTTTACCGCCGCCTGCCTATTTCGCTTGCCTCCCCGTTCTCTGCCTGCCTGTCGCCTGTTGGCTGTGTCTACCGCCGCCTGCCTACTACCTGCTTCCCCGCCCAGCTCTCTGCCTCCCTGTTTTTCTGCCTGCTTGGCTGTTCTACCAGCCGCCTGACTACTACCGCTTCCCTCCCCACTCTTGCCTGCCTGTCTGTCTGCCTGCTTGGCTTGTCTACCACCGCCGACTATCTACCGCTTCCCTGCCCCCCGCCCCTCCCTTTTAAAACAAACAGAAAATTTTCTTATTACATTAAACATCCTAACTTTCTCCTTCTGAACTGTTTTTCGCGCCCCCCCCCCCCCCCCCCCTGATCACCACCCACGGTAGAACTACCTCACCAACAATGACTTACCTGGAGTTTCCCTAAAGAGAGTTTCGGGGGAAAAACCCCCCCACGCCCGGGTCTAAACCAGGCCTCATGTGGCCGGGGTCTGATCAATCAGCTGTTACTGCTGGCCGCACGCAAGCTGCCCTACGAACCACAGCCCCGGGGTTGGTCAGGTACTGACTTTGGGGTGCCTGCCATGCCTTTTAAAGACAACCAGGATTTTGGTAACCCCCTTTATTATGCGGGAGGCATTTAACAGTCTTGGGCCCCAAACACTTATTGTGTCGTTTCCAATGATCGTGGCCCCCTGTTTTCCCCTCGGGGGAAGTTGCATCTCCTGCCGAGTCTTTTTTTTAATGGGAGGATTTTCGTGTGGGGTTTTGGTACATCCCTCCAGAACCTTCCAAGAGTATATACATGTACCCCCCTCGCCTCTTATTTTCCCAATCTTCCCCGTCCCCCCCTAAACCAACACTGATTATGTTAAATCTTCCCCGTCACCCTAAACCCAAACACTGACTTTTGTTCAATCTTCCCCGCACCCTAACCAAACACTGACTTATTTTTCAATTTTTTCCCCGTCCCCCTCAACCAACACGACTTAGTTAAATCTTTCTCTTCCCCCTTCCCCTCCCGGACTCCCCACCAAGGCAGAAAAACTCATTGTTAGGGGTTTTATGCCCGCATTTTAGCATCTCTAGAAACGTTGCGGGGTTCATTCATCCGGGGGCAAAACCCGGGTTTGGGCCCCGAGGAGGCGTCGTCATATTTGGGAAACGGGGAGGACTTTTTCTGGAAAAGCGACTGGACTTTTTCCGACTGGTATTTTGCGGGACTGTCACTGCCGGCGAGCGGGGATGAGTCGTGACACCGGCGAAACATCGAAAGTCGTAACATCATACACCAACTGGAGTGAGGGGGTTAGCATCAAGAAAACACATCTTGTGCGGCTGCTCACTGAAGTTGGGCAAAGGTGGCAGGCGCCTGCCGACGGGGTCAAAACTGCGCGGCAAGCGTCCCAAAGTTCACACTATAACTGCACGAGGGTCAGGTAGCGAAGTAAAAACAAATTTCGATGGGAATCAAGCGGTACGTTCGCAGGGAAACACGAGCGGCGAAAAAATAAACTTTCTGTACAAGGGGTCAGATGCTCATAACTGACCCTGAACTCAATGTCACTGTAAATGAAAACTGCACACACCTACTACACATGCGGTACAGCATGGCTTACTAGCAAATGACGCTTTTTCGTGCAAAAATCGACACTAACCCATACACGAACATGGAAAACATTGAGGGGAAATTAAAAACATGACATATATCTTCTCAAAAATTTCGAATTCGAAAAAATTTGCTCACTAAAAACTAACACTGTCGATATCACTCTGGGGATGTAGGTGACACGCGAGGGGGCCGTTTCAGGGAGAATTGTGAAGCGGGGAGCACCGTGGGGACCTGAAGTCGAGCACCCTGAAAATATAGACCAAAAACCTAATCCCTAGTGGAAAATTTATGGAATCAATATTTGCGAACAGTTTTTTAGCCCCCTTTAAAAAGCATAAATTAATCAAAATCTGTGGGTTTTTCAAAGGGGGGTTTCCGTCTTACGAATTTTTTTTCTTTTTTCACTAAGGTATTTTAGGAGGGAGACATGGTAATGAAAATGTTTGTGTATAGGACTTCTAAGCTTTTTACAGGGTCCCTTTAAGCATTGAGAAAATTTAAGGCCCCATGGGAAAGGAGGAGAATTTTTTTTCCGGATAGAGGCTGGTTGACAAAGGCAGCAGGAGTTTGCATAAATGGGAAAATCCGAGTGGGGGAAACATCATGAGCGGTGTTCCACAGGGGCATGTTGGGCCCCGTTTTTTCACAAAACTACTAAACACATAAAGAGGACATAAAGAGCGACATAAGCAATTTGCCGATGACACCAAAACGGCCGTCGAATTCATTTGCGGGACATTAGGCACTCCCGGAAGATTTAAATAGACTGATGCATTGGTCGGGGAAATGGGAGATGCCGTTTTAAAATAGCAAATACAAAGTTTTAAATTTTGGGCAGGAAAATAACAATGCCCCATAAAACAAATAATGTAGGTCTTTAAAATTACGGATTGTGAAAAATTTAGGAGTCGGGTTGCAGTTCTGAAACCAAGACAACATGCATAAGCGTTTGCAATAAACAACGAATCCTTGGCTTTTATATCAAAAGCTAAATAATTTGAATCCTCAGGTTTTCAACTCATATATCCTTTTTTTAACGCCTCATTTGATTTTGCTGCCATTTTTGGTACCTATTTTAGAATGGATAAAATCTCTGGAAAACATACAAAGGAGGATGACAAAGTTTTATTTCCCCTGTATCAAAATCTTTCCTATGAGGAAAACTGAGGGCCCCAATTGCACTCTCTAGAAAAAAGGGGTAAATTAGGGGGGGATTGATTGAGGTGTATAAAGGGAAAACAGGTATAAAAAAAGGGGATGAAATAATGCTTTAAAAAATATAGCCCCAACAGGACTCGAAGCAATTTTTAAGTTTATGAGTGAGTGTGGGGTGTAGTTGGACCTGATTAGCTTTTGTACTGGGTCAATTTCCGTGCCTTCCTTAAATGATGTGACCTAGCAACAGGCGGGCTTGGCTTAAGCCGGGAGGAGACTTGGGCCTGCCTCGCAGGGCCCCGTAGGCCCGCTGCATGTTCCCTTCTTCCCTTTTGTTTTTTATAAGGGGATCAGTGGAGGGGGCGGCAGCAGACCAAGCAGTGGCTTAGACATCTGGGTTGGTAAACCCACGTGACTTGTAGATCCACGTTGCGTATCCACACCCACGGGCTTGTCCCTGGGTTCGAGTACCTCGGGGACTTTGGTACACAGCTTGGCAAAGAATCCCAAGAAAATGCAAGAGGGAGTGAACGGTGATGGTTGGGACGTACAGAGGGGCAGGGTAGTGGGGGAAGGAAAAAAAAGCCACTTCCCCTCTCCCCCCCCCAAACAGGGGAGAAACACTGACCAGAAATCCCCAAAAACTCACCTTGTTTTGCTGACTGGCTAAACAATAACGAGGAACAACGATAAACTGAACATGTGACTGGAAACGCGTGGGACCTGGGGCATGGAGTTGTAGGGACACCACTCAATTTCTCGGAGAAATTCGAAAAATTTTTTGGCTAGTCCTGCTTGACCCGTGTCGGGATGCTTAGACTTGCAGCACAACATCAGGAAATTCTTTGAGAGATAGATGCCTCTGTATGGGGGATGAAGTGGGGCAACTCCCCCCCCTTCCTTCCTCTCTGGGCAAACCAATGCTGCGAGGCACCGCGTCCCATTTATAGGGGGTTTGTTTGGTCGTAACGGGGGCGTAATAAAGGATTGGGAGGTTCCCCTTTTTTATTTGCAAATTGGGGTACACGGCAGTGTTTTGTGCCCAGGGCCCCAAAGGGGGCCCCATGCCACATAACCTTGAATTTAATACATTTATAGCCCCCCTTTTTCCTGCCATAGCTTTCCCCAACATTATTGCTATCCTTTTTTTAGCTCTAACCTATTGAAACCCCTGACCAAACCCCATTTATTCCTCCCATTGAAACTCTCCCACCCCCTTCAGCTTGTTTCACTTAAACCCAGGACATCCAGCTTTTCTCATTCATAACATCCAAAATCTTTCCTTTCTTATCATTTGCAAACACCCACGCCATTCAGACTTCCCACTTTGACAATTTCTTCTTTTTCTTTTAGTAATCTTTACAGGAAAAGGGTTCAGCCCATGTTCCCGGGCATTTTTGTTGACTTTTACAACACGCATGCTTAGGAGGAAAAGATCTTATTCCACTTCCCCATGGTATAAAAAAAAAAGTAAAAAGCCCAAGAACTTTAAATAAAATAAAGAAAACCAAGAGTGTGTAAAAAAAACGTGACAGGAGGTAGTGTGACCTAAGGTAAGTAAAGTAGCAAGCATACCTGAAAACTTGCATTTTATGAGACAGAAAAAGCACCAGCAAACCTACCTCATGAAAAACAATTTCAGGGTTTCGTTTTAACTCACTTGGCGGACGGGATACCCCCCGGGGGGGTTTTCTGACACCAACCTGGCATGCCCCCCAGCTTGCCCTCGGGGTAAATTAAGGGGAAAGGGATCAGGCTTTACTGGCTACGAAGCAAATCAGTCATACACACAACAGGGTCAATACCGGCAATGGTACATTACCGACGGTACTATCAAAACACAAACTAAACTAAAACATTTAAAATGGTGAGCCCTCCTTCCCAATAAAAAAATGACAATGTTAGCCATATTAGTGAGCTCCCCACAGAAGCAAATGACATATTTGTAGCCTTTGAAGGAAAGGTCAGCCGATATAGTTACTCCTAGATCTTTCACGTGTTCCTTTCGTTGTATTTAGTGATCCTCTTGGGTTTTTGTATAGTGTCCCTTTTAAGTTTTTCAATGTTTCCATATCTAAGAAGCTGGAACTTATCACCACTGATCATGTTCTCCACTGTCCACTGGAAAAACTTTGCTTATGTCTTCTTGTTTTTTTTTTCTTCTACCGAGGTGATTTTCAAGCATAATTTGGTATTATCTGAAAAAATATACAAAACTGTGGCGAGTGTTTTTATATATGCTCGCCATGAGGATAAGAAACAGCAGAGGCGTCAAGACAGTGCCTTGGAGAACAGAGTTTTTAATTTTGCTAATGCTGGATTTTCCTCTGTTTACAACTTATTTTTGTGTGCGGTCAACCCTTGATCACATTTGTCAAATGTCTGTTACATCTGTGTATACCACATCTGCGTTACGGTTTCCTTCCAATGCCTCTATAATTCTGTCATAGTTGTTTAACAGTTGTGACAAGCATGATCTCCCAGTTCTAAATTCATACTGGTCTGGGTTATGAAGATTGCACTGCTCCATAAAATTTGTTTGGTGTCTCATCATTTTCGAAGACTTTTGTGTGTGATGTTAGAGCTGTAGTGTGTAATTATTGGCTAGTGCTCTATTGCCTCCTTCATACAAAGGAGCTGGGATTTTACCTCGATCTAAGCTCTTTCTCCAAAGGATATTGTGGGTTGAGCTAATAGTATTTTGCACTGTTTTATGAATAATTCCACGAATCTGGTCTAGCTGATGCATGACAGGCCATGATGTGTATTTTTCGAATTTTACGGTACTGATGATCAAGTCGGTTACATGGTCTTGTGTGACCTGTAAATGAATTGAAACAAATTTCTACATTCTCCACAATGTTTACCTTTAGTGGGTTGTTGGACACTGAGTTTTCAGAATTTTTTTCATTTGTTTTCCACTGTCAGTTTATGAACCTCCTGTGATTAATGTTTCAGTTCTACAGGTAGCTCTTAATTTGGATTTTACATATGTATTGAAATAGTTTTTTTTTTTCAAAATCCTGGATGGCTTTTTGTTTTCTGTTTTCTGTCTGGTACGACAGCTTAAGATTTGTTCCATCTCAGTGATCTCTCGGCTAAGATTATCTTTCCTCCGTTATGACATATTCACGTTTCTAGTTCTTTCTTAATTTTGTCTCAGTCAATTCTCTTATTATTGGAGTTAAATTTACTAAACATCCCTTCCCGTACATTATTACCGGAGTTCCCCACCTCTGAGTTTATACTCATTTGTAACTATGATATGATGAGAATATGTTGTTTTTATTATGTGTCTGATTAGTTCCTCTCTGTGAAGATCAAATGCAGTGTATTTTCATTGATCGTGGGTTGTGTTATCTGTTGGTCCAAAACAAACTTTTCACTGACCACGTTAGCTTTCTGTATGTACTGCTGACTATCGGCTCCAGGACTTATTCAGCACAAGCGTGATTACCACTTCCGGGGATAATTTTTGGTGTGTGGGGGGGGGGGGGGTCAAGACTCTCAGGACAGCTATACATCTTAGCTCATCTGTGAATTCCTCAGCCGTTGTTGCCGAAGGTTTGTATGCATGGATAATTACTTGATTCCTATTTTCCATTTTAATATTTGGAACTACTGTTATGTTTGACGAATTAAGAAGTTCTGTGCAACTAAATGTATCTTTTACATATACTTCTACTCCTCCCTGTAACCCATTAATTCTTTCACATTTAAACATATTGGATTTTTTTTATCGTTATCTCACCGTCCAAAACATCCATTGTATGTGTTTCTGTGATGCTCCAAACATGGCATTCGCTTCTCTCAGGAGATCATGGATATAACACTCATTTTTATTTTAAATCCTGAATGTTTGCAAAAAGGAAGCAG
This sequence comes from Cherax quadricarinatus, assembly GCF_026875155.1. Taxonomy (NCBI): domain Eukaryota; kingdom Metazoa; phylum Arthropoda; class Malacostraca; order Decapoda; family Parastacidae; genus Cherax; species Cherax quadricarinatus. The sequence goes on from NC_069402.1 coordinate 103,774,895, forward strand.
AATTTATCATTTCAAATGTTTTGACTTAGTGTGTGATTTGTTAGTACAAAGTAATGTACCTTCGTACATTAACCTGTTGTACATATCCTGCTTTCTCTAGTCTGTTTGTACACTTGTTGTTTTTCGTTCGCCTGTTGTGTGTACGACTGACTTCGTTTGCCTACTTCTGTACACCTCTGTACCACCTGTTGTTCCTCCTTGTTTGTTCCGCTTTCTGGATCTACTCATTTCTCTCTTTTTCTAATAGAGAATTCTTCATTTTCCATACCCTCGCTTTCTCCTCAACTCCGCGTTCCTTTTCACGTTGTAGTCTGTGTAATTAAGGTCACAACACACTCGGAGTTGCACTGAGGTTCAGAATATTCTCTTAGTGTGCTCATGGCACTCCTGCAAATTTTTGCTGAGGATATTTTGCACCGTCTGCTGCTTTCTTAGGGAGCGATTTTGGTGTGCAGATTTAGGACCAATCACTCCAGAATATTCCAGGTGTAAATTTTGATGCATTTTTCCGCCTATGTCCTAGGAAGTCCAGTTCGACGGACTTCAGCGGTCCTAATAATTTAGGTGCACGTCTAAATTTGTTCATGTATGGGGGGGGGAGAGGTTCTCTCGACATTTTCTAGTTCTGTGATTTCGACTGTTTTAAAAGGTTGTGCTAGTGTGTAGTAATATTCCAGGCTAGAGAAAACAAGTGACTAAAAAAGTATCTTTCGTGTCTTGGCATCTCTTATTTTAAAGGTTGTAGTTATCTATTATTATTATTATTACAATCCAAACCAAGTGCTCAACCACCAGAGTCAAAAAGGCTGCTTTTAGTTATTCAGCTTATCAGTTTCCTTGCGGTTGTCATAGCAACATTAGATAAGCTTGTGTTATTTCCATGAATATAGAAATATAACAGTATATATTAACAATATAGATTTTAAAAGGAAATGACCATGGTTGACGAAGTATTTCGGGTCGTTCAAAAAAGATTCATACTAACAGCATTAACATACAAAATATACTGTACAGTGCATATGAACGTAGCAGATATTAACTCCCTCATATTCCACTGCCGATCTATTGAATGATTTTAGAGCTTTATTTTCCATTCCAGCTGATATTTCTTAACATTTTCCATATTTTACTTACTGAAATTTGTCTTCATCGATCACATTGCTTTCTGTGGCTGCTGGAAGACTTGGTTAATCTTAGTGGCTGCTGGAAGACTTGGTTAATCTTAGTGGCTGCTGGAAGACTTGGTTAATCTTAGTGGCTGCTGGAAAAACTTGGTTTTAAACTTAGTGGCCGCTGGAAGACTTGGTTAATCTTAGTGGCCGCTGGAAGACTTGGTTAATCTTAGTGGCCGCTGGAAGACTTGGTTAATCTTAGTGGCCGCTGGAAGACTTGTTAATCTTAGTGGCCGCTGGAAGATTGGTTAATCTTAGTGGCCGCTGGGAAGACTTGGTTAATCTTAGTGGCCGCTGGAAGACTTGGTTAACTTAGTGGCCGCTGGAAGACTTTTTTTAATCTTAGTGGCTGCTGGAAGACTTGGTTAATCTTAGTGGCCCCTGGAAGACTTGGTTAATCTTAGTGGCCCCTGGAAGACTTTGGTTTTAAACTTAGTGGCCGCTGGGAAAACTTGGTTAATCTTAGTGGCCGCTGGAAGACTTGGTTAATCTTAGTGGCCGCTGGAAGACTTGGTTAATCTTAGTGGCCGCTGGAAGACTTGGTTAAGCTTAGTGGCCGCTGGAAGACTTGGTTAATCTTAGCTTGGAGGTTTGCTGTGTCTTCAATGGATGCCACTCTCATCCACATTCCAGTATAGTTCGCGAAGAAAGATCGGGAAATACACTTGAGGTATCTGACCATGTCAATGTGAGAATAAGAAAGATAACTGGTGCGAGTACTGTGCCTTGAGGAACACCTTTTCACTGTGGCTGCCTCTTTTACTTTGTTCGCTGTTACTCTCCGGGATCGATTTCTTAAAGAATAAAAAAATCAGTTTTCCCACTTTTTCAATAATTTCTTTTGACCGCGTTTGGTGTGCTATTATACTATAGATACAATTACTGAAGGTTTTTGCAAAGTTTGTGTATACTGTATATACTAAGAGATAACTAGATAAGTAACAGCTCTTAGCTAGTAAATAAAGTTAAAACCCTAAATCTAACCTCGTCAAACCTTGTGTGAAAAAAAAGTATAATGGGACCAAGATTCTTCAGCACTCTTCATTCATGCATAAAGGAAATTACCTAGAGATGTGTGACTGTCTTCAAGAGGGACAGCAAGGGAAGAAATGTGTCATAAGCGGTGCAGCCTCAGCCACATCACTATGGATCAGGTTTTAACAACTCTCACTGTGACCTCCATCTTCAGTAACACTCTTATCTTCTTGTTCTCTCTCTCTCTCTCTCTAATATTTCTTTATTCACCAGGAAAGATGGCTCTCAGCATCTTTCAAAGCAGATGAGACCTCGGAGTTGCAACGTTTTGACGGTTTCACAAAAGTCATAAGAACATAAGAAACGAAGGAACACTGCAGAAGGCCTACTGGCCCAGCGAGGCAGGTCCAAGTCTCCTACCGGCTTAAGCCAATGCACCCAACATAGTCAGGTCAGGTCACATTGACTTAAGGGAGGACTAAAAATTACTTGGAACACCTCAAAGCAGCAGAGTCGTTCTTAATGAAGTGGAGAGGAGAGAGAGAGATACCTGATAATATATACCTTCAGAGCAAATTAGACTGGGAAAGAAAAGAGAGAGAGATACTATAATACATAAATTATACGTACTTGGAAGTTGCTTAAGGGGTGAGGTCCCCATCCGAACGCTAGCATAAAACTTACTGGAGTGAGATATGGGAGAAAGTGCAACACCAAGCTGGTGAAGAGCAGGGGTGCCACGGTACAATGAGAGAACACTATGTCATCATCCGTGGTCCAGGGCAAGGTTTTACCCGCTGCCCCCCAGGCAAACTAAAACCGCTGCCCCCCAAACAAAACCCACACCAGCTTCCCCAGGGGAAGCTACAATCAGCTGCCCCCAGGCAACCTACACCAGCTGCCCTCAGGGAACCTACACCAGCTGCCCCAGGCAACCTACACCAGCTGCCCCCAGGCAACCTATGTTATTGCTGTTCTTACTGTTGAACAGCGGTTTAGTGCCGATGAAGGTAGCGTAAAGGTAGCAATGATACGGCCGTGGACTAGATTGGCTTTAATCGGGTAGGAGTGAGTACACAAGGGCAGTGTGAGGAAGGACCGCAACCAGTCCGTGGAGGGGGAGAAATTGTACCCAAGTCGGTCGAAGGGGATAGGAGGGTGGAGTGGAGA
>NC_069402.1:103778711-103846211 GCF_026875155.1 Cherax quadricarinatus
CGCTGAGGATAAGAAACAGCAGAGGGTCAAGACAGTGCCTTGGAGACAATTTTTTAAATTTTTGCTAATGCTGGATTTTCCTCTGTTTACAACTTATTTTTGTGTGCGGTCAACCCTTGATCACATTTGTCAAATGTCTGTTACATCTGTGTATACCACATCTGCGTTACGGTTTCCTTCCAATGCCTCTATAATTCTGTCATAGTTGTTTAACAGTTGTGACAAGCATGATCTTCCAGTTCTAAATTCATACTGGTCTGGGTTATGAAGATTGCACTGCTCCATAAAATTTGTTTGGTGTCTCATCATTTTCGAAGACTTTTGTGTGTGATGTTAGAGCTGTAGTCTGTAATTATTGGCTAGTGCTCTATTGCCTCCTTCATACAAAGGAGCTGGGATTTTACCTCTATCTAAGCTCTTTCTCCAAAGGATATTGTGGGCTTGAGCTAATAGTATTTTGCACTGTTTTATGAATAATTCCACGAATCTGGTCTAGCTGATGCATGACGGCCATGATGTGTATTTTCGAATTTTACGGTATGATGATCAAGTCGGTTACATGGTCTTGTGTGACCTGTAAATGAATTGAAACAAATTTCTACATTCTCCACAATGTTTACCTTTAGTGGGTTGTTGGACACTGAGTTTTCAGAATTTTTTTCATTTGTTTTTCACTGTCAGTTTATGAACCTCCTGTGATTAATATTTCAGTTTACAGGAAAGCTCTTAATTTGGATTTTACATATGTATTGAAATAGTTTTTTTTTCAAAACCCTGGATGGATTTTTGTTTTTGTTTTCTTTTCGGGTTTCGACAGCTTAAGATTTGTTCCCATCTCAGTGATCTCTCGGCTAAGATTATCTTTCCTCCGTTATGACATATTCACGTTTCTAGTTCTTTCTTAATTTTGTCTCAGTCAATTCTCTTATTATTGGAGTTAAATTTACTAAACATCCCTTCCCGTACATTATTACCGGAGTTCCCCACCTCTGAGTTTATACTCATTTGTAACTATGATATGATGAGAATATGTTGTTTTTATTATGTGTCTGATTAGTTCCTCTCTGTGAAGATCAAATGCAGTGTATTTTCATTGATCGTGGGTTGTGTTATCTGTTGGTCCAAAACAAACTTTTCACTGAGCCACGTTAGCTTTCTGTTATGTACCTGCTGACCTATCGTGCTTCCAGGACTTATTTCTAGCACAACGCTGTGATTTACCATCTTCCAGGAGGATAATATTTGGTGTGTGGGGGGGGGGGTCAAGACTCTCAGGACAGCTATACATCTTCCTTAGCTCATCTGTGAATTCCTCAGCCGTTGTTGCCGAAGGTTTGTATGCATGGATAATTACTTGATTCCTATTTTCCATTTTAATATTTGGAACTACTGTATCTTTTACATATACTCCTACTCCTCCCTGTAACCCATTAATTCTTTCACATTTAAACATATTGGATTTTTTTATCGTTATCTCACCGTCCAAAACATCCATTGTATGTGTTTCTGTGATGCTCCAAACATGGCATTCGCTTCTCTCAGGAGATCATGGATATAACACTCATTTTTATTTTAAATCCTGAATGTTTGCAAAAAGGAAGCAGAATTTATCATTTCAAATGTTTTGACTTAGTGTGTGATTTGTTAGTACAAAGTAATGTACCACTTCGTACATTACCTGGTGTACATATCTCTCCTTTCTCTAGTACTGTTTGTACACTTGTCTGTTGTACGTTCGACCCTGTTGTGTGTACGACTGACTTCGTTTGTCCTACTTCTGTACACCTCTGTACCACCTGTTGTTCCTCCTTGTTTGTTCCGCTTTCTGGATCTACTCATTTCTCTCTTTTTCTAATAGAGAATTCTTCATTTTCCATACCCTCGCTTTCTCCTCAACTCCGCGTTCCTTTTCACGTTGTAGTCTGTGAATTAAGGTCACAACACACTCGGAGTTGCACTGAGGTTCAGAATATTCTCTTAGTGTGCTCATGGCACTCCTGCAAATTTTTGCTGAGGATATTTTGCACCGTCTGCTGCTTTCTTAGGGAGCGATTTTGGTGTGCACATTTAGGACCAATCACTCCAGAATATTCCAGGTGTAAATTTTGATGCATTTTTCCGCCTATGGGCCTAGGAAATCCAGTTCGACGGACTTCAGCGGTCCTAATTTAATTTAGGGCAGTCTAAATTTGTTCATGTATGGGGGGGGGGGGGGAGAGGTTCTCTCGACATTTTCTAGTTCTGTGATTTCGACTGTTTTAAAAGGTTGTGCTAGTGTGTAGTAATATTCCCGGCTAGAGAAAAACAAGTGACTAAAAAAGTATTTTTTCGTGTCTTTGGGGATCTCTTATTTTAAAGGTTGAGTTTCTATTATTATTATTATTACAATCCAAACCAAGTGCTCAACCACCAGAGTCAAAAAGGCTGCTTTTAGTTATTCAGCTTATCAGTTTCCTTGCGGTTGTCATAGCAACATTAGATAAGCTTGTGTTATTTCCATGAATATAGAAATATAACAGTATATTAACAATATAGATTTTAAAAGGAAATGACCATGGTTGACGAAGTATTTCGGGTCGTTCAAAAAAGATTCATACTAACAGCATTAACATACAAAATATACTGTACAGTGCATATGAACGTAGCAGATACTAACTCCCTCATATTCCACTGCCGATCTATTGAATCATTTTAGAGCTTTATTTTCCATTCCAGCTGATATTTCTTAAATTTTCCCCTATTTTACTTACTGAAATTTGTCTTTCATCGATCACATTGCTTTCTGTGGCTGCTGGAAGACTTGGTTAATCTTAGTGGCCGCTGGAAGACTTGGGTTAATCTTAGTGGCGCTGGAAGACTTGGTTAATCTTAGTGGCCGCTGGGGAAAACTTGGTTAATCTTAGTGGCCGCTGGAAGATTGGTTAATTTAGTGGCCGCTGGAAAAGACTTGGTTAACTTAGTGGCCGCGGGAAGATTGGTTTATTTATGGCCGCGGGAAAGGGACTTGGTTAATTTTTAGTGGCCGGGGAAGATTTGGTTTAAAATCTTAGTGGCCCCCCTGGGAAGTTTTTTTTTAAAAAAAATTCCCTTTTTTTTTTGGCCCTGGAAGCCCTTGGTTAATCTTGTGGCCTTGGAAGATTTGGGTTTAAATTTTAGGGGCCCGCGGGAAAAAGATTGGGTTTTAATCTTAGGGGCCCGTTAAAAAAGGTTTGGGTTAAAATTTTAGTGGCCGCGGGGAAAGATTTTTGGTTTTTCTTAGTGGCCGCTGGAAAATTGGTTAATCTTAGGGCCGCGGGAAAAGACTTGGTTAAGTTAGGGGGCCGCGGGGAAAGGGATTTGGGTTAATCTTAGCTTGGGGTTTGTTTGTGTCTTCAATGGATCCCTTCATCCCCATTCAGTATATTTCCCGCGAAGAAAGACGGGGAAAATACACTTGAGGTATTTTGACCATGTAAATGTGAGAAAAAGGGAAAGATAATGGGCGAGAAAACTGTCCCCTTGGGGGGACACCTTTTCATGTGGCGGGCCTTTCTTTTACTTTGTTCGTTTTTACTCTCGGGCGATTTCTTGGGGAATAAAAAAATCATTTTTCCCACTTTTTAATAATTTTTTTGCGCTTTTGGGTTTGTGTTATTTTTACTAATAGATAAAATTTTACTGAAGGTTTTTGCAAAGTTTGTGTATACTGTTATTACAAAGATAACAAAGAAAAATTAACAGCTCTTGTTTGAAAATTAAATTTAAAAAAACCCTAATCAAACCCTTTAAAACCCTTGTGTGAAAAAAAAGTATTAAGGGGACCAGTTTTTCTTCAGCACTTTTAAATTCTGCTTTTAAAGGGAAAATTTTCCTAGGATGTGGGGATGTTTTCCCAAGGGGACGAAGGGGAAGAAATGGGGCCCTTAAGCGGTGCAGCCCAGCCAAACATCATATGGACCCGGTTTTTAACCCAAACTCTCACTGTGACCCCCATCTTCAGAAAACACTCTTATCTTCTTGTTCTCTCTCTCTCTCTTTTAAATATTTCTTTATTCACCAGGAAAGATGGTCTAGCACCCTTTCAAAGCAAAAGGAGACCTGGGGGTTTTTTGGCATACGTTGTTGGGGGTTTCACAGGTCATTAAAAAACATAAGAACGAAGGAAAAATGCAAAAGGGGCCTACTGGCCATGCGAGGCGGCCCAATTTCTCCTCCCGGCCCTTAACCCCAATGCCCCAAACATGTCGGGGTCGGGGTAAATTGATTAAAGGGGGAGGACAAAAAATTACTTGGAACCCCCTAAAAGCAGCAGAGTGTTTTTAAATTTGAAGTGGAGAGGAGAGAGGAGATTCCTGTAATATTTTTAACCTTCAGGCAATTGACTGGTAAGAAAAGGGGGAGAGGAAAATGAAAATTCCCATAAAATTATACGTATTTGGGGAAAGTTGCTTAAGGGGGGGGTCCCCACCCGAACGCTAGCATAAAAACTTCTGGAGGGAGAATGGGGAAGTGAAATGCAACCCCCAAGTGGTGTGAAGGGGGGGTGCCAGGGTTTAAAATAGGAGAAAACTATGTCATTCCGTGGTCCAGGGAAAGGGTTTAACCCAGCTGCCCCCAGGCAAACTACCCCAGCGCCCCCAAGAAACCCTAAAAACCCCTTCCCCCAAAGGCAACTACATCAGCTCCCCCAGGAAACCCAAAAACCAGCTCCCCTCGGGGAAAAACCCTTACACCAGCTCCCCCCAGGAAACCTACCCCAGTTTTCCCCCCAAAGGGCAACCTTGTTATTGCTGTTTTTAACTTTTAAAAACAGCGGTTTTGTGCCGATAAAGGTTAGCTTTGGGTTTAAGCAATGATACGGCCGTGGACTAGATTGGTTTTAAAACGGGAGGAGTGAGTAAACAACGGGCGTGTGGGAGTGCCCGGGAAACCAGCCCGTGGAGGGGGGGTCCCTGTGTCCCTCAAGTGGGTTTCGAAGCGGGAGTGGAGAGGGTGGACGTGTTTTCCCAGGGCCTAGGTAGGCCTACGGGAGGGCAGAAATAATCCCGCAAAATATGAATTTGGTCAGAGCGACGGCTAGGCTTTTGTGCTTCCCTTTACAGGTTGTTTACATTTGCTCGGCCACGCCCCCTCGCGTCGTCCCGCGCAAACAATACTGGGGGGCCCCCTTTGGTATAAAGGAATTAAAATAGTACCCGAGAGGGCTGGTTTTTTGCTCACAAAGTAAAAAAAAAAGGGGAAAAAAAAAATGCAACAGGCAAAAAAAAACTTTTTCCCATCCGGGGGAAAAAGGGGGGGAAAAATGGTTTCCCCCGCTGTTTCTTCGATTTGAGAGCCGGGAGACGCCCGCACTGGAACTAAAATCTTTTATATACAGGTTTTTCCGCAGGGTGAACATCATTTGGGGACCATCTTTTCTATGACGTTGTTGCACCCCCACATCTGAAACAAGGACTGACAGTAGCATTTTTTAAGGTGGGGACATGTAATCAGAGGGCGCACTCCCATGACCGTAAACAGGCTTTTTTCTTTAGTAGAAAAAAAAATGGTGCCCCATAAATAAAAATAATACTTTTTCCCATGGAATTAATTACACTCTGGGTCCCCTTTCTAAAAGTTTTTTTAAAAATTTTACATGGTTGCCCCCCTTGACTCAAATTATGATAGCTTTAAATGTGGTGCTTTTTATACCCTTTCTGAAGCAAAAAAATTTTAGTTAATAGCGTGGGGAGTGGGGAAAAGTCAGTAGGTACGCCCAATGTCAAGAAATTTTACTGTTGTCCGGGGTTTCGCGGCCAAAAAGTAGGGAAAGCCTTACGGGGCCGTCTTCCGTACCAGCAGAAGTGGGAAAAAGGGGTAGGGTTTTGGGGTTTTTATTTTTTCCCCCCCCCCCCCCCCCCCCCCCCCCCCCCCCTTCTGGCTTTGAAAACCCCACGCGCCCCCAGCCCCTATTCGGCCTGCATAGGGGCCCAATTCTTCTGTGTTCAGGGGGGCTTCCTTGAAAAATTCCCCGTAGCTTTTTTCCCTCCCTAAAAACTTTTGCCACGGAGCTGTGTAGGACACGGTAAGGCCCCCCAAAAAATTTGGGGGGAAAAAGTTTGGGCTTCCGGGGGGGTTGCACTGGGTTGGCAACATAACTTTGCCCCTGGTTCCACTTTGTTTTCCCTTGGCGGGGGGTTTTGCGCTTGAGTGACCTATCGTACCCTTTTAAAAAGGTTTCCCTTTTCGTACCCGCTGGAAGACAAGTGCGTTGTCCCTTTTTATTACCTGGGGTTTATCAGTATCGTAAGTAGGTTTAGGGGGAAAATTTAAACGGGAATTTAAAAAGGGGTAAGCGCTTGTCATAGCCATAAAAAAGCAAAATGGGTGCCCCTCCCCGTCGAGCTGTTGGGGGAAAGGAATTTAATGTACACTAAAACATCTGGGATACCCCTACCCCAATGTTTTAAAAACTTGGGTTAACGGTTACGGGGGAGCCCCTCCAGGACTTTGCGATTTGTACTTTTCAGCAAGACCTTTTTCCGCGGGGTTTGGCGTGGAGTTTACTGGGTTTGATAAATTTTGAATCTGGGGCAAAGACCCTGCATTATGCCTTTTTTTAAAAACTCGAACCCATTTTTGGGAAAAAAGGACAGTGGGCAAGTATGAGGGAAAGAAAAACATCCCTCCGGAAAGCACTAGCGAGGGTTTCAGGGTTTATCAGGAAGGGGGTTACTAATTCACTGTACCGCGATAAAGTTATTCCCCATTAAAAGCAGGGTTGCTTTTTTCCCCTTCTCCGGGTCGAAAAGTTCGTCAAAGGTGGGCCCAGAATTTCCCTCTCCAGGGCCCTCCTTTTTAATGGGATATTTTTAAAAGGGGTTAGGCCCGAAAATGGTCCCCTTGTGCCTGTGGCAGACCAAAAAAGGGTTTGACAGCTTGGCAAAGCCCGATGCCTTTCTTAGGCCAAAATTTTATTTCATTGTGCCTTTTTTGAAAACTGCGGCCCTTTCCCCGGGGTGGGGAAAACCCCTGGGACATTGTGGTTAAAACCAAAAGAGTAGTGGTATAGGGGACTCTGGTACCCACCGGGGGTTGGGTATACGGTTCTCCCGGGGGTCCCCAAAGCTGTGAAACCCGGGCCCGTACTCCTTGGTTGACCACTAAACCCTTCGTGGAACGGGAGACTTGACGGGAAAAGGTAAAACGTCCTCCTTGGTCAGGAAAAAAGGAAATGGGGGACCACCGGGGTTTTCCTGTCGGGGCTCTTCGAGGTCCTCAACAGAAAACAAATTCCCGGACACTCACGAATGCTATATGTCTCGCAGGGGGTCAGTAAAAAACATTTTGCTTACCGGGGGACATGGGCAAATTTCATTTTTGTGTCATTGAACGTAAAGCGACCACCGAGCATTTTTTCCCGAGGGGGTTTCTTATTTGAAAAAAGGGGGCCAAAAAGGGGAAAATGATCTGTATAAATTTTGTTTGGGGATAATGATAGATGATACCCGAAAAGGGGACTAAAGGGCCCATAAAATGGCAAAAGCTTCTAGCTCTGTCACTAAATTTATTGCTTCCCGCTTTATTTAAGAACACGGCTGGGCATAGGAAATAGGCGGTTGCTTACCTTTTGATTCCTGGGGAAAAAGGACTGCACCGATCCCAACTTTGGGGGCATCTTTTCGTCAAGGAAAAATTCCTTTTGGTGAAATCAGGGAATCAAAGGGGTTGGGGTAAAGTTAACGGGTTTTAAGAATGACAAAAGTCGTTCCTGATCGCACGTCCACTAAAAAGGGAAAAGCATTTCTTAGAAAGCTTTGTGGGGGGATGCCGCAAGGTTTGGAGAAACCCTGCGAAAAAGGTGGGGTTTAAAGAAACCCGCCAGGCCTATGAAGGAAACCGGACGCTTTCCCCCGTCAGGGGTTGGGGGAATTTTGGGTTCTGGGCCGAATTTTGATCGTCGTCTTTATTGCCTTTCGGGTTACTACGTGACCCAAAAATTTTTTTTTCCTTCCGGGGAAAAAGGGACTTTTGGGAAGTTTTTCCCTTTAAAGATTTCCCTGAGTTTACCCTTTTCCCAATTTCCCCTTTTTCAATTTTTCTCAAGTGTAAAGGGACATTTGGACATGACTTGGATCTTTAAAGGTAGCCATGGCGTCCCAATAGGAGGGTGGGAAAAAATTTTCGTCACCCAAACGACTCTAAACGTGATTGGGTTTCCCCGCCCCGGGCCGAAAGGGAAACCCTCCTGAAATGGTAATGACTTTGGGAGTAGGAAAGCTGGCCCAATCTCTACCTAAATCTCAAAGGGGGTTTGGGCCAAAACCCCTTAAAGAAGATAAGAGTTGAAAAAGCCTTATTACGCCGATTTTCCTGCAAAGGTCTTTCGAACTGGCAATGGAAAAGGGTCTGGGTTGGTACATGCTTTCTTTTCCCTGAATCAAAAACAGGGCCCCAAAGGGTGGGCTTTCGGGGGAAAACCAGAAAAAAGGGGGCATTCCAGGGGTGGAAGGGGGAAAATCCCAATAACCCCTTCAGGAAAGACCCGGGGTGTAATGAGTTCTTTGGCAAAGACTTTTTTGCGCATGTGGCAGGCGATACCCCGGTACCATAAATGGGTTTAGTACCTTTGTCAAGGGGGAATACGGTGAGAGATAAAGGGGGGGTAAAACCCCTTTGGGAATCCCAAACTAGTGAACTGCAGAACGTGCACGATTGGGGAAACCTTGGAGAAGTTTTGGAACCTCTTCAGGATAGTCTGTCAAAGCTAGATCATTTTCCCTGCATGGCGGGTTTTGGGAAGAGTAGCAGCAGACTCGCCCTGGGAGAAACTGGGACTCACAAGGAAGTCAGCTGGGGTTCACCCCCCACTCTCACCGGGAGGGGAAAACTGGGCAAAGGGGCAACAAGTGAAAAGGGTTTTTTCCGCAGGGGAAATTCCGACCCATGCATGTTGACAACAAGGCTTGCAAATTTTTCCACGTTTTCACTGTGTGCAAGGATGGTTTTAAGGGAAAAGGGGGGTTGGGCTCGGCATGTGTGTTGCCCCCCGCACTGGTTCCCTTTAAAAGCCGCCCCCCCCGTTTCACCGTAAAAATGGGAAATGAGGCGAGTTAGCGGCAAAATGAGTCTTTCTTTGTTTCAAGCAGAACTCTGCCCCGCTGGGTGCCATGGCCGAAATCAGAACCCGTCGCCCGCCGACAGGGTTACTGCGGCCTTTTTACAACTGTGGTCTTACAAAAAGCTTTTGAGTTAGAGTGAAGGTTTAGACTGGGCGTCCCCAGACTGGGTTTAAATGGTAAAAATTCCCCGCTGATGGCCAGGAGGTGATGGGCAACGAGCTTTTACACGGGGGGTCGGGTCGGACAAGAAGGGCCGGAAACCCCGGGGAGAAAGTGCTATGGAAACCTTGGTTTCCCAAAGATTTTAGGCATCTTTCTTTCTCTGAGACAGAGTAGCCGTAGGGGGATCCTAAGCGCAAGCCCCAGAAGGGAAAATTCCACTCCGTTTTAATTCCCGCTTTCCAAATCAGCTGGATCTTTAAAAAGGATCCCAAGGTCCTTTCCCTGGTTTTTTTCCCCCATGGGGGTCACCCTGGAAAACAAAACCTTTCCCCGGGCTTTTTAAAAAATTTTGCGGAAAAGCTTGTGACCCTGGGGCCCAAATTCTTTGCGTTGTGCGACCCCGAACCTCGCGGTTTTCCTGGACTCCCCCTCAAGGTTTGAATGGCAGATGGCTCTGTAACATGGCCCCGTGAAGGCCTGTCTCGGGAAAAAAGGTTTGGGGCGGACAATGTTTAAAAACCGAAAACCCGTGTCTAGGGAAAAAAGGGGGAAAAGGCTTATTTGGACAGTGGACCCCGATGAGCGGTCCCATGGGTTGTTTTTTTCCGCATGGGCTGACAAAGGCCCACGAGATTTCCCCCGGGTCACCGCTGCTCGAGGCTCGACACTTTTTGCGAGGCTCGGGCCCGGGAAAAGGGACGGTAAGAGTCTCGCAACAAAAGAAGCACTCGGTTTCCTCACTGTCGGGAAGGTTTTAAATGCCCGGGCGGAGAAAGCTTCGGGCAGGGACGGAAAACAGGACTCCGGCCCGGGTTTTCTACGTCTTTTTGTGGGTTTTTCGGACGCGCCTCTTCCCCCGAACTGTGGGGGGGCTTCTACGAGCAAAGTGCATTTCGCGACGACCCGCTTGCTCCCCCTCAGCTGTCAGCATACTTCGCAGCTTGTTACATCATGGGGGGTATGACTGGAAAATATTGTGGTAAAACGATTTCCCCCGCGAGGAATGGGCATGGGGACGGTACGGTTTCCTTGATTTCTGGCGTGGGGACTGTGCGGTTACTTTTCGGGGACTTAAGTTGTTTACATCAGATCGGTTGTCCCCCGTTTGCCACCGTTAAAACAAATCATACACGCTTAGCGGGTGAGGTTGGGGGTGGTGTCTGCTGGCGACGTTTCGCCTGGTCCGGAAGTCGATGACTGCCCCTTTTTTATAAGGACCGATGTTGTTACTGTGGTCGCTATTTTTACTTAGGGCGCGTATTTGGGGACTGGGGTTAGGAAAACCTTTGGGGGAGCGGTGTCTGACAGCAGAGCAAAAATGACTTCCGGGGTGCGACCGCGGGGTCACTGCGGCGGCGGGTTTCAAGGTTGGGGGAGGGGATCTTCCGCAAAGCGGCAAACCTTGCCTTGCTTCGGAAAGGGGGGCTTTGGGGCGAGGGCATGGCGTCAATCACCCAGGACGTGTGTGCTGGGGGGGAGTCCTAGCGCATTTAAAAGGGGAGCCCCAAGGGGGTTAGGGGCGGAAAACCCTCCGGGATGTGCCCAAGGGCCCGCTTTGGGGGTGATGTCTTTTAAAAGCCCAAAACGGCCATCACCCATCCGCCCCCAAATTTGTGGAGGGGTTTACGGATCAGGTTTAAAATCCCCTGGGGGGCTTGCTCGAAACGGCAAATGCAAAACCGGGGGGGGCTTTGTTGCCCGGGATTTACATTCGGCCCAAGGGGGGGGGGGCGTGGGGGAACGATGTCAATGTAAAAGGCGTTGGGACAAAGCCGAAAAAAAACGGGCCAAATTCCTCCTTAAGTTCAAACCCCAAAAAACTGAATTTTTAAAAACGCGCTTTTTAGCTGCCCCAAAGGCCCCTATTTCACCCTTTGGGGGAGAAACCCTGCCGCAACAGCAGCACGAATGACTGTGTATTGTTTTGGGTATCAATTTGAGCCTGAACAGTCGCCTCGACTGACTGCAGCCATGGCTCTAAAAATATTTGGGGACGGGCCCTCAAAAATTTAAGGGGGCGGTGGGGACGAAACCCAGCCCGGCCCACTGGTGGTCGAGGCTTTTAGCCAAAAAGTTGACCAAAATGTCGCTGAGGCTTTCGTGCCCTTTTTCCGGTTTCTCACGGGTGGCTGAGGGGACCATTGCTGGCACCCCCCCGAATCGGGGGGAACGGCCCCTTGGCACTGCGTTTGTCTTAGTTGCGTCAAATTTTTGAAAAGCAAGTGGGCACGGGAAAATGGGAAAAAGGTCCCCGAGAAGAAATGGTATGGGATGGTACAATTCAAAAAAGAGTTTTTAAAAAGGGAATCAGCACCCCCAGTACTAGGTTAAAATGCTTAGTGATAAAAAATAAATTTGAGCAAAAAAAACAATAAAAAGGGGGGAAAAGTGGAAAACACTTGAACACAAAAAAAAGAGATGTTTTCAAGTGAATGTTACTACGGGAAATGCACCAAAATGAAGCTAAGGGTTAAATCAAAAAATTTCCCCGGAATTGGCAACAAAAAATTTTTGAAAAGGATTGAACTGTAAACACTGGTAGCAAAAATTTGCACAAAATTTAAAAAAAATCAGGGATACAAAACATAAACTGTGCTGCAAGCACAGTTTAAAAAGGATTGCGGTTGCTAACAGTTACAATTTTAAATGCAAAAAAAAAAAAAAAAAAGGGGGGGTTTAAATTTACTTGCACAAGGGAAAAATTGGCCCCAAAAAAGTTTCAGGTATGGGGAAAAGGCAAAAATCACACAAAAAAAAAAAAAAACTGACCCGAAATTTCCCATATTTCACAAAAATAAAATTAAATAAAAATGCAAAAAAATTAAATTCAGAGTATGGCAAAGGTTAAATGGGGTTTTGCAGGGGGGGGTACAAGGGGGAAAAAAAAAAAAAAAAAATTTGCACAATTCAAGGTCAAAATTAAAATTTAAATTCACAAAGGGGGTTTTTGGGAATTAATTTTGGGAAAAAAGCAGGTTCCCAAAAATTCACTCAATTTATTGGGGATATAAAATAGCAAAAAAACAATGCACATAGGTGGAAAATTCATGATAAAAATTTTAAAAATTTTTGTAGAGCAAAAAAAAAATTTGGGGGGAAAGAAAAAAAAAATTTTAAAGGGCTAAGGCACAGATTGTATTTATGCAGGTTTGAATTACTAAACTTAAATACTTGAAGATTAAACTTATTAAAAAAAAATAAAACAAAAACCCGTGCAGGGGTGTCAACCCAAATTTTGGGTAACTTGCAGGTGCAACTAAAAAAAAAAAACAGCCCCAGGAAATTTCATGAAAAAATGTATGTGAGAGGTAAATTGTATTAAAAGGTTAAACAATGAAACCCAAATTTAAAAACAATAAATGAGGTTCAAGAAGCAGAAAAAAAAAAATGGGGGAAATTTTTAAAAAGTAAAGGGGTGCAAAAATAATTCACAAAATTTAAACTGTAGGTAAAAGGAAAAAAGTTTTCATGATGACATGAACAATTTACTTGAAGATATGGCTTCAGTAAACCCCCCCAACCCCTTTTTTGGTGCAGGACAGTTAAAAAAAATGTCACAAAATAAATTTGGAAAAAGCTAGGTAAGTCCCCTGTTTACTTAACTTTGAGTGCAGGGGACGAAGGTTTCGGAAAGGGTTTTCTGGAACTTTTGTGAGTTCTAGGGTCCTTTCACGCCCCGTTGGGTTTTGTATACTGCTATGGGGCTTCAAGGGCGTAGAAAAAAAAAATCAGAAAGGGCTTGGGAAGAACAGGAAAGACCGGGGAGTAATTGTGGAGGTTTAAAGATATTTGAGTGGGACCCGGCGGAACCCCGCTGGGGTATGGGTTTTTTACAGGGGAAGCGGTCTGGGCGCGCTGACTGACTTTCGGCTTCAGCACACGGAGAACCCAAAAAATTTACTCACTACTCGAAAAAGTGCTAAAAAACAAGCTTAAGTTTGGGAAATTTGACCCGGGACGAGTAAGTTTTACTGTAACAAATCATGGGGAAAAAAAGAATGGTGGGTTTAAATGGGAATAAAACAACAAGGGAAAGGGGGGGAAAAAAAAAAAAAAAAAAATTTTTTTTAAAATGGGCCCAAAACAAAAAAAAAACTGCCCCCGGGCTGGGGATAGTAAAGGGGCTGGGTAGTTGAGGACTTCACTATGATGAGTCACGAGCTGCTGTAGAACGCTGAACTTTGCGGCTTAGGGGGGTAAGCCAACTGGGTTCCCCCGTGGGCCCAAGCCAGGTTGAACTTCTTGGAGGAAAAAAGGGAAAAACAAAAACACACTTTGGGCGGCGAAGGGAAAGGGCGTCTTTTTCAAAACAGTAAGGCTGGTGTGTTTACACGTGATTTTGGGTATAAACCAACCCCCGAGTTGCCCGTGGTCACGGGTGGGGCCACACGGAGCCAAAAACCCCTAAACGACCCACCTTACTTCTTGTAGCTGCGAAGGGTTTGTAGGGACCCCTGTAGGAGGGGAGGGGGAATGGTGTGGAGAGTGTTGAAGGGCTGTTGAAAAGGGGGATGGGTGAAAAACCCTGACTGTAAGGCTGGAGATGCGCCGTGATGGGCCTTTTCCAAAAATTTTGTGGGAAAAAAACTAGGCGAAATCTATCTTTGGGTCCCGTCAAGACGCTGGGGAGTAGCAGATAACTCTTTAGGCTAGGGAGGTGCGTTGGATGACGGACGGATTTATGTTGACTGGTGGGCGACCCATCCCCTCCCCCTGAAAAGGTCACAATGCCCCTGACCCCTTGTCACCATGTTATTGCTGTTCTTATGTTAAAAAGCGGTTTAGTGCCCATGAAGGTTTTTCGTAGGTAGCAATGATACGGGCCGTGGACCTAGATTGGCTTTAATCGGGTAGGAGTGAGTACCAAAGGGGGTGTGGGAAATGACCGCAAGCCAGTCCGTGGAGGGGGGAGTACCTTTTGTCCTCAAGTCGGTTTGAAGGGGGGAGGGGGAGAGGGGTGGAATGTTGGGGTCCCCCCCGCCCAGGGGGCCCCACAGAGGGCAGAAATAATGCCCCGAAATTTTGAACTAGTCAGGCAGGGCGGCTAGGTGTGTGCTCTGCCAGTTTAAAAGGGTGTCTACACCCTTTCACCAAGGGTGCCCCCGGAAAATACACCAAATGCCTTCAGCTCCTTACACCAGCTGCCCCCGGCACCACACTTGCCCGCCCCGGCAAAACCCCCACCAGCTTTTCCCCCAGGGGAACCCACAAACCCGTGCCCCAGGGGAACCCACCCAGCTGCCCCCCGGCAAAACCTAAAACTAGCTGCCAACCCGGCAAAAACCCCCCCAGCTGCCCCCCGGCAACCCACACCCGTGGCCCTTTAGGCAACCTAAACCCGCTGCCCCCAGGAACCTCCCCTAGCTACCCCCCGGGCAAAACCCACACCAGCTGCCCCCCGCTCACCCCTTCGTTGGGGGGGGCGCAAAGGGATTCATTGCTTTTCACGAAGCCTTTTCCCACCCCCCCACCCAAACCCCCTCCCACCCCTTTCCCTCGCCCCTATCAAACCCCCCCAAACCCCCGCCCAACCCCGCAACTCATCTTGTGGGTGGTGGTGGTGGGGTGTCTCCCACCCCCC
Organism: Cherax quadricarinatus; assembly: GCF_026875155.1. NCBI lineage: Eukaryota > Metazoa > Arthropoda > Malacostraca > Decapoda > Parastacidae > Cherax > Cherax quadricarinatus. The sequence continues at coordinate 103,793,535 of NC_069402.1, forward strand.
ACCCTGCCGGGATCGGAGCACATAAACATACTTCAAAAAATTAGGGGCTTGGGAGGTAATGGGCAACCCCAAGGGGGCCGCAAAGGGGGAAATTTTTCCCGAGAAGGGAGGGAAAAGGGGAAAAGGGGAGAGAAGGGGGGAAAAATGAACTGCAGAGCGGGGGGAGAGCAGAAGGGAGAGGGAGGGAGGAAAGTGTGGTAGCAGGGGCCCGGGGTGAAAATAGAGTAAGAAAAAAAAAGGGAAAAGGAGAGCGGGAGGGAAAGAGTTTGAAAAAAAGGGGAAAGGGGAGGGGGGGGATGGAGAAGCGAGAAGGAGGAACGGTAAGGATGGAGGAGGAAGCACAACCTCCATGTAAGATTATTTAGGTACAGATACACATAAATATGGTCACACAAATTATCATACACAGTAATATATGTATAGTGGTTTAGGATGGGCGTGCCACTGTGATGTCTTACTCCACAGTGGCAACAACACCATCAGTGGGTGCACGCAGCCTGATGCCTCGTCTTAAATAACAATCTGAGAGAGAGAGAGAGAGAGAGAGAGAGAGAGAGAGAGAGAGAGAGAGAGATAGAGAGAGAGAGGAGAGAGAGAGAGAGAGAGAGAGAGAGAGAGAGATCCCACAACAGTAACTTGCCCCGGCCACACATGATGGCTGAACACTACCCAGAGTTGCCGTTGAAGCGGCTATTTTAATTGTGCACCTCATACCCATTCTGTGGAGGGGGAGTTCAAGAATATATGGATATACAAAAGGCCTAGGAACTACGCCTCAAAAGGGTTAACAGGAATACATCTGGATTTATATGTACTGTTACAAGCAAAATTTAGGAAATTTTGCTTAATATGTCTGGTACCTTATTTTCATCAAGATATCTTGACATCTCACATAGGTTATTATACTACCTCAATATTCCTCAATAAGCGGACAATTAAGCATATAGTGTTCAAGATATTGATCATAGGGTGGGTCACATACTTCGCATTCACTCTGATCAACATTTGTGTGTCTGCCAAACTGCCAGAAGTATTTGTAACCAAACCTAAGCCTGACGACTACTTCAGTCAGTCTGTTCACATTGCAAGTTTCTCCATAAACGTACTTATCTACGATCATGATAGAACTACTCAGGCTGTTAACTGCATTCCCACAATATTCATTTTCATTATTTACATTTCTTCTAATATTCTTAATGTCAGACACAGACATACCAGTTATATTCTACATTTTCCATCAGGATGCTGCCACCTCTACATCGAGGTGCTGCTGCTGCGACCAGAACAACACTGACCTGTACCTTCAGCACTACCACACCCGGAATTTGAGTGCCCTGGGCAGGCTTGTGGTTGGTTAGCTGCTTGGTCAATGAAGTTTTAAACCTATCGACTACACTAGGGTCACTAAGGCTGCGCGGTAACCTTTGATCACCACCAGACAAGAATACTTTGATTTCTAAGGCTGAGCGAACTACACCTCTCAGTGTATATATCCTCGGATGATTAAAACACATGTGCAACAGTTGAAATATAGTAGCTTTATTGTTGAAACGTTTCGCCTACACAGTAGACTTCTTCAGTCAAATACAAAGGGAGAAGGAGATGTTATAGTCCATCAACCCTGGAGAAAATATTTGAAGTGGTCCGTCCTCAGCCTACTGTGTAGGCGAAACATTTCAGAATAAAGATATGTAACTGTTGAACATGTGTCTTACTTACCAACCTGTCGGTATTGTATACCATTTTAATATTCACTTCGTCAGAACCTGCAACACAATGTATCTTGGTACAGAAAACACCCTGGGACTACTTTTTCAGTGAGAATGGATGGATGAGAGGGACTTGACCTCTCAGTGATTACATTCTATCTACTAGTGGGCTGCGTCTCACCTTTGACAGTATGCGAGTCTCCAGACTGTTGCTTCAACTTCACATTGTTCCAAACTATGAAGCAAAACTTTTCTCCAGGCTGAGGGACTGACCACCTCAAAACTACGTCTTCAAGGGTGATGGACTGCTGACATCGTCTTTACATCTCTACTGCTTCTGCTCACTCTTCTATACTCAACTGAAGAAGTCTACTGTGTAGGCGAAACATTTCATCAATAAAGATACCCAACTGTTGCACAAGTGTCTTAATCTTCTTCAGTCGAGTACAGAAGAGTTAGCAAGAGCCGTAGAGATGTGAAGACGATGTAATCAGTCCATCACCCTTGAAGACGTAGTTTCGAGGTGATCAGTACCTCAGCCTGGAGAAGAGTTTTGCTCCATAGGCTGGAACAGTGTGAGGTTGAAGCAACAGTATGGAGACATATACTGTCAAAGATGAGGCGCAGCCCACCAGTAGAAGAAAGAACCTCATGAAAGGCACACACTACAAGAACTGTGGGCCACAATTCCTGCCCTGTCACCTGTAAGCCACATGATTCTGCTCATGTTTTACTCCCGAGACTTTCAAGCACATTTCCCTCACACAGCTTCTCTAAAACCAAAAAAAAAACAAAAACAAAGCTAGAAAATAATGTTTAGATATAAATTAAAGGCACAAAACATGTAATCCTGGACTCTTCAACAGTTTCCTCACTCCATGAGAAGAGATAGAAGTTATCAAAAAACACAATTCATCTAAAGAACAACTGAGATGATGGTATCATTTGTCCACCAAATGTTTGAGCATTAAAACTTTGAGCGCAGTACTAGGAGCAAGTTTTCCTGAAGAAATTCTTCGCGAAGCTGAGCAGACAGGAAGGACCGAGGGATTTGCAACTTGTACATATTGTCTTCAAATCTCCGTATTTTTCCGTACATGCATGATGCAGTATATATTGCAAACCGAGGGATCTGAACAATGCAAACCTCGCGGGGATGGAAGTCTTTGGCTCAAGAACTTCGCACTCCTCCGTGCGGCGTCAGACTATGCAATGTTGTAAGACTTGGCAACAGATAGTAGGGAGATAATTCTCTCTGAAGCAAGGCAAAGAGCGTAAAGTGTCCGGGCCATGTCACAGCGAGAGTGTGGCAGCCCGATACTGTGGCCCGGTGAGTTATGCTACCCTGGCCATCACGTAAGCACACGCATGGATCTATAACGTGTGTCAACAATACCGTCCACCATACTTACAATGCTCTGTAGCTGAAGGGAAGGTCGTGTGGCCAATTTCAGTGATACCCAAGCAACAAGTGAGGATTACCTGTTTACCTGGAGTTATTCCGGGGTTCAACCCCCCGCGCCCGTCATGACCAGGCCATCCCATGGATCAGGGGCCTGATCAACTAGGCTGTTACCTGCTTGGCCGCACGCAGAAGTCCAACTACGAGCCACAGCCCGCTGATCACAGCACTGACTTTAGGTATCTGTCCAGCTCTCTCTTTGAAGGCAGCCAGGATTTATTGGCAATTCACCCTAATGCTTGATGGACAGGCTGTTTGAACAGTCTTGGGCCCGACACTTATGGAGTTGTCCCTTAGTGTACCATTTGGCGTTCCCTACTTTTTAATTGGGGCTATTTTGCATCGCACGCCCATCATACTATAACTTACGTTCAGAAATGGTCTTCAGAGACCCTCATGAACACGGGTCTGAGATAATGGGTTTGGGTTTGAGAAGAACTTACCATAATATGGACAATAGGCCTGCAGCAGTGTTTTTCCTCCTCCTTTCTTATGTTCATAAGATGGGGACAAATGCACATTAAGTTTCTGAAAGACTTGGTGACAAAGTCATCAAGTATACCATTGACCCCCCAGATCGCCAGTAGCCTTTTGCGAAGACTCAATAATTGAGATCGAGAGCAAAGAAATACCCACAGCATATACGAGACACAAACCCCCGACTGGGTGAAGCTCTGGGTGTTAGTTTCCTTGATGTCACACAATGGTGTTCACATTCCCAATGTATATTTTTTAAAACCAGAATTAAAAAAAAACCACTTGACAAAGAAATTTGGAGGTAACAGACGAAATCTCAACAAACAACATCTTAAGAAAAACTGAGATGTTCCTAGTTCGTCTGTTCTCCTTCTCCGAGGTTTCTGACTCTCCAGACGATACCACATTAGTACCGTTCCTTATTTTTGTGAGATAAATAATGAAAGAGTGAATGAATAGAATTATATAATGGTCTCGCAGGGTCTGACTCAGGGCGCTACTTGAGAAATGGTCGACAGTAAACTTTCTCTTGCACTCTCTGTGTCACAGTCACCCTCCCTACCCCCTACGAGGTCCTCTTCTCCTCCCTCCACCACACCCCAAAAATCTCCAAAACTCCCCAGTCCACACCCTGTATCTCCTTCCTCCATCCCTCCATTCTTCTCTGTCTCCACCAACCTGGAGAGTACTCGAAGGTCAACGCCCTAGCGGCCCGGTCCCAGACTAGGCCTCACAGTGGATGGCCTGATCAGCAAGGCTGTTGGTACTAGCCGCCCGCAGTACAAACGTATGCCACAGCCAGCTGACCAGAAAAATGACTTGAAGAACTTATTAAGTTCAGTCTTGAAGACAGCCAGAGGTCCTGCAGATAATTTATGTAATAAGGGAGGGTATTGAAAAGTCTTGGTCCCTTCACGCTTTTCGAGTTTTACCTAGTGTACTTACCACACCTCTGCTTTTCCTTGGAATATTCTGCACCTTCTGCCGAGCCCTTACTTTCATGGGAAATGTTTGATGTGCAGATTTTTTCCAGGAACGTCTGTAGTCCCTTAACTTTTTTTCCTTTAAACAAGGCGAAAAAAAAGCTATATCATATTTAAAAACCAAAAAACCCAGAAAATTGGTCCCAAATCTGCACGCAGAAGGTAAAAAAAAAAGTGAAAAGCAGGGGTCCAAGCAATAAATGTAAGGCCCCCAAGACTATCCAAACACCTCTCACCTTTACCTGGATATACCGGAAAAGTTTCGGGTTAACGCCCCCCGGGGTGGGTCTTTTCCGGGCCAATACCAATAAACCCCCAAAAATTACCTTTAAAAACTAAACCGAAAGGGGTCCCAGCAGGACTGTGTACACCAGTTGTAACAGACTTGTTAAAAAGGCCCTGAATCATGGGGGGGTCCGGCCGGGACCGACCACGAGGGCCTGACCATCAAAAAAAACACCCGGGGAAACCCCAAGTCGATAATCCCTTTAAAATTTTTTCATTTTTGAAAGCGATAAAAATGTATCTTTCTCGCTTACGTTCTAAGAATACAGATTGTAGGGCAAAAAAAACCCACCTTGAAGAACAAGTGTCAAAGAAACATCATGTGAAGTGACACTGTTGTAATTCTTGAAGATGAATCTGACAAAAATCACCCGCGGGTTTCTCTTAAGACTCACGCTTACTTTGTTATTCCATTTGTATTATATTTATGCGGGGAAACGGGAAGGATGGAAATGAAAACATTCAAAAAAAGAGAAAATTTTTTTTTTAAATCACTTGCCTCTCAGTGGAATACTGCGTACATTAACACTCCTTAAAGGCAGGTAAAATTTGCAGATCTAAGAAGTCAGAGAACCTTTACTGCACATAAATTCCCATCAAGCCCTTAACTACTGGAACGCGGGAAGCACTTGATTTGTACTCACTGGAGTGAGGCGAGAGAAAACATCAAAATCAACACCTGGAAGATCCTGTAGGACTGGGCCCTAAACCCGCACAAAACACTCCCTAGAAAGGGGTACAACATACCCCCCAGTAAAAGTAGGGCGTCATCATAAAACTAAGAAAAACACAATAAATGTCCGGGGGCCCAAACTTTCAACCCCCCCCCCCACCACCTAAGGGGGAAAACCAATAACCCCTGGTTGTTTTTAAGGGAGTTGGGCAGATACCAAAATCAGTGCCGGGTCAGCCCGGCTGTGTTTCATCGTTGACTACGTGCGGCCCGCAAACAGGCCTTTCGATCAGGCCCGATCCACCAGGAACCTGGGGCATGACCGGGCCGCGGGGGCGTTGATCCCCGGAAACCTTCCAGGTAAAATCCGTTCCTTTTTTCCTAATAAAAAAGGGATAAAACCGACAGGGAAAGAAAGCACGTATAACAGTTAGGCGTCTTTATCCGAAAAGTTTCGCCTACAAGTGACTTCTTCGTCGGGTACAAAAGTTGGGAGAGCAGTAGAGATTGAAAAATGATGTAACGTGTACACCCTGAAGACTAGTTTTTAGGTGGGCAGTCCCTCAACCCTCAACCTATTTCCTTAAACTTTCCTAACGGAGTTGCTGAAACTTTTTTCATAAACTCACAACTGTAATATGTTGGAAATTACCGACAATCGTAAAGTAAAAGGATCAAGTGCAATAATTGACTTTTTTTTGTGGCAACGTTTTTGCTCTCCAGAGCTTTACAAAGCCCTGGAGACGAAAAGTTTTCACAATGTTGCAATGACCACTGCAAGTCTATTTTTTAATTAAAGTTGAACTTGCCGTGTTTTCAATGATAAACCCTTTCTAGTATCGTCTGCGAAGGGTGAATTTATGCTTGATTTTTATGTCTCTATGTTATATATAAGAATGAAAAGAGAAAAAGGGGGGCCGTACCGGGGACTCCAGGGGTCCCAGCAGGACGTGACAGCCATTTGTAAACAGACTTGTTGAAAAGGGCCCGGGAACCCTGATTTAGCCCTGATTTAACACTAAAATTTCCACTTCTTTCAAAACCCATGTCAAAAAGGTTAAAAAAAATGCGAAGGAAAAAAAGCGACCTTTTTAAAACCCCCGGGTTTTTTCCCCCGGTTGTACAACTGGGAATTCCATAATTAGCTTTCTTGTTTCTTTCTCTCAACCTTTTTAAAATGGGGGGGGCGTCAGCACTTCATTACGTCGTTTGTGATACAACGACATTTTTTGGGAGTAGGGCTATGTTAGGGGGTCTGAAGGACTGCGGGAGATTCCTAGTCCACTCCTCCCCACTTGCATAAGACACACGTGCAACAGTTAGTTATTTTTATTCCAAAACGTTTCCCCTACACAGTAAGGCTTCTTCAGTCGAGTACAGAAGAGTGAGCAGAAGCAGTAGAGATTTGAAGACGATGTAATCAATCCATCAACTTTAAGGGACTGACTGCCTCAAAACTACGCCTTCAAAGGTAATGGACTGTTTGCATCGTCTTCAAATCTCTATTGCTTTTGCTAACTCTTCTGTACTGAACTGAAAAAGCCTACTTTGTAGGCGAAACGTTCCGGTATTAAGATACCTAACTGTTGCACGTGTGTCTTACACATCAACCCGTCGGTATTATATACCAATTTCCTATTTGCTCCTCCTCCGTGGAATATTCAAGACCCGAGAGAGTTGCTCCTTGCAGTACTTGGTCAACATGATGTTCCATGAGTGAGGACCCAGGCCAAAGTGCAGGTTACTGTTACGGCAGAAAGTATGGAGGTGTCGGCATGGTTCTGAGTCTCTGCAGTGAAAGACTCATTTGGATTGTTAATGTTAAGACTGATTAATAACTCACATTGTAATTTCAGTGTTTCAATTATTTCTTCGTTGTCATTGTAAGTTCCATCTTTCCCTGTCTCAGTATCAAACTGAACAGAATGAATGAACCAAAATATGTAACACATGAACACACACACACACACACACACACCACACACACACACACACACACACCACACACACACACACACACCACACACACACACATACACCCACACACAACACACACACACATACACACACACACACACACACACACACACACACACACACACACACACACACACACACACACACACACACACACACACACACACACACACACAGACCCTGTACACCCGTGTACGTTAGGCCCATATTGGAGTATGCGGCACCAGTTTGGAACCCACACCTAGCCAAGCACGTAAAGAAACTAGAGAAAGTGCAAAGGTTTGGCAACAAGACTAGTCCCAGAGCTAAGAGGTAAGTCCTACGAGGAGAGGTTAAGGGAAATCAACCTGACGACACTGGAGGACAGGAGAGATAGGGGGGACATGATAACGACGTACAAAATACTGAGAGGAATTGACAAGGTGGACAAAGACAGGATGTTCTAGAGATTGGACACAGTAACAAGGGGACACAGTTGGAAGTTGAAGACACAGATGAATCACAGGGATGTTAGGAAGTATTTCTTCAGCCACAGAATAGTCAGTAAGTGGAACAGTTTGGGAAGCGATGTAGTGGAGGCAGGATTCATACATAGCTTTAGGCAGAGGCATGATAAAGCTCACGGTTCAGGGAGAGTGACCTAGTAGCGACCAGTGAAGAGGCGGGGCCAGGAGCTCGGACTCGACCCCTGCAACCTCAACTAGGTGAGTACAACTAGGTGAGTACACACACACAAGTGCTCCTGACAACTGCTAACACTCTCTCCCTCCTTCAATCCCATTTCGAATATTTCCTCCCTCAATTCCCTCCCTGTACTGACTCCCTCCCCACCTGCACTACTCCATCACTCCCTCCTCTACACTACTCCATCACTCCCTCCCCTACATTACTCCATCACTCCCTCTTCTACACTACTCCATCACTCCCTCCCCTACTCTACACTCACTCCCTCCTCATACACTAACTCCATTACTCCCTCCCCTACACTACTCTCCAGTCCTCCCTCCTGTACACTACTCCATCATTCCCTCTCTACACAAATCCTACATACCCTCCCCTACACTACTCCATCACTCCTCCCTACACTACTCCATTCCCCTCCTCTACACTACTCCAATTACTCCCTCCCCTACACTACTCCATCTTCCCTCCTCTACACTACTCCATTACTACCCTCCCTACACTACTCCATTACTCCTCCCTACACTATCATCATTCCCTCCTCTACACTACTCCATTACTCCCTCCTCTACACTATTCCATTACTCCCTCCCCTACACTACTCCATCATCCCTCTCTACTACTATCCATAACTCCCTCCCCTACACTACTCCATCATTCCTCTCTACACTACTTCATTACTCCCTCCTCTACACTACTCCATACTCCCTCCTCTACACTACTCCATCATTCCCTCACCTACACTACTCCATCACTCCCTCCTCTACACTACTCCATTACTCCCTCCCCTACACTACTCCATCACTCCCTCTACACTACTCCATTACTCCCTCCCCTACACACTCCATCATTCCCTCCTCTACACTACGCATTACTACCCATCCCCTACACTACTCCATCAATCCCTCCTCACACTACTCTACTATTACTTCCCTCCCCTACACTACTCCATCATTCCTCCTCTACACTACTCCATTACTCCTCCCCTCACAACTCATCATTCCACCCTACTACACTACTCACATCATCCCTCCTCTACACTACTCCATTACTACCCTCACCTACACTACTCCATCACTCCCCTCCTCTACCTACACCATACTCCTCACCACACTACTCCATCACACCCTCCTACACTACTCTCATTCCCCTCTCATACTCTCCATTACTCCCTCCTCATAACCTACTCCATTACTCCCTCCCCTACACTACTCCACACTCCCCCCTCCCTACACTACTACCCATCACTCCTCCCCCACACTACTCCATCACTCCCCCCTCCTACACTACTCCATCACATCCCCCTCCCTACAACTACCCATCACCTCCCTCCCTACACTACTCCATCACTCCCCCCTCCCTACACTACTCCATCACTCCCCCCTCCCTACACTACTCCATCACTCCCCCCTCCCTACACTACTCCATCACTCCCCCCTCCCTAACACTACTCCATCACTCCCCCTCCCTACACTACTCCATCACTCCCCCCTCCCACACTACTCCATCATCTCCCCCCTCCCTACACTACTCCATCACTCCCCCCTCCCTACACTACTCCATCACTCCCTCCCCCCCCTACACTACTCCACACTCCCCCCTCCCTACACACTCCATCACTCCCCCCTCCCTACACTACTCCATCACTCCCCCCTCCCTACACTACTCCATCACTCTCCCCCATCCCTACACTACTCCATCACTCCCCCCCCTCCCTACACTACTCCATCACTCCTCCCTCCCTACACTACTCCATCATCTCCCCCCTCCCTACACTACTCCATCACTCCCCCCCCTACACTACTCCATCACTCCCCCCCCTACACTACTCCATCACTCCCCCCTCCCTACACTACTCCATCACTCCTCCCTCCCTACACTACTCTCATCACTCCCCCTCCCTACACTACTCCATCAACTCCCCCCTCCCTACACTACTCCATCACTCCCCCCTCCCTACACTACTCCATCACTTCCCCCCTCCCTACACTACTCCATCACTCCCCCCTCCCTACACTACTCCATCACTCCCCCCCCTCCCTACACTACTCCATCACTCCCCCCTCCCATACACTACTCCATCACTCCCCCCTCCCTACACTACTCCATCACTCCCCCCTCCCTACACTACTCCATCACTCCCCCCTCCCTACACTACTCCATCACTCCCCCTCCCTACACTACTCCATCACTCCCCCTCCCTACACTACTCCATACTCTCCCCCCCCCCCTACACTACTCCATCACTCCCCCCTCCCTACACTACTCCATCACTCCCCCCTCCCTACACTACTCCATTCACTCCCCCTCCCTACACTACTCCATCACTCCCCCCTCCCTACACTACTCCATCACTCCCCCCTCCCTACACTACTCCATCACTCCCCCCTCCCTACACTACTCCATCACTCCCCCCCTACCCTACACTACTCCATCACTCCTCCCCCCTCCCTACACATACTCCATCACTCCCCCCTCCCTACACTACTCCATCACTCCCCCCTCCCTACACTACTCCATCACTCCCCCCTCCCCTACACTACTCCATCATCACTCCCCCCCTCCCCCTCCCACCCCCTACACTTCCATCACTCCCCCCTCCCTACACTACTCCATCACTCCCTCCTTGAAGCTTCATCTTCACAGTGAAGGAAGGAAGAACAAGAGAGGGGAAAAAAGTAACTCGCAAAGTTGGGAAGAAAGTTCGGAAAAAAGGCAAACTGGCCAAGTTGAGGATAACAAACTTTGGAGAGGGGAGAGGGGGAGGAGAGGGAGAAGGAGGGGGAAGGGGAGAAGGGAGAGGCTGGAGGTGATAGAGGGGGCAGGGGACGGGAGGTAGAGAGGGAAGGGAGGGTGGGTGTGAAACCGAGGAGAGGGAAAAGGTAGAGAGGAAGGGAAGATTAGAGAGAGGAAGGGTAGGTAGAGAGACAGGGAAGGAGCACTCATATAAACACTGATAGTACAAGATATATATATATATATATATTATAATATATATATATATATATATATATATATATATATATATATATAATATATATAATTGGTCAGTTAGCAAGAACTCATTTAAAATTAATTCCCTTCTAAAATTTTCTCTTATACGTTTAAAGATATATATTTTTTCAGTTATGTTAATGAAAAAAATAATAATGTTGTACCAAAAGAACCTTAGAAAACTTACCTAACCTTATTATAACAAGCGCAATTTAATTTAGCCTAATCCAGCTAAATATATTTTAGATAAGTTTACAGAAACTTAATAATAAACAAACACAATGAAATACATTTTTTTCGTTAGGTTCAGAATGATTTTTGCGAAATTATTGCATACACAAATTTTCGCTTGTCTTATTCAGCAAGAAGATCGTTGCTTTTTAAGCCAAAATAGAAAGTTTTACCTATATATATAATCTATAATATATATAATATAATATATATATATATATATAAATATATATATATAATATATATATATATATAATATAATATATATATATATAAACACAATAAAAGAAATAGAGTAATATACATTAATACACACTAGGTAGAAGTACTAAGAATCAGTGGTACTAACAAACAGGTCAAACAAACTTCAAGTAACCAACATCAATTAGAAGTTTTTAAATCACCAGCATCAGAAGTCTTTGTTGAAAGTTCCTCCAAGGTTACCTAGAATTTCAGAAGCTCCGCGAAGTTCCCCAGAACCTTAGAGGCTCCACGAGGTTTCCGGGAACCTTACAGGTTCCGCGAGGTCCCACAGAACCCTATAGACTCCGCGAGGTTCCCCAGAACCCAAGAGGCTCCGCGAGGTCCCCAGAACCTAAGAGGCTCCACGAGGTCCCCAGAACTTTAGAGGCTCCGCGAGGTTTTTAGAAGCCTCAACCCGGGTGGTAAGGTTCAGTTCCTTCAGTCACTCCTCGCACTGTACTCCTCTCAGTTCTGGTATTAGCTTCAAGTGTTCGACCTTGTATACAAGGATACAAGGATGTATACAAGGCTTTTGAAGAATTCTGCGTATATGGGAGAAGGGGGAGACACGAAATAGTGAAGTAGCGGGAGACACAAAAGAGGAAAGAAGGGAAAGGTGAAGGAGAGAGGGAAGAAAGCAAAGGAGGAGGGGAAGAAAAGGAAGAGTGAGAGTAGTCACATCTATGACCATCTAAGAGAGTTGTTCTACTATCTACCTTCAATAATACCGTCAAGAAGTTCATCTTCTGCCATAAAAAGCCCAAATTCTGTAACCACAAGTTCATCTGTGAACGTAATGTTCTTTGCAGGTTTGTGTAGGAATTATCGTTTGGACAATGGAGGTTGCACTTTCACGATTTAGATTCTTCCCTCAAGAATTCACACTGCAGCCGATCTTCTGCCACGATAAGTAGAAATGGATGAATAGGCTCAAACATCTTTTAGGGCAGAAGACAGGGAGGTGAGGATCATCTTAGGGCAGAAGACAGGGAGGTGAGGATCATCTTAGGGCAGAAGACAGTAGGGTGAGGATCATCTTAGGGCAGAAGAAAGAGAAGTGAGGATCATCTTAGGGCAGAAGAAAGAGAAGTGAGGATCATCATAGGGCAGAAGAAAGGGAGGTGAGGATCATTTTAGGGCAGAAGAAAGAGAAGTGAGGATCATCTTAGGGCAGAAGAAAGAGAAGTGAGGATCATCTTAGGGCAGAAGAAAGAGAAGTGAGGATCATCTTGGGACAGAGAAAAGGAGGTGAGGATCATCTTAGGCAGAAGAAAGAGAAGTGAGGATCATCCATAGGGCAGAAGAAAGAGAAGTGAGGATCATCTTAGGGCAGAAGAAAGAGAAGTGAGGATCATCTTAGGGCAGAAGAAAGAGAAGTGAGGATCATCTTAGGGCAGAAGAAAGGGAGGTGAGGATCATTTTAGGGCAGAAGAAAGAGAAGTGAGGATCATCTTAGGGCAGAAGAAAGAGAAGTGAGGATCATCTTAGGGCAGAAGAAAGAGAAGTGAGGATCATCTTAGGGCAGAAGAAAGAGAAGTGAGGATCATCTTAGGGCAGAAGAAAGAGAAGTGAGGATCATCATAGGGCAGAAGAAAGGGAGGTGAGGATCATTTTAGGGCAGAAGAAAGAGAAGTGAGGATCATCTTAGGGCAGAAGAAAGAGAAGTGAGGATCATCTTGGGACAGAAGAAAAGGAGGTGAGGATCATCTTAGGGCAGAAGAAAGAGAAGTGAGGATCATCATAGGGCAGAAGAAAGAGAAGTGAGGATCATCTTAGGGCAGAAGAAAGAGAAGTGAGGATCATCTTAGGGCAGAAGAAAGAGAAGTGAGGATCATCTTAGGGCAGAAGAAAGGGAGGTGAGGATCGATTTTAGGCAGAAGAAAGAGAAGTGAGGATCATCTTAGGGCAGAAGTAAAGAGAAGTGAGGATCATCTTAGGCAAAGAAAGAGAAGTGAGGATCATCTTAGGCAGAAGAAAGAGAAGTGAGGATCATCTTAGGGCAGAAGAAAGAGGAGGTGAGGATCATTTAGGGCAAAGAAAGAGAAGTGAGGATCATCTTAGGGCAGAAGAAAGAGAAGTGAGGATCATCTTAGGGCAGAAGAAAGAGAAGTGAGGATCATCTTAGGGCAGAAGAAAGAGAAGTGAGGATCATCTTAGGGCAGAAGAAAGGAGTGAGGATCATTTTAGGGCAGAAGAAAGAGAAGTGAGGATCATTTAGGGCAGAAGAAAGAGAAGTGAGGATCATCTTAGGCAGAAGAAAGAGAAGTGAGGATCATCTTAGGGCAGAAGAAAGAGAAGTGAGGATCATTTTAGGGCAGAAGAAAGGAGGTGAGATCATTTTAGGGCAGAAGAAGAGAAGTGAGGATCATCTTAGGCAGAAGAAAGAGAAGTGAGGATCATTTAGGGCAGAAGAAAGGGAGTGAGGATCATTTTAGGGCAGAAGAAAGAGAAGTGAGGATCATCTTAGGGCAGAAGAAAGAGAAGTGGAGGATCATTTAGGCAGAAGAAAGGAGGTGAGGATCATTTAGGGCAGAAGAAAAGGGAGGTGGGATCATTTTAGGGCAGAAGAAAGGGAGGTGAGGATCATTTTAGGGAAGAAGAAAAGGGAGGTGAGGATCATTTTAGGGCAGAAGAAAGAGAAGTGAGGATCATTTTAGGGCAGAAGAAAGGGAGGTGAGGATCATTTAGGGGCAGAAATGACAAGGGAGGGTGAGGATCATTTTAGGGAAGAAGAAAAGGGAGGTGAGGATCATTTTAGGGCAAAGAAAGGGAGGTGAAGGTCGTCTTAGGGCAAAGAAAGGGAGGTGAAGGTCGTCTTAGGGCAGAAGAAAGGGAAGTGAAGGTCGTCTTAGGGCAAAGAAAGGGAGGTGATGGTCGTCTTAGGGCAAAAGAAAGGGAGGTGATGGTCGTCTTAGGGCAGAAGAAAGGGAGGTGAAGGTCGTCTTAGGGCAGAAGAAAGGGAGGTGAAGGTCGTCTTAGGGCAGAAGAAAGGGAGGTGAAGGACGTCTTAGGGCAGAAGAAAGGGAGGTGAAGGTCGTCTTAGGACAGAAGAAAGGGAGGTGAAGGTCGTCTTAGGGCAGAAGAAAGGGAAGTGAAGGTCGTCTTAGGGACAGAAGAAAGGGAAGTGAAGGTCGTCTTAGGACAGAAGAAAGGAAGTGAAGGTCGTCTTAGGCAGAAGAAAGGGAGGTGAAGGTCGTCTTAGGGCAGAAGAAAGGGAGGTGAAGGTCGTCTTAGGGCAGAAGAAAGGGAGGTGAAGGTCGTCTTAGGGCAGAAGAAAGGGAAGTGAAGGTCGTCTTAGGACAGAAGAAAGGGAGGTGAAGGTCGTCTTAGGGCAGAAGAAAGGGAAGTGAAGGTCGTCTTAGGACAGAAGAAAGGGAGGAGGTCGTCTTAGGGCAGAAGAAAGGGAGGTGAAGGTCGTCTTAGGGCAGAAGAAAGGGAGGTGAAGGTCATCTTATGAATCGATATATTCACATTAGGAGGGAGGTTTAAAAGGGAATAAGAAAAGCTAAATGAGACTATGAAATTAAAATTACTAGGAATTCGAAAAGTAACCCGATTTTTGTTTCCCACGTATATAGAACAAATGTTAGAGAAAAGATGGGTCCCATTACATAGCTCTGGACATCTGACTGACAAGAAGAATGACATGTGCAGGATTTTAATCATTATTTCATATTCCAGTCATTATTTTTTATAGTAGATCTGAAGAAGATAATTTATGTAATATCACAGTCACTAGGGATATGGCTGTCAAACAGGTAGACTGAAGCAAAATAAATTCCCGGGCAGTGATGAACGTTTTTCAAGGGTTCTTAAGGAGTGACGTAGTGACGTGAACCTTGCTGAGTGGTGACGTGTACCTTGCCTGGAATTTACCTGGAGAAGGTTTCGGGGGTCAATACCCCCGCGGTTAGGTCTGAGACCAGGCCTCGCTGAGTGGTGACGTGTACCTTGCTCTGTGAAGACGTATCTAGTGTGCTGTCTGTGAATCTGAACCAAGATGTCCTCACAGACACTACCAGTACCCTGGTGATGGACCAGGTTGTTCAGTATCCTGGTGAAGGGCCAGGTGGTTCAGTACCCTGGTGATGGACCAGGTGGTTCAGTACCCTGGTGACAGACCAGCTGCTGTAGCTCCTACGCGTACGTAATAAGACAAACAAATAACTGAGATTTACATCAAGAAGTATTGGCAACAGAAGTCCAACGGTTATGCTACAGTTCTACGCATCATTAGTAAAGCCTCACTTAGATTACGTGTCAAGTTCTGGTCTCCATATTGTGATGAATGCTTTGAAAAACCTACAAGTTGAAGATTGAGACACTTATGCAACATATGGGAATCTTTATTAGGGAAACGTTTCGCCACACAGTGGCTTCATCAGTCCAATACAAAGCAGAAGGTGTAAGGAGAGGGGGAGTTTGAGTTAATCAGTCCCTCAGCTGTATTTTCTACAAGATTGATGGACTGAACACATCGACTCCAGGTTGAGGGACTGATTACCTCAAACTTCTCCTCTCCTTACACCTTCTGCTTTGCATTGGACTGGTGAAGCCACTGTGTGGCGAAACGTTTCCTGAATAAAGATTCCCATATGTTGCATAAGTGTCTCAATCTTCAACTTGTCGGTTTTTCAAACTATTCATCACAACTGTCAGACACTGCAGCATCATGGGATCTTGTTACAAAGAATTCTTCAGACACTTGTCCAACCTTTGCACGAAGACCTACTTCGACTAGTGGATGGTACCACTATGACGCCGCCTCCTCCTGCTTCGCCTCACCTCACTTCACTATATAACCCACGTCTACGGCCCTATGCTATACATTCTACAACATTGATGGACTGAACACATCGACTCCAGGCTGAGGGACTGATTACCTCAAACTCCTCCTCTCCTTACACCTTCTGGTCTCCATATTATAGAATGGATATAAATTCGTTAGAAATCGTTCAGCAAAAATGGAAAAATAAACACATAAGCAGTTTCATGCACATAAGCAATATGTTTGTGACTTGATAAAGTCCACTGTGTTGGGCGAAACGTTATTTTTCCAGTGTGTCGGCATTTTATACCATTTATTTCCATTCAGCGAAGAATGACAAAATTAATACATAACATTAGAAATCTTCCGTATGAAGAAAGATGAAATCCCTTAAATTACATTCACTTGTAAGAAGAAGAATGAGGGAAGATATGATCGAAGTGTATAAGTGGAAGAGTGGGTATTAATAAAGAGGATATAAATAAAGTCTTAAGGATATCTTTCCAAGAGAGAACCCGCAATAATGGATTCAAATTAGATAAGTTTAGATTTAGAAAGGACATAGGAAAGTACTGGTTTGGATATAGGGCAGATGATGAGTGGAACAGTCTACCTAGTAGGGTTATTGAAGCTAAAACCTTGGGTAGCTTCAAATTTTGGTTAGATAAATACATGAGTGAAAGGGACTTGCACATGAATTAACAAGATTATCAAAGCTCTTTCCTTGGGCAAACATTTTTGTCAGTGAGTTTGGGTTTGAGAAAGACTTGCCTAGTATGAGCCAGTAGGCATGCTGCAGTGTTCCTCCTTTATTAAGTTTTTATGGCTGCCTGATTAACTAGGCTGTTGCTGTTCGTGCCATATATTCTTACTAATATGACACTTACTGTAGGAACTGGCTCACTTTTCCCTTGAAAACTTTTCTCTCTGCTCCAGTAATATATTTGCTATCTGCTAGTACCAGGCTGAAGAGTCTTGGCCCTCGTATGTTGACACATACGAGGCTACCTGCAGGGCATTCCGAGGATCAACGTCCCCGCGGCCCGGTCCACGACCAGGCCTCCCGGTGGATCAGGGCCTGATCAACGAGGCTGTTACTGCTGGCCGCACGTAATCCAACGTACGAACCACAGCCCGGCTGATCCGGCACCGTCTTTAGGTATCTGTCCAGCTCCCTCTTGAAGACAACCAGGGGTCTTCCCGTAATGCCCCTTATTGCTGGTGGGAGGCTGTTGAACAGTCTTGGGCCCCGGACACTTATTGTGTTTTCTCTTAGTGTACCAGTGACGCCCCTACTTTTCACTGGGGGTATGCTGCATCGCCTGCCAAATCTTTTGCTTTCGTGTGGAGTGATTGCTGTGTGCATATTAGGGACCAGTCCCTCCAGAATCTTCCAGGTGTAGATTACGATATATCTCTCTCACCTGAGCTCTAGTGAGTACAAGTCAAGTGCTTCCAGGCGCTCCCAGTAGTTAAGGTGTTTGATGGAACTTATATGTGCAGTAAAGGTTCTCTGTACATTCTCTAGCTCTGCAATTTCACCTGCCTTGAATGGGGATGTTAATGTACAGCAGTATTCCAGCCTAGAAAGAATAAGTGATTTAAAAAGGATCATCACTGGCTTAGCATCTCTTGTCTTGAATGTTCTCATTATCCATCCTACCAGTTTCCTCGCAGATGTGATAGTGGCATTGTTGTGGTCCTTGAAGGTGAAGTTTTCGGACATTACCACACCCAGGTCGGCCAAGACTCTTTACAAAATATTACCCTGAGGTCCCTGTTCTTCACCGCTTCTATTTTCAACTTCTTTCATATCTCTGACGCCAGTAAGTTGTTACAGTAGTGTGTAGATTTGGAACCAGACCTTTCAATGTCTTACATGTATATATTATCAGTATCATATCTTCATGTCCTTAGCTTAGGAAATATTACTAGTACATTCCAGGTGCCTTGAAACGTTCCCAGTAGTTTACTGACACTTAGGGCTGTGTACCTCTGTGCATTTCTCTCCACCACACCACTCTCATACCCCTCCCTCTCCACCACACCACCTCGCTATCCTCTCCACCACACCTTTCACACTCTCACCACTATCCGTAAACCATCAACACCACCAAAGAACATCCCTCCCCACATAACACATCTCCCCTCACTACCTTCCCCTTCTCCCACATCACAACTTCCCCCCATCACCAGACAACATTCCCACAATCCGCAAAACACATTGCTCACGCATGTCTGCCTCCATGAATACTGAGTGAACGACTGCCTGTCTCTCTCTGCCTATCTCCCTATTTCTCCTCCTGCCTGCCTGCTTCCCTGTCTGTCTCTACCTGGGGGTTCCGTCAACCCGCGACGCGTCCATACAGCCCGCTCTGCCCCTTCTCCCATCCGCCTGCCTCTCCTGCCTGTCTTCTTCTCTTCGCGTCTGTTGGCGGAAGGTCACCACCACCAGCAGTGAACATCTCATCCGTCAATAAGCAGTATTTTAAATTAACTTTCGAAGGTTGACGGCTCCAGATACTATCCCACCCAACCCCCACCCCTCAACCCTGTCATCCCACCTCAATCCCCAGTCATCCACCCTCAATCCCCAGTCATCCCACCCTCAATCCCCAGTCATCCCACCCTCAATCCCCCAGTCAATCCCACCCTCAATCCCCCAGTCATCCCACCTCAATCCCCAGTCATCCCACCTAATCCCCAGTCATCCCGCCCTCAATCCCCCAGTCATCCCACCCTCAATCCCCAGTCATCCCACCTCAATCCCCCAGTCATCCCACCTCAATCCCCCAGTCATCCCACCCTCAATCCCCCAGTCATCCCACCTCAATCCCCCAGTCATCCACCTCAATCCCCAGTCATCCCACCTTCAATCCCCCAGTCATCCCACACTCAATCCCCCAGTCATCCCACACTCAATCCCCCAGTCATCCCACCTCAATCCCCAGTCATCCCACCCTCAATCCCCCAGTCATCCCACACTCAATCCCCCAGTCATCCCACCTCAATCCCCCAGTCATCCCACACTCAATCCCCCAGTCATCCCACCTAAATCCCCAGTCATCCACTCAATCCCCCAGTCATCCCACCCTCAATCCCCCAGTCATCCCCCACTCAATCCCCAGTCATCCCACCTTCAATCCCCCAGTCATCCACCCTCAATCCCCCAGTCATCCCACCCTCAATCCCCCAGTCATCCACCTCAATCCCCCAGTCATCCCACCTTCAATCCCCCAGTCATCCCCACTCAATCCCCCAGTCATCCCACCCTCAATCCCCAGTCATCCCACCCTCAATCCCCCAGTCATCCACACTCAATCCCCCAGTCATCCCACCCTCAATCCCCCAGTCATCCCACCTCATCCCCAGTCATCCCCTCAATCCCCCAGTCATCCCCCCTCAATCCCCCAGTCATCCCACACTCAATCCCCCAGTCATCCCACACTCAATCCCCCAGTCATCCCACCTCAATCCCCCAGTCATCCCACCTTCAATCCCCCAGTCATCCCACCACTCAATCCCCAGCCATCCCACCCTCAATCCCCCAGTCATCCCACCTTCAATCCCCCAGTCATCCACACTCAATCCCCCAGTCATCCCACCTCAATCCCCCAGTCATCCCACCCTCAATCCCCCAGTCATTCCACACTCAATCCCCCAGTCATCCACCTCAATCCCCCAGTCATCCCACCCTCATCCCCAGTCATCCCACCCTCAATCCCCCAGTCATCCCACCCTCAATCCCCCAGTCATCCCACCTCAATCCCCAGTCATCCCACACTCAATCCCCCAGTCATCCCACCCTCAATCCCCCAGTCATCCCACACTCAATCCCCCAGTCATCCCACTCAATCCCCAGTCATCCACCCTCAATCCCCCAGTCATCCCACCCTCAATCCCCCAGTCATCCCACCTCAATCCCCCAGTCATCCCACCTCAATCCCCCAGTCATTCCCACACTCAATCCCCCAGTCATCCCACCCTTCAATCCCCCAGTCATCCCACACTCAATCCCCCAGTCATCCCACCTCAATCCCCCAGTCATCCCACCTTCAATCCCCCAGTCATCCCACACTCAATCCCCAGTCATCCCACCTCAATCATCCCCCAGTCATCCCACACTCATCCCCCAGTCATCCCACCTCAATCCCCCAGTCATCCCACACTCAATCCCCAGTCATTCCCACCTCAATCCCCCAGTCATCCCACCTCAATCCCCCAGTCATCCCACCTCAATCCCCCAGTCATCCCACCTCAATCCCCAGTCATCCCACCCTCAATCCCCCAGTCATCCCACCCTCAATCCCCAGTCATCCCACCCTCAATCCCCCAGTCATCCCACCTCAATCCCCCAGTCATCCCACACTCAATCCCCCAGTCATCCCACCCTCAATCCCCCAGTCATCCCACCTCAATCCCCCAGTCATCCCACCCTCAATCCCCCAGTCATCCCACCCTCAATCCCCCAGTCATCCCACACTCAATCCCCCAGTCATCCCACCTCAATCCCCCAGCCATCCCACCCTCAATCCCCAGTCATCCCACCCTCAATCCCCCAGTCATCCCACCTCAATCCCCCAGTCATCCCACCTCAATCCCCCAGTCATCCCACCCTCAATCCCCCAGTCATCCCACCTTCAATCCCCCAGTCATCCCACCCTCAATCCCCCAGTCATCCCACCCTCAATCCCCCAGTCATCCCACCTCAATCCCCCAGTCATCCCACCCCAATCCCCCAGTCATCCCACCCTCAAATCCCCCAGCATCCCACCCTCAATCCCCCAGTCATCCCACCCTCAATCCCCCAGTCATCCCACCTCAATCCCCAGTCATCCCACCCTCAATCCCCCAGTCATCCCACCTCAATCCCCCAGCCATCCCACCCTCAATCCCCCAGTCATCCCACCCTCAATCCCCCAGTCATCCCACACTCAATCCCCAGCCATCCACCCTCAATCCCCAGTCATCCCACCCTCAATCCCCCAGTCATCCCACCCTCAATCCCCCAGCCATCCCACCTCAATCCCAGCCATCCCACCCTCAATCCCCCAGCATCCCACCCTCAATCCCCAGCCATCCACCCTCAATCCCCAGTCATCCCACACTCAATCCCCCAGTCATCCCACCCTCAATCCCCCAGCCATCCCACCCTCAATCCCCCAGTCATCCCACCCTCAATCCCCAGTCATCCCACCCTCAATCCCCCAGTCATCCCACCTCAATCCCCCAGTCATCCCACCCTCAATCCCCCAGTCATCCCACACTCAATCCCCCAGTCATCCCACCCTTAATCCCCCAGTCATCCCGCCCTCAATCCCCCAGTCATCCCACCTCAATCCCCCAGTCATCCCACCCTCAATCCCCCAGCCATCCCACCTCAATCCCCCAGTCATCCCACCCTCAATCCCCCAGTCATCCCACCCTCAATCCCCCAGCCATCCCACACTCAATCCCCCAGCCATCCCACCCTCAATCCCCCAGCATCCCACCCTCAATCCCCAGTCATCCCACCCTCAATCCCCACACCCATTCCTCTACCGCTTTATCTTATTCTAACAGTAACAAAAAGAGGCACAATATCGTGATTGGAACGATACACAAATAACCCGCACATAGAAGAGAGGACCTTACGGCGACGTTTCGGTCCTACAATGGACCATTTACAAAGTCAGAGTGTGACTTTGTAAATGTCGTCGTAAGCTCCTCTCTTCTATGTGTGGGTTATCTGTGTATTGTCTTATTCTCTAATTTATTCTACATTTTGTTGTTCCAGTGAACTTGCATAATTTCTTGATACAAGCAAAAGAGGCATCACCAGCAGCCTTCCGGCTGTCTTCAAGATGGAAGTTGATAACTTCCTCAAGTCAGTCCCTGGTCAGCCGGGCTGTGGCGCACTAACAACCTGACTGATCAAGCCAGCATCCAAGGGAGGTGCTCTAAGACCAGGTCATGGGAAGCAATGACCCCTCACCCCTGAATGGACAGGATCAGACTGTGTCATCAGGGTCGGTCTTGATGTTGATTTAATACTGACGGTAATAGTATTTCATATTAATTCGCAGGTATATTTTAATTACCTCCGGGCGTACCCTCTCACAAGCACACCCCTTAAACCACCACGCCCACGAACCCACCACGCCCACGACCCACCATTCCTACGACCCACCATGCCCACGACCCATCATTCCTACGACCCACCATGCCCACGACCCATCATTCCTACGACCCACCATGCCCACGACCCATCATTCCTACGACCCACCTGCCACGACCCACCACCACGACCCGCCACTCCTACGATCCACCACGCCCACGACCCACCATCCTACGAACCCACCACACCCACGATCACACCCCTACGACCCGCCACTCCTACGACCCACCACGCCCACGACCCGCCACTCCACGACCCACCACGCCCACGAACCCACCATGCCCTACGACCCACCATGCCACACGAACCCACCATTCCTAGAACCACACGACACGACCACATTCTAGAAACCCACCATGGCCCGACACCATTCTACGATCACCAAGCCCAGTGACCCACAAATCCTACACCACACCAGACCTCATTCCTCCGACCCACCATGCCACTGACCCACCATGTCCTCGACCACCATGTAACACGACCCACCATTCTACGACCACAAATCCTACATCACAACGCGAACCACCACTCCTACACCATACCATGCCTACACCCACACACATACGAACCCGCCACTAACTACGATCACCACGCCACGACCCACCACATCCTACAACCACCACGCCACCATACCCACCAACATGATCCACATACATCAGTCCAAGCAGTTGTTATATGTGCACACTGTGTTATAACAATATCAGTGGTGAACACTTATAACAATATCAGTGGTGAACACTTATAACAATATCAGTGGTGAACACTTATAACAATATCAGTGGTGAACACTTATAACAATATCAGTGGTGAACACTTTATAACAATATCAGTGGTGAACACTGTTATAACAATATCAGTGGTGAACACTGTTATAACAATATCAGTGAACACTATTATAACAATATCAGTGGTGAACACTGTTATAACAATATCAGTGGTGAACACTGTTATAACAATATCAGTGGTGAACACTGTTATAACAATATCAGTGGTGAACACTATTATAACAATATCAGTGGTGAACACTGTTATAACAATATCAGTGGTGAACACTATTATAACAATATCAGTGGTGAACACTGTTATAACAATATCAGTGGTGAACACTGTTATAACAATATCATGTGGTGTAACACTGTGATAAAAATATCAGTGGTGAACACTGTATATAACAATATGCAGTGTGCAACACACCCTATTAATAACATATCCATGTGTGAAATCCTGTATAACAATATCAGTGGTGAACACTTATAACAATATCAGTGGTGAACAGTTATAACAATATCAGTGGTGAACACTTATAACAATATCAGTGGTGAACACTACTATAACAATATCAGTGGTGAACACTGTTATAACAATATCAGTGGTGAACACTTATAACAATATCAGTGGTGAACACTACTATAACAATATCAGTGGTGAACACTGGTATAACAATATCAGTGGTGAACACTACTATAACAATATCAGTGGTGAACACTGTTATAACAATATCAGTGGTGAACACTACTATTGTCATGTGGGTTTTCGATACGTGGATGGGTAAAAATACTCACGTAGGCTGGTAGTACGTATAATATATACGGGAAGTATGGAATGCGCCAACAGCCGACCTGTCTCTCTCTGCCTAACTACGACTGACCCATAGTGCCTACGGGTGAGGGTGTTTGAAATCCTGCTATGGTCAGCAGCAATATGAATACAGTCAATGATTCACACAGACGGTTGGTAGTGAGTCATCTACTGGTACACTGGTTACTGGTAACTGGTTACTAGGAACTGGTACTACTACTGAGAGCTCGGCGACGCTAACGTATGTCGTACCGACATACAGCTACTACAAACTAGAGATGGCAGGTGTACGGCTTGGGCTGATTCTATACAATGTCAAAGTACACAACAATTGAACATTATAACATACATAAGTAGAATATTGGAATGGAAGCTTACATAATTGAAACTGTAATAAAACTGTAATGCAATACAAGGTATAATATAGCACAACTCATCGAATGAAACTCAATGTTGGGATTACACAATAGAAGTGATAAAAAAAATTTGATCGATCAATCTGTATTCATGTGATCTACAGATTCTGAGGAAGGAATATATACAAAGAAAGAAGTGTTTAACAGAAAGGCAGATTCGGTGCACTCAAATCTAGACTGTTAATTCTCAGAATTCAGAGAGAACGTGAACACAAAAAAAAAATTCTTGAATACTGATAAGTTGATACTGTAATTATTCATCTATACAGGTTATTTACATTTAACCCCAACTCTGCTAGGGTGAGATTGATATATGCAGAATGGGTGTCATCTCTGGGAGGATCAAACTCTGTTGCACTGGCTAACTCATGCTGTATTTGAGGCAAATCTAAATTGGAAGTAACAAATGATATTTGAGGATTTCTCAATACTTGTCGTGTACGTAGGGAATAACGACATTCAGGTTGATCGTCTGACTGAGTATCAGAGGTAGAGAGTACAGGATCAGGAGGATTGTCAGAGTCTGTCACATTAGTCTGGGTTGGAACATCATTATCATCACATACTAACTTCATATGATCTAAATGCGATTCTTTATACTGACCAGTACTAATTTCTCTAACCTTATACTTATTACCAGTGATATGTTCAACTACTCGATAAGGACCAACAAACTTTTGACCAAGCTTAGGCACTGCAGACGTTTTGTTAAAGTTAGTCAGCATAACTCTCGAACCTACTTTGATTTTGGATGGCTTTGCTCGAGTGTTTCCGACTCTTGTAAATTCTGCTGTTGATTTATGAAGTGTATCACGGATTCTTCAAAAAAACACTTTGAGCTAAGCTGGTACGAGTTGCTATGAAATCTCAGGGTTTTTAATTTGGCTTCGGTTAGAATATAGCAACTCTAACGCAAACGTTTATCTCCCAACCATACAATGCATAATGTGGAGTGTCACTATAGAAACATTGTAGCAGATTTTAGCCACTGCACATCAGGTAAAACTTTCAAGTTTCACTGTTGGGATTGATAGTGGCTTCTCAAGACATCAAGTACTTTCTTTTGGTATATCGTGGTGAACCTACTTAACAATATCAGTGGTGAACACTTATAACAATCTCAGTCGGTGAACAGTAGGTATACCACATATCAGTGGTGAACTACTATAAACAAATGGTGGTGAACACTGTTAACATTCAGTGGTGACACTTTATAACAATATCAGTGGTGAACACTGTTATACAATACAGTGGTGAACACTTATAACATATCAGTGATTTGTAGAATGGTTGAGAACCGACATGTTGTTAAATTTAGACACTGTGCAAATCTGGGTATCTTTATTGAATACAGGAAACGTTTCGCCACTCAGTGCTTAATCGTTCCATACAAAGAATCTAGAAGAACAGGAGGAGAATGAGGTAATCAGTCCTCAACCTTGAGTCGATGTGGTCAGTCTCAATCTGAATAGAATACGCTACGTGCTGAGAAGGAGCTTATAACCGTGGCAGGAGGTGTCACAGTCTAGCTGTGTAAATTTGTTCAATGTTAAGTAGGTCGTGACCAAGAATTAGGCAAGCGAAGAATTCCAAGTATTAAGATCCAGAAGTTGCAGTGTTGACTAGGTTTGTAGAGGTTGAGGGACTATATACCTATTCTCCCCAGTTCTTCTTGAGATTCTCTTGTATGGACTGATGAAGCCACTGTGTGGCGAAACGTTCTCAATAAGGATACCAAGAGTTGCAATGTGCTAATTTATCACATGTCGTTCTCTGAGACCAACATCTACAAACTGTACAGAAAGCAACTTTGGATCTAATACTTGGGAATTTCTTCGATTGCTAATTCGGGCACGCCTACTTCACATGATAAGTGTTACACGCCTCTGACTGCTTCACCTCTCTGCCAACGGTATAGATCTTTCAGCACGATATGCGTATTCTATTCAAGGATTGAGGACTGTACCACATCGACTCAGGTTGAGGACTGATTACCTCATTCATCTCTTCTTTCTAGATTCTCCTTTGTATGGACTGATGAAGCCACTGTGTGGCGAAACGTTTCCTCATAAAGACCTAAAGTTGCCATGTTGTCTAATTTATCAATACAGTGGTGAACACTGTTATACAAATATCAGGGTGAACACTTATACATATCAGTGGTGAACATGTTATAACATAATCAGTGGTGAACACTTTATAAAATATTGTGGTGAAACTTATAACAATACAGTGGTGACACTTTAAACATATCAGTGTTGACACTTATGAAATATCACGGTTCAACTGTTATAAACAATTTACAGTGGTGAACACTTATAACAATATCAGTGGTGAACAGTTATACAATATCGTGTTCAACATGTATACATATCAGTGGTGAACATTATAACAATACAGTGTTTCAACACTGTTATAACACATATCAGTGGTGAACACTGTTATAAAATCATTGTAGTGAACTGTTATAACAATACTCAGTGGTAACACTTATAACAATATCGTGTTCAACACTGTTATCATATCAGTGGTGAACACTTTAAAATATCAGTGGTGAACACTGTTATAATATATCAGTGGTGAACACTGTTATAACAATATCAGTGGTGAACACTGTTATAAACAATATCAGTGGTGAACACTGGTTATAACATATCAGTGGTGAACACTGTTATAACAATATCAGTGGTGAACACTGTTATAACAATATCAGTGGTGAACACTGTTATAACAATATCAGTGGTGAACACTGTTATAACAATATCAGTGGTGAACACTGTTATAACAATATCAGTGGTGAACACTAGTATAACAATATCAGTGGTGAACACTGTTATAACAATATCAGTGGTGAACACTGTTATAACAATATCAGTGTTGAACACTGTTATAACAATATCAGTGGTGAACACTGTTATAACAATATCAGTGGTGAACACTTATAACAATATCAGTGGTGAACACTGTTATAACAATATCAGTGGTGAACACTTATAACAATATCAGTGGTGAACACTGTTATAACAATATCAGTGGTGAACACTGTTATAACAATATCAGTGGTGAACACTGTTATAACAATATCAGTGGTGAACACTGTTATAAAATATCAGTGGTTGAACACTGTTATAACAATATCAGTGGTGAACACTTATAACAATATCAGTGTTGAACACTGTTATAACAATATCAGTGGTGAACACTTATAACAATATCAGTGGTGAACACTTATAACAATATCAGTGGTGAACACTTATAACAATATCAGTGGTGAACACTTATAAAATATCAGTGGTGTGAACACTTTATAACAATATCAGTGGTGAACACTGTTATAAAACATATCAGTGGTGAACACTGTTATAACAATATCAGTGGTGAACACTGTTATAACAATATCAGTGGTGAACACTACTATAACAATATCAGTGGTGAACACTGTTATTAACAATATCAGTGGTGACACTGTTATATACAATATCAGTGGTGAACACTGTTATAACAATATCAGTGGTGAACACTGTTATAACAATATCAGTGGTGAACACTGTTATAACAATATCAGTGGTGAACACTTATAACAATATCAGTGGTGAACACTATAACAATATCAGTGGTGAACACTGTTATAACAATATCAGTGTTGAACACTGTTATAACAATATCAGTGGTGAACACTTATAACAATATCAGTGGTGAACACTTATAACAATATCAGTGGTGAACACTTATAACAATATCAGTGGTGAACACTGTTATAACAATATCAGTGTTGAACACTGTTATAACAATATCAGTGGTGAACACTTATAACAATATCAGTGGTGAACACTGTTATAACAATATTCGTGAACACTGGTATAACAATATCAGTGGTGAACACTGTTATAACAATATCAGTGGTGAACACTTATAGCAATATCAGTGGTGAACACTTATAACAATATCAGTGGTGAACACTGTTATAACAATATCAGTAGTGACACGGTATACATTCAGTGTGAACACTGTTATAACAATATCAGTGGTGAACACTGCTGTATATCAATATCAGTAGTGAACACTGGTATAACAATATCAGTGGTGAACACTGTTATAACAATATCAGTGGTGAACACTGTTATAACAATATCAGTAGTGAACACTGGTATAACAATATCAGTGGTGAACACTGTTATAACAATATCAGTGGTGAACACTGTTATAACAATATCAGTAGTGAACACTGTTATAACAATATCAGTGGTGAACACTGTTATAACAATATCAGTAGTGAACACTGGTATAACAATATCAGTGGTGAACACTGTTATAACAATATCAGTGGTGAACACTGTTATAACAATATCCGTGGTGAACACTTATAACAATATCAGTGGTGAACACTGTTATAACAATATCCGTACCTGGAGGTTACCTGGAGGTTATTCCGGGGATCAACGCCCCCGCGGCCCGGTCCACGACCAGGCCTCCCGATGGATCAGGGCCTGATCAACTAGGCTGTTACTGCTGGCCGCACGCAGTCCGACGTACGAGCCACAGCCCGGCTGATCCGGCACGACTTTAGGTATCTGTCCAGCTCTCTCTTGAAGGCAGCCAGGGGTTTATTGGCAATTCCCCTAATGCTTGATGGGAGCTGTTGAACAGTTTTGGGCCCCGGACACTTATGGTGTTTTCTCTTAGTGTACCAATGGCGCCCCTACTTTTTATTGGCGGCATTTTGCATCGCCCTGCCCAGTCTTTTACTTTCGTAGGTGATAGTGATTTCTGTGTGCAGATTTGGGACCATACCTTCCAAGATTTTCCAAGTGTAGATTATGATATATCTCTCCCTCCTGCGTTCAACGAGTACAAGTCAAGTGCTTCCAAGCGTTCCCAGTAGTTAAGGTGCTTGACAGAAACTTATACGTGCAGTAAAGGATCTCTGTACACTCTCTAGATCTGCGATTTCACCTGCTTTGTATGGAGATGTTAATGTACAGCAGTATTCCAGCCTAGAGAGGACAAGTGATTTGAAAAGGATCATCATGGGCTTGGCATCTCTCGTTTTGAAAGTTCTCATTATCCATCCTATCATTTTCTTTGCACGTGCGATCGTGGCACTGTTGTGATCCTTGAAAGTGAGATCCTCAGACATTATACTCCCAGGCCCCTTACATTATTTTTCCGCTCTATTGTGTGGCCGGAGTCGTATATACTCTGTTCTAGTTATTATCTCCTCCATTTTTCCTTAACGGAGTAGTTGGAATTTGTCCTCATTGAACATCATATTGTTTACCGTTGCCCACTGGAAAACTTTGTTTATATCTTCTTGGAGGTTAACCGCGTCCTCAGCAGATGACCCCTCATGCAGATCCTAGTATCATCCGCAAAGGATGATACGGTGCTGTGGGTATATCTTGTTTATGTCTGATATGAGGAAAAGGAAAAGATGGGGGCGAGTACTGTGCCTTGTGGAACAGAGCTCTTCACTATGGCAGCCTCCGATTTAACTCTGTTGACCACTACTCTTTGTGTTCGATTTGTTAGGAAGTTGAAGATCCATCTCCCCACTTTCCCAGTTATTCCTTTAGCACGTATTTTATGGGCTATTACGCCATGATCGCATTTGTCAAATGCTTTTGCAAAGTCTGTTTTATATTTTCATCTGCAATTCTGATTTTCTTCCAGTGCATCCAAGGCCATGTCATAGTGATCCGTGGTGAACACTTATAACAATATCCGTTGTGAACACTGTTATTACAATATCAGTGGTGAACACTGTTATAACAATATCAGTGGTGAACACTGTTTATAACAATATCAGTGGTGAACACTTATAAACAATATCAGTGTGTGAACACTGTTATAACAATATCAGTGTTGAACACTGTTATAACAATATCAGTGGTGAACACTTATAACAATATCAGTGGTGAACACTGGTATAACAATATCAGTGTTGAACACTGTTTATAACAATATCAGTGGTGAACACTGTTATAACAATATCAGTGGTGAACACTGTTATAACAATATCAGTGGTGAACATGTTGTAAAAATATCATGGGAACTTAAAAAACAAATCGGGGTAACACTTATAACAATATCAGTGGGAACACTTATAACAATATCAGTGGTGAACACTTATAAAAAATATCAGTTTTGAACATTTTTATAAAAATATCAGTGTTTGAACACTGTTATAAAAATATCGTGGTGAAACTGTTATAAAAAATCAGTGGTGAACATTTTTATAACAATATCAGGGGGTAAACATGTTATAAAAATCAGGGTGAACATTATAAAATATCGTGTTGAACCTGTTAAAACAATATCAGTGGTGAACACTGTTATAACAATATCAGTGGTGAAACTGTTTAACAATATCAGGGTGAACACTGTTTAACAATATCAGGGGGAAATTTAATAATTCAGGTAAACACTACTGAAACAAATATCAGGGTGAACACTGTTTTTACAATTTTGGGTGAACACTGTTAAAAATATCAGGGTGAACACTGTTAAAACAATATCGTGGTGAACATTATAAAAATATCAGTGGTGAACATTTTAAAAAAAAATATTAGTGGTAAACACGTTATAAAAAATATCGGGGTGAAACTGTTTAACAAATCTGGTGAACATACTATAAAAATATCAGTGGGAAAGGGTATAAAATATCAGTGGTGAACACTGTTATAACAATATCAGTGGTGAACATGTTATAACAATATCGTGGTAAACATGGTATAAAATATCAGGGGTGAACTTTATAACAATATCGTGGTGAAACACTACTGTAACAATATCAGTGGTAAACCGGTTTTTATGCAACAGTTCAAGGATCTGGGACTACAATGCCACCCCACCCCCCTTCCCAATACTTCATTACTGGAACAATTTAAAAAACCCTGAATTGACATTCTGCAGGCCTGCCCCCGACTTTTTGAATTAAACAACGTCTCAGTAATGGAAAATACATCTATGTTACCTGCACTAGCAATAGTCTCAACTGGGTCCATCTTTTTCCTAGCACTGCGACTTTTGTGAAATAAATACTTAAAGACCCCCCCTTCTTTACCCTTCCTGCTCCTTTCTGTTTTCCCACTAAACTTATTATGCCCTTGTCAATTAGGCACGGGTTTTCAATATCCACCTCATTTTGCCTTTACTCGTTCCCCTAGTACTCTATTCTACCTGAACTTCACGTTTCCCCAAAAAACCATCCCACTAACTTTTCCTAGTTTAAAGACCTAAAGTCCCTCCACTGGTTGGCCAGTGCTCCCACCCCAATCTAGTAAGTGAACCCCATCCCTGGCATACATGTCATTTCTGCCATAGAAGAGGTCCCAGTTGTCAATGAATGTTACCGCATTTTCCTTACAGTATTTGTCCACCGGGCAATTGACACCAAATTGCTCTGGACAACCATTCTTTTCCAACCCCCTTCCTTGGCAAAATCCACTTTATGCAGGTTTCCCACCCTTCCCCCCAATTATCTCTATTGTGCCCTTCCCTGCTAATCGGCCCTCACTCTATGTCGCAACATCGTTCCCTCAGCACTGAGACGAAAATAGGATTGCTCCCATTACTTTCATGATGTCATCCAGAGGTAACAATATCCTTCATCCCAGCCCCAGGAAAACCACTCTCCCCTCCTACCCCTTTCCCTTCAAGCAGAATGCCCTACCTGTACCTAATTGCTATCCCCAACAACAACAATGTTTTTCCCTTCCCTTTGGGCGTCGTCCTGGTGCCCGAGTAGTCGACTACATTTCCCAGGTAGCATTACACCACTTGTAAAATTCGTCAAGACGTTCTCGATGGTCTTCTTTGGGGTTTTTTCTGGGGAGCTCACTCACGTTGCCAATGCTTCTTTGGTGCCGTTGTGGCACCCCGTAGAACACTCACTTTGTCAGGTAGCCCCGAAATGGGTTGGAAGTTTCCCGGGTAGTCTTCTGGTTTTCGTTTTTTTCTCCCTCTCCAACCTTTTTTCTTGATCTTCAGCTTGTTCCATTTTTCCCCGGCCACTGCCCAAGCTCCCTTTTAACCGGGGGGATCACAACAGGGGTTTTATACGAATCCTTTTGTTCTCCTGTAAGCCGTACCCTCTTAGCAACTCTGAGTCTTTCTCAGCTGCTGGAAAAGCTCTCAAAGAGGGGATCCTGGTTCGATTCAAGAGGAACAAACAGGTCTTCACAGAGAAAGTACACATCCCACTGACTAAGTAACTTCAGACACGGTAACATCTGGGGATTTAGTTGTAGTTTTTCGCCACCCAGTGACTGTATCAATCAAGGACATATGTAAAAAGACTGAAAAAGTTACTTAAAATGCCCAGGAAAATCAGTCCCCCGCAAAGACAGGTGAGAGCCCGTGCTACGTTGCTAGGGTGTCATCCCCTGTCGACTGGGGGACTATTATCTTCTTTTAAAAAGAGGGGAAAGTTACAATTTAAAGATACCCAGATGTTGCACATGTGTTATTTCCTTCATAGAGTCATGTATGAGGATGTTAGTGGTTGGGGAGTGACCCCTGCGTCAAGACTCCATACCCACTAAGACACAGAACAATGTGTAGTACGGGAAAAGAGGTTAGGGTGTGTCCCGAATATGACACCGTGTTGTTTCTGGTATGGAAATTATAGAGTTTCTATAGTCTAAAGAGCTTTGTTGGAATTTTTTAAAGGGGGGGGGTTGCTACCCCGGATAACCCGGGGGAGGCCAGCAACCCGCATAAACCCCGGGGGGGAGGGGGAGCCACCCACAAAGGGGAGAGCTAGCAACCCCGCATAAAAAAAAAAATAAAAACCCGGGAGGATTTGAACCCGCGGTCAAGGGGGTCTCAAAAATCCAGACCCTCGTGAGCCACGGGACCAGATCTTCATAAGATTCGTCCAACTAGGTATATTTTACACCCAAAATGCAAAATTTTTTCAGACGAATCTCCCGCTACCATGGCCGTGAGAACTCTGTTCAAGTCCTTAAAAGGGGCCCTCAACTGACTCAGAAATCGAAAAGACACGATTGCAAAAAACCCCTAAAAGGGCGGGATTGAAATCGCGGTTAAGAGTCTCAAAAAAACCGACCCTCTGACCCTGGGGCAAAACTCGCCGTGGGAGGTTTGTTTGCAACGTTTTTATTACGATTTCATAGTAACCCCCTTAACCGGGAGAGGGGGAGCCCCCGCATAACCTGGGGAAAAGGGTTGCAAAAACCCGCAAACCCCGGGGGGGGCTAGAAAACCCCGCATAACCCGGGGGTGGGGTAGCAACCCCGCATAAATCGGGGGAGGGTTGCAGCCCCGCAAAACCGGGCTAGAAAAAAGCATAAAAACCCGGGGGGGGGGCTAGCAACCCGCATAACCCGGGGGGGAGGGGTAGCCACCCAGCATAACCCCGGGAAGGGTTAGCAACCCAGCATAACCCGGGGGGGGCTGCAACCCAGTAACCCGGGGGAGGGCTAGCAACCCCAAAAATGGGGGAGGGGGGAGAGCCCCGCATAACCCAGACTAAACCCGCTAACCCGGGGGTTGGGGTGAAAACCCCATAACCGGGGAGGGGGAGCCACCCAGCATAACCCGGGGGGGGTTAGCAACCCGCATAACCGGGGGACTAGCAACCCAGATAACCGGGGGGGGGCTAGCAACCCCGCATAACCAGAGGGAGGGGGCAACCAGCATAACCCCGGGGGGCTACCCACTGGAGTCTACTGGGGGCATTCCCCCGGGGTCAACGTCCCCCGGCCCGGTCCCGCCAGGCCTCCGGTGAATCAGGGGCCCGATCAACGGGCTGTTACTGTTGGCCGCACGCCATCCAACGACGAACCACAGCCCCCTGATCCGGCCCGTCTTTAGGTATCTGTCCAGCTCCCCCTTGAAGCAACCAGGGGTCTTCCCCTAATGCCCCTTATTTTGGGGGGGTGTTTAACGTCTGGGCCCCCGGGCACTTACTGTGTTTTTTCTTAGGTACCGTGACGCCCCCCGCTTTTCATGGGGGTATGTTGCATCGCCGCCAAGTGGATAGCAACCCAGCAAAACCCAGGGGAGGGCTGGCAACCCCGCATAACCTGAGGGGGCTGCAACCCAGCATAACCAGGGGAAGGGCTAGCAACCCCGGGTAACTCGGGGGAAAGGGTTTTGCCACCCAGGGTAACTCAAAAAAGTCAATGCTATCAAGGACTGGCTGTGTTATTTTTTTTGTGGTCCTTCCATTCTTCCCCCGGATGCCCCCATACCCGTCATAACACCCAGGGACCTACTTCCCGATGAACAAGGACATTATACTAAGAAAACCCAATGTTTTCGCTCACCGCCGGGGATAGAACCCCCGGACCTCAGTGTGTGAGGCAAGAGCGTTGTCAACTGAATCAATTAACTTCCCAACTTTGCCTAATTAAAATGAAAGATCTGTACCCCGGAAAACGTTCAAAATGAGTGTATGATGGTGACCCCAAAGTGGGTTTTCCGGGGTCAGTGCTCGAACCGGTCCCCGCCTGACCCCTGGGGGATGAAGGACCCCTCAACCCGGCTGTTATGGCCCCCAACAGTCCCGCGTACGAACCAAAGCCCCGGTGGTAGGCAGTGATTTGTGGAACTTGTCAGTTCCCCCGTGAAGACGAGATTCCCATGAAAATTTTAATTCGGCGTACAGGGAAAAAGCATCAAAAAATTCCGAAAAAAAGTATTTTTATAAAAACGCCCCCAAAAAAAAAAGGGTTTAGGAGAATTCTATTATTCCCTTTGTATGAAGTGGTAGAAACCTCAGTGACTGCTGGGAGAAGAACCTGCTGAACCCGGGGAAACTGTACGTGGTTCTCGCCAGGTTAAAGTTTAAAAGGCTCAATAGACAAAAGCTAACACACGAGTGTAAAAATTTAGCCAGCCCAAAAACTTGGGAAAACTAGACCCCCTCACCAACATACTTTACTTAACTCATCAAGCAAGGCAGGTGGTTCCTACCCCCACTTCTCCCTTCCTTCCTCTCTTCCCGCCGTCTGCCTTTTCCCTTCCCTTCCCCCTTCCCGCCTTCCTCTCTCTCTCTCTCTCTCCTCTCTCTCTCACTTTCCCCGGTGAAGGCAGCTTCCCTGCACTTATGCTTGCCATCAACAAAATATTCCACCTTATCCATAACTCGCTCCTCCATCCATGTCTTCCTCATAAAAATATTGGTGGTAGTGCAATCACCCTGGAGCCTGCCGTCCCCCATCATCCTGGAGCCTGCCCTCCCCCATCTCCTGGAGCTGCCCTTCCCCCCCCAAAACCCGGGAGCCTGCCGTCCCCCAGCATCCTGGGCCTGTCGTTTTTCCCCCTCTCAGGGAGCCCGCCCTCCCCCAGCATCCTGGAGCTGCCCTCCCCCCTCATCCGGGGGGTGCCCTCCCCCCTCATCCTGGAGCTTTCCGTCCCCAATCATCCTGGAGCCTGCCGTCCCCAATCACCCCGCGAGCCTGCCGTCCCCCATCATCCTGGAGCTTGCCGTCCCCATCATCCTGGAGCCTGCCGTCCCCCATCATCCGGGAGCCTGCCGTCCCCCATCATCCGGGAGCCTGCCGTCCTCCATCATCCTGGAGTCTGCCGTCCCCCATCATCCTGGAGCCTGCCGTCCCCCCATCATCCTAGAGCCTGCCGTCCCCCATCATCCCGGAGCCTGCCATCCCCCGTCATCCTGAAGCTTGCCGTTCCCCATCATCCTGAAGCTTGCCATACCCCATCATCCGGGAGCCTGCCGTCCCCCATCATCCGGGAGCCTGCCGTCCCCCATCATCCGGGAGCCTGCCGTCCCCCATCATCCGGGAGCCTGCCGTCCCCCATCATCCGGGAGCCTGCCGTCCCCCATCATCCGGGAGCCTGCCGTCCCCCATCATCCGGGAGCCTGCCGTCCCCCATCATCCCGGAGCCTGCCGTTCCCCATCATCCGGGAGCCTGCCCCTCCCCTTCATCCCCAATCCCGTCCCTTCCCAACCTAGGACAGGACTCCCACTTTACTTATAGCCTCTCCCTCTTTCCCTTTCTCTCTCTTTCCTTTCCCTTCTCCCAGTCTTCAACACTGGTTGAAGGTGCCGTACGTGATCAACCTTTACTGTAATACATGACAACGTCCTCAGTGTCCTAGTGAAAAAGGGGATTATGAGGCTAAGGTCGCAAGAGATTCGAAGACTAACCCAAAAGGGTTCTTTCAGGTATACAGAAGTAAGATTAGGGACAAGATAGACCCACTTAAGAGTAACTCAGGTCAGATCACTGACAGTGGTAAGGAAATGTGTGAACTTTTTAACACTTACTTCCTCTCAGTTTTTACTCAGGTACACACTAGCGAAATTCCAGAAATAATAAGTTATGTAGAACAGGACGACAATAAACTATGCACGATTGCGGTAACTAGTGACGCGGTCCTCAGACAAATAGAGAAATTAAAAACGTAACAAATCCCCAGGTTCTGATGAACTGTTTGCAAGAGTTTTACAGGACCGTAAAGAGGAACTTAGCATACCATTGGCTAATCTTTTCAACATATCACTACAAACTGGCATAGTGCCAGATAAGTGGAAAATGGCAGATGTAATACCTATTCACAAGGCAGGTGACAGGTCCTTAGCTTTGAACTATAGGCCAATAAGCCTTACCTCCACAGTGGGAAAATTTATGGAATCAATTATTGCCAAGGCATCTTGAAAGGCATAAATTGATTAATGAATCTCAGCACAGTTTTACAAAGGGGCGTTCCTGTCTTACGAATTTACTAACTTTTTTCACTAAGGTGTTTGAGGAGGCAAAAATATGGTATTGAATATGATAGTGTATATGGACTTCAGTAAGGCTTTCGATAGAGTTCCACACCAGAGGCTATTGAGGAAACTTTGGCACACGGAATAGGAGGAGATTTTTTTCCTGGGTAGAGGCATGGCTGACAAATAGGCAGCAGAGAGTTTGCATAAATGGAAAGAAATCAGAATGGGGGCACGTCACAAGTGGTGTTCCTCAGGGGTCAGTGTTGGGCCCGTTGTTGTTCACAATTTACATAAACGACATAGATGAGGAAATAAATAGCAACATAAGCAAATTTGCTGATGACACCAAAATAGGCCGTCCAATTCATTCTAATGAGGACACTAGAGCACTCCAGGATGATTTGAATAGACTGATGCTATGGTCGAAGAAGTGGTAGATACAGTTTAATATTGATAAATGCAAAGTTCTAAATGTTGGAAAGGATAATAACCATGCCACACATAAAATAAATAATGTAGATCTTAGTATTACTGATTGCGAAAAGGATTTAGGAGTTCTGGTTAGCAGTAATCTAAAACCAAGACAACAGTGCATTAGTGTTCGCAATAAAGCGAACAGAATCCTTGGCTTCATATCAAGAAGTATAAATAATAGAAGTCCTCAGGTTGTTCTTCAACTCTATATATCCGTGGTATACCTTTGATATACCTTTGAAGAATTTCGAGAGTATATCTACTATCTGAGCCCGGCCATGGGCCAGGCTCGTCTGGTGCTCGCCTGGTCAACCAGGTTGTTGCTGCTGGAGGCCCGCTGCCCCACATATCCATCATAGCCTGGTTGATCGGGCACCTGGTGAAGATACGTGTCTAGTTTCCTCTTGAAGGCTTCAACACTTGTTCCAGCAGTGTTTCTGATATCTTCTGGTAAGATGTTGAAAAGTCTGGGACCCCGGATGTTGATACAGTGCTCCCTTATTGTCCCCACCGCACCCCTGCTCCTCACTGGGTTTATTTTACACTTCCTCCCATATCTCTCACTCCAGTATGTTGTTATGGCAGTGTGCAGATTTGGGACCAAGCCCTCGAGTACCTTCCAGGTATATATTATCATGTACCTCTCTCTCTCCTCCGCTCCAATGAGTACAAGTTCAAGACTTGCAGGCGTTCCCAGTAGTTTAGATGCTTTACTGGCTCAATGTGAGCCGTAAACGATATCTGTATTTGTTCCAGCTCCGATATTTCTCCTGCCCTGAACGGGGCCGTCAGCACTGAGCAACATTCTAAGTGAGGAGCACTAGCGATTAGATTGTGCTGCACAGCTCTGGTCACCGTATTACAGAATGGATATAAATGCACTGGAAAACGCACAAAGGAGAATGACAAAGTTGATCTTATGTATCAGAAATCTTCCCTATGAAGATAGACTGAGGGCCCTGAGTCTGCACTCTCTAGAAAGGCGTAAAATTAGGGGATATGATTGAGGTGTATAAATGGAAAACAGGAATAAATAAAGGGGATGTAAAGAACGTGCTAAAAATATCTAGCCTAGACAGGACTCGCAGCAATGGTTTCAAGTTGGAAAAATTCAGATTAGGAAGGATATAGGAAAGCACTGGTTTGGTAATAGAGTTGTGGATGAGTGGAACAAACTCCCGAGTACAGTTATAGAAGCTAAGACGCTGTGTAGTTTTAAAAATAGGTTAGATAAATACATGAGTGGGTGTGGGTGGGTGTGAGTTGGACCTGACTAGCTGATGCTACTGAGTTAGATGTCGTGCTCCTTCCTTAAGTGGAGGTGACCTGACTGGGTGGGCTATTGGTCTAAGCCGGAGGTTGACATGGACCTGCCCCTCATGAGCCAGTAGACCTGCTCCAGTGTTCCTTCTTTCTTATGTTCTTATTTCAACATCTTGTATGAGCACCATCCTGCGTGAAGAAGTGACACGGGCAAAACATAAGTCAGTTTTCGCTTCCACTTTGTAACTATATAATGTTACACCAAGATTTATACAATTTTACCAAAAAAAAAAAATACCTTTGGTTCCCCCATGTTCCATCCTCCCAAACTCCTACATTACCTGAAATTCCTTCCAGCCTTCTCTCAGACTCATACATTACTTCAAGTCTCTCCCTCCCTCGCTCGCTCCTTCCTCTTCTCCTGCTCACACACTACCTAGGCTGGGTGCACTTCTAACTCTCTCTTATACAAGGCAACAAGGAATATTCTGGATTAAGTTTGCTTCAAGATACTGCCACTTGTCATGTACAGGCACAACATAAACAGCCTGGTTGATCAGCTGCATGACGAGCCCACCAAACATGATATTTAAGGAAGCAAAGCAGCACAGAAACATGAATTGTAACGCCA
The DNA here is from genome assembly GCF_026875155.1 of Cherax quadricarinatus. Lineage (NCBI taxonomy): Eukaryota > Metazoa > Arthropoda > Malacostraca > Decapoda > Parastacidae > Cherax > Cherax quadricarinatus. The sequence goes on from NC_069402.1 coordinate 103,833,244, forward strand.
TGACGGTCAGACGACACACGAGCAGCGTCATCAATAAGCAACACAAATTTATTCTTTTTCTTTAGCGGAGTGTCTCCAGCGAGAACCAAAAGCCTCGTTGATCAGATTGTCAACAGGAAGCTCTGGTCTGGGATTTGGCTTTAGGGACTGACACCTTTGACCTTACCTTTGATGAGTTACGAAAGCCTTGCTACTCTCGGAGCCCGGCCATGGGCCAGGCTCGTCTGGTGCTATCCTGATGAACCAGGCTGTTGCTGCTGGAGGCCTGCTGCCCCACATATCCATCACAGCCTGGATGATCTGGCACCTGGTGAAGATACTTGTCCCGTTTTCTCCTGAAGACTTCTGCACTTGTTCCAGAAGTGTTTCTGATATCTTCTGGTAAGATTTGTAGATGAATGGTTCTGGTAAGATGTTGAAGTTTGGAGCCACGGATGTTGATACAGTGTTCCCTTATTGTGCCCACCGCACCCCTGCTTTTCACTGGGTTTATTTTGCACTTCCATACCTCTCACTCCAGTATATTGTTATGGCAGTGTGCAGATTTGGGACCAGGCCCTCGAGTACTTTCCAGGTATATATTTTCACATATCTCTCTCTCCTCCGTTCCAGTGAGTACATGTTCCCAGTAATTTAGATGCTTTACTGGCTCTGTGTGGGCCGTAAACGATCTCTGTATTTGTTCAGGCTCTGATATTTCTCCTGCCTTGAACGGGGCCGTCAATACTGATCACTATTCCAAATGACGGATCACTAGCGATTTGAAGAATGTAACCATTGGCATTATTTCCCTTGTTTTGAAAGTTCTCAATACCCACCCCGTCATCCTCCTGGCTGTCGTGACCTTTGTCTTACTGTGTTCTTTGAAAGAAAGATCAGCTCACATAATTATTCCTAGGTCTTTCACGTGTTCCTTTCGTTCTATATGGTGATCCTCTTGTTGCCTACAGTGTTCCTTTTGAGCTCTTCATTCTTTCCATACCTAAGCAGCTGGAACTTATCACCACTGAAAGTCATGTTGTGCTCCACTGCCCATTGGAAGCTCAAACCTCTGCAATACAATTGTCCTCAAAGATTTGTTAAGTTATATCATGAATTAAGGAAAGATCCTGGACTTCACCTTACGAAACCAGACAAAGTAAATGCGATAGTAAGTATGGACAAGGTAGATTACAGAGGAAAAATAACATATTATAAGACAGGGGAACTAACGTGCCCGTTAAGACACATATGCAACAGTTGGGTATCTTTATTGTTGAAACGTTTCGCCTACACAGTAGGCTTCTTCAGTCAAATACAGAGGCAGCAGGTGTAGTAGTGAAATGAAGATGATGTTATCAGTCCATCAACTTGGAGAAACAGTATTTAAGGTGGTCAGTCCTCAGCCTGGAAAAGAGTTCAGCTCTATGATCTGGAACGATATAAAGCTGAAGCTTAAGACTGGAGAAAACAGTGTTTAAGAGAGACTGTGGCCTTGGTAGGTAAGACACATAGGCAACAGTTAGGCAACTTTATTCCGAAACGTTTCGCCTACACAGTAGGCTTCTTCAGTCGAATACAGAAAGTAGGCAGGAACAGTAGAGATGTGAAGACGATGTAATCACTGTAACTGTTGCCTATGTGTCTTACCTACCAACCTGTCGGTATTGTATACCATTTTGATATACTATAGTTGTTTGTAGGTGGGGCCAGGAGTTATGACTCTCCCTCTGAAAATACAATTAGGGATACACAAATAACTGCTTTTAAAGGGATGGACCTGTAGGCCAGCGGAAGGCTTCCGTTAGATGATCAAGAGCCCCAGCTGCGGGTTAGCATACGACTGAGACCCGGACAAACCTTACCTAATCTATTAAGACACATGTGCAACATCTGGGTATCTTTATTGTAGACGTTTCGCCATCCAGTGGCTTTATCAATACAAATTCCAGGACATAACTTGAAGACAGGAGAACTATATACAGAAGATGAGGTAATCAGTCCCTCAACCTTGGAGTAGGTGCGAAGAGAACCCTAGTCGTGGAGATTCTGAAGCAGAATCTGAAGCCTGGCGCTTATATACTAACGTCAGGTGTAGCAGACGAGGGTATAGTCACTGGTAGGCGGGATTCCCCAGTGGAAGTAAAGTCACTGGATGGCGAAACGTCTACAATAAAGATACCCAGATGTTGCACATGTGTCTTAATAGATTAGGTAAGGTTTGTCCGGGTCTCAGTCGTATGCTAACCCGCAGCTGGGGCTCTTGATCATCTAACGGAAGCCTTCCGCTGGCCTACAGGTCCATCCCTTTAAAAGCAGTTATTTGTGTATCCCTAATTGTATTTTCAGAGGGAGAGTCATAACTCCTGGCCCCACCTACAAACAACTATAGTATATCAAAATGGTATACAATACCGACAGGTTGGTAGGTAAGACACATAGGCAACAGTTAGGCAACTTTATTCCGAAACGTTTCGCCTACACAGTAGGCTTCTTCAGTCGAATACAGAAAGTAGGCAGTAGAGATGTGAAGACGATGTAATCACTGTAACTGTTGCCTATGTGTCTTACCTACCAACCTATCGGTATTGTATACCATTTTGATGTTCATCTTGTCAGACACTGCAACACATGGCCTCTTGGTACAGAAAACGCCTTAGACAACCCTTTCAAGTGAGAACTGTTGGATCTGAGAGGGACCTGACCTCTCAGTGGCTACATTCTCACTACTACTACTACTCTGCACCTCTCCTTCCGACAGTATTTAAGTCTCCGCACTGTCGCTTGATCTTCAGATAGTTCCTGACTATGGAACTGAACTTCTCCAGGCCGAGGGACTGACAACCTCAAATTCTACGACTTCAAGGGTGATGGACTGATTACATCGTCTTCACATCTCTACTGTTCCTGCCTACTTTCTGTATTCGACTGAAGAAGCCTACTGTGTAGGCGAAACGTTTCGGAATAAAGTTGCCTAACTGTTGCCTATGTGTCTTACCTACCAACTATAGTATACCTGGAGAGGGTTTCGGGGGTCAACGTCGACTTCGTTCATCCTTGGTTTCCAGGACCAGCTGGTACCCTTGTAAGTGTATGACGTGTGACTACACAACCTTCGTGTCTTGTTCGTTCCTGACACTGACAACACACAGTCGTTCAAGTGTGTCTCTGGCTGTCATATACCTCACCCAAGTTCTCCTCTCTTGCCATATCAAACCACTTGTGCTGACACACTCCAGTCAAAGAGTACACTCTATGTATTCCTCATGTCCACCAGTACCATCCACTCAGTACCAACCGCTCAGTACCAGTACCAATTTCGTTCCAAACCTTCGTATCTTCTCTATAGTTTCTTCTGACGTTCTATCAAGTGAAGGCTCCACACTGGTGCTACACACTCAGAATAATCCTCCAGTGTATCTATAGCACCTCATGATTCACCTTCACTTCCTCCTCCTGTCATTTTAATTTCTTCTGGTTTCTGTAATTCTGCCATTTTCTTCCCCTTCAAAGAACATAATAAAACAAAAGATCTCTACAGCCAGGAGGATGACGGGGGAAGGGGGGTGTTACTGAGAACCTTTAAAAAAGAGGAAATAATGCCATTTGTGACACTCTTCAAATCGCTGGTGCTCCCTCATTTGGAATATTGCTCAGTACTGACGGAGAAATATCAGAGGTGGAACAAATACATAAATCGTTTACGGCTCACATTGAGCCAGTAAAGAACCTAAAATACTGGGAACGCCTTAAAGTCTTGAACATGTATTCACTGGAGCGGAGGAGAGAGAGATACATGATAATACATACCTGGAAAGTACTCGAGAGCCCGGTCCTAAATCTGCACACTGCCATAACAACATACTGGAGTGAGAGAGATATGGGAGGAAATGGAAAATAAACCCAGTGAGGAGCAGGGTTGCGGTGGGGACAAGGGAACACTGTGTTAACATTCGTAACCCCAGACTTTTCAACATCTTACCAGATGATATCAAAAACGCGGCTGGAATAAGTGTAGAAGCCTTCAAACGGGGATTGGACAGGTATCTTCACCAAGTGCCAGATCAACTAGGTTGTGACAGATATGTGGGCCAGCAGACCTCCAGCAGGAACAGCCTGGTTGACCAGGCAAGCACCAGACGAGCCCGGTCCATGGCCGGGCTCCGAGAGTAGAGAGACTCTCGAAACTCATCAAAGGTATATCAAATGTGTTTCTTTTAATTCCCAAGTGAAGGCCTTTTACCTGATATTTGTGTACACTTCAGCACATGTAGCCATCCATAGTTTCCACACACGGTGCTTCCTCACTGCTCTCGTCTAGCAGCACTCAGCTCACACACTGAGGTCCGGGGATCGATCCCCCGGTACGGCTGGACACTAGGACGTGTTTCCATATGACATCTGCTGTTCACCCATCATACCCATAATACATGGGTATTAATAGACTTGTGTGGGTCGCATCCTGGGACAAAAGTGACCAATTTGCCAGAAATGCTCTGCATAACAAAAGGTTTCATATATAGTATTATGTCATTGATGTCAGCTAGGCTTGAATACTTTGTATACGTACTTGTAGAATTAAATTATTATTATTATTATTATTATTATTATTATTATTATTATTATTATTATTATTACTGTAATAACCCCATTTATAGCCAGGCTCCCTGGCCAAGCCTTAAGTCATGTGACCTATCTTGAAAAGCATAAATTGATCAACGAATCTCAGCATGGTTTTACAAAAGGGCGTTCCTGCCTTACGAATTTATTAACTTTTTCCATTAAGGTATTTGAGGAGGTAGATCATGGTAATGAATATGATATTGTGTATATGGACTTCAGTAAGGCTTTTGACAGGGTCCCACATCAGAGACTATTGAGGAAAATTAAGACACGGAAGAGGAAGAGAATTTTTTCCTGGATAGAGGCATGGTTGACAAATAGGCAGCATTAAGTTTGCATAAATGGGGAGAAATCAGAGTGGGGAAGCGTCACGAACGGTGTTCCACAGGGGTCAGTGTTGGGCCCCCTGTTGTTCACAATCTACATAGATGGGGGAATAGATAGCGACATAGCAAGTTTGCCGATGACACCAAAATAGGCCGTCGAATTCATTCTGACGAGGACATTAGAGCACTCCAGGCAGATTTGAATAGACTGACGCAGTGGTCGGAGAAGTGGCAAATGCAGTGTAATATAGACAAATGAAAAGTTCTAAACATTGGACATAAGAACATAAGAAAGAAGGAACACTGCAGCAAGCCTACTGGCCCATACGAGGCAGATCCAAGTCCCCTACTGGCTTAAGCCAATGCCCCCAACCTAGTCAGGTCAGGTCACACTCACTTAAGGAAGGAACACGGCAACTGACCTAGTAGCACAAGCTAACCATACCACTTATAAACTAAATAATGTAGTCTTAATATTACTGATTGAGAAAAGGATTTAGGAGTTCTGGTTAGCAGTAATCGAAAACCAAGACAACAGTGCATAAGTGTTCGCAATAAAGCAAACAGAATCCTTGGCATCATATCAAGAAGCATAAATAACAGGAGTCCTCAGGTTGTTCTCCAACTCTATATATCCTTGGTTAGGCCTTATCTAGATTATGCTGCACAGTTTTGGTCACCGTATTACAGAATGGATATAAATGCTCTGGAAAACGTACAGAGAAGGATGACAAAGTTGATCCCATGTATCAGAAATCTTCCCTATGAGGATAGACTGAGGACCCTCTCTAGAAAGGCGTAGAAATAGGGGGGTCTTAGTCTTGTGGTTTAAGTCTTGTGGTCTAAGTCTTGTGGTCTTAGTCTTGTGGTCTGTCTTGTGGTCTTAGTCTTGTGGTCTAAGTCTTGTGGTCTAAGTCTTGTGGTCTTAGTCTTGTGGTCTAAGTCTTGTGGTCTAAGTCTTGTGGTCTAAGTCTTGTGGTCTTAGTCTTGTGGTCTAAGTCCTGTGGTCTAAGTCTTGTGGTCACGGATGGGTTACCGCTACTAAGACCTCAAACCCTCTTGTCAGGGTTGTTATCCGTCTTTGCCACGTACTGCCATGTAGTATACCATCCCTCAGCCATACAACACCCCCCCTTCAGGGTCGCTAGCAGCACGCCCGCCCAGAGGGTCCCTAGCAGCACGCCCACACGCCCACCCGCCCGCTCACTAGGCCGCCCACCAATGTACTTCGTGTTTTACATGCTAGCAGCAGCAGCAAGAGAATTCAATACGCTGTTCCAGTGCAGAATACAAAATGTCTTGTTGCAGTGTTGGGTTGCTATGTGGTGCTGCGTTGCTGTATGTTGCTGTGTTGTGTGGTGCTGTTGTTGTGGTGTTGCGTTGCTGTGTGTTACTGTGTTGTGTGGTGCTCTGTTGCTGTGTGGTGCTGCGTTGCTGTGTGTTGCTGTGTTGTTGTATGGTGCTGTGTTGCGTGGTGGTGTTTTTTGTGGTGCTGTGTTGTTGTGTGGTGCTGTGTTGTTGTGTGGTGCTGTGATGTATGGTGCTGTGTTGTGTTGTGTGGTGCTGTGTTGTGTTGGTGCTGTGCTATTGTGTGATACTGTGTTGTGTGGTGCTGTGTTGTGTGGTGCTGTGTTGTATGGTGCTGTGTTGTTGTGGTGTGGTGCTGTGTTGTTGTGGTGTGGTGCTGTGTTGTATGGTGCTGTGTTGTTGTGGTGTGGTGCTGTGTTGTTTGTGTGGTCTTGTGTGATGTGGTGCTGTGTTGTGTGGTGCTGTGTGATGTGTGTTGTGTGATGTGGTGCTGTGTTGTTGTGTGGTGCTGTGTGATGTAGTGATGTGTTGTTGTGTGTGCTGTGTGATGTGGTGATGTGTGGTGTTGTGATGTGGTGCTGTGTTGACGTGTGGTGTTGTGTGATGTGGTGCTGTGTGATGTGTGGTGTTGTGTGATGTGATGCTGTGTTGTTGTGTGGTGCTGTGTGATGTAGTGCTGTGTTGTTGTGTGGTGCTGTGTGATGTGGTGCTGTGTGATGTGTTGTGTTGTGTGATGGGGTGCTGTGTTGATGTGTGGTGTTGTGTGATGTGGTGCTGTGTGATGTGTGTTGTGTGATGTGGTGCTGTGTTGATGTGTGGTGTTGTGTGATGTAGTGCTGTGTCGTGGTGGTAGTGATACCTTTGATGAGTTTACCTGGAGTTTACCTGGAGAGAGTTCCGGGGGTCAACGCCCCCGCGGCCCGGTCTGTGACCAGGCCTCCTGGTGGATCAGAGCCTGATCAACCAGGCTGTTGCTGCTGGCTGCACGCAAACCAACGTACGAGCCACAGCCCGGCTGGTCAGGAACCGACTTTAGGTGCTTGTCCAGTGCCAGCTTGAAGACTGCCAGGGGTCTGTTGGTAATCCCCCTTATGTATGCTGGGAGGCAGTTGAACAGTCTCGGGCCCCTGACACTTATTGTATGGTCTCTTAACGTGCTAGTGACACCCCTGCTTTTCATTGGAGGGATGTTGCATCGTCTGCCAAGTCTTTTGCTTTCGTAGTGAGTGATTTTCGTGTGCAAGTTCGGTACTAGTCCCTCTAGGATTTTCCAGGTGTATATAATCATGTATCTCTCCCGCCTGCGTTCCAGGGAGTACAGGTTCAGGAACTTCAAGCGCTCCCAGTAATTGAGGTGTTTTATCTCCGTTATGCGCGCCGTGAAGGTTCTCTGTACATTTTCTAGGTCAGCAATTTCACCTGCCTTGAAAGGTGCTGTTAGTGTGTAGCAATATTCCAGCCTAGATAGAACAAGTGACCTGAAGAGTGTGAGTTCTGAGAGTTTTTCTACTCCATGGGCCAGGCTCGTCTGATGCTTGCTTGGTCAATCAGGCTGTTGCTGTTGGAGGCCCACTGCCCCACATATCCATCACAGCTCGGCTGATCTGGCACCTGGTGAAGATACTTGTCAGTTTCTTCTTGAAAACTTCTACACTTGTCCCAGCAGCGTTTCTGATATCTTCTGGTAAGACGTTGAATGGTCTGGGGCCAAGGACGTTGATACAGTGTTCCCTTATTGTGTCCACTGCACCCCTGCTTTACATTGGGTTTATTATACCCTTCATCACGTGAGAATCAAAACATTCCACACTCAAAACAGTTACATGTTCCCTATTTGCATTCCACATATTCAAAATTAGTTCCAAATCACAGACTACAAAAATCACAGCAAATTATGACGAAAGCGGAAACATCTCCAGTATTTGTGCTGGAAAGATGATGACGGGGTATTATATATGCACCCTGCGGGAAGAGTGGCACACCTGGATGGGAGACCCCTTCCCCTTTACCCCCTGGGTATAATCCCCCTCAAACTCCACTACCGTGCTGTGATCTTCGTGTGAAAGGGAAGAACAGAGGTGCAGAATTTCCCACAGCAAACAGGTGTACACCTGCGAGGTGCTCTCGCGACTCCTGTGGCTGAAATACCCACGTCTTCATGCCCTACCCTGTACAGCTTCTCTGTGCAGGGTGATCCTTATGGGTGCAAGATGGCTGATCTAACGAAGCTGTACTTGGTAGAGGTGAGCGGGACGGTGATCGGTGGGTGGTGGCCGCCCTCTGCTTGCTAAATTGATTTTTGAAGTTAATATCATGCAAAGTAAAGCCATAAAAACTTAGCCGAGCCCACACGCTGCCCTCAAGATTGACTTGTGACCCAGTATCACCCACCCCCTCTTCCTCCCCCTTTCCTCCTACTCTCCTCTTTCTCTTCGTCCTCTTCCTCATACTTTTCCTGGTGTTGCTGGTACTCACGAAGTTGCACTCACCTACATGTGTTTGGAGGGGTCGAGACTAAGCCTCTTGCGGCCTCTTGGGTCATTTCTACTCTTGAAGGTTTCTCAGGAAATAGGATAGTTACCTGACGAGGGTCTTAGTCATATAATGACCCGCAGCTGGAGTTTTGGTCATCTGACCGAAGCCTTCAACTGGCTTACCGGTCCACCCCTTCAAAAATTATGCTTATGATTACAACTATTTTTAATTGAAGCTGGTCACAGACCGGGCCACGGGGGCGTTGACCCCCGGAACTCTCTCCAGGTAAACGTACCGAGAATACCTCCACCACTGCCTCATTCATCTCATTCAACTTTTCAATCATCCTTACATTAAAGAAAAACTTCTCACATGCCTATGGCTCATCTGTATTTTCAGCTTCCCGCTGTGTCCCATTGACCTTGGTCTTCTTAATTTAAGCAGTCTGTTACTATCTGCTTTATTAGTTGGTTTAAAGATTTAGTATGTCGTAATGTTGCTCCTGTGAGTCCTCCCAGCCAAGGTTGTCAGGTTCAGTGTCCCCAGCCTCTTACAGTACATTCGTCTCAGTCCTAGCACTAGTGTGGTTGCAAAATTGAAAATCATGTCTAGACTATTATAATAATGTTGGCGGAATTACACACAATTTGTTAGGTAAAAGGACATATGTACAACTAATGCGACATTTTTACTGTAACTTGACAAAGCTCCTGGAGAGCGAAACGCTACCGCAATATAAACGTCTCATTAACTGCATGTGTCTTTTTAAATAACATAAGACTATGAGCAGATGTGGGCGCCATCCTGCGGCTTTTTACAGAAGACTAATGTCACAGACTGAGCAGGAATGATTTGAGATCTAATATCCAAGGATCACAACAGTGTTACTATAACAACAGCAAAGAACACTAGACGTGTTTGGGCCGTTACACCATCCAAGAAACAGGTCTCCTCATATCCCATATCTTCTATCTCAGTGCATGTAACAGAAATAATGGAGGGCAGTCATGAAATTCTAATGCAGCACAATATGTAAGTTTGCGTGCATGTATGCTTGTGTATGTTTGAGCTCATGCATACATATATGCATGTGAATGTATTCACATGTATGATACAACGGGACTAGAGGTGAACTCTTGAACACCCGGCGTCAGTCACACTGACGCCGGGTGTTCAAGAGTTCACCGGGAGTTCACCGGGTGTTCAAGAGAGGTTGTTCTCCCGTCTGTATCATGGAAACCAGTAGATACATCTTAAAGAAACTCACACAAGTCACTCCCGTGAATGAACACAAGTCAGATTGTGGCACTCTCAACGAATATTTTAAATTATGATTAATAATTATTCATAAAATTTTCAAATTATAGGCTACACACCCACTAAAAATTAAGTTTTCCTTTACCACATTAATGTGGAAAGTTTGAAGCCAACCGGAAAAAAGCATTATCCAGTGTACTGGCAAAGTTGTGTCTACACAGCCTGAATTTGTGGGGTATCATCCCTCTAATTAGATGCATCAGAGTCAAAGGTTTGAAACCGATCAGAAGTCATTCCCCAGTTATTTTTTTTTTATTTTGCCGCCTAAGTGGCTATTTATTGTGCATCCCATATCCATCCTGTGAACAGTAGCGCAAGAGCATATGGATACACAAAAGACCTAGGAACTAGGTTCCAAAAGGGTTTACAGGAGTACACCTGGATTTTTATCTACAGTTCACACATCTGTTGCCAGCAAATTTAGGAAATCTGCTTATATATCTGGTATTTTATTTTCATTAATAAGATATCTTAATATAACACATATCACTATCACTATATTCCTCGATAAGCGGTCAATAAAGCACAGTGTTCAAGATAGTGGAGTTTTGAGACTCTCTGATCGCGGGTTCTATCCCCGCCCGTGGTATTGTTAGTGACCACAGTGCTGACAACATACTTTACACTGGTTAGATCATCTTTATGTTTGCCAAACTGCCAGAAGTACTTGTAACCAAGCCTAAGCCTGACCACTGCAACATCAGTCTGTTCACACTGCAAGTTTCCCCAGCAACGTACATATTTACGTTCATGTTATTATAGTAAGCGATACATCTACTCAGGCTTCTAAATGCATTCCTATAGCATCCAGTTTCATTATTTACTTCTCTCCTAATATTATTCCTAATGCTACACTCAGATACATCAAAATTATATTCAGGGTAGTTTTCTTGGCTGTGCTGGCCTCATCTCACAAGTATTATCTTTCTTGTACTTACATGACAAAGATACATAACGTGTGAATTCTCTCTTCGATTGTCAATATGTTGGCTGTTGCTATCTACTGCCTCCGTCAATGTTGCCCCTGTTCACCTAGCAGTAAATAGGTACCCGTGTTCACCTAACAGTAGGTAGGTATTAGCCAACTGCTGTGGGTGGCATCCTGGGAAATGGAAGTATTCTTTAGATAGATAGTCACATGTGATTGTAAATGGTCAAGTCGACCGAACGCATCATAGCTCACTTCCTATGGCGGTTATTAATAAATTTTCCAGGGCACGGTTTGTGCCTTTCTTTCTAGATAAGATGTTGTACGGTGCAGTTTACCTTGAACGTTCAAGAGTTGTGCCTCACAGATACCCGGTGTGTGCCTCCCAGTACCGTTTACAAACCCTAAAGAATAAGTGTGTCCGCTATCGGTATATCGGAGGAAACCCAGCAACATACCAGAAAGTTGTTTCCTACTGTGACAGCATGAGTGGTAGTTGGTAGTAGGTTTGTAGGCCAGGGTTGTGAGGCAGACTGTCCTCTTGATGCGGAAACCACACACACACACACACACACACACACACACACACACACACACACACACACACACACACTACCTGGGGTGACGCATTCTCTCCCACTCAAAATGACATGCTTGTGTTTATAATCTAGTTGCCGGGGGTGGAGGTGGCGGGTGGTTGTGGTGGGTGGCAGTGGTAAGGATATTGAAGTCAGTCTTGCGCAGCAATCACGTAGCCTTCAGAGCGCAGCCTCAACGTTTGTTTTCCTGTGAGAACTACCATTAAGAGACCTCGTGTGTTACTTCCTAACCACAACACCAGCTGTGGCTGCAGGCAAGGCTGACAGTAGTAGTCCAAGGCTGACAGCAGCAGTAGTTGTAGATTACCTGCAGATGGTGGGAGTGACTACTAGTGATGGTGACTGGTAGTCCAGTAACGGTACACTGGTTGCAGATAGTTGTAGCAACAGTTGTAGAGGCAAATAAATAAATAATTCATGTTAATCGCTAAACCCATATGGGTCATTCAGTGCAAGACTTGTTGAAGGCTCGATCCTCCGTCTACTGAGCGTCAGACGAGATACAGATGGGTACATTCACTCACGTCTCTCTTGTCGGAGTTCATTGGTTGGAACCTAAAGCATTAACAGTTGTAGGGAAAAATAACGAACCCGTAGTTTACATGTAGACAATTCCCATCATCCTCGCTGTCCCAGTCCCAGACCACCCTCCCCCCTCTCTCTCCCTTCTTGCCCTACGTACCTCAACTAGTGAGAACATTCGTCTCACAAACACAACGTCCCAGGTGCGATTCTTTGGCACTGGTAAATACATGGGCAAGTCTCCTTACAGCTCTGCTGCCCCTGATAACCTAGCACTACCAACAGGCACCTGTGTGTTAGCCCACTGTTGAAGGTGGCACCCACTAAAATGTGTGTTAGGAACTCCACTCCTGCTGGAATGCCATAAAACTGAAGGACTGAAGGATGAATTTTGGGGTTCAGCACCCCCGGTCCTAGACCAGGTCTCCTGGTTGATAAGGACCTGGCTACACGCAGTCCGATGTGCGAACCACAGACTGGCTGGTCAGACAATGATCTGAGGAACTTGTCCAGTTCCCTCTGGAAGACAGTCAGAGGTTTATTGGCACTTTCCCTTATGCACGAAGGGAAGGCGTTGATTTAGAGGATTACAACTAGCTCAGCATCTCTTGTCTTGAAAGTTCTAGTTATTCAGTCTATCATTTTCCTTACGCTAGCAGTGACAGCTTCCTTGTGATCCCTGAGTGTCTCGCACATGGGACATTCGCTTTATTGAGTAATTCGAGTTTGTCCTATACTCTGTTACAGTCTTTATTTCCTCCATTCTTCCCTGGCGGAGAAACTGATACTTGTCCTCGTTGATCATATTCTTGTCCGCAGCAAACATTTCACATTTATATTGAATAAATTCTGTTAAAAAGGTGATGTTTCATTTAAGTAACTCGAGAATTA
>NC_069402.1:103851211-103853711 GCF_026875155.1 Cherax quadricarinatus
GAGGTGCGGGATTACCAAAACTGTTGTCCAGAGGGCTGAGGAAGGGTTGTTGAGGTGGTTCGGACATGTAGAGAGAATGGAGCGAAACAGAATGACTTCAAGAGTGTATCAGTCTGTAGTGGAAGGAAGGCGGGGTAGGGGTCGGCCTAGGAAAGGTTGGAGAGAGGGGGTAAAGGAGGTTTTGTGTGCGAGGGGCTTGGACTTCCAGCAGGCATGCGTGAGCGTGTTTGATAGGAGTGAATGGAGACAAATGGTTTTTAATACTTGACGTGCTGTTGGAGTGTGAGCAAAGTAACATTTATGAAGGGGTTCAGGGAAACCGGCAGGCCGGACTTGAGTCCTGGAGATGGGAAGTACAGTGCCTGCACTCTGAAGGAGGGGTGTTAATGTTGCAGTTTAAAAACTGTAGTGTAAAGCACCCTTCTGGCAAGACAGTGATGGAGTGAATGATGGTGAAAGTTTTTCTTTTTCGGGCCACCCTGCCTTGGTGGGAATCGGCCAGTGTGATAATAAAAAATAATATATATATATATATATATATATATATATATATATATATATATATATATATATAATATATATATATATATATATATATATAATGTTAATCTGTATGAAGGTAGGTAAAGTGAGGAAGGAATTAGAGTGAGGGTGTAGCAGGGAAGACTGCTGCCAGTTTTCAAGACATGGCTACGAGGCGTGAAATGAAACGTGTTTTGAAGACACTTGAGAAAATGCGTCTTGCTCTGGCTCATCCTCTCTTAACATATAAGCAATTTCATTTTTTTTATCCTGCTAAACAAAACGGGGTGCACTAGCAGTGTGCCACTACACCGCGTCTATTAGATTTATCGTGGATACAAAAGCTAGTTATGTTGACCTGTTATATTCCTCCACACTGGACGGGTTACATGACACCACGATTCTTATCGGTCTGAGCTGAGAGATGTCAAAGATTATTGCTAATTATTCCACTATAAGTTCATAAGCTGCGACAGCTTGGAAGGTTTCATTCCAACAGTGCCGGAGGTACTGTTGCTTTACTCTTTCTCAGGCTGGTTTATCCACTTGTTAGTGTGATACAGTCAGCAGTAACTCCACAAAAAGTAGACGGAGCGTATATATCAGAATCATAGTTTGGAATAAGGTGGATTGTAGCCTAACTTAACAGTAGGGTTGTAGCTTAACCTAATCAACAGCAGGAGAATTGTAGCCTAACCTAACCAACAGTAAGATTATAACCTAACCAACAGCAGGATTGTAGCCTAACCTAACCAACAGTAGGACTGTAGCCCATCCTAACCAAGAGTAGGAGTGTAACCTAGCCTAACCAACAGTAGGATTGTATCCTAATCTAACTAACAGTAGGATTATAACCTAACCAACAGCAGGATTGTAGCCTAACCTAACCAACAGTAGGATTGTATCCTAGCCTAACCAACAGAAGGAGTGTAGCCCAACCTAACCAACAGTAGGATCGTAACCTAGCCTAACCAACAGTAGGAGGATTTTAGCCTAATCATCAACCTGAAGGTGAAAGTGACTAGAACTCTGAGCCCCACTTAGAACCCCAACACAGGTGCAAAACAGGTTTATATCAGGTCATTACCTGAAGGTGAGGAGGGGGGAGTGAAGCTGTGACTTTACTGGTTCTCTGGACCAGTGCTGACCCGTTATTAGTGTCACTGGACCGGTCACCGGACCACTCACCTGCAACAAAACAGAAAAGAAGGTATTAGATGATATTAAAGAATGTAGCCAATGATCAATATATATATATATATATATATATATATATATATATATATATATATATATATATATTATATATATATATATATATGCAATAAGATCACAGTAAACAGGTGATTTCAGAATATGCAAAACAACCACTCTGAAAGAATAGAGAAATTCCAAGCGCTTTCGTGACTACTCACATTATCAAGGAACTTGATAATGTGAGTAGTCACGAAAGCGCTTGGAATTTCTCTATTCTTTCAGAGTGGTTGTTTTGCATATATATATATATATATATATATATATATATTATATATATATATATATATATATATATATATATATATATATATATATATATATATATATAAATGATATTCTAGGTGCTGGAGTACATAACTATCTACTACAAGGGATACACATATAACTACTTCTTAAAGGGGTGGACCGGTAAGCCAGCGGAAGGCCTCGGTCAGATGACCAAAAGTTACAGCGGTGGGTCATCATGACTAAAGACCCGCGTCAGGAAACACTTGTCTTGTTTCCTGACAAACCTTACCTTACCTTACCTAACCTAACCTAACCAAACCTTACCTAAACTAACCTAACCTAACCTTACATAACCTAACCTAACCTAACCTTATCTTACCTAACCTAACTTTACCTAACCTTACCTAACCTTACCTAACCTAACCTTACCTAACCTAACCGAATCTAACCTAACCGAATCTAACGGAACCTAACTTAACTTAATCTTGCCTAA
>NC_069402.1:103858711-103866211 GCF_026875155.1 Cherax quadricarinatus
AGTTTAGGTGCTTTACTATGGCTCAATGTGAGCCCGTAAACGATCTCTGTATTTGTTCCAGCTCCGATATTTCTCCTGCCCTGAACGGTGCCGTCAGCACTGAGCAATATTCTAGTGATGGAGCACTAGCGATTTGAAGAGTGTCACCATCGCATTGTTTCCCTGTTTTTGAAAGTTCTCGATACTCCACCAGTCATCTTCCTGGCGTCGTGATTTGTCTTGTTTGGTCTTTCCAGAAAGGTCCGCTGACTCATTATTCCTAGATTACACTAGCAGCAACCACCTACTAACACCACCTACTGCTCAACCACCTACACCCTAGCAGCAACCAACCTACCCACTACAGCACCCTACACCACTGCAGCAACCTACTACACCACTGCAGCAACCACCTACACCACAAGCTGCAACCACCTCCACTCACTGCATGCAACCACCTACTACACAACCCACCACTAGCAGCAATCCCTACTAACACAACACCACTAGCATCAACACCTACTAACCACCACTAGCAGCAACCACCTACTAACACAACCACCACTAGCAGCAACCACCTAACATCACACTAGCAGCAACACCTACTAACACAACCACCACTAGCAGCAACCACCTACACACACCACCACTAGCCAGCAACCACCTACTACAACACACACCACTAGCAGCAACCACCTAACACACAACACCACTAGCAGCAACCACCTACTAACACAACCACCACTCTAGCAGCAACCACCTACTAACACAACCACCACTAGCAGCAACCACCTAACACCACACTAGCAGCAACCACCTACTAACACTACCACTAGCAGCAACCACCTACTAACACCATCACTAGCAGTAACCACCTAACACCACCACTCAAATAACCATCACCATTGTCTGTAGACAACGAATTTGCTTAATTTGGAGTGTTGCACCTAGCCTTGGGCTAGGTTCATCTGGTGCGTGAAGGTCAACCAAACTGTTGCTGCTGGTAGCCCGCTGCCACACATATCCATCACAGCCTGGTTGATTTGACACCTGGTGAAAATACTTCTCCAATTTCCTCTTGAAGACTTCTACACTTGTTCTAGTAGTGTTTCTGGTATCTTCTTGTAAGATGTTGAATAGTCTGGGGCCACGGATGATGATAAAGTGTTCCCTTATTGTGCCCACGGTGACCCTGCTTTTCACTGTGTGTACTTTGCTCTTTCTCTCATATCTCTCACTCCAGTATGTTGTTATTGCAGTGTTCAGATCTGGGACCAGGCCCTCAAGTATTTTGCACGTACATATTATGTATCTCCTCCGTTCCAACCAGTACATACATGTATTTAAAACTTTAGAGGCGTTCCCAGTAATTAAAATGCTTTATTGGCTCTATGCGGGCGGCAAATGATCTCTGTATCTGTTCCAGCTCTGATATCTCTCCTGTCATGAACGAGGCCGTCAACACTGAACAATATTCTAAACGACAGAGCACAAGCTCTTTTTCCTTTGTTTTCAAAGTTCTCATTATCCACCCTGCCATATTCCTGGCTGTCGTGACATTTGCATTTTTTTGTTCTTTGAAAGAAAGGTCAATAAGCATAATTACTCCCAGGTCTTTCGTGTTCCTTTCATTCTGTTTGATGATTCTCTTGAGTTTCGTAAACAGTGTCCCTTTTGAGTTCTTCATTTTTTCCATATTTAAGCAGCTGGAACTGACCACCATTGAACGTCATGTTTTCCACTGCCCACTGGAAAACCTTGCTTATATCATCGTGCAATTTTTCAGTGTCTTCTACCGAAGTGGCTTTCATGCTTACTTTAGTATCTTCTGCAAATTATGACACAAAACTGTGATGGGTGTTTATATCTATGTCTGCTGTGAGCATAAGAAACAGTCGATGAACCAGGACAGTGACTTGGTGTACTGAGCTTTTAACCTCTATAATGGTGGATTTTACTCTGTTTTGCTTCGTTCTCTTTGTGTTCTATCTCTCAGAAAACTTGAAAATCAATTTGTCTATCTTCCCCGTTATGTCTATGGCTCTCATTTTGTCTGCAATCACCCCGTGATAGCATCTGTCAAACGCCAGTGCGTCAGAGAACCTTCAAAACGAGGAAATTATTGCCGGTGATGACACGATTCAAACTGCTTGTGTTCTCACGCTTAGTGTTACTCAGTGATGACAACTCTTCCAGGAGAAATATACATGAAAATATATACATGGAAAGTACTTGAGGGCGCAGTCCCAAGTCTGCACATAGGCATAACATACTGAAGTGAGAGATATGGTTGAAAATGTAATAGAAACAATAAGAGAATAGTTCATCAACATTCGTGTTTCCAGACTATTTAACAATTTACCAGAAGACATCAGAAATACTGCTGGAAAAAATGTAAAAATCTTTAAGAGAAAATTCGACAAGTACCTCGACCAAGTGCCAGATGAATCAGGCTGTGATAAATATGTGAGCCAACGGGATGCCAAGAACAAGAGCCTGGTTGACCAAGCAAGCACCATACAAGCCCGGTCCAGGGCTGCGGGAGCAGTAAAACTCTGGAAACCCATCAAAGGTACATCACGGAATAAGGCACAACACACTAAATTTAGCGAAGTCATTGTTTATAGTTTTTTATAACAACATTTAAACCACAAGAACATTTTGAAAGAGACTCTTTATCTCCCTTCAAGATGGAACTTACATCATTCTTGCACATCATCCATGATCAACCTGGGTGTGGTGCTTGCCTTGACCTGCCAGTTGCAAAACACGAACAACCTGGTTGATCAGGCCGTCAAGCAACCTGTGTGAGCAGAGAACTCAGCAGGTAGTAACAAGACAGATGGACGGATTAGCCTTTTATCTCTATATACCGTTTGTTCTATTTTTTTTTTCTCTCTCTCTCTCTTTCACTCTCCTTTTTTTTACACAGGGTTCTGCTGGGATAAGTTTAAGGTTCCTAACTTTATGTACAAGAGGTAAGTGCTGTTACAACAGCTCTCTCTCCTATCTTCTTCCTTCCATGTCCTGCATCCCTCTATCCATGTCCTGGATCAGAGATCATCCATGGCAGTCGTGACAAGGGATAGTAGGGCTGGATAGCTAGCCTTGATCCCGGCCACCGTCACCCAGCCCCGCCCACCTATCCACCTCAGGTATAAGAACATAAGAACATAAGAACGAAGGAACACTGCAGCAGGCCTACTGGCCCATGCGAGGCAGGTCCAAGTCTCCTACCGGCTTAAGCCAATGCACCCAACCTAGTCAGGTCAGGTCACCTTGACTTAAGGGAGGAACACGGCAACCGTCCTGGTAGCACAAGCTAATCAGGTCCAACTCACACCCACCCACACCCACTCATGTATTTATCCAACCTATTTTTAAAGCTACACAACGTTCTGGCCTCTAGGACTGTACTTGGGAGTTTGTTCCACTCATCCACAACTCTATTACTAAACCAGTACTTTCCTATATCCTTCCTGAATCTGAATTTTTCTAACTTAAAACCATTGCTGCGAGTCCTGTCTAGGCTAGATATTTTCAGCACACTATTTACATCCCCTTTATTTATTCCTGTCTTCCATTTATACACCTCAATCATATCCCCCTAATTCTATGTCTTTCTAGAGAGTGCAGATTCAGGGCCCTTAGTCTATCCTCATAGGGAAGGTTTCTGATACATGGGATCACTTTGTCATCCTCCTTTGTACATTTTCCAGAGCATTTATATCCATTCTGTAATACGGTGACCAAAACTGTGCAGCATAATCTAAATGAGGCCTAACCAAGGATGTATAGAGTTGAAGAACAACCTGAGGACTCCTATTATTTATGCTTCTTGATATGAAGCCAAGGATTCTATTAGCTTTATTGCGAACACTTATGCACTGTTGTCTTGGTTTCAGATTACTGCTAACCAGAACTCCTAAATCTTTTTCGCAATCCGTAATATTAAGATCTACATTATTTAGTTTATATGTGGCACTGTTATTGTCCTGTCCAACATTTAGAACTTTGCATTTGTCTATATTAAACTGCATCTGCCACCTCTCCGACCACTGCATCAGTCTATTCAAATCTTCCTGGAGTGCTCTAATGTCCTCGTCAGAATGAATTCGACGGCCTATTTGGTGTCATCGGCAAACTTGCTGATGTCGCTCTTTATGCCCTCATCTATGTCGTTTATGTATATTGTGAACAGCAGGGGGCCCAACACTGACCCTTGTGGAACACCGCTCGTGACGCTTCCCCACTCCGATTTCTCCCCATTTATGCAAACTCTCTGCTGCCTATTTGTCAACCATGCCTCTATCCAGGAAAAAATTTCTCCTCCTATTCCATGTGCCTTAATTTTCCTCAATAGTCTCTGATGTGGGACCCTGTCAAAAGCCTTACTGAAGTCCATATACACAATATCATATTCATTACCATGATCTACCTCCTCAAATACCTTAGTGAAAAAAGTTAATAAATTCGTAAGGCAGGAACGCCCCTTTGTAAAACTATGCTGAGATTCGTTCGTGGCTACGAACTGCCTCGGCAATTATTGATTCCATAAATTTTCCCACTATGGAGGGAGGTTAGGCTTATTGGTCTATAGTTCGAAGCTAAGGACCTGTCACCTGCTTTGAAAATAGGTATCACATTTGCCATTTTCCACTTATCTGGCACCATGCCAGTTTGTAGTGATATGTTGAAAAGATTAGCCAAAGGTTTGCTAAGCTCCTCTTTACATTCCTTTAGAACCCTTGCATACAGTTCATCAATGCCTGGGGATTTGTTAGGTTTTAATTTATCTATTTGCCTAAGGACCATGTCACTTGTGACCCTAATCGTGCACAGTTTATTATCGTCCTGTTCTACATAATTTATCATTACTGGAATATCGCTGGTATCCTCCTGTGTAAAAACTGAGAGGAAGTATGTGTTAAAACTTCTACACATTTCCTTATCACTGTCAGTGAGCTGACCCGAGGAACTTTTGAGTGGACCTATCTTGTCCCTGATCTTACTTCTGTATACCTGAAAGAATCCTTTTGGGTTAGTCTTCGAATCTCTTGCAACTTTAACCTCATAATCTCTTTTTGTTTTTCTAATTCCTTTTTTTTTATTTCTCTCTTTAACTGAATATATCGATTTCTTAATTGTCCCTCCCCTCTTTTGATTTGCCTATATATGCCTCTCTTTTGACCAATTAGATATTTTAATCTATTGTTCATCCATTTGGGATCATTTTTGTTTGATCTGATTTCCCTATTTGAAACATAATTTGACTGAGCAGCTAGAACTATGCCCTGGAAAGCGTCATATCGGCAACCATCACCACCTACCTGACCCTTAGTCAGGTCATTCCAGTTCAGCCCACCTAAGTAATTTTTCAGTCCTATGACAGACAGGGAACACAACGCCCACGGTATGTGGGCTGCAACGAGTCACCAAAACCCGCACTTAGGAATGTATTGTCTTTTGGCCCTTCTCTACTTTTCTCGTCTCAGCTGTGACTTGACAGTGGTTGAGACGGACCAACATCTCGTCATACGATTTCTGAGTGCTGGTGTTTGATGCACTAAGCAAGTTAAACTTCCTTCTATCTCTTCCTTTTCCCCTCGAGTGTTTCAACCCCCCCTCTCTCTCTCTGTCTCTCTCTGGGTCTCCCTAATCCCTCTCCTTCTCTGTGCTTCAGTTTTTTGATCTCTACTAATAATGTTGTCGACTCGTGCACTGGGAGGTGGGGAGGACGGCCAGCTGAGTGCGGGGAAGAGAGAGAGAGGGAGAGGGGAGGGAGAATGAGGAAGGAGAGCTGGAAGGAGGGAAGGAGTAGGATGAAGGTAGGAAAGAGAGTTGCAGAGATGTGGGAGACACCTGGTTGACCCTGAGTGTACGGTGAAGTGTGTGTGTGTGTGTGTGTGTTGTGTGTGTGTGTGTTGGTGTGTGTGTGTGTGTGTGTGTGTGTGTGTGTGTGTATGTGTGTGTGTGTGTGTGTGTTGTGTACTCACCTAATTGTACTCACCTAATTGTGGTTGCAGGGGTCGAGACTCAGCTCCTGGCCCCGCCTCTTCACTGATCGCTACTGGATCCTCTCTCTCTCTGCTTCCTGAGCTTGTGTGTGTGTGTGTGTGTGTGTGTGTGTGTGTGTGTGTGTGTGTGTGTGTGTGTGTGTGTGTGTTGTGTGTGTGTGTGTGTGTGTGTGTGTGTGTGGACTCACCTATAAATGGTTGCAGGGGTTGAGCCCCATAAACTACAATCACCAATATTATTGATTCCAGACCTGGAAAGCTTCTTTATACATACTCTTCAAGCTGTTTTTCGAATTTGCCAGTACCTCACCTAACTCATTCCATTTACCTGTTTCCTGAGACTGAAAAAGTATTTCCTAACATCTCTAACATCCCTGTGGTTCACCTTCCATCAGTGATCACTCGCTCTTATGCTCCTCATTATAACAAGTCTGTTCCTTCCAGCTCTGTCAAAACCTCTAAGTTTCTTTGACGTCGTAATCATGTCTTCCCTAATCCTTCTTTTAAAGTCGTCAAGTTCAATCCTTTTAGCTCTGGGACTAATCATGTTGCAAACTTTTGTAGCTTTTCTAGATTTTGTACCTGGGTGATCAGGTGAGGGCTCATGCTGGTGCTGTATACTCTATGATAGGCCCAATATATATTGTGAAGACTCCTAAAAGATTCCCTATTGGTGTTTGCGAAGACAGTTCTGATATTATTTATCCCACAAATGCTGCAGATGCTATGCTATTTACGTCAACCTCTGGAGATATGTTGGGTGTGAAGTTCACTCCAAGATCCTCTTCCTTCAGAAACAGCAGCAGTAGTAGCAGGAGAGAGTTGGCTTATTAACAGATGAAAAGTTAGAGGGAGGCACTAGTAACAACAGCAACAACAACAAGCGTCAGCAGTTACAAATATTTATTTAATTGATTTAACAACAGGTGGTCAGTCAAACTTACTTAGATAAGTGTTAGAATTCCGGAACTTACAAGACTTAGGAGTTTCTTGCCTCTCAGACTGTATTCCGTGTCTGGTCTGGTTTTCTTGACCGTCCACTTGCTTGGGTTTAACTCCAGTAACCACTCGTTTGACTGCTCCTGCAATTTGTCCAGGTGTACATGGCCTCTCTCTATCCTCTTCCATTTGTATTCTTCTCGTTAGTTTTACGTCATCAGTAAACAATAAAACATACGACTCAATCCTCTCTAGAGTGTCATTCATGTATATTAAGAATAATAAAGGCCCTAGAACTGATCTTTGGGAACCCCACTTGTTACACTTTCCCATCTTGAAACATCTGCCCCTTGCCATCACCCATTTGTCTTCTGTTCTGGTGGATGTGTTCATCTGAACATATCTCTAGGCTGAGGGACCGATTACCACAAACTCCTCATCCTTCACCGTTCTTCTCTGTACTGGACTGAAGAAGCCACTAGCGGGCGAAACGTTTCCACAATAAAGCTTCCCAAGTGTTGCACATGTGTCTTGATCATTACTGGTTCCTACACCTGGTTGTTGG
>NC_069402.1:103868711-103901211 GCF_026875155.1 Cherax quadricarinatus
ACAAGTTCTACACCGAGTGAAACATTAGAACAAGCTCTGCACAGAGTGAAACATTAGAACAAGCTCTACACAAAGTGAAACATTATAACAAGCTCTACACAGAGTGAAACATCAGAACAAGTTCTACAAAGAGTGAAACATCAGAACAAGTTCTACACAGAGTGAAACATTAGAACAAGCTCTGCACAGAGTGAAACATTGAGTCAGAGGCCCTCCAACTCTTCAACATAAAAGTACCAACATCCCTCTGGCTGTCTTCAAGAGGGAACTGGACAAGCTCCTCAGCTCAATGCCTGACCAGCCAAGGATATGGTTCGTAGGTTGGACTCCGTGCGGCCAACAGTAACAGCTGATTCACAGGCCTTGATCCACAGAGCTGGTCTGGAACAGGTTCCGGGCGTTAAAATAGTGAGTTGTGAACATTAATTCGAATCTATAACCAGACCTGTTCACTCAAGTTAAGGTCAGCAGCACTCCAAGCTAATAAAAGTACTCCAGACACATAAGTCTTCAGACAACAAAAGTACTCAGCAACAATAAGTACTCCAGACAACAATAAGTATTCTAGGCACCCAAAAGCTTACATCCAGGCAACAATAGTAACTTCAACAACAATAAGTACCTAGGCAACAATAAGTACTCCAGACAACAATAAGTACTCTAGGCAACAATAAGTACTCCAGGCAACAATAAGTACTTCAGACAACAATAAGTACTCTAGGCAACAATAAGTACTCCAGACAACAATAAGTACTCTAGGCAACAATAAGTACTCCAGACAACAATAAGCACTCTAGCCAACAATACAGTGAGAGCCGATTTAGTCTCTGGCGCTCAGTTCGCTAGCTTGGTGCTCATTTCCCAGGCTCAGGGCTCGAAGATGTCGCCAGAGAGAGCATACCTGCATGAGCTCCCGGAGAGAATTCCAGCAAGTCCTGGCGTTCCAGGGCGTCCAGAGACTCACTGGAGCTTAATTAACCCGCCTGGGTACCTGGGTACCTTGCCCAGTCCACGCCAGCCACGAGCCAATATGCAAATGAGGCAATAAGGCGGAAAAACAAACACAAAATACGAGGATTTTCGACGTTCCTCTGATGAAGCGAGTGGAACGTACTTACTACTTGCTGCTATTATGAGGGTGAGTTGTGCAACAAACAGTCTGGTTGACCAGGGACAGCGGGAACTTATGAACCTTCGTAGTTGTGAGTGGTTCCCGGACCACTGCGCCCCTAGCCCGGTTCAGACCAGGGCTCGTAAACTGGAAAAAAACTTTTACAACAATAAAAACTAGCTAGATATACACAGTTAAGTTCATGGAAAAAGCCGGAGGCTCGAACCGCCGATTTATGACAATGAAGCTGAAACTATCTCGACCCGGCCATGGCAGCAGGTACCGGAAAGTAATAGTAATAATAACTATAATAATATTTATTTCTACACGTACACGACACAACTTATACAAACCATAGCTGATATTAATGACATATTATAGAAAGCCTCTTGTCATGCAGAGCATTTCGGGCAACTTAGGTTAATTCTGTCCCCAGGATGCGACCCACACCAGAGTGTCAATAGAATGGAAGTACAAGCATGTGAGGTGTACCTTCTGCTTTCCACGTTCATGAGACAGAAAAGACCAGCAATTCTGCCAGAGTGCAAAACGTTTCACAGAGCCTTTTCACACATGACACCTTTTCTTATAAAACGACTCGAGAACTGTTCGTAATTTATCTTATATGTGAAGGTAAGGTCTGGAAAAGTCTTACTCCTTACACACTTCACTGAAGGTATTTTTGTTCTCGCGTGGAATAATTTCAGTGTTCAGATCTTTAACCTGTTCTTCCGTTAATGCTCGAGTATAAATTACGATGCATCTTGTTAGCCTGCATTCTAGGGAACACAGTTAAAGGTCTTTGAACGTTCCCAATAATTTAGGGTGTCTGAATGTATACAACAGTGAAGGTTCTCTAAATCTACAAGTCTACAATTTCACATATCTTAAAAAAAAAGTCTGTAGATTACCTGTAGACGATTCCAGAAATCACTGCCTCCCCGGCCGTTCCCAGGTCATCCTTTTGATTGACGGCCTTACCATCAGGGTGCTGGTGATGGCCACACGCACTCCATTGTATACACCACGACCCAGCAGATCAGGAACTTGTGAAATTCCCTCTTTTAAAAACATCCAGGGAAGTAATTTCGGTGTACATGTTTAGTGCTAATCCTTTCAGTATTTTGCAGGCGTAAAATATGAGGTTTCTTTTTCTCCACCGTTCCAGGGAGTACAGTTCAAGGGACTTCAAACATTACCAATTAAATAATTTAGTTGATTGACTACATTTATGCAGGCAGTAAAGGTTCTCTGTACATTCTCCAGATCTGTAATTTCGTCTGTCATAAAATGAGCTTTAATCGTACAGCAGTTAAACCTTCAAGAACATCATCACTGGCTTCGCATCTCTTGAAGGTTTTACACTTTTTTTTTAATTTTATACTATGTTCCAGTTTATATTTTTTTTCCATAGCGTAGCTGAAATTTGTCTTCAGTGAGGATATTGTTTTTGTGGTCAACGGGAAGATCTGGTTTACCTCAGCTAGAGGTCTGGTGTGTCTAATATCGTCTGTGAATAACGTGAATATCTGCCCAGGCTTTAAGGATCACCCATACTCTTCCCTGGCTTAGTCTCCTCCTAGCAGTTATATCTCTGTCTGATTTTCAAAGGCAAAGGTAATAATGGGCGAGGATGAATATATATATTATATATATATATATATATATATATATATATATATATATATATATATATATATATATATATATATAATATATATATATATATATTGTGTAAAAAAATATACCTATTGGTATAAAAGGGTGAAAAGATAATGTGGTAGGGAAAGTGGAATATTCAAACGGTTTCAGGAAAAAATCCAAATATTCTTCCTTGAAGCCTATTATATATATATATATATATATATATATATTATATATATATATATATATATATATATATTTAATATATATATATATATATAATATATATAGACCAATAAGCCTAAACCTCCATAGTGGGAAAATTTATGGAATCAATAATTGCCGAGGCAGTTCGTAGCCATCTTGAAAAGCATAAATTAATCAACGAATCTCAGCATGGTTTTACAAATGGGCGTTCCTGCCTTACGAATTTATTAACTTTTTCACTAAGGTATTTGAGGAGGTAGATCATGGTAATGAATATGATATTGTGTATATGGACTTCAGTAAGGCTTTTGACAGGGTCCCACATCAGAGACTATTGAGGAAAATTAAAGCACATGGAATAGGAGGAGAAATTTTTTCCTGGATAGAGGCATGGTTGACAAATAGGCAGCAGAGAGTTTGCATAAATGGGGAGAAATCAGAGTGGGGAAGCGTCACGAGCGGTGTTCCACAGGGGTCAGTGTTGGGCCCCCTGCTGTTCACAATCTACATAAACGACATAGATGAGGGCATAAAGAGCGACATCGGCAAGTTTGCCGATGACACCAAAATAGGCCGTCGAATTCATTCTGACGAGGACATTCGAGCACTCCAGGAAGATTTGAATAGACTGATGCAGTGGTCGGAGAAGTGGCAGATGCAGTTTAATATAGACAAATGCAAAGTTCTAAATGTTGGACAGGACAATAACCATGCCACATATAAACTAAATAATGTAGATCTTAATATTACGGATTGCGAAAAGATTTAGGAGTTCTGGTTAGCAGTAATCTGAAACCAAGACAACAGTGCATAAGTGTTCGCAATAAAGCTAATAGAATCCTTGGCTTCATATCAAGAAGCATAAATAATAGGAGTCCTCAGGTTGTTCTTCAACTCTATACATCCTTGGTTAGGCCTCATTTAGATTATGCTGCACAGTTTTGGTCACCGTATTACAGAATGGATATAAATTCTCTGGAAAATGTACAAAGGAGGATGACAAAGATGATCCCATGTATCAGAAACCTTCCCTATGAGGATAGACTAAGGGCCCTGAAACTGCACTCTCTAGAAAGACGTAGAATTAGGGGGGATATGATTGAGGTGTATAAATGGAAGACAGGAATAAATAAAGGGGATGTAAATAGTGTGCTGAAAATATCTAGCCTAGACAGGACTCGCAGCAATGGTTTTAAGTTGAAAAATTCAGATTCAGGAAGGATTAGGAAAGTACTGGTTTGGTAATAGAGTTGTGGATGAGTGGAAAAAAACTCCCAAGTACCGTTATAGAGGCCAAAAACGTTGTGTAGCTTTAAAATAGGTTGGATAAATACATGAGTAGATGTGGGTGGGTGTGAGTTAGACCTGTTTAGCTTGTGCTAAACAGGTCGGTTGTCGTGTTCTCCCTTAAGTCAATGTGCCCTGACCTGACTGGGTTTGGGGTTTGCATTGGCTTAAGCGGTAGGAGACTTGGACCTGCCTCGCATGGGCCAGTAGGCCTTCTGCAGTGTTCCTTCGTTCTTATGTTCTTATGTTCTTAATATCGTGAAACACCAGACTGGGACAACATCTTAACTGAAGTTCAGACCTGCATCCATCCCACAAACTGGTACAAATTTTTCATGATTTTACTCAAATTAGCCGAGTTGATGATGGTATAAATATATGAATCGAAAACAGTGCAGGTAGACGATGATCTCACTGACACTAGAAGTGTGTGCTCCAGACGCATTCTATAAAGGAAAGAAAGATGGTGATACAAGGCAGAAAGACGCTTCTTCAACAGGCAGAGACGAAGAACCACACAACTTTCTCCTCAGAGAAATACGAAACACTGAACCAAAACTTGAATGTGTCAGAAAAAACCGTGAGAGAAAGCGAGATAGAAGGAACAAGTGAAACTGAGCGTAACCCTATTTTTCTCATTCAAGAATCAAGGTAAAAACGTAGTCCTATGGCTATATATATTAGTAGTAGTAGTAGTAGTAGTAGTAGTAGTAGTAGTAGTAGTAGTAGTAGTAGTAGTAGTAGTAGCAGTAGTAGTAATAGTAGTAGTAGTAATAGTAGTAGTAGTAATAGTAATAATAGTCACAATACCCATCTCCCAATACCTGACTCTCAGTACCTGACTCACAATACCTGACTCACAGTACCTTGCCCACAGTACCTGACTCTCAGTACCTGACTCACAATACAACTTCGTGCTATCAGACCGAAGACTGAAAACTCCAATGCATTTTTCACGAGACTCAAAAAGTCTGCCAACATATTCCAAATTTCTGACAGCCATAACTCAACTTGAATCTGAATGCAGCACGCACTCTGTCCCGGCCCTGACTCGTCGAACTCAAAAGTCATCAAAAACTGGGTACGTAATGGTATGTGATGCCCACACTATCTCAGAAAGATCAAGGTGGTTTGACCCACATAGTGGGCTTTAGGAAGTGATTAATTGATAAGACATATATGAAATTAAGACACATGTGCAACATCTGGGTATCTTTATTGTAGACGTTTCGCCATCCAGTGGCTTTGTCAATACAAATTCCAGGACATAACTTGAAGACAGTAGGACTATATACAGAAGATGAGGCAATCAGTCCCTCAACCTAGGAGTAGGTGCGAAGAGCACCATAGTCGTGGAGATTCTGAAGCAGAAGCAAGGAGCCTGGCGCTTATATACTAACGTCAGGTCAGGTGTAGCAGATGAGGGCATGGTCACTGGTAGGCGGGGTTCCCCAGTGGAAGTTATGTCCTGGAATTTGTATTGATAAACCCACTGGATGGCGAAACGTCTACAATAAAGATACCCAGATGTTGCACATGTGTCTTAATTTCATCTTGTCCGTATTGTATACCATTTTTGCACAAGACATATATGCAACAGTTAGGTGTCTTTATTCCGAAACGTTTCTCCTATACAGTGGGGGTCTTCAGTCGAGTACAGAGGAGGCAATAGAAGTAGTAGACGATATAATTATGGTGCGGCGGAGAAAATTCTGAGAAAACTAAGCTCTTTCTCCAAAGAATCCTGAAAGCTCGTGCTAATGTACTTTACAATTTTTTATAAATAAGGAATTCCATACATCCAGACAAAGTGCTGAGTGGGCGGACATGGTTTCAATTTCTTTTTCGAATTTTATGGGATTATTACTAATGTTAGTTGGTCTGCGCGGTCTCCAAATGGAATGAAAAAATGTTCTACATTCTCCGGCCTACTTTCATGTTGTGGGTTGATGAACATCGACTCATACTGACCTTTAAAAAAAATCGCTCATTTCCTGTTCATCGTCAGTGTACGAGTCTCCTCTCATTAATGGTCCAAATATACAGATAGTTCTTAGCTTCCATTTTGCAAACAAATAGAAATATTTGGAGTTCCTTGGAATATCCTGGATGGCCTTTTGTTCCCTTTGAGCTTCTTTGTCTGGTATGACAGCTTAGATTTTCGTTCTGTCTCGGTGATCTCTGGGATAAGATTGTCTTTCCTTCGTTGTGACGTATTCATGTTAAACAGTTCAGTAATTTTCTTTCTGCTTTTGTACCATCTTCTACACTTATCATGTGGGAGTTCGACACGTGGATTAGGTAAGAAATACTCACGTAGGCTGGTTGTACGTATAATTACAGATAATGTGTGTAACGCCCTTGCAGCCGTGCCGCCTCTTGCTCCCACTCGTAACACTGACTGTGGTGGCGCCCACGTACCCATAGAGGGTCTTTGAATAATGCCAGGTCAGCGCAATATGAGTTCAGATAGTGACTCAGGCAGAGACGGTTGGTCGTTGAGTCAACGGTACACTGGTTACTGGTAACTGGTTACTACTACTGAGACACTCTCGTCATATATCTCTGATCTTCTAGGTTTCCTCAATGGTATATATTTAATACAAAATTTGTATGCTTCTGCGTTCAGCTTTTCCAGTCACTGGTGAGGATTGAGGGTGATCATGACAAAACAAATCTCAAAGTTTATATTGCAACCTGGACAGATGCTGATCCATTTTGCTTAATAAGGCATCGTTCAGGAGAAGGCTTACTGTGTCCCTGCCAGATACTACCTTCATGTCAAATGAGTGTCAAATGGAAGCCTATTATTTACACTCTGGCAGGAAATTTCAACTACTCAGATATGGAAAACTTGAAGAAATTAAAAATGTGTCAGGGTATACCACAAATTCTAACAATACAATAGAGCGGAAAAGTAATGTGAAGACCTGGGAATGATAATGTCAGAGAATCTCGCCTTCAAAGACAACAACAATGTATCTACCTCATCCGCTAGGAAAATTAAGGATGGATAATGAGAACCTTCAAAACTCGGGACGCCAAGCCCATGATGATTCTCTTCAAATCGCTTGTGCTCTCTAGGCTGGAATACTGCTGTACACTAACGGCCCCCTTCAAGGCTGGCGACATCGCAGACCTGGAGAGTGTACAAAGAACTTTCACGGCACACAAGTGCGATAAGGCACCTGAACTACTGGGAACGGTTGAAGGTCCTTGATCTGTATTCCCTCGAACGCAGGTGAGAGAGATACATGATAATATACACTTGGAAGGTCCTGGAGGGATTGGTACCAAACTTGCACGCGAAAATCACTCCATATGAAAGCAAAAGACTCGCCAGGAGATGCAACATTCCCCCGATGAAAAGCAGGGGTGCCACGAGTACACTGAAAGACAACACAATAAGTGTCCGGGGCCCAAGACTGTTCAATTGCCTCCCAGCATACATAAAGGGGATTACCAATAGACCCTTTGCTGTCTTCAAGAAGGCACTGGACAGGCACCTAAAGTCAGTACCTGGCCAACCGGGCTGTGGCTCGTACGTCAGCTTGCATGCGGCCAGCAGTAATAGCCTGGTTGATCAGACCCTGATCCACCATGAGGCCTGGTCTCAGACCGGGCCGCGGGGGCTTTGACCCCCCGAAACTCTCTCCAGGTAAACTGGCAGACAGTAGAAACTACCTCAAATAAAAGAGAATTCGAAGAGCATCAGAGGTCCTCGACTCTTCAACAGCGACCTTCCGTGCGTACGGAGAATAACAAACCTCTGACGGTCTTCAAGAGGGAACTGTACAAGTTTCTCAAATCAGCTCCTGACCAGCCGCTGTGATTCGTACGTTAGACTGCATACGGCCAGCAGTAACAGCCTGATTGATCAGGCTTTGATCCTCCGGGAGGACTGGTCTGGGACCGGGCCCCGGGGGGCGTTGAACCCCCCCGGAAGCGTCCTTCAGGTATCTCAGGTATCTATCTCATGAACACGAAAGATGAATATTAAATCTTTCAAACCTCTTGTGATACTTACTTATATCTTTGATGAGTTTAGCGCTTCTTTCTGATTATAATAATTTCTACTCCCGGAGCCCGGCCATGGGCAGGCTCGTACTATGTGCTTCTTAATAGTTCTTAATCCTGTAATATTCCTTTCTAACCAAAGAGGCCTAGTATGAGACAGTGTGGGGAAGATAATCTCAAAAAACGTTAACAGAAAACAGATGACTCTCACTTATCCCAAGTCTTCCTGTGGGTCACAGATAACGGATGAGACTGACTTATCCCAAGTCTTCCTGTGGGTCACAGATAACAGATGACTCTCTGACTTATCCCGTCTTCCTGTGGTTCACAGATAACGGATGACTCTGACTTATCCCAAGTCTTCCTGTGGGTCACAGATAACGGATGACTCTGACTTATCCCAAGTCTTCCTGTGGGTCACAGATAACGGATGACTCTCTGACTTATCCCGTCTTCCTGTGGGTCACAGATAACGGATGACTCTGACTTATCCCAAGTCTTCCTGTGGGTCACAGATAACAGATGACTCTCTGACTTATCCCGTCTTCCTGTGGGTCACAGATAACGGATGACTCTGACTTATCCCAAGTCTTCCTGTGGGTCACAGATAACGGATGACTCTCTGACTTATCCCGTCTTCCTGTGGGTCACAGATAACGGATGACTCTCACTTATCCCAAGTCTTCCTGTGGGTCACAGATAACGGATGACTCTGACTTATCCCAAGTCTTCCTGTTGGTCACAGATAACGGATGACTCTCTGACTTATCCCAAGTCTTCCTGTGGGTCACAGATAACGGATGACTCTCTGACTTATCCCAAGTCTTCCTGTGGGTCACAGATAACGGATGACTCTCTGACTTATCCCAAGTCTTCCTGTGGGTCACAGATAATGGATGACTCTCACTTATCCCAAGTCTTCCTGTGGGTCACAGAAAACGAATGACTCTCACTTATCCCAAGTCTTCCTGTGGGTCACAGATAACGGATGACTCTCACTTATCTCCAGTCTTCCTGTGGGTCACAGATAACGGATGACTCTCTGACTTATCCCAAGTCTTCCTGTGGGTCACAGATAACGGACGACTGACATAATCCGTCTTCCTGTGGGCCACAGAACACGATATGGTGTTCAACGAGGAGAAGTTTTAGTTGTTCCGCTTTGGAAAAAAAGGAGGAAACCAAAATTAGAATCGAATATAACAAACACAGAGCTGAAGAGGATCACAAAAGTTACAATGATAACTGCAAGGAAAACAAGAGCCTTCAAAACAAGAGAGGAAAAGCCAATGATACTCTTAAGACTACTCTCCTCTCCCCTCATTCATTCACTTTCCCTCTCCCCTCTTTCGTTCACTCCCCCCTTTCCCCATTCGTTCACTTCCCCTCACAACAAGACTGGCCCACTAACAGAGGGGATGAGGGTGCCCTCGTAAGTAAGGGAAAATGGTGAAACTGAAGCACCAGCCTTATTGTGAGGGGAGATATAGTTTCCCCAGTACCAGTGGCAGGGAGGCAGGCAGTCAGGCAGGAAAGCAGGCAGGCAGGGATGCAGGCAGGGGTGACTGCCGTACAAGACAGACGTGGGGCCCGTGTGTGTACGTGTGTGTACTCACCTATTTGTGATTGCAGGAGTCGATTCATAGCTCCTGATCGCTACTAGGTCCTCTCTCTCCCTCTCCTCGCTCCTTGAGCTTTATCAAACCTCGTCTTAAAAGTATGTATGGTTCCTGCCTCCACTACGTCACTTCCCAGACTATTCCACTTCCTGACAACTCTATGACTGAAGAAATACTTCCTAACATCCCTGTGACTCATCTGAGTCTTCAACTTCCAATTGTGACCCCTAGTTTCTGCGTCCCATCTCTGGAAAATCCTGTCTCTGTCCACCTTATCAATTCCTCGCAGTATTTTATATGTCGTTATAATATCTTCCCTAACCCTCCTGTCTTCCAGTGTCGTGAGGCCGATGTCCCTTAACCTTCCTTCGTAGGACATTCCCGTTAGCTCTAGAACTAGTCTTGTTGCAAACCTTTGCACTTTCTCTAATTTCTTGATGTGCTTGACCAGGTGTGGGTTTCAAACTGGTGCTGCATACTCCAATATGGGCCTGACGTACATGGTGTACAGAGTTGTGAACAATTCCTTCTGAGGTATCGGAACACTATACTTAGTTTTGCCAGGCGCCCACATGCTGCAATAGTTATCTGGCTGATGTGCGCCTCAGATGTGCTCGGTATTATTCTCACCCCAACATCTTTTTCCTTGAGTAAGGTTTTCAGTCTTTGGCCACCTAACCTATACTCTGTTTGCGGTCTTCTTTGCCCTTCCCCTATCTTTATGATTTTGCATTTGGCGGGGATAAATTCGAGGAGCCAGTTGCTGGACCAGGCTTGCAGCCTGTCCAAGTCTCTTTGTAGTCTTGCCTGATCCTCATCCGATTTAATTCTCCCCATGAACTTCACATCATCTGTAAATAGGGATACTTCTGAGTTTATCCCTTCTGTCATGTCATTCACATACACCAAAAACAGAACTGGTCCTAGAACTGACCTCTGTGGAACCCCACTGTCAGGCACCCACCTGGAGAGAGTTTAGCTGGAGAGAGTTCCGGGGGTCAACGCCCCCGCGGCCCGGTCTGTGACCAGGCCTCTGACACCTCATCACGTACCATGACTCGTTGCCTCCCTGTCAGATATTTTTTGATCCATTGCAGTGCCTTTCCTGTTATGCGTGCCTGGTCCTCCAGTTTTTGCACTAATCTCTTGTGAGGAACTGTGTCGAAGGCCTTCTTACAGTCCAAAAAAATGCAATCTACCCAGCCCTCTCTCTCGTGTCCCACTTCCGTTACCTTGTCATAAAACTCCAGTAGGTTTGTGACACAGAATTTCCCTTCCCTGAAACCGTGCTGGGTGTCATTTATAAGCTTGCTCCTTTCTAGGTGCTCCACCACTTTCCTGATAATCTTCTCCATGACTTTGCATACTATACACGTCAGTGACACTGGTCTGTAGTTTAATGCCTCGTACTTGTCTCCTTTCTAAAAAACTGGGACTACATTTGCCGTCTTCCACACTTCAGGTAGTTGCCTAGTTTCAATGGATGTGTTGAAGATTGTTGTTAGTGGCACACACAGCGTTTCTGCTTCCTCTCTAAGGACCCACGGAGAGATGCTGTCTGGTCCCACAGCCTTTGAGGTATCAAGTTCACTTAGCAGCGTGTGTGTGTGTGTGTGTGTGTGTGTGTGTGTGTGTGTACTCACCTAGTTGTACTCACCTAGTTGAGGTTGCGGGGGTCGAGTCCGAGCTCCTGGCCCCGCCTCTTCACTGATCGCTACTAGGTCACTCTCCCTGAGCCGTGAGCTTTATCGTACCTCTGCTTAAAGCTATGTATGGATCCTGCCTCCACTACATCGCTTCCCAAACTATTCCACTTACTGACTACTCTGTGGCTGAAGAAATACTTCCTAACATCCCTGTGATTCATCTGTGTCTTTAGCTTCCAACTGTGTCCCCTTGTTACTGTGTCCAATCTCTGGAACATCCTGTTTTTGTCCACCTTGTCAATTCCTCTCAGTATTTTGTATGTCGTTATCATGTCCCCCCTATCTCTCCTGTCCTCCAGTGTCGTCAGGTTGATTTCCCTTAACCTCTCCTCGTAGGACATACCTCTTAGCTCTGGGGCTAGTCTTGTTGCAAACCTTTGCACTTTCTCTAGTTTCTTTACGTGCTTGGCTAGGTGTGGGTTCCAAACTGGTGCCGCATACTCCAAAATGGGCCTAACGTATACGGTGTACAGGGTCCTGAACGATTCCTTATTAAGATGTCGGAATGCTGTTCTGAGGTTTGCTAGGCGCCCATATGCTGCAGCAGTTATTTGGTTGATGTGCGCTTCAGGAGATTGTGCCTGGTGTTATACTCAACCCCAAGATCTTTTTCCTTGAGTGAGGTTTTTTAGTCTCTGACCCCCTAGACTGTACTCCGTTTGCGGCCTTCTTTGCCCTTCCCCAATCTTCATGACTTTGCACTTGGTGGGATTGAACTCCAGGAGCCAATTGCTGGACCAGTTCTGCAGCCTGTCCAGATCCCTTTGTTTGTTCTGCCTGGTCTTCGATCGAGTGTATTCTTCTCATCAACTTCACGTCATCTGCAAACAGGGACACCTCAGAGTCTATTCCTTCCGTCATGTCGTTCACAAATACCAGAAACAGCACTGGGCCTAGGACTGACCCCTGCGGGACCCGCTGGTCACAGGTGCCCACTCTGACACCTCGCCACGTACCATGACTCGCTGCTGTCTTCCTGACAAGTATTCCCTGATCCATTGTAGTTTCCTTCCCTGTTATCCCTGCTTGGTCCTCCAGTTTTTGCACCAATCTCTTGTGTGGAACTGTGTCAAACGCCTTCTTGCAGTCCAAGAAAATGCAATCCACCCACCCCTCTCTCTCTTGTCTTACTGCTGTCACCATGTCATAGAACTCCAGTAGGTTTGTGACACAGGATTTCCCGTCCCTGAAACCATGCTGGCTGCTGTTGATGAGATCATTCCTTTCTAGGTGTTCCACCACTCTTCTCCTGATAATCTTTTTCCATGATTTTGCATACTATACATGTCAGTGACACTGGTCTGTAGTTTAATGCTTCATGTCTGTCTCCTTTTTTAAAGATTGGGACTACATTTGCTGTCTTCCATGCCTCAGGCAATCTCCCTGTTTCGATAGATGTATTGAATATTGTTGTTAGGGGTACACATAGCGCCTCTGCTCCCTCTCTCAATACCCATGGGGAGATGTTATCTGGCCCCATTGCCTTTGAGGTATCTAGCTCACTCAGAAGCCTCTTCACTTCTTCCCCCGGTTGTGTGCACTGTGTCCAGCACTTGGGGGTGTGCCCCACCTCTCCGTCTTTCTGGAGTCCTTCTGTCTCCTCTGTGAACACTTCTTTGAATCTCTTGTTGAGTTCTTCACATACTTCCCGGTCATTTCCTGTTGTCTCTCCTCCTTCCTTCCTTAGCCTGATTACCTGGTCCTTGACTGTTGTTTTCCTCCTGATGTGGCTGTACAACAGTTTCGGGTTAGATTTGGCTTTCGCTGCTATGTCATTTTCATATTGTCTTTGGCCTCCCTTCTTATCTGTGCATATTCATTTCTGGCTCTAACGACTGTTTCTCCTTATTCTCCTGGGTCCTTTGCCTTCTATATTTCTTCCATTCCCTAGCACACTTGGTTTTTGCCTCCCTGCACCTTTGGGTAAACCATGGGCTCATCCTGGCTTTTTCATTACTCCCGTTACCCTTGGGTACAAACCTCTCCTCAGCCTCCTTGCATTTTATTGCTACATATTCCATCATCTCATTAACTGGTTTCCCTGCCAGTTTCTCTGTCCCACTGAACCCCGTTCAGGTAGTTCCTCATTCCTGGTAGTCCCCTTTCTTGTAGTTTGGCTTCATTCGTCCTGGCCTTCCCGCTTCTCCCTCCACTTGTAGCTCTACTGTGTATTCGAAGCTTACAACCACATGGTCACTGGCCCCAAGGGGTCTTTCATATGTGATGTCCTCGATATCTGCACTACTGAAGGTGAATACTAAGTCCAGCCTTGCTGGTTCATCCCTCTCCTCTCTCTCTTGTAGTGTCCCTTACGTGTTGGTACATGAAGTTCTCCAGTACCACCTCCATCATCTTAGCCCTCCAAGTATCTTGGCCCCCATGTGGGTCCAAGTTCTCCCAATCTATCTCCTTGTGGTTAAAGTCACCCATGATCAGGAGCTTTGCCCTGCATGCATGAGCTCTTCTGGCCACTCTAGCTAGTGTGTCAACCATCGCTCTATTGCTCTCGTCGTACTCTTGCCTTGGCCTCCTGCTGTTCTGTGGTGGGTTATACATCACTGCTATTACCACCTTGGGACCTCCAGAGTGAAGTGTTCCCACTATGTAATCACTTTCTTCTCCGCTATCTTCTCTCTCCAGCTCATCAAAATTCCAGCGATTTTGATCAGCAACGCCACTCCTCCACCCCCCCTGTTCCCTCTGTCTTTCCTCAGGATTTGGTATCCCGTAGGAAAGATGGCATCTGTTATCATACCTGTAAGCTTGGTTTCTGTGAGAGCTATGATGTCCGGTGATGCTTCTTTGACTCTTTCTTGCCACTCCTCCCACTTATTTGTTATTCCATCAGCGTTTGTGTACCATACCTTCAGTTTCCTTACCACACTGTGGTTTGGGGGGCCTGTGAGGGTGGGAGACCTGGTGGCATACTGTGGGGTTCTATAGCTTGGTGTTGGGTGGAGGCTGTGGGTATGGATTGTAGGGTGTGTTGGGATGGTGTGATAGGTTGTATGGTTCTGAGAGTAGTTGTGTGTGGCTTGCCCTTGCTGTTCTGTCCTGCTCTGACAGACCTCTGCTGGTTCCCTCCTTGTCTCTTTTCCTAGCTCCTTTCGCTTTTTTGTCCTTTTCCCTCAGTGCTGTCGTTCTGATTTTTTTTCTGTCTCTGTCTAGGAACACCCTCTTGTACTCTTCCGAGTATTTCAATCGTGGTTTCTCTTGGAGGATTCCTGTTCCTGTGTGTGTGTGTGTGTGTGTGCGGTGTGCGTGTGCGTGTGTGTGTGTGTGTGTGTGTGTGTGTGTGTGTTGTGTGTGTTACTCACCTAGTTGAGGTTGCGGGGGTCGAGTCCGAGCTCCTGGCCCAGCCTCTTCACTGATCGCTACTAGGTCACTCTCCCTGAACCGTGAGCTTTATCATACCTCTGTGTGTGTGTGTGTGTGTGTGTGTGTGTGTGTGTGTGTGTGTGTGTGTGTGTGTGTGTGTGTGTGTGTGTGTGTGTGTGTGTGTGTGTTTTGTGCGCGCGCGTGTGTGTGCGTGAGAGAGAAAGAGAGGTGCTTAAGTCACATGACACCCACAACCGTTGCCACAAAGCAGGAAACACAGAGGGGATGAAGAAAGATAGCGAGCAAGAGTAGGGGATGAGGTGGGGAGAGGCAGGGAAGGGTAAACACGTAAAGATTAAAAGAAGAGGGGGAAAGAGTGAGGGAGATGGGAAAGAGAAAAGGAAATAGGAAGTTGAGGGATTTAGGAGATGAGAAGGAAGGGGAAAGGACATAAGGAAAGACGTGAATGGGTGGCTGAATGAGGGAGATGAAAGGGGAGAGGAAAATGGGAGAAAATAGCAGAGGAGAAAAAGCTGAAAGGAGAGGAAGAGAAGGGGGAGAAGAGAGAATGGGGAGGGGGGAGAGAAGAAGAAGGGACAGGAAACAGAAAGGAGGAGGAGGAGAAAGGGGAGAAAAGAGGAAGGAAAGGGGGAGAGGAGAGGAAGAGACTTGTTTGAACACTTTGATGCCAAGATACCAGTCCTTGATTCACTTAAGGGACCTCATATGCCAGTCGCAAGAACTGTGAGAGGTGACAGTAAGGCAGGACAAAGAATATATCTCTTATTGTGCCCACGGCGCCCCTATTTTTCACTTTTTTATTTTTCATTGTCTCCCATATCTCTCACTCCGGTGTGTTGTTATAGCAGTGTGCAGATTTGGGACAATGCCCTCAAGAAGTTTCTTGGTATATATTATCATGTATCTCTCTCCTACGCTCCACAAAGCACATATTTAGGCGTTCACAGTAATTTAAATGCTTTATTGGCTCTATTTAGGCAGTAAATAATCCCTAACTGCTCTGATATCTCTCCTGCCTTGAACGAAGGAGTCAACACTAAACAGTACGCTAAACAAGATAGAACAAGCAATGTGTAGTCATCATTATCATTATTTCTCGTGTTTTATAAATTTTGATTATCCTCCCGTCATTTTCCTGTTTTTTTTTTTTTAGTGAAATTTACATTATTGCTTTCTTTAAAAGATAGGTCAGCTGACAGCGAAGAGATTTTTCACATGTTACTTTCCTTATATATGGTGAGCCTCTTGCGTTTTGTATACAGTGTCCGCTTTGAGTTTTTCGTTTCTTCTACCGAGGTGATTTTTCAAGCTAATAATATTTTGGTATCTTGGTATCGCCAAAACTGTGGCGATTGTATTTATCAATGTTTCCTGTGAGGATAAGTAACAGAAGAGGCACCAGGACGGTTCCTTGAGGTACAGAGATGTTGACTTTGCTGAGGTGGAGTCTGTTCTGTTTACATCTACTATTTGTGTTCTATTTGTCAGAAGGTTGAATATCCATCTGCTTAAATTCCCAGCTATAACTGTCTCAAAAAATTTATGTAAAATCAACCCAAGGTGGCATCTGTCAAAAGCCTTGGCGAAATCAGTGTATAACACATCTGCGTTTTGGCTTTCTTTAATGCCTCCGTAATTCTGTTATAGTGGTTTAGTAGCTGTGACAAACATTATCTACCAGTTCTAAATTCATACTGGTTTGTGTTGTGCTGTTCCATGAAGGTTGTAACTCTCTCATCACTCTTTCAAAGACTTATGATGTGCGATGTTAAAACTACTGGTCTGTAATCTTTTGCTAGTGCTCTACTGCCTCATAATTTACACCTGGATAAATCTAGAGGGACTGATCCCGAATTTGCATACGGAAATCATTCCCTATGAAAGCAAACGGTGAAAGAAATATCCGTGATGAAAAGCAGGGTACAATGAGAGAAATACAATAAGGGTAAGAGGCCCAAGACTTTTCAACAGCCTCCCTTCAAACATAAAGGCTGTAGTCCGTGCATTGGACTGTGTGCGGACAACAGTAACAACCTGACTGTCCATGTTTTGATCCACTTAGTGACCTGACGTGGAACCGGGTCGCAGGGGGCGTTGACTCCCCCTCAAAAACCCTTCTTCAGGCATCTTTAAGATCAGTATTTAGTTTTGAAACCGCAGCCTGTCCACCCTCCTGTAAGAGGAGAGTCCTCGAGAGCGGCCAGAGGTACGTCACAGGTAAGACATTGTTGTGGAGATGGCGTCCCTCGTTAGGAGCTTAATGAAGCCTAATGACTGGAACCTTGAAACACTGTCTTCAATTGTCTTGTCATTGTCAGAAATTTCTCCTCACGTCTTTGTTGACTGTCTTTGTCATGGGATCATTGAGTACTTGTTTGGCAAGTCCTTGTCACGGTACATAAATATCGCCTCCTCCCCCGTCAGTCGTTAGGTCTCAGGCTAGACAAGCCTACCCCATGGCCGGGCTCCGGGAGTAGAAAGACTCTTGACACTCACCAAAGGAAAGACCTCCTGGTCAATCAGGCTGTTGAGGGTCACACTGCCGCCAGTAATGATGACACACAAGCATGTAGATATCTTGACTACCACAACGTTTCCCACTAGTGTCAGACAGATGTCTTGAAGCAGCTGTCCTGCTAATCTGCTTCAGGTGAGCCTTCAGACTCTTGTTGCACTTCATACACACTGACGCAAGCACCAGGGAGCCTGGCTGATCTGGGCTACCTCTTGAACACACCTATGGATCTCTTAGTAATTCCCCTTGAAGACACCTATGGATCTCTTAGTAATTCCTCTTGAAGACACCTATGGATCTCTTAGTAATTCCTCTTCCACAGAAAATGAGTAAGAGTCTTGGCCATCTTACACTTAGCGTGTTGTTTCTTAGTGTACCAGGTCTACCTACTTGGAGGGAATTCCGGGGAACAACGCCCCCCGCAGCCCAGTCCTTGACCAGGCCTACCCTTGCTTTTCACTGGGTTACTGTGCATCACCTGCCGTAGTTCGGATCAGTGACGCTGTTGGTGCTGTTGGCACCAACAGCGTCACTGATCAAATCACCAGCCAAAAAAGCTAAGTTTGGCACAGGGACAATTACCTCTAGAAATCTACAACTGGTCCACAGCACGTATGATGACTCTCATTCTCAAGAGTACGATGACTCACACTCTCACAAGTACGATGACTCACACTCTCACAAGTATGATGCCTCACACTCTCACAAGTATGACGACTCACACTCTCACAAGTATGATGACTCACACTCTCACAAGTACGATGACTCACACTCACAAGTACGATGACTCACTCTCACAAGTACGATGACTCACACTCTCACAAGTACGATGACTCACACTCTCACAAGTATGATAACTCACACTCTTACAAGTATTACGACTCACACTTTCACAAGTATGATGACTCACACTCTCACAAGTACGATGACTCACACTCTCACAAGTACGATGACTCACGCTCTCACAAGTATGACGACTCACACTCTCACAAGTATGATGACTCACACTCTCACAAGTACGATGACTCACACTCACAAGTACGATGACTCACTCTCACAAGTACGATGACTCACACTCTCACAAGTATGATGACTCACACTCTCACAAGTATGACGACTCACACTCTCACAAGTATGACGACTCACACTCACAAGTATGACGACTCACACTCTCACAAGTATGACGACTCACACTCACAAGTATGATGACTAACACTCTCACAAGTACGATGACTCACACTCTCACAAGTACGATGACTCACACTCTCACAAGTATGATGAATCACTCTCACAAGCACGATGACTCACACTCTCACAAGTACGATGACTCACACTCTCACAAGTACGATGACTCACACTCTCACAAGTATGACGACTCACACTCACAAGTATGATGACTCACACTCTCACAAGTATGACGACTCACACTCTCACAAGTATGACGACTCACACTCACAAGTATGACGACTCACACTCTCACAAGTATGACGACTCACACTCACAAGTATGATGACTCACACTCACAAGTACGATGACTCACACTCTTACAAGTATGATGAATCACTTTCACAAGCACGATGACTCACACTCTCACAAGTACGATGACTCACACTCTCACAAGTATGATGACTCACACTCTCACAAGTATGACGACTCACACTCACAAGTATGACGACTCACACTCTCACAAGTATGACGACTCACACTCACAAGTATGATGACTCACACTCTCACAAGTACGATGACTCACACTCTCACAAGTACGATGACTCACACTCTCACAAGTATGATGAATCACTCTCACAAGCACGATGACTCACACTCTCACAAGTACGATGACTCACACTCTCACAAGTATGATGACTCACACTCTCACAAGTATGACGACTCACACTCTCACAAGTATGACGACTCACACTCTCACAAGTATGATGACTCACACTCACAAGTATGATGACTCACACTCTCACAAGTATGATGACTCACACTCTCACAAGTATGATGACTCACACTCTCACAAGTATGATGACTTACACTCTCACAAGTACGATAACTCACACTCTCACAAGTATGACGACTCACACAAGTATGATGACTCACACTCACAAGTATGATGACTCACACTCTCACAAATATGATGACTCACACTCTCACAAGTATGACTTATACTCTCACAAGTATGATGATTCACGCTCTCACAAGTATGACGACTCACACTCTCACAAGTATGATGACTCACACTCACAAGTATGATGACTCACACTCTCACAAGTATGATGACTCACACTCTCACAAGTATGATGACTCACACTCACAAGTATGATGACTCACACTCTCACAAGTATGGCTCACTCACAAATATGACTCACACTCTCACAAGTATGATTTATACTCTCACAAGTATGATGACTCACCCTCACAAGTATGACGACTCACACTCTCATAAGTATGATTTATACTCTCACAAGTATGATGACTCACACTCTCATAAGTATGATACTCTCACAAGTATGATGACTCACACTCACAAGTACGATGACACACTCTCACAAGTATGATGACTCACACTCATAAGTATGATACTCTC
Source organism: Cherax quadricarinatus (assembly GCF_026875155.1). Lineage (NCBI taxonomy): Eukaryota > Metazoa > Arthropoda > Malacostraca > Decapoda > Parastacidae > Cherax > Cherax quadricarinatus. The sequence goes on from NC_069402.1 coordinate 103,888,744, forward strand.
ACATGTATGACGACTCACACTCTCACAAGTATGATGACTCACACAAATATGATGACTCACACTCATAAGTATGATTTATACTCTCACAAGTATGATGGCTCACACTCACAAGTATGACGACTCACACACTCACAAGTATAATGATTCACACTCATAAGTATGATACTCTCACAAGTATGATGACTCACACTCACAAGTATGATGACTCACACTCTCACAAGTATGACTCACACTCACAAGTATGATGACTCACACTCTCACAAGTATGACTCATACTCTCACAAGTATGGCTCATACTCTCACAAGTATGACTCATACTCTCACAAGTATGATGACTCCCGGAAGGGACTCGTCCGATCAGCGAAATCAAATGCTGGTGGCATCAGTCTACGAGCCTGGCCCATGGCCGGGCTCCGGGAGTAGGTAGACTCGAAATTCATCAAAGGTAACCTGCAGGTAGAGTCACCATAGAACAAGGTAGTGGTGCAGTCTCATGACGAGAGTACATCGCTGTACCTTACATGTGATGAGAGTACATTACTGTACACTGTACCTTACACGTGATGAAAGTACATCACTGTACACTGTATTTCACATATGATAAGGGAACATCACTCTACACTGTACTTCACATGAGTACATCGCTGTACACTGTACTTCACATGTGATGAGAGTGCACTCATGCATCACTGTACTTCACATGAGTACATCACTGTACACTGTACTTCACATGTGATGAGAGTGCACTCATGCATCACTGTACTTCACATGAGTACATCACTGTACACTGTACTTCACATGTGATGAGAGTGCACTCATGGATCACTGTACTTCATATGAGTACATCACTGTAACTGTACTTCACATGAGTACATCACTGTACACTGCACTTCACATATGATGATAGTGCACTCATGCATCACGTACTTCACATGAGTACATCACTGTACACTGTACTTCACATGAGTACATCACTGTACACTGTACTTCACATATGATGAGAGTGCACTCATGCATCACTGTACTTCACATGAGTACATCACTGTACACTGTACTTCACATGAGTACATCACTGTACACTGTGCTTCACATGATCACATCACTGTACACTGTACTTCACATGAGTACATCACTGTACACTGTACTTCACATGTGATGAGAGTGCACTCATGGATCACTGTACTTCACATGAGTACATCACTGTACACTGTACTTCACATGAGTACATCACTGTACACTTGTACACTATACTTCACATGAGTACATCACTGTACACTGTTCTTCACATGAGTACATCACTGTGCACTATACTTCACATGAGTACATCACTGTACACTATACTTCACATGAGTACATCACTGTACACTGTACTTCACATGAGTACATCACTGTACACTGTACTTCACATGAGTACATCACTGTACACTGTAACTTCACATGAGTACATCACTGTACACTATACTTCACATGAGTACATCACTGTACACTGTACTTCACATGAGTACATCACTGTACACTGTACTTCACATGAGTACATCACTGTACACTGTACTTCACATGAGTACATCACTGTACACTGTACTTCACATGATTACATCACTGTACACTGTACTTCACATGAGTACATCCCTGTACACTGTACTTCACATGAGTACATCACTGTACACTGTACTTCACATGAGTACATCACTGTACACTATACTTCACATGAGTACATCACTGTACACTATACTTCACATGAGTACATCACTGTACACTGTACTTCACATGAGTACATCACTGTACACTGTACTTCACATGAGTACATCACTGTACACTGTACTTCACATGAGTACATCACTGTACACTGTACTTCACATGAGTACATCACTGTACACTATACTTCACATGAGTACATCACTGTACACTGTACTTCACGAGTACATCACTGTACACTGTACTTCACATGAGTACATCACTGTACACTGTATTTCACATGAGTACATCACTGTACACTGTACTTCACATGAGTACATCACTGTACACTGTACTTCACATGAGTACATCACTGTACACTGTACTTCACATGAGTACATCACTGTACACTGTACTTCACATGAGTACATCACTGTACACTGTACTTCACATGAGTACATCACTGTACACTGTGCTTCACATGATCACATCACTGTACACTGTACTTCACATGAGTACATCACTGTACACTGTACTTCACATGTGATGAGAGTGTACTCATGGATCACTGTACTTCACATGAGTACATCACTGTACACTGTACTTCACATGAGTACATCACTGTACACTGTACTTCACATGAGTACATCACTGTACACTGTACTTCACATGAGTACATCACTGTACACTGTACTTCACATGTGATGAGTGTACTCATGGATCACTGTACTTCACATGAGTACATCACTGTACACTGTACTTCACATGAGTACATCACTGTACACTGTACTTCACATGAGTACATCACTGTACACTATACCTCACATGAGTACATCACTGTACACTGTTCTTCACATGAGTACATCACTGTACACTATACTTCACATGAGTACATCACTGTACACTATACTTCACATGAGTACATCACTGTACACTGTACTTCACATGAGTACATCACTGTACACTGTACTTCACATGAGTACATCACTGTACACTGTACTTCACATGAGTACATCACTGTACACTATACTTCACATGAGTACATCACTGTACTTCACATGAGTACATCACTGTACACTGTACTTCACATGCGTACATCACTGTACACTGTACTTCACATGAGTACATCACTGTACACTGTACTTCACATGAGTACATCACTGTACACTGTACTTCACATGAGTACATCACTGTACACTGTACTTCACAGTGAGTACATCACTGTACACTGTATTTCACATGAGTACATCACTGTACACTGTACTTCACATGAGTACATCACTGTACACTTACCTCACATGAGTACATCACTGTACACGTTCTCACATGAGTACATCACTGTACACTAACTTCACGTGAGTACATCACTGTACACTATACTTCACATGAGTACATCACTGTACACTGTACTTCACATGAGTACATCACTGTACACTGTACTTCACATGAGTACATCACTGTACACTGTACTTCACATGAGTACATCACTGTACACTGTACTTCACATGAGTACATCACTGTACACTATACTTCACGAGTACATCACTGTACACTGTACTTCACATGAGTACATCACTGTACACTGTACTTCACATGAGTACATCACTGTACACTGTGCTTCACATGATCACATCACTGTACACTGTACTTCACATGAGTACATCACTGTACACTGTGCTTCACATGATCACATCACTGTACACTATACTTCACATGAGTACATCACTGTACACTGTGCTTCACATGATCACATCACTGTACACTGTACTTCACATGAGTACATCACTGTACACTGTGCTTCACATGATCACATCACTGTACACTGTACTTCACATGAGTACATCACTGTACACTGTACTTCACATGAGTACATCACTGTACACTGTACTTCACATGAGTACATCACTGTACCTGTACTTCACTGAGTACATCACTGACACTGTACTTCACATGAGTACATCACTGTACACTGTACTTCACATGAGTACATCACTGTACACTGTGCTTCACATGATCACATCACTGTACACTGTACTTCACATGAGTACATCACTGTACACTGTACTTCACATGAGTACATCACTGTACACTACTTCACATGAGTACATCACTGTACACTGTACTTCACATGAGTACATCACTGTACACTGTACTTCACATGAGTACATCACTGTACACTGTACTTCACATGAGTCACATCACTGACACTGTACTTCACATGAGTACATCACTGTACACTGTACTTCACATGAGTACATCACTGTACACTGTACTTCACATGAGTACATCACTGTACAGTGTAGTTCACATGAGTACATCACTGTACACTGTACTTCACATGAGTACATCACTGTACACTGTACTTCACATGAGTACATCACTGTACTTCACATGAGTACATCACTGTACACTGTACTTCACATGAGTACATCACTGTACACTGTACTTCACATGAGTACATCACTGTACACTGCACTTCACATATGATGATAGTGCACTCATGCATCACGTACTTCACATGAGTACATCACTGTACACTGTACTTCACATGAGTACATCACTGTACACTGTACTTCACATGAGTACATCACTGTACACTGTACTTCACATATGATGAGAGTGCACTCATGCATCACTGTACTTCACATGAGTACATCACTGTACACTGTACTTCACATGAGTACATCACTGTACACTGTGCTTCACATGATCACATCACTGTACACTGTACTTCACATGAGTACATCACTGTACACTGTACTTCACATGTGATGAGAGTGCACTCATGGATCACTGTACTTCACATGAGTACATCACTGTACACTGTACTTCACATGAGTACATCACTGTACACTATACTTCACATGAGTACATCACTGTACACTGTTCTTCACATGAGTACATCACTGTACACTATACTTCACATGAGTACATCACTGTACACTATACTTCACATGAGTACATCACTGTACACTGTACTTCACATGAGTACATCACTGTACACTGTACTTCACATGAGTACATCACTGTACACATGTGCTTCACATGAGTACATCACTGTACACTGTACTTTCACATGAGTACATCACTGTACACTGTACTTCACATGAGTACATCACTGTACACTGTACTTCACATGAGTACATCACTGTACACTGTGCTTCACATGAGTACATCACTGTACACTGTACTTCACATGAGTACATCACTGTACACTGTACTTCACATGAGTACATCACTGTACACTGTACTTCACATGAGTACATCACTTTACACTGTACTTCACATGAGTACATCACTGTACACTGTACTTCACATGAGTACATCACTGTACACTGTACTTCACATGCTACACTACAGAACATATCAGCCACTCTGTTCCTCACTGCGCAACAATAATCACATATTCTTTGCTCTTTAGAAGCAATAAAACGTAGCAAATCACACGAAAGAAACTGCAGTATTGACCAGAGGAAACAACAGACTTGAATCTCTCGCCACCACTGACACTCTTCAAAAAATCTTCTCAAAGAATAATATACTGGAAAATGAATGAAAAATATAGCGAATAAAAGCTCTCTCTCTCTCCTCTCTCTCTCTCTCTCTGGCTCTCTACTCTCTCTCTCCATCTCCTCTCATTCGTCTCTCTCTCTCCTCTCTCTCCTCTCACTCTCTCTCTCTCTCTCCCTAACACACTTTCCTACCTCGATACGATTTCTCCCCTTGTCAATACTCCCAGCTTCAACAAGGCTCATATTACTTAAGTTTTACACACGATTTTGAGCCGTAATTGCTTAGTGAAGCAGCACTGTGTTAACGTCTTGTAGGTCACTACCTGCCGGAGATCGCTACTAACTCAACCTTCAGTGGTTAATATCTACCATATATTTCATAAACTGTAATGATAAACGAGGAGTGACTATATTTTGAGAATGACGACTAGTGTAGGCATCAACCAGGTCCTTACTTCCAGGGGAATGTTGAGAGACTAGGTTCCTTGTGTCAGGAATGTGAGCAGCTCCCAGGCATCAGCAACACTCTGAGCCCACGACCACTAGTGTTGAGGTGGGTACACTGAGCCAGGCAGGTACCACCACTGTGTTGATACCACCACTGGTTGTGCTGGTGCCACCACTGGCTGTGTTGGTAACCACCACTGTGTTGATACCACCACTGTTGTGCTGGTGCCACACTGGCTGTGTTGGTACCACCACTGTGTTGATACCACCACTGGTTGTGCTGGTGCCACCACTGGCTGTGTTGGTACCACCACTGTGTTGATACCACCACTGGTTGTGCTGGTGCCACCACTGGCTGTGTTGGTACCACCACTGGTTGTGCTGGTGCCACCACTGGCTGTGTTGGTACCACCACTGGCTGTGTTGGTACTACCACTGGCTGTGTTCGTACCACCACTGGTTGTGCTGGTGCCACCACTGGCTCTGTTGGTACCACCACTGGCTGTGTTCGTACCACCACTGGTCTGTGCTGGTACCACCACTGTGTTGGTACCTCCAATGTCTGTGCTGTATCACCACTGTGCTCGTACCACCACTGGTCTATGCTCGTACCAACACTGTTTATTGGTACCACTAATGGTACCACCAATGCCATTACTATTCGGCAAATTCGCCTTACGCCAACAAATAGCAGATCCGACTAGACTAGAAAACACCTTAGCCTTTATATTCACTAATAATAAAGACCTGATTGGGAACATTGCAGTGAAAGATAGTCAACTCAGACCACAGTATAATAGAATCTCAGACATGCATATCCACTGGCAACTCAGAGCACAGTACAATAGAATCTCAGACATGCATATCCACTGGTCATAATCAGTAAAATACTCTAAACCATGAGGGGTGTGTTTAGCAAATTTAATTTTAACAACAAGGAGATTAACTGGGCGATAATAAATCTTGAGCTTACTAAGATACGTTGGGAAGACAATATAATAAAATATGATCTACACCAGTATATTCAGAGGATAAACTCAATGGAACTCGATTATTATTATAATCATGGGGGAGCGCTAAACACTGAGGATTATACGGCGCATGTGGGGGGAGGATGGAAGGCATTCAGACTCAATTCAGGGAACTGGAGCACAGATCCAATTCCCTAGACCAAGAGCCCCTCACCAGCATCAAGGAACCTCCCTTGAGGGGCAATGGCACTAGAGGTATGCTCCAGATACATATTGTTATGAAGAAGATGCGGGCTGGAAAGGGAGAGGCGTGCCTTCTATAGGCAAAGATGACGAATAACAGAGGTTCTCAAAGTCAGCAGACTCTCTGAAGATCTAAAATAAACACTGGCTAAAGAATTAAAAAACGCTGAGCTCAAGCTGAAAATATTATACAGAGTCCAGGAGAGACAGAGGAAGTGAAACCGAGAGAAATCCAAAATACTTCACATACGCAAAAATCCAGTTAAAAACACATCTAGTATCGGGCCTTTGCTTAGAAGAGATGGCACATACACTAACGACAACTAAGAAATGAGTGAAATTTTCAAGTCCCAGTATGACTCAGTATTCAGTGAGCCACTAACTGGCCTTAAGACTGACAACCTGAATGAGTTCTTTATGAATGTGGCACAAAATGCTACAGACATCTCCATAATCTCTAACCCCGCTTGATTTAGAAGCCAATGATTGCTTGCCCATGCACTTGCAAAAAACCCTCATCACGTGCCTTAAATATTCTCTAGAGAAGAATCCTAGACACTAGAGTCATCCCACAGTCATTAAAAAACCACTGATATTGACCCAATCCAAAAGGTCGTAGTAAAGCAATGAAAAAAAAATACAGACCAATAGTCCTAACATTCCACATTATCAAAATCTTGAAATGGGTTTTAAGAGGAAATATTATCAGTCACATGCAATCGCAGCAGTTGCACAACTCGGGTAACATGGGTTCAGAACAGGTCGCTCCTGGCTTTCGCAACAGCTGGGCCATTACAACATGGTCTTGAACGCTCTTGAAGACAGACAAAATGCAGATGTATATACTGGCTTTGTAAACGAATTTGATAACTATGACCATAGTGTGGTTGCACATATAATGCGTGCAAAAGGAATAACTGGGAAGGTAGGTAGATTTTTAACTGCCTCACAAACAGAACGCAGAGAATAATAGTAAACGGAGTGAAATCAGGGGTTCCTATAATGAAAAGTTCTGTCTTCCCCAAGGAACGGTACTAGCCCCACTTCTCTTGATACCTTTGATGAATCTCGAGAGTCTTACTACTGTCGTAGTACGACTGATGGACTGATTACATCGACTCAAGGCTGAGGGACTGATTACCTCAAACTCCTCCTGTTCTTCACCATTCTCCTTTGTATGGACTGATGAAGCCACTGTGTGGCGAAAAGTTTCCACAGTGTTGCACATGTGTCAAATTTATCAACTTGTCGGTTCTCTAAACCATTTATCTACAGGCTGTTGCTGTTGGTGGCCCACTGATCCATATAGCCATCACAGCCTGGTTCATCTGGCACCTGGAGGTTACCTGGAGGTTATTCCGGGGATCAACGCCCCCGCGGCCCGGTCCACGACCAGGCCTCCCGATGGATCAGGGCCTGATCAACTAGGCTGTTACTGCTGGCCGCACCTGGTGAAGACACTATTCCAGTTTTCTCTTGAAGACTTTCACACTCGTTCCAGCAGTCTCTGATATCTCCTGGTAAGATGTTGAACAATCTAGGGCCATGAATGTTGGTACAGTGTTCCCTTATTGTCCTCACTGCACCCCTGCTCATCACTGGGTTTATTTTACCCTTCCTCCCATCTCTCTCTCGCTCCAGTATGTTGTTATGGCAGTGTGCAGATTTGGGACTAGGCCCTCGAGTACTTTCCAGGTATATATCATCTCTCTCTCTCTCTCTCTCTCTCTCTCTCTCTCTCTCTTCTCCGCTCCAGTGAGTACATGTTCAAGACTTGAAGGCGTTCCCAGTAATTTAGGTGCTTTACTGGTTCAATGTGAGCCGTAAACGATCTGTGTATTTGTTCCAGCTCTGATATTTCTCCTGCTTTGAACGGGGCCGTCAACTCTGAGCACTATTCCAAATGGGGGAGCACTAGCGATTTGAAAAGTGTCACCTCTGGTATTATTTCCCTTGTTTTGAAAGTTCTCAATACCCACCCCGTCATCCTCCTAGCTGTCATGATCTTTGTCTTATGTTCTTTGAAAGAAAGGTCAGCTGAGATAATTATTCCCAAGTCTTTCACGTGTTCCTTTCGTTCTGTTTGGTGATCCATTTGAGTTCTGTAAACAGTATTCCTTTTGAGTTCTTCATCCTTTCCATTCATTCATTCTTCCCCATTCTCATTTCCGACAGACAGGGACATAAATCATAGTACTGTCTGATCCTTTGCAGGCGATCCTAGAATCTATACAACAGCATCCATAAAAGGCGCAGCGAGTCTCTAAAATATAAACATATAACCAAGTCTTTCACCGGGTCACTGACAACAAATATGTTCAATGAGGATAAATTTCAGTTACTACGCCATGGATGAATGTAGGAAATAAATGTAAGATCTGAGTACAAGAAAAATTCAAACCACTCAATAGAACGTAAGTCAAATGTTAGAGATCTGGTAATGATGTCAGATCTCACGTTTAAGGACAATGTTAGGAATAGTGACAACACAGCTAGGAACAGTGACAACACAGCTAGGAACAGTGGCAACACAGCTAGGAACAGTGGCAACACAGCTAGGAGTAGTGACAACACAGCTAGGAGCAGTGGCAACACAGCCAGGAGCAGTGACATCACAACTAGGAAGTGACAACACAGCTAGGAACAGTGGCAACACAGCTAGGAACAGTGACAACACAGCTAGGAACAGTGGCAACACAGCTAGGAACAGTGGCAACACAGCTAGGAGTAGTGACAACACAGGTAGGAGCAGTGGCAACACAGCCAGGAGCAGTGACATCACAACTAGGAAGTGACAACACAGCTAGGAACAGTGGCAACACAGCTAGGAGCAGTGACAACACAGGAACAGTGACAACACAGCTAGGAGCAGTGACATCACAACTAGGAGCAGTGACAACACAGCTAGGAGCAGTGACAACACAGCTAGGAACAGTGACAACGCAGCTAGGAACAGTGACAACAAAGTTAGGAACAGTGGCAACAGTGTTAGGAACAGTGACAACACAGCTAGGAGCAGTGACAACACAACTAGGAGCAGTGACAACACAGCTAGGAGCAGTGACAATACAACTAGGAACCGTGACAACACAGCTAGGAACAGTGGCAACACAGCTAGGAGCAGTGATAACACAGCTAGGAACAGTGACAACAGTGTTAGGAACAGTGACAATAATGTTAGAAACAGTAATTAGTCAAACCAGGAAGAGTAACAAACATCCAACCCCTCTCTCTACCTCCCTCCCTCTCTCTCACCACTACTGTAAACATGCCCCCCCCCAACCCTCCCTGTGACCCGCTCCCTGGACCCATTATGTGCCCACTGGATGGGTATGGCGTCCATAATAAAGATACCAGACTCTCTCCCTCCTCCCACCAGACAGTTGGCAGATCTGGGGAGACAAAAAAAAAATGATGGGAAATGGAAGAAAAAACAAGATCGTGTATGAGGGAGAATGGGATTGAGGAATAGAGGAAGAGGAGGATATGAAAGATTAGAGAGAGAGAGGGATAAGATGGAGGGAAGAGAGACAGATGAAGAAGAGAAGGGGGACAGAAGGAGAAGGGAAAGTGGAAGGCAGGAAGATGAAGGTGCCGTAGAGACAGGTAAGAAATTGAGAAAGACGAATGAGGGGAAATCGGAGGTAAAGAAGTATGAAAACTAACAAAGGTAAAGGAGATCAACATAATAGAAAGGAAGAGACAAACCGGTCTTAAGACACGATAAATATGAGTGTAGGATGGAACAAAGGGCAAGTGAATATGACACGATTATGAAATGTCACATGACAGTTGCGTTGAGTGAACATGACAGTCGTGAAAGGAACATGAGTGGCGGAAAGTGAACAGAGTGCGTGAAAATGAAATGACAGTGCTAAATGAGGATGACAGTTGGGATTGAAAAAGTGACAGTTGGTGAAAGAAGAGACAGTTGCGTGATAATGAAAGAAGTTAGAGAGAAGGGACTAGACATTGCGTGAAAATGAAGATGACAGTGATGAAAATGAAGAAGACAGTGGGAATAAAGAGACAGTGCGTGAAATGAGTGAAGTTGTCAGGAAAGTGAAGTGACAGTTGCATGAAAGTGAAAGAAAGTTGGTGAAATGAAGATGACAGTTGATGAAAGTGAGGAAAGACAGTTGATGAAAAATGAACAGAGTGAAGTGAGACAATAAGATGAAGTGCAGTGAAAATGAAGATGACAGTTGCTTGAAAGTGAACATGAAGTTGTGTGAAAAAAGATGACAGTTGCGTGAATATGACAGATGACAGTTATGAAAGTGAACATGACAGTTGCATGAAAGTGAACATGACAGTTGCGTGAAATGAAGATGGACGTTTCTGAAAGTGAACATGACAGTTGCTGAAAATGAACATGACAGTTGCTGAAAGTGAAATGACAGTTGCGTGAAAGTAAATGACAGTTGCGTGAAAATGAAGATGACAGTTCATGAAAGTGAACATGACAGTTTCATGAAAGTGAACATGACAGTTGCTGAAAGTGAAGATGACAGTTGCTGAAAGTGAACATGACAGTTGCATGAAAGTGAACATGCGTTGCAGAAAGTAAACATGACAGTTGCATGAAAAGTGAAATGACAGTTTGCATGAAAGTGAACATGACAGTTTCATGAAAGTGAACATGACAGTTGCATGAAATGAACATGACAGTTTCATGAAAGTGAACATGACAGTTGCATGAAAGTGAACATGACAGTTGCATGAAAGTGAACATGACAGTTGCTGAAATGAAATGACAGCATGACAGTGAATGCGTTGATGAAAGTGAACATGACAGTTGCGTGAAAATAAAGATGACAGTTGCGTGAAAATGAAGATGACAGTTTCATGAAAGTGAACATGACAGTTGCATGAAAGTGAACATGACAGTTGCGTGAAAGTGAACATGACAGTTTCATGAAAGTGAACATGACAGTTGCATGAAAGTGAACATGACAGTTGCATGAAAGTGAACATGACAGTTGCGTGAAAGTGAACATGACAGTTGCGTGAAAATGAAGATCACAGTTTCATGAAAGTGAACATGACAGTTTCATGAAAGTGAACATGACAGTTGCATGAAAGTGAACATGACAGTTGCATGAAAGTGAACATGACAGTTGCATGAAAGTGAACATGACAGTTGCATGAAAGTGAACATGACAGTTGCATGAAAGTGAACATGACAGTTGCATGAAAGTGAACATGACAGTTTCATGAAAGTGAACATGACAGTTGCATGAAAGTGAACATGACAGTTGCATGAAAGTGAACATGACAGTTGCATGAAAGTGAACATGACAGTTGCATGAAAGTGAACATGACAGTTGCATGAAAGTGAACATGACAGTTTCATGAAAGTGAACATGACAGTTGCATGAAAGTGAACATGACAGTTGCATGAAAGTGAACATGACAGTTGCGTGAAAATGAAGATAACAGTTTCATGAAAGTGAACATGACAGTTTCATGAAAGTGAACATGACAGTTTCATGAAAGTGAACATGACAGTTGCATGAAAGTGAACATGACAGTTGCATGAAAGTGAACATGACAGTTGCGTGAAAGTGGACATGACAGTTGCGTGAAAGTGGACATGACAGTTGCGTGAAAATGAAGAT
>NC_069402.1:103906211-103940378 GCF_026875155.1 Cherax quadricarinatus
ACACCACCAAGTGCTGGACACAGTGCACACAACCGAGGAAGAAGTGAAGAGGCTTCTGAGTGAGCTAGATACTCAAAGGCAATGGGGCCAGATAACATCTCCCCATGGGTATTGAGAGGGAGCAGAGGCGCTATGTGTACCCCTAACAAAATATCCAATACATCTATCGAAACAGGGAGATTGCCTGAGCATGGAAGACAGCAAATGTAGTCCCAATCTTTAAAAAAGGAGACAGACATGAAGCATTAAACTACAGACCAGTGTCACTGACATGTATAGTATGCAAATCATGGAGAAGATTATCAGGAGAAGAGTGGTGGAACACCTAGAAAGGAATGATCTCATCAACAGCAGCCAGCATGGTTTCAGGGACGGGAATCCTGTGTCACAAACCTACTGGAGTTCTATGACATGGTGACAGCAGTAAGACAAGAGAGAGAGGGGTGGGTGGATTGCATTTTCTTGGACTGCAAGAAGGCGTTTGACACAGTTCCACACAAGAGATTGGTGCAAAAACTGGAGGACCAAGCAGGGATAACAGGGAAGGCACTACAATGGATCAGGGAATACTTGTCAGGAAGACATGCAGCGAGTCATGGTACGTGGCGAGGTGTCAGAGTGGGCACCTGTGACCAGCGGGTCCCGCAGGGGTCAGTCCTAGGACCAGTGCTGTTTCTGGTATTTGTGAACGATATGACGGAAGGAATAGACTCTGAGGTGTCCTGTTTGCAGATGACGTGAAGTTGATGAGAAGAATACACTCGATCGAAGACCAGGCAGAACTACAAAGGGATCTGGACAGGCTGCAGACTGGTCCAGCAATTGGCTCCTGGAGTTCAATCCACCAAGTGCAAAGTCATGAAGATTGGGGAAGGGCAAAGAAGGCCGCAGACGGAGTACAGTCTAGGGGGTCAGAGACTACAAACCTCACTCAAGGAAAAAGATCTTGGGGTGAGTATAACACCAGGCACATCTCCTGAAGCGCACATCAACCAAATAACTGCTGCAGCATATGGGCGCCTAGCAAACCTCAGAACAGCATTCCGACATCTTAATAAGGAATCGTTCAGGACCTGTACCCGTATACGTTAGGCCCATATTGGGTTTGCGGGGACCAGTTTGGAACCCACACTAGCCAAGCACGTAAAGAAAATAGAGAAAGTGCAAAGGTTTGCAACAAGACTAGTCCCCGAGCTAAGAGGTATGTCCTACGAGGAGAGGTTAAGGGAAATCAAACCCGACGACACTGGAGGACAGGAGAGATAGGGGGACATGATAACGACATACAAAATACTGAGAGGAATTGACAAGGTGGACAAAAACAGGATGTTCCAGAATTGGACACAGTAACAAGGGGACACAGTTGGAAGCTAAAGACCAGATGAATCACAGGGATGTTAGGAAGTATTTCTTCAGCCACAGAGTAGTCAGTAAGTGGAATAGTTTGGGAAGCGATGTAGTGGAGGCAGGATCCATACATAGCTTTAAGCAGAGGTACGATAAAGCTCACGGCTCAGGGGGAGTGACCTAGTAGCGATCAGTGAAGAGGGGGGCAGGAGCTCGGACTCGACCCCGCAACCTCAACTAGGGAGTACAACTAGGTGAGTTAAAACACACACAAACCCCACCACACACACATACACACACACACACACACACACACACACCACACACACACACACACACATACACACAACCCCAACACACACACATACCACACACACACACACCACACACACACACACATACACACCACACAACACACCCCACACAACATACACACACACACACACACACACACACACACACACACACACATACACACACACACACCCCACACATTTCACACACACACACACACACACACACACAACACACACAACACACAACACACCACACACAACACCACACACACACACACACACAACCACACACACACACACACACACCACACAAACACACACAACACACACACACCACACACACAAAACACACACACACACACACACAACACACACACACACACACACACATACACACACACACACACACCCACACACACAAAACAACACCACACACACATACACACACACACCCCACACACACAACACATACACACACACACATACAAAACACACACACACACACATACACACACACACATACACACACAAAACACAAACACACACAAAACACATACACACACACCACACACACACCCCACACACACACCACAACACACACACACACACATACAACACACACACACACACACACACACACACACACACACACACACACACACACACACACACACATACACACACACACACACACACACACACAACCCTACACACACCCAAAACACACACACACACATACACACATACACACACCACCACACTACACAACACACACACACACCACATACACAACACCACACACACACCACACACACACACACAACACACACACACACACACACAACACCAAACACACACACACACACACACACACACACACACACACACACACACACACACACACACACAGTAGAAACTGAGGTACTTTAAGTCTAGATGCAGCTGGTGGTGGCGACTGACACTGATAACACAAGAGGTGAAACTTGCAAGTCACCTAATGTCTGTTTGTCTGCATGACTGTGTTAAGTGTGTGTACTCACCTTGCTGTGTTTGTAGGGGTCGAGGCATTGCTCCTGGCTCCGCCTTTTAATTACTTACGACCACTATCACTAATTCTTAACTTCCAGTGCCTGGTTGACCAGGCGAGCACCTGACGAGCCAAGTCGGACCGAAACGTGGTCGTCAGCTCGACTGTCCTATGTGTGGGTTATTTGTGTCACCCTGATGGTTCATGTTAATGTGAAGTGTGTTTACATCACAAATATATTAGTCTTGTTCATAATACAAGGCGATATTTATATTTTCCAACATCTTACTACCATAGTTTACATTCTGAGCTGATAACACAAGAATGAAGGAACACTTCAGTAGGCCTATTGGCCCATACTAAGCGGGTCCAAAATACACCCACTCGTATACCCAACTTATATTTAAAGGTACCAAAGTTTTAGTCTTCAAGGTGACGCCAGCTGGGAGTTTGCTCCACTCATTTACAAATATATTCGTTCTAAATCTGTTCTGGCTCTGTGCTTAAGGATAATTACCAATAAACCTCTGATTGTCTTCAAAAGGGAACTGGACAAGTTCATGACATCAATACCTGACCAGCCGGGTTGTGGGATCGTACGTTGGACTGCGTGTGACCAGCAGTTACAGCCTGGTTGATCAGGCCTTGACCCCCCAGGAGGTTTGGTCTAGGAGAGGACCCCGGGGGCACTGGCCCCCGGTAACGCCTTTCAGGTAAGACATTTTAAAATGCAGTTTTATTAATGGTACACCAGTATATTCTGGCCAGGAAGCCACTCACAACAGTGGCTGACACCCAGGTACCTAGTTACTGCTAGGTGAACTGAGGCTGCAGGTATAAGAAGACTGGCCTACACCACTCACCCTACCAGGAAATCGAACTCACATTCCTGCGGTTGTGAGCCGAGCTATCTACCACTGATCTATATGTGGTTGATTATAGCTTATCATATTTCTTTGCTGACTGATGGCATGTTGATAAATGTTTCAATATATCAAAGCTTAATGTGGAAGTCTCCTAACACCTGCTGCGCTGTTCACTAAGCAGTAAGCAATCAGTTGGGTGTTGTGGGTAGTTTTTCAGGAGAGAGGACATAAGGACCTCCAAGGAAAACAAGCCACACTGCCTGCCTTTCTTGGGTTTGTCTTGGCTATCATATCGTGACGTTAACGAGATACACTGGGTAAGACGATATGACCACCGCCGATCTTTAACCAGTTCCTCGGGAAGCTCAGCTCACTGGAGCTGGAGGTATGCTCCAGACAAACCTCTACGGCAAAGAAGATGCAAATTTAGAGAGGGAGAGGGAGAGAGAGAGAGAGAGAGAGAGAGAGAGAGAGAGAGAGAGAGAGAGAGAGAGAGAGAGAGAGAGAGAGAGTGGGGGCACTCCCTGTACAGGTGAGGACAACTTATGTTAGATCCTCTCAAAGGAAATCAACTCTCTGATGCACGAGAAGAGAGACTGGTTACAGAAATGGATGATAAATTAGACACATGTGCAACTCTTGGGTATCTTTATTGAGGAAACGTTTCGCCACACAGTGGCTTCATCAGTCCATACAAAGGAGAATCTTGAAGAACAGGAGGAGAATGAGGTAATCAGTCTCTCAACCTTGAGTCGATGTGGTCAGTCCATCAATCTTGAACAGAATACGGCATACGTGCTGAGAAGGAGTTTATAAACCGTTGGGAGGAGAGGTGCAGCAGTCATAGGTAGTGTCACATTTGTTCAATGTGGAAGTAGGTCGTGCCCAAGAATTAGGCAAGCGAAGAATTCCCAAGTATTAAGATCCCAAGAAGTTGCAGTGTCTGACAGGTTTGTTCTTCAAGATTCTCCTTTGTATGGACTGATGAAGCCACTGTGTGGCGAAACGTTTCCTCAATAAAGATACCCAAGAGTTGCACATGTGTCTAATTTATCAACATGTCGGTTCTCTGAACCATTCATCTACAAACAGAAATGGATATCATCGACCACAAACCAGTTACTTCACACAGAGTTCAGGGCACTCAATGTATGCTCAAGGCTCATTCCTTTAAGAAAAAAGAGGAGTAGATGTAAAATAGAAAGAGACAGGTGCTCCCTTTACAGACGACGGAAAAGAATAATAGAGAGGCTAAAGGAGGCCAATATATCTGAAATGCGCAGGGAGTCACTGGTCAGAGAAATAGCAAACATCGAACTTAAGCTAAGGGAATCTTATAGGAGTCAGGAATCGCGGGAAGAACTAAAAGCCATAAATGAAATCGAAAGAAACCCGAAGTATTTCTTTTCTTATGCCAAATTAAAGTCGAGAACAACATCCAGTATTGGGCCCCTACTTAAACAAGATGGGTCCTACACAGATGACAGCAAGGAAATGAATGAGCTACTCAAGTCCCAATATGACTCAGTTTTTAGCAAGCCGCTAACCAGACTGAGAGTCGAAGATCAAAATGAGAGAGCCACAGAATTTGGTTAACACAAGCCTATCTGATGTTATCCTGACGCCAAATGACTTCGAACAGGTGATAAATGACATGCCCATGCACTCTGCCCCAGGGCCAGACTCATGGAACTCCGTGCTCATAAAGAACTGCAAGAAGCCCCTATCACGAGCTTTTACCATCCTATGGAGAGGGAGCATGGACACGGGGGTCGTCCCACAGTTACTAAAAACAACAGACATAGCCCCACTCCACAAAGGGGGCAGTAAAGCAATAGCAAAGAACTACAGGCCGATAGCACTAACCTCCCATATCATAAAAATCTTTGAAAGGGTCCTAAGAAGCAAGATCACCACCCATCTAGAAACCCATCAATTACACAACCCAGGGCAACATGGGTTTAGAACAGGTCGCTCCTGTCTGTCCCAACTACTGGATCACTACGACAAGGTCCTAGATGCACTAGAAGACAAAAAGAATGCAGATGTAATATATATACAGACTGCAAAATCCTTCGACAAGTGTGACCATGGCGTAATAGCGCACAAAATGCGTGCTAAAGGAATAACAGGAAAAGTTGGTAGATGGATCTATAATTTCCTCACAAACAGAACACAAAGAGTGAAAAGCTCTGTTCCACAAGGCACAGTACTCGCTCCCATCTTGTTTCTCAACCTCATATCTGACATAGACAAGGATGTCAGCCACAGCACCGTGTCTTCCTTTGCAGATGACACCCGAGTCTGCATGACAGTGTCTTCCATTGCAGACACTGCAAGGCTCCAGGCGGACATCAACCAAATCTTTCAATGGGCTGCAGAAAACAATATGAAGTTCAATGATGAGAAATTTCAATTACTCCGATATGGTAAACATGAGGAAATTAAAACGTCATCAGAGTACAAAACAAATTCCGGCCACAAAATAGAGCGAAACACCAACGTCAAAGACCTGGGAGTGATCATGTCGGAGGATCTCACCTTCAAGGACCATAACATTGTATCAGTCACATCTGCTAGAAAAATGACAGGATGGATAATGAGAACCTTCAAAACTAGGGATGCCAAGCCCATGATGACACTCTTCAGGTCGCTTGTTCTATCTAGGCTAGAATATTGCTGCACACTAACAGCACCTTTCAAGGCAGGTGAAATTGCTGACCTAGAAAATGTACAGAGAACCTTCACGGCGCGCATAACGGAGATAAAACACCTCAATTACTGGGAGCGCTTGAAGTTCCTGAACCTGTACTCCCTGGAACGCAGGCGGGAGAGATACATGATTATATACACCTGGAAAATCCTAGAGGGACTAGTACCGAACTTGCACACGAAAATCACTCACTACGAAAGCAAAAGACTCGGCAGACGATGCAACATCCCCCCAATGAAAAGCAGGAGTGTCACTAGCACGTTAAGAGACAATGCAATAAGTGTCAGGGGCCCAAGACTGTTCAACTGCCTCCCAGCATACATAAGGGGGATTACCAATAGACCCCTGGCAGTCTTCAAGCAGACACTGGACAAGAACCTTAAGTCGGTACCTGACCAGCCGGGCTGTGGCTCGTACGTTGGATTGCGTGCAGCCAGCAGTAACAGCCTGGTTGATCAGGTTCTGATCCACCAGGAGGCCTGGTCACAGACCGGGCCGCGGAGGCGTTGACCCCCGGAACTCTCTCCAGGTAAACTCCAGACAAGGACAAAGTGCCGTAAATGATATTAGAAGATATCGGAGATATCTGTTCTTCTCATGCGAAATACAGAACAAAACCCTCATTCAGTATAGTGTTTTTAATTAAATGAGATGAAACATACACTAATGATAATAAGGAAATAAGTGGAATACTGAAGTCACAATATGAATGATCAATGAAACACTTAGCAATCTACAGATCGATGATTCAAACAAATTTTTCATGCGACTCAGAACACTTGTGATATCCCTATAATTTCTGGTATAGCCTCTCCCCAGTGACCTTCAAGAAGACACTGACAGCATGACCATGCATTCTGCCCCAGGACCAGACTCGTGCACCTCCATATTCATCACAAATTGCGAGAAATCATTATCTTGGAGAGAGGAGGAAGGAACATGGACACAGGTGTCGTCCACAGTCATTAAAACCACTGATAAAGCTCCTCTTCACATAAGTAGCAGTAAAGAAACTGCGCTAACTTTATGCATCAAAATATTTGAACGAGTCCTAAGAAGCAAGATCGCCAATCATCTGGAATCACAACACTTACACAATATAGGACAGCACGGGTTTAGAGCAGGTCGCTCCTGCCTTTCGCAATTGCTAGGCTATAGCGACATGGTCTTGGATGAACTGGAAGACAGGTTAAACGCTGACGCACTGTGCAGTTATTTCACAAAAGCCTTCTACATGTGTGATCATGATGTGACTACGCACAAATGCGTACAAAAGAAATAACTGGAAAAGTGTGCCAATATATACGTAACTTCTTAACAAACAGAACCCAGAGAGTAGTAGTATAGGAAGTCCTCTAAACTGTATTCCTTGGAAAGAGGGCGAGAAACATACATAATAACTTACACCTGGAAAACCCTGGAGAGACTGATTCTAAAACTGCCCATCGGAATCACCCCGTGTGAAAGCAAAAGACTTGGCAGACAGTGCAAATTACACCTAATAAAAATCAGGGGCACAATGAGCAAAGTAAGATAGAACTCATTAAGTGTCAGAGGTACCCGACTCTTCAACACCCCCCCTCCGTGGATAAGGGGATTTACCGACAAACCTCTGGCTGTCTTCAAGAGGAAACTGAAGAATTTTCTCAAATCAGTACTTGTCCAGCCGTTAGACTGCGTGCGGCTAGCAGTAGCAGCCTGGTTGATCAGGCCTTTATCCTAAAGCAGGCTTGGTCTGGGACAGGGCCACGGGGGTGTTGACCCCCGAAAACGTCCTTCAAATATCCTTGACATAACTCTCCAGGATTAATAATCAGAAAAAAAATCAACGAAGTCTTGTATCACAAACTTTCTTATATATTTTCAGCTTGTTATTACTCAAAGTAGAGTTTATAGGTATTGATATATCATACACAAGTGAACAATATATCATACACTAGTGAACAATATATCATACACTAGTGAACAATATATCATACACTAGTGAACAATATATCATACACAAGTGAACAATATATCATACACAAGTGAACAATATATCATACACTAGTGAACAATATATCATACACTAGTGAACAATATATCATACACAAGTGAACAATATATCATACACTAGTGAACAATATATCATACACAAGTGAACAATATATCATACACTAGTGAACAATATATCATACACTAGTGAACAATATATCATACACAAGTGAACAATATACATACACAAGTGAACAATATATCATACACAAGTGAACAATATATCATACACAAGTGAACAATATATCATACACAAGTGAACAATATATCATACACAAGTGAACAATATATCATACACAAGTGAACAATATATCATACACAAGTGAACAATATACATACACAAGTGAACAATATATCATACACTAAATGAACAATATATCATACACAAGTGAACAATATATCATACACTAGTGAACAATATATCATACACAAGTGAACAATATATCATACACAAGTGAACAATATATCATACACAAGTGAACAATATATCATACACAAGTGAACAATATATCATACACAAGTGAACAATATATCATACACAAGTGAACAATATATCATACACAGTGAACAATATATCATACACAAGTGAACAATATATCATACACAGTGAACAATATATCATACACTAGTGAACAATATATCATACACAAGTGAACAATTATATCATACACAAGTGAACAATATATCATACACTAGTGAACAATATATCATACAAAGTGAACAATATATCATACACAAGTGAACAAATATCATACACAAGTGAACAATATATCATACACTAGTGAACAATATATCATACACAAGTGAACAATATATCATACACTAGTGAACAATATATCATACACAAGTGAACAAAATATCATACACAAGTGAACAATATATCATACACAAGTGAACAATATATCATACACAAGTGAACAATATATCATACACAAGTGAACAATATATCATACACAAGTGAACAATATATCATACACAAGTGAACAATATATCATACACTAGTGAACAATATATCATACACTAAGTGAACAATATATCATACACTAGTGAACAATATATCAATACACAAGTGAACAATATATCATACACAAGTGAACAATATATCATACACAAGTGAACAATATATCATACACAAGTGAACAATATATCATAAAACTAGTGAACAATATATCATACACTAGTGAACAATATATCATACACAAGTGAACAATATATCATACACAAGTGAACAATATATCATACACTATGAACAATATATCATACACAAGTGAACATATATCATACACTAGTGAAAAATATATCATACACTAGTGAACAATATATCATACACAAGTGAACGATATATCATACACAAGTGAACAATATATCATACACAAGTGAACAATATATCATACACAAGTGAACAATATATCATACACAAGTGAACAATATATCATACACTAGTGAACAATATATCATACACAAGTGAACAATATATCATACACTAGTGAACAATATATCATACACAAGTGAACAATATATCATACACAAGTGAACAATATATCATACACAAGTGAACAATATATCATACACAAGTGAACAATATATCATACACTAGTGAAACAATATATCATACACAAGTGAACAATATATCATACACAGTGAACAATATATCATACACAAGTGAACAATATATCATACACAATGAACAAATATCATACACAAGTGAACAATATATCATACACAAGTGAACAATAAAATCATACACAGTGAACAAATATATCATACACAAGTGAACATATATATCATACACTAGTGAACAATATATCATACACAAGTGAACAATATATCATACCTAGTGAACAAAATATCATACACTAGTGAACAATATATCATACACAAGTGAACAATATATCATACACAAGTGAACAATATATCATACACAAGTGAACAATATATCATACACAAGTGAACAATATATCATACACTAGTGAACAATATATACACTAGTGAACAATATATCATACACAAGTGAACAATATATCATACACTAGTGAACAATATATCATACACAAGTGAACAATATATCATACACTAGTGAACAATATATCATACACAAGTGAACAATATATCATACACAAGTGAACAATATATCATACACTAGTGAACAATATATCATACACTAGTGAACAATATATCATACAATAGTGAACAATATATACACTAGTGAACAATATATACACTAGTGAACAATATATACACTAGTGAACAATATATCATACACTAGTGAACAATATATACACTAGTGAACAATATATACACTAGTGAACAATATATCATACAATAGTGAACAATATATTACACTAGTGAACAATAAAATACACTAGTGAACAATATATATACACTAGTGAACAATATATCATACACTAGTGAACAATATATACACTAGTGAACAATATATCATACACTAGTGAACAATATATACACTAGTGAACAATATATCATACACTAAATGAACAAATATACACTAGTGAACAATATTATACACTAGTGAACAATATATCATAACACTAGTGAACAATATATAAAACTAGTGAACAATATATACACTAGTGAACAATATATCATAAACTAGTGAACAATATATACACTAGTGAACAATATATACACTAGTGAACAATATATCATACACTAGTGAACAATATATACACTAGTGAACAATATATACACTAGTGAACAATATATCATACACTAGTGAACAATATATACACTAGTGAACAATATATACACTAGTGAACAATATATCATAAACTAGTGAACAATATATACACTAGTGAACAATATATACACTAGTGAACAATATATACACTAGTGAACAATATATCATACACTAGTGAACAATATATAACACTAAGTGAACAATATATACACATAGTGAACAATATACAACACTAGTGAACAATAATACACTAGTGAACAATATATACATAGTGAACAATATATACACTAGTGAACAATATATACACTAGTGAACAATATACACACTATGAACAATATACTACACTAGTTGAACAATATATATACCTAGTGAACAATATATACACTAGTGAACAATATATACACTAGTGAACAATATATACACTAGTGAACAATATATACACTAGTGAACAATATATACACTAGTGAACAATATATACACTAGTGAACAATGTTATACTTGTATGGGTCATCTCTCTCTCAGTTATTGTATTTCAACAACATTGGTACTGCATGTGTGTGTACTCACCTTCATGTGGCTGCAGGGGTTGATTCATAGCTCCTGACCTCTTAGAATCTATGTGTGTGTGATGTGTGTGTGTGTGTGTGATGTGTGGGTGTGTGTGTTGTGTGTGGAGAGAGAGAGATGGAGAGCAGATGAGAGAGAGAGAGAGAGAGAGAGAGAGAAGAGAGAGAGGTAGAGAGAGGAGAGATGGAAGAGAGAGAGAGAGAGGAGAGAGAGAGAGAGAGAAGAAGACTCTATAGACAAAACCTGAATTAATACACAGAAGGAGTGTGAGAATTAACTGCAATGAACGTTTCATAACTTCATATCATACGGCTTCCCCCTTTAATCTCCGAGGGAGAGAATAGAGCTAACCAGTGACTTAACTCATAGTGAAGAATCTCCGTGAACTGCATAAAGGAACGGATATTAAGTCTGAAGTAACACATACAGAGTCTGTTTGGATAGAATTTTCAGAGGGGCATGAAAAATTAATTTTAGGTGTGATATACCGTCCCCAAATTTAGATAGGGACCAGGGGAGACTACTATGGGAGGAAATTGTTAGGGCCACAAGGCACGATAATGTAGTAATTCTAGGAGACTTTAACTTTAGTCATATTGATTGGAATTTTTTGACTGGGAATTTAGAATCATACGACTTCTTAGAAGTAGTTCAGGATTGTTTTTTGAAGCACTTTGTGACAGAACCTACAAGGGGTAATAACCTGCTTGACTTAGTTCTGGCAAACAATGAATCCCTTGTTAATAATTTAGAAGTTTCAGAGGAACTGGGTGCTAGCGACCACAAATCAATTACATTTAGAATTGAATGGAAGTATGATAGTAGGGATAACTCAGTAACAGTCCCAGATTTTCGCTTAGCAGATTACGATGGGCTTAGAGAGCACTTATCATCTGTTGACTGGGGTAACGAAGAGAGCTATCAATATGACAGTTTTCTGAACACTATATATGCTGCTCAAAGAACGTTTATCCCTTATAAAGAAATTAGACCAAATAGAAATGACCCAAAATGGATGAATAATAGGCTGAAATATCTACTAGGGCATAAGAAAGGAATTTATAGGCGTATCAAAAGAGGCGAGGGTCATCTTATGAATCAGTATATTGACATTAAGAGGGACATTAAAAAGGGGATAAGAAAAGCTAAAAGGGACTATGAAATTAAAGTTGCTAGGGATTCTAAAACTAACCCAAAAAGTTTTTTCCAGGTATATAGAACAAAAGTCAGAGATAAGATAGGTCCCCTTAAAAATAACTATGGGCATCTTACTGACAGAGAGAATGAAATGTGCTCGATTTTAAATAATTATTTTCTCTCGGTTTTTACACAGGAAGACACTAATAATATTCCGGTAATTAACTTTTATAGTGGGCCAGAAGAAGATAAATTATGTAACATCACAGTCACTAGTGAAATGGTTGTGAAGCAGATAGACCGACTGAAGCAAAATAAGTCACCGGGTCCTGATGAGGTTTTTTCAAGGGTTCTAAAGGAATGCAAAATGGAAGTCTGTGAACCATTAACTAATATTTTTAATTTATCTCTTCAAACAGGTGTAGTGTCTGATATGTGGAAGATGGCTAATGTAATTCCTATTTTTAAAACAGGGGACAAGTCGTTACCGTCAAATTACCGCCCAATAAGCCTGACCTCAATTGTAGGCAAATTACTAGAGTCAATTATAGCTGAGATTATAAGAAGCCATCTCGATAAGCATAGCTTGATTAATGATACTCAGCATGGATTCACAAGAGGCCGGTCTTGTCTAACTAATTTATTAACTTTCTTCAGTAAAGCTTTTGAGGCTGTTGACCACGATAAAGAATTTGATATTGTTTACTTAGATTTTAGTAAGGCATTTGATAGAGTTCCGCACCAAAGACTGTTGAAGAAAGTAGCAGCTCATGGCATTGGGGGAAGGGTGCTCTCGTGGATCGAATCATGGCTCACAGACAGGAAGCACAGAGTGTCCATAAATGGGGTTAAATCCGAGTGGGGATCAGTAACAAGTGGCGTTCCACAGGGATCAGTCTTGGGCCCGTTGTTGTTTATTATATATCAATGATTTTGATGAAGGAATTACTAGTGTATGAGCAAATTCCCCGATGACACAAAGTAGGTAGGATAATTGATTCAAGTGATGTTAGGGAACTTCAGGAGGATTTAACAAATCTACTTTGGGTTGAAAAGTGGCAGATCAGTTCAATGTAGATAAATGAAAGGTTCTGAAGCTGGGAGTGTCCAAAACCCTGCATTATAATTAAAAATTTAAAAATTTAGCATACAGTTTGCGAAAAGGATTGGGGGTTAGGGTAAGCAGCAACCAAAAACCAAAAACGAATCCCTAAGGACGTAATAAGGCAAATGATTATGGGTTTTTATATCAAGAAGTGTAAGCAACAGAAGCCCAAAGGGGTATACGCAGTTTTATAACCATTGAAAACCCTCCCCAAATTTATGCAGCTAAATTTCCCTGGTCCCATATTACAGAAGGAATAAATTCTTAAAAAACATTCGGTTTTGGATGACTAAATTAATACATAGATTAGAAATCTTCCTTATGAAAAAAGATTGAAGACTTTTAAGTTACATTCACTTGTTAGACGAAGAATAGGGGAGACCTGATCGAAGTGTATAAGGGGGAAGTAGGTATTAATAAAGGGGATATTAAAAAGGGTCTTGAGGTATCTCTCAAGAGAGAACCCGCAGTAATGGTTTTAAAATTAGTAAGTTTAGATTTAAAAGGACATGGGAAAGTTTTGGTTTGGAAATAGGGTAGTTGATGAGTGGAACAGTCTCCCAAAGTTGGGTTATTGAGGCGGGGGACTTTGGGTGTTTAAAATTTAGGTTGGATAAGTACTGAGGGGGAGGGGTTGGTTTTTGAGAGGGATTTGCACTCGGAGCTTGTTTCTTGGGTGGCATTGAAAATTGGGTTGGTCAAATGTTGTTAGTGGGAGAATTGAAAGGACCTGCCTAGTATGGGCCAACAGGCCTGTGCAGTTTTTCCTCCTTTCTTAGTTCTTATTTTATTTGTCGCGAAGATAACTTTGAAATGTGATGATAAAAAAGGGGAATTGGGTTTGTTGTGGTTCACCTAAGCGAGAATGATCCAGCACTGCATAGTGAAGTTACCCCAGGATGATCCAGCATACATAGTGACTTTTCCCCAGAGAGATCCAGCACTGCATAGCGAACTTACCCCCGAATGATCCGCACTGAAAAATGAACTTACCCCAGAGTGACCAGCACTGCATAGGAACTTACCCCGAGACGATCCAGCACTGCATAGGAAGTTTTTCCAGAGATGATCCCGCACTGACATAGTAACTTTCCCCGAGACGATCCAGCACTGACATATGAAGTACCCAGAATGATCCAGCACTGACATAGTGAAATTTCCCCCCGAGATGACCCGCAAATGACATGGAAGTTACCCCCCGGTGAACCAGCATGACATAGGAACTTACCCGAGACGATCTAGCATGACACAGTGAAGTTACCCCGGATGATCCAGCATGACATAGTGAAGGATCCCAGAGTGTCCCCCACTGACTAGTGAAGTTAACCCAGGAAAGATCAGCACTGACTAGTGAAGTTAACCAGAGATGATCCAGCAATGACTGTGAAGTTTCCCCCGAGTGATCCCCCCAGAATAGTGA
Organism: Cherax quadricarinatus; assembly: GCF_026875155.1. NCBI lineage: Eukaryota > Metazoa > Arthropoda > Malacostraca > Decapoda > Parastacidae > Cherax > Cherax quadricarinatus. The sequence goes on from NC_069402.1 coordinate 103,921,422, forward strand.
AAATTACCCAGAGATATCCAGCACTGACTAGTGAAGTTCCCCAGAGAGATCCCCGCACTGACTAGTGAAGTTACCCCGGAAAGATCCAGCACTGAAATAGTGAAGTTTCCCCCGATATATCCGCCCTGAATAGTGAAGTTACCCCAAATTGATCAGCACTGAATAGTGAAATTACCCCGAGATGATCCAGCCTGACATATTGATTTTCCACAGAGATGTCCCGCACTGACATGTGAAGTACCCTAGGATGATCCGCACTGACATAGTGAAGTTACCCCAGAGATGACCAGCACTGACATAGTGAAGTTACCCCCAAATGATCCAGCACGACAAGTGGTTCCCAAGTGTTTCCCGCACTGACATAGGAATTGCCCCCGAGATGTCCGCACTGACATAGTGAAGTTACCCCCGAGATGACCAGCACTGAATAGTGAAGTTACCCCAGAGATGATCCAGCACTGACATAGTGAAGTTAACCCAGAGATGATCCGCACTGCATAGTGAAGTTGCCCCCGAGATGATCCAGCACTGACTGTGAAGTACCCCAGGATGACCAGCCTGACATGTAAGTTACCCCCGAGATGACCGCACTGACATAGGGGGAAGTTACCCAGAGATGGGTCCAGCACTGACTAGTGAAGTTACCCCAGAGATGATCCCGCACTGAATAGGAAGTTACCCCCCGAGATACCAGCACTGAATATGAAGTTACCCCCGAGATGATCCCCGCACGGGCATAGTGAAGTTACCCCCGAGAGAACCAGCACTAACATAGTGAAGTTACCCCAAGATGATCCAACATGAATTTGTGAAAATTAACCCGAGATGATCCCGCAATGACATAGTGAATTCCCCAAAAATGATCCAGCATGAAAAGTGAAATTACCCCAGAGATATCCAGCATTGACATAGTGAAGTTACCCCAGAGATGATCCCGCATGTATATGAAGTTACCCCCGAGATGATCCAGCACTGACTAGTAAGTTTACCCAGAGATGTCCAGCATGACTAGTGAAGTTACCCAAAGATAGCATGACATAGTGAAGTTACCCCCCAGATGATCCAGCACTGAAAGTGAAATTACCCCAGAGATATCCGCACTGACATAGTGAAGTTACCCCAGAGATGTCCCATGAATGTGAAGTTACCCAAGAGATATCCAGCACTGACATAGGAAGTTACCCCCGAGATGATCCGCATGACATAGTGAAGTTACCCCAAAGATGATCCAGCACTGACATAGTAAGTTACCCCCGAGATGATCCGCACTGACTAGTGAAGTTACCCCCGAGATATCCGCATTGACATAGTGAAGTTACCCCAGAGATGATCAGCACGACATAGTGAAGTTACCCCGGATGATCCACACGGGCTAGTGAAGTTACCCCAGAGATGCCCCGCATTGACATAGTGAAATTACCCAGAGATGATCCGCACTGACATAGTGAATTACCCCAGAGATGATCCAGCACTGACATAGTGAAGTTCCCAGAGTGATCCAGCACTGAATTGAAGTTACCCCGAGATGTAGCATGACATAGTGAAGTTACCCAGAGATGATCCCGCCTGACATAGTGAAGTTACCCCAGAGATGATCCAGCATGACAAGTGAAGTTACCCCAGAAAATGATCCAGCACTGACTAGTGAAGTTACCCCCGAGATGATCCAGCATTGTAGTGAAGTTACCCCAGAGATGATCCAACACTGACTAGTGAATTTCCCCCGAATGATCCCGCACTGAATGGAAGTTTCCCCGAGATGATCCAGCACTGCATGTGAAATTACCCAGAGATGATCCAGCATGACATAGTGAAATTTCCCCAGAATGATCCCGCACTGACATAGTGAATTTTCCCCCGGATGATCCCGCACTGAATAGGAAGTTCCCCCGGAGTCCAGCACTGACATAGTGAAGTTACCCAGAGAGACCCGCACTGACATAGTGAAGTTTCCCCGAGATGACCCGCCTGACATAGAGAAGTTTAACCCCGAGATGATCCAGACGAATAGTGAAGTTACCCCAGATATGATCCAGCACTGACATAGTGAAGTTACCCCGAGATGATCCAGCACTGACTAGTGAAGTTTCCCCGAGATGATCCAGCACTGACATAGTGAAGTTACCCCAAGGGTATCCGCATGACATAGTGAAGTTCCCCCGAGATGATCCGCATGACATGTGAAGTTACCCAGAATGATCCAGCATGACATAGTGAAGTTCCCAGAGATATCCCAGCTATGAAGTTCCCAGAGATGATCCAGCACTGACAAGGAATTAACCCAAAATATCCAGCACTGACATAGGAAATTACCCCGATAGACCAGCACTGACATAGTGAAGTTACCCCCGAGATGATCCGCACTGACATGTGAAGTACCCCCGAGATGTCCAGCACTGACATAGTGAAGTTAACCCCGAGATGATCCAGCACTGACATAGGAATTCCCCAAAAGATGTCCCGCACTGACATGTGAAGTTACCCCAAGAGATCCACACTGACATAGTGAAGTTTCCCCAGAGATGATCCAGCACTGCATAGTGAAGTTTCCCCCGGATTTCCAGCACTGACCCTAGTGAAGTTACCCCGAGATGATCCGCACTGACATAGTTTAAATTACCCCCGAGATGATCCAGCACTGAATAGTGAAATTACCCCGAGATGATCCAGCACTGACATAGTGAAGTTTCCCCAGAGGGAAAATCCCGCACTGACATATGAAGTTACCCCAGAGATGATCCCGCATGACATAGTGAAGTTACCCCAGAGATGATCCGCACTGACATAGTGAATTTTCCAGAATGATCCAGCACTGACATAGTGAAATTACCCCCGGATGATCCGCACTGACATAGTGAAGTTTCCCCCGAGATGACAGCACTGACATAGTGAAGTTTTAAACCCCGAGATGATCCAGCACTGACTGTGAAGTTACCCCAAGATATCCCGCAGAATAGTGAAGTTACCCCCCGGATGATCCGACGCTAGTGAAGTTTCCCAAGATGATCACACGCATAGTGAAGTTTCCCGAGTGATCCCCGCACTGACATAGTGAAGTTACCCCAGAATGATCCCGCACTGACATAGGAAGTTCCCCCAAAATGATCCAGCCTGACATAGTGAAGTTACCCCCGAGAGATCCAGCACTGACAAGTGAAATTACCCCCGAGTGATCCCGCACGACAAATGAGTTTTTCCCCAAAAGATCCAGCACTGAATAGTGAAGTTACCCCAGAGATGATCCAGACACATAGTGAAATTACCCCGAGATGACCAGAATGCATAGTGAAGTTACCCCAGAGATACCGCCTGACATAGTGAAGTTACCCCAGAGTGATCCAGCATGACATAGTGAAGTTTCCCGAGAGATCCGCACTGACATAGTGAAATTACCCCAGGGACCAGCACGACATAGTGAAGTTACCCCAGAGATGTTTTCCCGCACTGACATAGGGGGTTTCCCCAAAATGATCCAGCACTGACATAGTGAAGTTACCCCCGAGATTATCCAGGCACTGACATAGTGAAGTTACCCCAGAGATGACCAGCCTGACATAGTGAAGTTACCCAGAATGATCCAGCACTGACATAGTGAAGTTTCCCAGAGATATCCACACTGCATGTGAAGTTATCCAAGATGACCAGCACGACATAGTAAGTTATCCGAGATGATCCCGCACTGACATAGTGAAATTACCCCAGAGTATCCAGCACTGACATAGTGAAGTTACTCCAGAGATGATCCAGCACTGCATAGTTTAAGTTACCCCAGAGATGATCCGCACTGACTAGGGAAATTACCCAGAGATGATCCAGCACTGCATAGTGAAGTTACCCCCGAGATGATCCCCGCACTGAATAGTGAAGTTTTCCCCAGGTGATCCACCTGACATATGAGTTTTCCCGAGAGATCCGCCTGACATGTGAAATTACTCCAGAGTTACCAGCACTGACATAGTGAAGTTACCCCAGAGATGATCCAGCACTGACATGTGAAGTTACCCCCGAGATGATCCCGCAGCATAGTGAAGTTACCCCAGAGATCCAGCACGACATAGTGAAGTTACTCCAGAGATGATCCAGCACTGACATAGTGAATTACCCCAGAGAGATCCGCACTGATAGTGAAGTTACCCCCGAATATCCCGCATGCAAGGAAGTTACTCCCAAAATGACCAGCATGACATAGTGAAATACCCCCAAAATATCCACATGACTTGTGAAGTTTCCCCCGAGATGATCCGCATGACATAGTGAATTACCACAGAGATGATCCAGCACTGACATAGTGAATTACCACAGAGATGATCCAGCACTGACAATGAAGTTCCCACAGAGATGTCCCGCACTGACATAGTGAAGTTACACAGAGATGATCCAGCACTGACATAGTGAAGTTACCACAGAGTGATCAGCACTGACATAGTGAAGTTCCCCAGGAAAGATCCAGCACTGAAGGTTGCCCCCCAAAATTTTTTTTTTTTCTGGCCCAGATTTTCAACCGCGATGTCCCCGGTCTTGTTTATCGCGTCATTTTTAGGAAACTCTCCCCTTTTTCTTTGCCCCCTACCACTGTCGTTTAGGGGGTTCACTTCGAATAAAAACCCGTAACCATTAATTTTTCCCGCTTTTTTCCCAATAAATTTTTTCCCCCCCCGACGGGTTCCCGGGCAGAGACCCGGGGAAAATTTTCCCTTAAATTTTTCCTTCCACTCATCACCTTTTTTCCTTCCATGGAGAAATTTAAAAGAAAATATTTCCTTTTTTTTTTTCCTTTCCCCAAAAAAACAAATACCCCCAAAAAGCAATATCTCTGAAAAATTTTTATTTTTTCCCTCCCCGGGGGGAATTTTCCCGGGGCCCCCTGCGGGTTGTTCGGCCCCGGGCAAAACATGGGGGGAGAGAGGTAAAACTCTGTGTAAATCCCCTTTGCCCGGTCTTGGGATCACCCAAATTTTTTCTCTGTTTTGGTCGCCTGGAGAACGTCGTCGTCCTTTTACCCCACATAAAAAAGATTTTTTTTTTGTTGTTTTTTTCATATTAATTTTATTTTTATTTATTTTATTAACACATCGGCCGTTTCCCACCAAGGCAGGGTGACCCGAAAAAGAAGAAACACTTTCATCATCACTCACTCCATCACAATCTTACCAGAGGTGTGCTAACACTGCAGCTAAAAAACTGTAACATATCTCCAGTCCTCCTTCCGAGTGCCGGCACTGTACCTCCCACCTCCAGGAAGAAAGTCCGGCAAATCCGTGCCTGACCAGCTGGACTGTGTGTTGCAAGTTTTACTGTAGGCGGCCAGCAGTAACAGCCTGATAATCAGGCTCTGATCCACAAGGAAGCCTGGTCTGGGACCGGGCTAGAGGGCACTGACCCCTGGAAACATCCTTCAGGAATCCCCAACCCCCCCTCCCGCCTCACCGTCGTTTTCACAATTTGATTTAGGAGGCGAGTTGGTCAAAGTTCGCATCAAAGTAGAAAGAAAAAAGATAAACACGGTAAAAGCCCCATCCTCCATGTCTCTCTCTCCCTCTCTTTTAAGTTTAACCAGGGTAAAACTGGTCAATTAGAAAGAACTCATTTAAAATTAAATCCTTTCTAAAATTTTCTCTTACACGTTTACAGATATATTTTATGTTAATGTAAAAATTAATAATTTTGTACCAAAAGAACCTTAGAAAACTTACCTATCCTTATTATAACAAGTCCAATTTAATATAGCCTAATCCAACTATATATATTTTAGACAAGTTTACAATAATTTAATAATAAACGAATACAATGAATTTTTTTTGTGAATGAATGGTTCAGAGAACCGACATGTTGATAAATTAGACACATGTGCAACTCTTGGGTATCTTTATTGAGGAAACGTTTCGCCACACAGTGGCTTCATCAGTCCATACAAAGGAGAATCTTGAAGAACAAACCTGTCAGACACTGCAACTTCTTGGGATCTTAATACTTGGGAATTCTTCGCTTGCCTAATTCTTGGGCACGACCTACTTCCACATTGAACAAATGTGACACTACCTATGACTGCTGCACCTCTCCTGCCAACGGTTTATAAACTCCTTCTCAGCACGTATGCCGTATTCTATTCAAGATTGATGGACTGACCACATCGACTCAAGGTTGAGGGACTGATTACCTCATTCTCCTCCTGTTCTTCAAGATTCTCCTTTGTATGGACTGATGAAGCCACTGTGTGGCGAAACGTTTCCTCAATAAAGATACCCAAGAGTTGCACATGTGTCTAATTTATCAATTTTTTTTTTCGTTAGGTTTTGAATGATTTTTTGTGAAATTACTGCATACACAAATTTTCGCTTGCCATATTCGGCAAGAAGATAATTGCTATTTAAGCGAAAATCGCAAGTTATATATATATATATATATATATATATATATATATATATATATATATATATATATATATAACAACACTGCGACTAGCCGAGGATTCGAGCCCATGTCGTTTTGGTCCTGCCTCGTGGTGAGCGAAAATCGCATGACGCTCTAACCCACTGGACCACACAATCCTACAAGAATCAAACACCTTGATCCGAGGACATACGGTGGTATGAGTGCCTATGAGCTAATTTCGTTCTAATCCCCGTTTGGTGTACTAGCCTCCACAAGCAGTATTTATATTGTCACAATACACACACACACACACACACACACACACACACACACACACACACATATATATATATATATATATATATATATATATATTATATATATAATATATATATATATTCAAGGAGTCCTCCAGTATGCTGAATGGGGGGAGTGTGGTTGTGTTTGAGGAAGGTGAGAGTACCTCCAGTTTACTGAATCAAGAGTCCTTCATCATGACAGCCTAACTGAAGGTATCTACATTTATTATACCTGTGATGGGCTTCCAGCATTTTTTTATTCCTGCAGCCCGACCCAGGGCCAGGCTTGTCTGGTGCTTACCTGGTCAACCAGGCTGTTGCTGCTGGCAGCCTGCTGGCCAACATATCCATCACCGTCGGTTTCATCCAGCACTTGGCTGAGGAAATTGTCTAGTTTCCTCTTGAAGACTTTTGCACTTCTTCCAAGTGTTTCTGATATCTTCTGTTAAGCTGTTAAAAGTTCTTGGACCATGGATGATGACACAATGTTCTCTTATTGTGCTCACGTCGCCCCTGCTTTTCACTGGGTTTGTTCTACACTTTCTCCCATATCTATAACTACAATATGTTGTGACAGTATGCAGACCAGGCCCTCGAGCACCTTCCATGTATATATTATCATGTCACTCTTCTCGACGTCAGTGAATACATATTTAGAATTTTGAGGCTCTTGGAGTAATATATTTAAATACTGTATTGTCTCTATGTGCGCCGTAAATGAGCCTAGAATCTGTTCCAGCTCTGATATTTCTCTTGCCCTGAATGGAGTCGCCAACACTCAAGAATATCTTAAGTGAGAGAGCACGAACGATCTGAATAGTGTCGCTATTGGCACCATTTCCCTCGTTTTGAAAGTTCTCGTAATCGAACTTGCAATTTCCCTGACTGTTGTGACATTTGCTTTATTGTATTCTTTGAATGAATGGTAAGATGACATAAATACTCCCAGGTCAAACCATACCCCCGGCCGGGATTGAACCCGCGGTCATAGAGTCTCAAAACTCCAGCCCGTCGTGTTAGCCATTACGATTTCTTAAGTCACTCCCAGGTCTTTCTCGTGTTCCTCTTGTTCTATCTGATGATCTTGTGTATTGTATACAGTGTTCCTTATGAACGATCTCCCCTCTCAATTACCCCCGTGTTGGTGGATACCCTAGATGGTGGTTTACTAACCTTCGTCTTCCCTTCAGGATTGGTGCGTCGGTGGTTCCCTCCAAGGGCGGGAAAGGGGCCTCCCTCTGCACCCTTTTGGGATCTGTGCCTCCACGCTCCAGATGTACGTGTAGTCGAACGCTATAAGCCAGTTTTGCCTCTCCTCGTGTTTTTGAAGTCCCCACGCCTCAGCCGGGAAGTGAAGTCTGTCGCCATTCAGTTTGTGTTGGTCTCTCATCGCCACGCCAGAGTTGTTTTTTTCACCGAGTGGGGGTTTTTCTGGCCCTTCGTCTTTCACTCGGGATTGGGTGCGTCGGTGGCTGCCTACCAGGGCAGGAAGCCCCCCTCTGCACCCCTGTTGCTGTCTGAAGTTCCACCCCCTCCCCTGTATGTGAAGTCTGCTCCCCATTCAGCTAGTGTTGGCTCTCCTCATCGTCACAGCAGAGTTGCTCTTTCACGAGTGGTGGTTTAAATGGACTTCGTTTCCCCATCGGTTTGGTGGTCGGTGGCGCCTCCCCCAAGGGCGGGAGTTCCTCTGCACTCCGTGCTGTCTAAAGTCCCCACGCCTCAGCCTGACGTGTGGTCTGCACGCCTTACAGCCGTTCGGGGATACAGTGCCCCATAAGCTACGCTCCCCTCCTCAGTGTCTGTGCCCCCAGAGACGCCCCCACAAAAAAATTTTTTAAAGTTTAATCGGGGCAAGTAGTGTGTTACTTACAGTATTTTCCCTACCCAAATTTTTTCCCCCCCGGAGGGGCCCCCACTTTAAATTTTAGACCCTGCAATCCCTTTTTCACCCCCTTTTCCCCCTACCATCCTTACTCCCAAACCTCCCCTCACCCCTGCTTCAAAGGCCTACCCTCCCCCCAAACTTTTCCCAACCCCAATTTTCTTTTCGCTTAACCTAAAAAAATCTCTAAATTGATCATCCCACTTCTGCCCTGGAAATTTATGTACCGATCCGGGCGTCCTCAGTATAAAGTTTTTAAAAACAACTCGGGATTCAAACTACTTCTTGACGACATTTTACGAAACGAAACCCCCAAACCGAGCCCAGACAAAACTTCTCAATGCAGGCTTCACTATTTTTTGGACTCTGAGCACCCCCCAAAATGCACAGTGATCGCAAAACCGTAGACATTCTCCCTGATCCCTATGACACAGAAAAAAGAAGATTTAAATCAAAGACTTTAGTATAAAAAAAAGTCTCTGTTGCGTATTTATAGCCCTGAAACCTACTCCTAAAAATCGCTGCAACCCCTTCTGACCCCTCCCCCACTCTTCAATCAAGGATTCCTTGAAAGACCACCCGTTTCCTCCCCTCTCCACCCAAAACTTCCACCCCATCACAAAATGTCTGAAATGCTACAATTTGGCCCCACGAAAAAATCTCATGCACTTCCACACAAATGCTAGTGTTCAGAATGGCCACTTCTGGAACACTTGCAACTCCCCCTAAATTTTTAAAATGCGGTGGGTCCCCACTGCAGTTGCAATTTTCCTGCCTATAGAAAAGAATTCTCCCCCCCTAGAGAAACCAACCCCCCTCCCTCCCCAACCCTTCCTGCACCTCCCCCTTAAAATTTACCTTCAACCCTCCCCCAATGCCTGGGTTACCCACGCATTTGGGTTTCCCCCTCCTATTACACACTTCAAAACCAAACAAGACACAATCACCTCTCCTTTACACCTCCCCCACACGCTCAAAACTAACTGCCAACTCCCACTGCTCCCCACTCTGCGATGGAAACTCTCAAGCCTCCCAATCAGAATACTCACATGTCCTTAACCAAATCTTGCCCGTAAAAATTTTCCTCTTTAATTATCCCTCTTCCCTGTTCTCTTCTAAGCCCCCTAAAAACTCACCTCCCCCTTCCCACCCCCATTCCTACACCCACAGCTCTCCCCCCCCCACCCTCTTCACTTTTCCCACCCTCCCCCCCAAAAACCCCTACTGCTCTGTACGACCACCCCCCCCCGACCTCCTTACCCCCCTTCCCATCCCCAAACCCAAAGCTTCCGAGAAAAGGCAAGAAGACTGGCGGTTTATAGGGTAAGGGGGTAGGGAGGGCAGCAGACGGGGCATAGTCAGGGTAGGCGGGATTCCCCCAGGGAAAGTGGTCTTCCCAAAGGGGGGTTTGTTGGCACCCGGGAAGAAGGTTTGTGATGCCCTTGAACCAAGATTCCTGTGTTGAGTGTTGAAAAGTTGTGCAAAAAGGGGAAATAAAATACCGACAATTGAAAGTTAAGGAAAAGTGCAAATCTGGATATCTTTATTGTAGAGTTTCGCCACCCAGTGGCTTTATCAATAAGTTTTCTAGGAATAATAGGAAGACAGGACTATGCCCTCGTTGCTCCCCGTCCCTATCACTGAGCTATATAACGCCAGTCTTTTCCCTTTGTCCGTTTCTCCCCACCACGTGCTGTGAACTAACCCCAAGGTGAGGGACTGATTACCTCATCTTTTGTAATAGTTTACTGAAATTTTTCCCTAAATTTTAATTATAAACCTTTTTTGGGGCGAAACGTCTACAATAAAGATATCCGATGTTGACATGTTTTTAAATTTCATATTGTCGGTTTATTTTATACCTTTCTTGCACAATTTGATATCTTGGAGCCCCCCAGGGCCCCCGTGTTCTCGTTTTTTTCTACGTCTTTCTTATCTGATCTGGTTTTTTTAGGGGTACATATTTCATGCACCCCTTCCCTATGGGTTGATGGGGCCCCTGAATCTGCACTCCTAAAAACGTAAAAACCAGGGGGTATGATGAGGTGTAAAATGGAAGACGGGAATAAAAAAAAGGGGGATGTAAATAGCGTGCTGAAAAAATCAAACCTGATAGGCTGTAGCGGGTTTTTAAGTTAGATAAATTAGTTTAGGAAAGCAGGGTTTTGGGTAATAAATTATGGATGAGGGGAACAAACCCCCGAGAAGTTATAGGGGTGAGTTGGACCTGATTAGCTTGTACTACTGGTCAGTTGCCCGGTTCCCTTGGGTGAGTGACCTGACCTGATAGGTGGGGGCATTGGCTTAGCCGGTAGGAGACTTGGGGCCTGCCTCGTATGGGCCCGAGGCCTGCTGCAGTGGTCTTTTTCTTTGTTTTATTTTTTGTATTCATTTTTTTAAATATTCTTTAGAAAATAAAATTTAAACCGAGGAAGGCCCAACGGTACTCAACACCTTCAATGACACTTTTTGAAAAGCTCGGTGTCTGGCAAACCAGACGAGCCTAGCCCCCGCCCGGGCTTCCGAGAGTAGTAAGCTCTCGAAACTATCAAGGTATATCAAAGGTACGTCCGGTTCAAAAAGTTTTCGTCAAAACGTGAACAATAACACGGAAAGGAGAGAGTTGAACAGGAGCTGAAAATAAAAGAAAAGGGAGAGTTTGGGTTTAAGAACGTTGAGTGTACAGAACGAGGGAGAGGGAAAGGGTTTAAAAACAGTTGAGTGTAAGAACGAGGGAGAGAAGGTTTAAAAAAAGTTTAGTGTAAAGAACAGGGAGAGAGGTTGAAGAACAGTTGAGTGTAACAGAACGAGGGAGAGAAGGTTGAAGAACAGTTGAGTGTAACAGAACGAGGGAGAGAAGGTTGAAGAAAGTTGTGAACAGAAAAGGGGGAGAAGGTTTAAGAACAGTTGGTGTAACGAACGAGGGGGAAAGGGTTTAAGAACGTTGAGTGTAACACAAAAGAGGGAGAGAAGGTTTAAAACAGTTTAGTGTAACAGAAGAGGGAGAGAAAGGGGAAAAACAGGTGGTGTAACAGAAAAGAGGGAGAGAAGGGTTTAAGAACAGTTGAGTTAAAAAACGGGGAGAGAAAGGTTGAAGAAAGTTGAGTGTAACAGAACGAGGGAGAGAAGGTTGAAGAACAGTTGAGTGTAACAGAACGAGGGAGAGAAGGTTGAAGAACAGTTGAGTGTAACACAACGAGGGGGGAAGGTTGAAGAAAAAAGGAGTGTAAAAAGAACGAGGGGGAGAGGTTGAAAAAAGTTGAGTGTAATGAACGGGGGGAAGGTTTTTAAGAACAGTTGAGTGTAAACAACGAGGGGGAAGGAAGGTTGAAGACGTTTAGTGTAAAAAGAAAGAGGGGGGAGAATTGAAAAAAGTTGAGTGTAAAAGAAAAAGAGGGAGAGAAGGTTTTAAGAAAAGTTGAGTGTAAAGAAGGGGGAGGGAAAGGCTGAAAACAGTTGAGTTAACGAACGAGGGAGAGAAGGTTGAAAAAACAGTTGGTGTAAAAGAACGGGGAGAGAAGGCTGAAAAAAGTTTAGGTAAAAGAACGAGGGGAGAGAAGGTTGAAGAAAAAGTTGATTTTTAAGAAAAAGAGGGAGAGAAGGCTGAAAAAAGTGAGTGTAACAGAAGAGGGAGGGGGAAAGGTTTAAAAAACAGTTTGGTGTAATGAACGAGGGGGGGAAGGTTGAGAACAGTTGAGTGTACAGAACGAGGGAGAGAAGTGAAAAAATTTGGTGTAACGAAAGAGGGAGAGAAAGGTTGAAGAACGTTGAGTGTAAAAGAACGAGGGAGAGAAGGCTGAAGAAAAAAGTTGAGTGTAACAGAACGGGGGGGGAAGGTTGAAAAACAGTTGAGTGTAAAAAGAACAGGGAGAGAAGGTTGAGAACAGTTGAGTGTAACCAACGGGGAGGAAAGGGTTTAAAAAGTTGAGTGTAACAGAAAAAGGGGGAGAAGGTTTTAAGAACAGTTGAGTGAACCAACGGGGAGAGAAAGGGGAAGAACAGTTGGTGTAACAAACGAGGGGGAGAAGGTTGAAGAACAGTTGAGTGTAACAGAACGAGGGAGAGAAGGTTGAAGAACAGTTGAGTGTAACAGAACGAGGGAGAGAAGGTTGAAAAACAGTGAGGTAAAAAAAAGAGGGAGAGAAAGGGTTTAAGAAAAAGTTTTGGGGTAACAGAACGAGGGAGAGATGGGTTTAAAAACAGTTTGGGGTAACAGAACGAGGGGAGAAGGTTGAAGAACAGGAGTGTAACAGAAAAAAGGGAGAGAAGGGTTTAAGAACAGTTAGGTAACACAAAAGAGGGGGAAAAGGTTGAAGAACAGTTTAGTGAACGAACGGGGGAGAGGTTGGAAGAACAGTTGAGTGTAACGAACGAGGGAGAAGGTTTAAGAAAAGTTGAGGGTTTAAAAGAAGAGGGAGAGAAGGTTTTTAAGAAAAGTTGAGGTAACAGAACGGGGAGAGAGGTTTGAAAAACAGTTGAGTGTAACACACGAGGGAGAGGTTGAGAAACGTTGAGTGTAACAGAACGAGGGAGAGAAAGGTTGAAGAACGTTGAGGTAAAAGAAAAAAGGGGGGAGAAAAAAGGGTTTAAAAAACAGTTGGGTTTTGTAAAAGAACGAGGGAGAGAAGGTTGAAGAACAGTGTGTAAAAGAACGAGGGGGAGAAAGGTTGAAGAACAGTTGAGTGTAACAGAAAGAGGGGGGGAGAAGGTTTAAGAACAGTTGAGGTAACAGAAGAGGGGGAAGAAAGGTTGAGAACGTTGAGTTAACAGAACAGGGGGGGAAGGTTGAAGAAAGTTGGTGTAACAGAAAGAGGGAGAGAAGGTTGAAAACAGTTGAGGTAAAAGAACGAGGGAAAAGAAGGGAAGAAGTTTTAGGTAAAAGAAAAGAGGGAGAGAAGTTGAGAACAGTTGAGGGGGTTAAAAAAACGAGGGAGAGAAAGGTTTTTAAAAAAGTGAGGTAAAAGAACGAGGGGGGAGAAGGTTGAAGAACAGTTGAGTGTAAACAAAAAGGGAGAGAAGGTTGAAGAAAAAGTTGAGGTAACAGAACGAGGGAGAGAAGGTTGAAGAACAGTTGAGTGTAACAGAACGAGGGAGAGAAGGCTGAAGAACAGTTGAGTGTAACAGAACGAGGGAGAGAAGGTTGAAGAACAGTTGAGTGTAACAGAAAAGAGGGAGAGAAGGGTTTAAAAACAGTTGAGTGAACAGAACGAGGGAGAGTGGTTGAAGAACAGTTGGTGTAACAGAACGGGGAAGGAAGGTTGGAACAGTTGGGGTGTAACAGAAAAGAGGGAGAGAAGGTTGAAGAACAGTTGAGTGTAACAGAACGAGGGAGAGAAGGTTGAAGAACAGTTGAGTGTAACAGAACGAGGGAGAGAAGGTTGAAGAACAGTTGAGTGTAACAGAACGAGGGAGAGAAGGGTTTAAGAACAGTTGAGTGTAAAGAAGAGGGAGAGAAGGTTTTAAAAAAGTTGGTGTAACAGAAGAGGGAGAGATGTTGAAGAAAAGTTGAGTGTAACACAACGAGGGAGAGAAGGTTGAAAGAACAGTTGGTGTAAAAAGAACGAGGGGGGAAGGGGAAAAAGTTTGGTGTAACAGAACGAGGGAGGGAAAGGTTGAAGAAAAAAGTTGGTGAACAGAACGGGGAGGAAGGGTTGAAAAAACAGTGTGTAACAGAACGAGGGAGAGAAGGTTGAAGAACAGTTGAGTGTAACAGAACGAGGGAGAGAAGGTTGAAGAACAGTTGAGTGTAACAGAACGAGGGGGAGAAGGGTTTAAACAGTTTGGGGTTTAAAAGAAGAGGGAGAGAAAGGGTTTAAGAACAGTTTAGTGGGAAAAGAAGAGGGAGAGAAGGTTGAAGAAAAGTTTGGTGTAACTGAACGAGGGAGGAAGGTTGAAAAAACTTGAGTTTTAACAGAAAGAGGGAGGGAAGGCTGAAGAACGTTGAGTTTAAAAAGAACGAGGGAGAGAAGGTTGAGCGGGTTTAGTGTAACAGAAACGGGGAGAGAAGGTGAAAAAACGTTTTAGTGTAAAAAGAACGAGGAGAAAGGTTGAAGAAAAAGTTGGGGTGTAACTGAACGAGGGAGAGAAGGGTGAAGAAAAAAGTTTGAGTGTAACAGAAGAGGGAGAGAAGGTTGAAGAAAAAGTTGAGTGTAAAAAGAACGAGGGGAAAAGGTTGAAAAACAGTTGGGTAATGAACGAGGGAGGGGGAAAGGGTTAAAAACAGTTTGGTGTAACGAACGAGGGGGGAGGGTTGAGAACAGTTGAGTGTAAATGAACGAGGGAGAGAAAGGGTTTCGAAAAGTTGGTGTAACAGAACGAGGGAGAGAAGGTTTTTAAGAACGTTGAGTGTAACAGAAAGAGGGAGAGAAGGCTGAAAAAACAGTTGAGTGTAAAAAGAAAAGAGGGAAGAAGGTTGAAGAACATTGAGGTAAAAGAACGAGGGAGAGAAAGGTGAAGAAAAGTTTAGGTAACAGAACGAGGGGAGAGAAGGTTTTAAGAACGTTGGTGTAACAGAACGAGGGAGAGAAGGTGAAGAACAGTTGAGTGTAAAAGAACGAGGGGAGGGTTTAAAAACATTGTGTAAAAAGGGGAGAGAAAGGTTGAAGAACGTTGTGTAAAAGAAAGAGGGAGAGAAGGCTGAAAACAGTTGAGTGTAACAGAACAGGGGAGGGGAAGGTTGAAGAACAGTTTGGTGTAACGAACGAGGGAGAGAAAAGGTTTAAAAACAGTTTAGTGTAACAGAACGAGGGAGAGAAGGTTGAAGAACAGTTGTGTAACAGAACGAGGGAGAGAAGGTTGAAGAACAGTTGTGTAACAGAACGAGGGAGAGAAGGTTGAAGAACAGTTGAGTGTAACAGAACGAGGGAGAGAAGGTTGAAGAACAGTTGAGTGTAACAGAACGAGGGAGAGAAGGTTGAAGAACAGTTGAGTGTAACAGAACGAGGGAGAGAAGGTTGAAGAACAGTTGGTGTAACTGAACGAGGGAAAAGAAGGTTAAGAAAGTTGGTGTAAAAGAACGAGGGGAGAAGGTTGGAGAACGTTGGGGTGTAAGAAAGGGGAGAGGTTGAAGAAAAATTTTAGTGTAACAGAACGAGGGAGAGAAGGTTGAAGAACAGTTGAGTGTAACAGAACGAGGGAGAGAAGGTTGAAGAACAGTTGAGTGTAACAGAACGAGGGAGGGGAGGTTTTAAAGAACGTTGAGTGTAACAGAACGAGGGAGAAAGGTTGAAGAAAGTTGTGTAAAGAAGGGGAGAGAAGGTTGAAGAACAGTTGTTAAAAAGAACGAGGGAAGAAAGGTGAAAAGTTTGGGGTAAGAAAGAGGGGAGGGGGAAGGTTGAAAAACAGTTTAGTGTAACAGAAAAGAGGGAGAGGAAGGTTGAAGAAAAAGTTGGTGTAACGAAAGAGGGAGGAAGGTTGAAGAACAGTTGAGTGTAAAAAGAAAGAGGGAAAGGGAAAGGGGGAGAACAGTTTAGTGCTGAATCTTTAAGTTTCTCTCAATCCCAAATCAACTGTTAGAGTGTTTCAGTGTGTGTGCATTGTAAAGTACTGCAGGGGGGGGGGGGGAGAAAGGTATGGGGAAGAGAGGAGGGGGAGGGGGGGTGAGGAAAAAGGGGAAGAAAGGGAGGGGGAAAAAAGGCAAGGTACAAAAAAAAATGAAAAGGTTTAAAAAAATAAAAAAAGGGGGTAGGGAGGGGAAGGGAAAAAAAGACAGGGAGAAGAAAAAGGTATAGGAGGGAGGAGAAAGAAAGTGGGAGGGAAAAGGGGAAAGGGAAGGGAGAAAAAGGCTATGAAAAGGGGGAAATGGGAGAAAAGGCAAGAAATAATGAAACAGAAACAATGGTAAAATAGGAGAGAGGGACCCGAAAGTCTTCTGCCAGGTCTTGATTACCAGGCTTTTTATAGTTACCTTCTTGCTCTCTCTCTTACTGTTCAGGATACATACAATTTCTGTCGCGTGCTCTACCCGGAGGTTACCTGGGGGTTATTCCCGGGGGTCAACGCCCCCCCGGCCCCGGGCCCCGACCCGGCCTCCCGTGGGCCCGGGCCCGATCAAACCGGTGCACCAACAGCCTAAGATCAGGCATCCCCTCATCCAGGGGGCCCGTCGGCACCGGACCCCTGGAGCATGACTCTTTTTTTTTTTTAGCAGTTTTGGAAATGCAAGACTGCCCAAGTGTGTGCCAGTAGGCTGCTGGTGGGCCCTCTTATGTTTGATGTCGTTTGTTGTAAACAGAAAGGGAGGGGAGAGGGCGGGGAGAAAGAGAGAGAGAGAAAAGAGAGAGAGGAGAGAGAGAAAAGGGAAGAGGAGAGGGGGGAAGGAGAAAAGAAGGAGAGGGAATGAAGGGGAGAGAGAGAGAGACGAGAGAGAGAGACCCGCAGCTGCTAGAGGTAATCATCTAATAGGTCCCGGGAGAGTCTGCCCAGGGGAAATCGGTACCCCACACCTCCCCCACACCAACATTCCCCCTCACCCAAACCAGTATTCACCCCCGGCATACCTGTGGCCGTTTCGCGAGCTGTTTTAGTTTTTCCGCCGTACCTGAAGCCCGATTTCATGTTCTGGTGGTTCCCGGCAACCTCATTATATCCAGGGTTTTCCCCCTGAAAAAATTCCCCCTTTTATTCCCCAAAACTATTTAAGTGTTTGTTGTAGGGGTGAGAGTCTTGGATCACGGTGTTGATAAAATGTTCTTTTACTGTGCTATGCGCCCTAAATTTCTATACTTTTTTTATTTCCCCCAATGGTGGCCTGGTGGTTAAAGCTCTCGCTTCAACGGTGAGGGCCTGGGTTCGATTCCGCCCCGGGAGAAAAATTGGGGTGTTTCTTTCCCCCTGTTGTCTATTTCCCCCTCAGTAAAAGGGTACCTGGGTGTTAGTCGATGGGGTGGGTCGCTCCTGGGACACTGACCAAAGGGGGCCTGGTCAAAAGACCCGGGGCCCCGGGGGGGTTTGGCCCCGGAAAATCTTTCCAGATAAACTCCAGACATTAGGTTGTTATGGTAGTGTGCAAATTTGGATCATGATACTCAAATATCTTCCGTGTATATATTACCAGGTATATTTGGTGCTCCGAGATATTACTGGTAATTTTAGATGTTTTATTGACTCTGTAAAGGGAGTAAAGGAGCACAGAACAATACTGGAGACGTGGGAGCACAATTTACTTAAATAGCACCATCATTATCATGGCGTCTCATGTGCAGAAGGTTTATATTATCCTCCCTGTCATTTTCCAGGTCTTTGAAACATTTTGCCTTATTGTGCTCTCTAAATTAGGGTCTTCAAACTGGGTTCCGCTGACGCTTGTTAAAGTTCCCTGAGATCTTTCTTAACTGGGAGAAAGGGAAGATGATCTTTATTTGTCTTAAGAATGATAAAGTAGAAAAAAAAAGAGTCTGGGACAGAGGGTCTTTGACAGACATATACAATATTTTAATGGCAATGATGGGATATTCAACTTTTAGAAATGTCTTTGAGAACTGGTCATTCTTATCATGATTTGGTACACATTATCTACATAACATATCTTGTAAACACACAGCTAATGATTAGATTCTACCACCACCTGGCCCATGGCAAGGCCCCAAGAGTACTGAAACTCTCGAAACTCTTCAAAGGTATATACCTCTGCTTTATCATCATCTGTGTTTCCAGGTTGAGTTCTCTTAGCTTTACGGGAGTCAAGGTCGTGTTAATGCTGTGTTTTGCTTTTCATTCAATGTAATTTAACAAACTATTATCCAAAGGTTTCTCGAAAATTTGAACCGAGTCAAGACAAATGAGGGAACCATCGGCCTACCACTCACCATCACCGTCGGTAGGATACTTTCAAATCAACCACAAACTAACTCTGGCAACACTACGGAGACCACCACGTGTGACACAAGTGTCATCAGTGACACAAACAACCCTCACTTAGGAGAGAGAAAAGTAATGACGTTTTGGTCCGACTTGCACCACTGACAAGTCACAATGCGGGTTTTTTTTTTTTTGGTGTATTATTCCAGCTTCTGGTCTGTACCATCTGTGGATAAAGACATACAGAGTTTAAGATATTAAAGTAAATGTTTAGCCACGAGTGTTTCTTACGTCCTATAAGGATGTCTGCCTTTGCTCTGTATCGTTTAAGTTCTTCACTCTCTCCATATCTTAGCAGCAGAAATCAACCACCGGTGAGCATCGGCTTACTAACTGGAAGATACTGTTGAAAGCTGTACAGCTTCCTGTCATCTACCCGAGCGACTTTCATCCTTGCTTTGGTATCTTTACCGATACTAAGGTTTTTATTTTTTTTTACTCCCAGAGCCCGGCCTTGAGCCAGGTTCGTCTGGTCCTTGCCTGGTTAACCAGGCAGAGCCGTGGATAGTGTTATCATCAAGACAGTAAAGTGTCAGGATATCGTCT
>NC_069402.1:103940878-104040878 GCF_026875155.1 Cherax quadricarinatus
CAAAAAAAAAAAAAGCAGGGGTTTCCTATGGGTTTTTTCAGGGTTCTAAAGGAATGCAAAATGGAATCGTGAACCATTAACTAATATTTTAATTTTATCTCTTCAAACGGGTGCAGTGTCGATATTGAAGATGGCAAATGAATTCCTATTTTAAAACCAGGGGACAAGCGTTCCCGTCAAATTACCGCCAATAACCGACCTCAATTGTAGGCAATTACTAGATCAATTTAGCTGAATTATAAGAAGGCCATCTCGATAAGATAGCTTTGATTAATGTACTTCAGCATGATTCACAAGAGGCCGTCTTGTCCTAACAATTTTATTAACTTTCTTCAGTAAAGCTTTTGGGGCTGTGACCACGATAAAAATTGATATTATAAAACTAGTTTTTAGTAAGCATTTTAAGAGTTCCGCACCAAAGACTGTTGAAAAAGAGCAGCTCATGCATGGGGAAGGGGCTCTCGTGGATCAATCATGGCTCACAGACGGGAGCAGAGAGTGTCCAAAATGGGGTTTAAATCCGAGTGGGGATCAGTAACAAGTGGCTTTCCACAGGATCAGTCTTGGGCCAGTTGTTTTTTTTAAAATATACCAAAATCTTGATGAAGGAATTACTATGATAGAGCAAATTCGCGATACACGAAGTTTAGGAGAAAATTGTTTCAAACGTAGATGTTAGGGAACTTCAGAGGATTTAGACAAATTTCTATTTCTTGGCCCAAAAGTGGCAGATGCATTCAATGTAAATAAATGCAAGGTTCTGAAGCTCGGAGTGTCCAAACCCTAGCATTATAAGTTAAATAATGTAGAACTTAACCATACAGATTGCGAAAAGGACTTGGGGTTATGGTAGCAGCAACCTTAAACCAAGACAGCATGCCCTAAGCGACTAAAAGCAAATAGAAAACGGGGATTTATATCAAGAATGTAAGCAACAGAAGTCCAGAGTCATACTGCAGCTTTATACATCATTAGTAAGGCCCCCCCCCTAGATTTTGCAGTTTTAATTCTGGTTCCATATTACAGAATGGACATAAATTCGTTAGAAAACATTCCCGCGTAGGATGACTAAATTAATACATAGCATTTGAAATCTTCCTTAATGAAGAAAAGATTGAAGACTCTTAAGTTACATTCACTTGTTAGACGAAGAATTTAGGGAGACCTGATCGAAGTGTATAAGTGGAAGATAGGTAAATTTAAAAAAAGGGGGTATTAACAAGGTCTTGAAATATCTCTCCAAGAGAGAACCCGCAGTTTAAAGGATTAAATTAGATAAGTTTTGATTTAGAAAGGACATAGGAAAGTATTGGTTTGGAAATAGGGTATTTGATGAGTGGAACAGTCTACTAGTTCGGTTATTGAGGCTAGGACTTTGGGTAGTTTCAAAATTTAGGTTGGATAAATACATGAGTGGGATGGGTTGGATTTGAGTGGGACTTGCACATCAGAGCTTATTTCTTGGGTAGCATTGAAAATTGGGTAGGTCAAATGTTTGTTAGTGGGATGAATTGTAAAGGACCTGCCTAGTATGGGCCAACAGCCTGCTGCAGTGTTCCTCCTTTCTTATGTTCTTATGTATATCAAAGGTACTGTCCGTGTTCAAATGTTTCAGTCACAAACGTCGAACAATAACACGGATAGGAGAGAGTTGAACAGGAGCTGAAAGTAAAAGAATAAGGGAGAGATGGTTGAAGAACAGTTGAGTTTTAACAGAACGAGGGAAAAAGGGTTAAAGAAAAATTGATTTTTAACAAAAACGGGGGGAGAGAATTTTTGAAAACATTTTGAGTGTAACAAAACGAGGGAGAAAAGGGTTAAAAGAACATTTTGAGTGTAACAGAACGGGGGAGAGAATTTTTAAAGGAACAGTTGATTGTAACAAAACGGGGGGAGAGAAGGTTGAAGAACAGTTAAAGGAAAACCAACGAGGGAGAGAAGGTTGAAAAACCCAGTTGGGTGTAACAGAACGAGGGGAAAAGGGGTTTAAAACCCAGTTGAGGGGTAACAAACGGGGGAAAAAGGGCTGAAGAACATTGATGTAACAAACGAGGGGAGAGAATGTTGAAGAACAAACTTTAAAATTTGAAAAAAAAACCGACAGATTGTTAGGTAAGACACCCATTTTTTCCGTTTTCTAAAAACAAAATTTTTTCAGACAACGGAAAAAAGCCTTCTCCAGACTGGGGGCCCGACCCCCCTAAAAAACAAAAAGGGGTTGATGGACTATTATATCGTCTTGGGGGTATCTTTTTTTCTTTTCTATCAATTTTTCCCCTGAACTCGACTGAAGAAGCCTACGTGTAGGCGAAACTTTTTCGAAATAAAGATACCAAACTTTTTGAAATTTTGGGCCCTTAAACCTAACAACGGGTTTGAAAAAAAGTTGATTTGTAACAGAACGGGGGAGAGAAGGTTGAAAAACAGTTGATTGTAACTGAACGAGGGGAAAAGGGGATTTAAGAAACAGTTGAGTGTAAAGAACGAGGGAGAAAAGGGCTGAAGAAAAATTTGGTGAAACAAAAACGAGGGAGAAAAGGGTTTGAAAAACCCGTTGAGTTAACAGAACGGGGGAAGAGAAGGTTGAAGAACAGTTTGGTGTAACAAACAGGGGGAAAAGGTTAAAACAGTTGAGTGTAACTAAAACGAGGGAAGGGGGGTTGAAGAACATTTTGAGTGTAACAGAACAGGGGGGAAAAGGGTTTGAAAAACAGTTGAGTGAAACCAAAAGGGAGAGAAGGTTGAAGAACTTTTGAGGTAACAGAACGAGGGAGAGGGGGTTTGGGAAAAACAGTTTATTTGCTGTAATTTTTTAAGTTTTCTCCCCAATCACACTCAACTGTTGAGGGGTTTCAGTGTGTGTCGCATTGAAAAGTACTGCGGGGGGAGGGGGGAAAACCAGGTAATGGGGGGGAGAGACGGAGAGGGGAGGGGGGTGGGAAGAGGGGGAAAGGGAAAAAGGGGAAGGGAAGGGAAAAAAGGAAAGGAAAAAAAAAAAAACAAAAATAAAATAAAAAGGTGAAAAGTAAAAAAAAAGGTTTGGGGGGGGAAGTGGGCCGGGGGGTTTTTTTGGGGGGAAAATTTGGTTAAAAATTTTTTAAAGGGGAAAAGGCCTGGGGGAATTTTCCCCCCCCCAAAATTAAAAACCCCTTTTTGGGGAAGACAACCTCCCCCGTTTTTTGAAAACCCTGAGATTAACCCCGCCCCCATCCTAACTGCAGGATACATCCCACATTTCCCGATCTGCGTGCTGTTTTACGGGGGAGGGGTTCCCTTTGGAGGTTTTTCCGGGGGATCAACCCCCCCTTCCCCGGGCCCCACAAACCAGGCCCCCTCTTTCCCCGGGGCCCTTCAACCCGGGCAGCACCCCCACCTGAATGACATCCCAAACCAAATCTTTCCGAGCCCGGGAACCGGCCCCGGAACCCGCGGGGAGCGATGACTTTCTTTTTTTTTGTTTTGGGAAATTTTGGGGAAAATGCCCAAAAACCTGCCAATTTGTGTCCAGTAGGCCTGCGAAAGGGGCCCCCGTTTTAAATTTTCTGTTTTGGTTTTTTGGGTTTGTAAACCAAAAAGGGGAGAGGGGGGAGGGCGGGGGAAGAAAGAGAGGGGAGAAAGAGAATGAGAGAAGAGAAGAGAGAGGAGAGAGAGAGAAGAGAGAGGAGGGGAAGAGAGAAGGGGAGAGACCCTGCAGCTAAGAGTAACCACTAATAGGCCCGGTAGAAGCCTCCCAGGGCAAGGTCGGAAACCCTCCCCACCTCCCTCAAAAACCAACTTCCGCCTAACCAACAACACCAGTTTTTTCCCCGCAAACCTGGGGGGCCGTTTTTCGCAAAGCTGTTGTTTTTTCCCGGGCCGTACCTGAAGCCAGATTTCATGTTCTGGTGATTTCCGGGTTTAAACCCAAACATTATATCCATTTTTCCTCCTGAAAATTTCCCCCACCTTTTTTTCCCCAAATACTTTTTTACAGTTTGTTCTTTTGTAGACTGAAAAGTCGGGGATCAGGGGAGTTAAAAAAGTGTTCTTTTACGTGCCTATGACGCCCCTACATTTTCCCTATACTTTCATTCCTCTCATACATTAGGTTTTTTGGGTGTGTCAAATTTGGATCATGATACTCAAAACCCCGTTATATTTACCAAAGGGATTTTGGTGCTCCGAGATATTACTGGAAATTTTTGATGTTTTTTTGACTCTGTAAAAAAAAGGAAAAGGGGCACAGAACAATACTGGAGACGTTGGGGGCACAATTTAAATTTAAAAAGCACCAAACCCTTTTCATGGGGGTCTCATTTAGAAGGTTTTATATTATCCCCCCTGTCAATTTTTCCCGGGCTTTGAAACATTTTGCCTTTAAATTTTGGGCCCCTAAATTAGGGGCTTCAAACGGTTGTCCCCTTGCTTGTTTAAAATTCCCTGAGATCTTTCTAACTGGGAGAAAGGGAAAAATGATCTTTATTTGTCTTAAGAAAGGGTAAAGTTGAAAAAAAAGGGGTTTTGGGAAAAGAGGGTCTTTGACCCGACAAAACAATATTTTAATGGAAAAGATGGGAAAAATTTAACTTTTGAAAAATTTTTTGAAAAACTGGTTTATTCTTTTCAAGAAATTTTGGGACACATTAACTACATAACATATCTTGTAAACACACCAGCTAAAGAATTTGATTCTAAAAACCCCCACCGGCCCATGGCAAGGGCCCCAAAAAAAGGACCCGAAACTCCCCGAAACTCCCCCAAAGGGATTTTACCTCGCTTTATCATCATCTTTTTGTTTCCAGGGTTTTGTTTTCTTGGGTTTACGGGAAAACAAGGTTTGTGTTAATGCTGTGTTTTGCCTTTTTTATTTAATGTAATTTAACAAACAAATTTTCCAAAGGTTTCTCGAAAAATTTTAAAACCCAGACCAAAAACAAATGGGGGGAACCATCGGCCTACCCCTCACCATCAACCCCTCGGGGAAGATACTTTAAATCAACCAAAACTAACCCTGGGAACACTACGGAGACCACCACGGGGTGAAAACAAGTGTCATCATGACAAAAACCCAACCCCCCACTTTAAAAAGAAAATAATGACCGGGTTTTGGCCGACTTGCAACCCCCTGACAAGTCACAATGCGGTTTTTTTTTTTTTTTTGGGGTTTTTCCCTTCTTCTGGTCCTTACCCCCTGTGGATAAAAGGGCCCAACCGAGTTTAAATATTAAAGTAAATGTTTTACCACGAGTGTTTTTTTTACGTCCCAAAAGGGTGTCTCCCTTTTCTCTGTATCGTTTTTAAATCTTCAAATTCCCCTATCCTTTGCAGCAAAAAACAAAACCCCCGGTGACCCTCGGGTTACTAACTGGAAGATATTTGAAAGCTTAACAGCTTTCCCGTCATCTTTCCCGAGCGAAATTTTTCAAACCCTTGCTTTGGGATCTTTACCGATTCCAAGAGTTTTTTTTTTACTCCCAAAAGCCCCGGCCCCCGAGCCAGGTTTCGGGCCTTTTTGGGGTTTTCCCTGGTTAAAACCCGGCAAAACCCTGGATAGTTTTTATCATCCCAAAACAGTAAAAAGGGGTCAGGATACGGCTTGCGGTACCGACACTTTACAATGTTAAGAATGGACTATTGTCTTCTTTATCACCACTCTCATTGTCTTCAGTTTTTAAATAATTACTATTAAAATCTCTTTCCCAACTTTTCCCTACAATACCTAATGACCTCGTTTTATTGACTGTCACTCCCTGATTGCTGTTATCCAGTGTCTACCTTGATGATTCCGGGAACCTGCCCCAGACCAGGACTCCTGACTGATCACTTGATCATTCAGGCTGTTGGTGCCAGCAGCACACAGTCCGATGTGGGCACCAGCCTGGTAGATCAGGAACTGACTCAGGAACTAGTTAGGTGGCAATTCCGCTAATGCGTGAAGAGAAGTTAACGAGTGTAGTGTGAAAATTAATTGGGACAGGAGTTAATTTTGTGATTGTCTCGTAATATGTTTTAGTCTCCGGTATAATTAATGTAGTTTGGATTCTTTTCTTTTCATATGAGTTCGTTACTGACTTCTGGCAACCATCCAGCTGTGGTGTTACCCAGCAACTCTCTTCAGTGCTACAGCAGCTGTTGTTCTGTGAGGTTATTTCTGCAAGTGTGCTCCATGAGTGAATGTGATTTTGCCACATTACTGTTGAAATTCATGATGGATGTTATACCAAGGAAGTGTGCAAGTATTGTATCTTTTAGAAAACCTGCTAATTTGAGCATCAGACTGAAAAAAATTTGAGCCTAGCAAAGTCAACTGCTGGTCAGATTCTGAAGAGCTGACGACATAGCAACAACAACAACAACACCGGGAGCAACAACAGCAGCAGGAGCAACAGCAGCAACACCGGGAGCAACAACAGCAGCAGGAGCAACAGCAGCAACACCAGGAGCAACAACAGCAGCAGGAGCAACAACAGTAACACCGGGAGCAAGAACAGTAGCAGGAGCAACAGCAGCAACACCGGGAGCAAGAACAGTAGCAGGGACAGTAACAGCAAGAACAGCAGAAAGAGCAGAAACAGCAACAACGACAAAACAAACACAGCGTAACAAACACTCTGTAACTCTCACTATCATACTTACCATTAATGTACCTTTGATGTGTTTCAAGAGTTTTCCGACTTCTGCAGCTCGGCCCTGGACCAGGCTTGTCTGGTGCTTGCCAGGTCAACCAGACTTGTCTGGTGCTTGCCAGGTCAACCAGACTTGTCTGGTGCTTTCCAGGTCAACCAGGCTTGTCTGTGCTTGCCAGGTCAACCAGGCTTGTCTGGTGCTTGCCAGGTCAACTAGCCTTGCCTGGTGCTTGCCAGGTCAACCAGGCTTGCCTGGTGCTTGCCAGGTCAACCAGGCTTGTCTGGTGCTTGTCAGGTCAACCAGGCTTGCTGGTACTTGCCAGGTCAACCAGGCCTGCTGGTGCTTGCCAGGTCAACCAGGCTTGTCTGGTGCTTGTCAGGTCAACCAGGCTTGCCTGGTGCTTGCCAGGTCAACCAGGCCTGTCTGGTGCTTGCCAGGTCAACCAGGCTTGTCTGGTGCTTGCCAGGTCAACTAGCCTTGCCTGGTGCTTGCCAGGTCAACCAGGCTTGCCTGGTGCTTGCCAGGTCAACCAGGCTTGTCTGGTGCTTGTCAGGTCAACCAGGCTTGCCTGGTGCTTGCCAGGTCAACCAGGCCTTGCTGGTGCTTGCCAGGTCAACCAGGCTTGTCTGGTGCTTGTCAGGTCAACCAGGCTTGCCTGGTGCTTGCCAGGTCAACCAGGCCTGTCTGGTGCTTGCCAGGTCAACCAGGCTTGTCTGGTGCTTGCCAGGTCAACCAGGCTTGCCTGGTGCTTGCCAGGTCAACCAGGCTTGTCTGGTGCTTGCAAGGTCAACCAGACTTGCCTGGTGCTTGCCAGGTCAACCAGGCTTGCCTGGTGCTTGCCAGGTCAACCAGGCTTGTCTGGTGCTTGTCAGGTCAACCAGGCTTGCCTGGTGCTTGCCAGGTCAACCAGGCCTGTCTGGTGCTTGCCAGGTCAACCAGGCTTGTCTGGTGCTTGCCAGGTCAACCAGGCTTGCCTGATGCTTGCCAGGTCAACCAAGCTTGTCTGGTGCTTGCAAGGTCAACCAGACTTGCCTGGTGCTTGCCAGGTCAACCAGGCTTGCCTGGTGCTTGCCAGGTCAACCAGGCTTGTCTAGTGCTTGCCAGGTCAACCAGCCTTGCCTGGTGCTTGCCAGGTCAACCAGGCTTGCCTGGTGCTTGTCAGGTCAACCAGGCTTGCCTGGTGCTTGCCAGGTCAACCAGGCTTGTCTGGTGCTTGCCAGGTCAACCAGGCTTGCCTGGTGCTTGCCAGGTCAACCAGACTTGCCTGGTGCTTGCCAGGTCAACCAGGCTTGTCTGGTGCTTGCCAGGTCAACCAGGCTTGCCTGGTGCTTGCCAGGTCAACCAGGCTTGCCTGGTGCTTGCCAGGTCAACCAGACTTGCCTGGTGCTTGCCAGGTCAACGAGGCTTGCCTGGTGCTTGCCAGGTCAACCAGACTTGCCTGGTGCTTGCCAGGTCAACCAGGCCTGTCTGGTGCTTGCCAGGTCAACCAGGCTTGCCTGGTGCTTGCCAGGTCAACCAGGCTTGTCTGGTGCTTGCCAGGTCAACCAGGCCTGTCTGGTGCTTGCCAGGTCAACCAGGCTTGCCTGGTGCTTGCCAGGTCAACCAGGCTTGCCTGGTGCTTGCCAGGTCAACCAGGCTTGCCTGGTGCTTGCCAGGTCAACCAGACTTGCCTGGTGCTTGCCAGGTCAACCAGGCTTGTCTGGTGCTTGCCAGGTCAACCAGGCTTGCCTGGTGCTTGCCAGGTCAACCAGGCTTGCCTGGTGCTTGCCAGGTCAACCAGGACTTGCCTGGTGCTTGCCAGGTCAACGAGGCTTGCCTGGTGCTTGCCAGGTCAACCAGGCCTGTCTGGTGCTTGCCAGGTCAACCAGGCTTGCCTGGTGCTTGCCAGGTCAACCAGGCTTGTCTGGTGCTTGCCAGGTCAACCAGGCCTGTCTGGTGCTTGCCAGGTCAACCAGGCTTGCCTGGTGCTTGCCAGGTCAACCAGGCCTGTCTGGTGCTTGCCATGTCAACCAGGCTTGTCTGGTGCTTGCCAGGTCAACCAGGCTTGCCTGGTGCTTGCCAGTCACCAGCTTGCCTGTGCTTGCCAGGTCAACCAGGCCTGTCTGGTGCTTGCCATGGTCAACCAGGCTTGTCTGGTGCTTGCCAGGTCAACCAGGCTTGCCTGGTGCTTGCCAGGTCAACCAGGCTTGCCTGGTGCTTGCCAGGTCAACGAGGCTTGCCTGGTGCTTGCCAGGTCAACCAGGCTTGTCTGGTGCTTGCCAGGTCAACCAGGCTTGTCTGGTGCTTGCCATGTCAACCAGGCTTGTCTGGTGCTTGCCAGGTCAACGAGGCTTGTCTGGTGCTTGCCATGTCAACCAGGCTTGTCTGGTGCTTGCCAGGTCAACCAGGCTTGTCTGGTGCTTGCCATGTCAACCAGGCTTGTCTGGTGCTTGCCAGGTCAACCAGCTTGTCTGGTGCTTGCCAGGTCAACCAGGCTTGTCTGGTGCTTGCCATGTCAACCAGGCTTGTCTGGTGCTTGCCAGGTCAACGAGGCTTGCCTGGTGCTTGCCAGGTCAACCAGACTTGCCTGGTGCTTGCCAGGTCAACCAGGCTTGCCTGGTGCTTGCCAGGTCAACCACACTTGTCTGGTCAAGCAGGCAGGAAACAAATAAGTTTACCTGACAACCTCAAAGATCAACACAGAGCATTGGGTTACCATGCGCGCGCGCGCGCGCGCACACACCACACACACACACACACACACACACACACACACACACACACACAACGTGGGGTTACCACACACACACGCACACACAACGTGGGGTTACCACACACACACACACATACAACGTGGGGTAACCACACACACACACACACAACGTGGGGTTACCACACACACACGCACACACAACGTGGGGTTACACACACACACGCACACACACAACGTGGGGTTACCACACACACACACACATACAACGTGGGGTAACCACATACGCACACACACAACGTGGGGTTACCACACACACAACGTGGGGTAACCACACACATACACGCACAGCGTGGGGTTACCACACACACACAACGTGGGGTTACCACACACACACAACGTGGGGTTACCACACACACACAACGTGGGGTTACCACACACACACACACACAGCGTGGGGTTACCACACACACACACACACACACGCACAACGTGGGGTTACCACACGCACAACGTGGGGTTACCAAACACACACACACAGCGTGGGGTTACTACACACACGCACAACGTGGGGTTACCACACACACGCACAACGTGGGGTTACCACACACACGCACAACGTGGGGTTACCACACACACGCACAACGTGGGGTTACCACACCACCACAACGTGGGGTTACCAAACACACACACACAGCGTGGGGTTACTACACACACGCACAACGTGGGGTTACCACACACACGCACAACGTGGGGTTACCACACACACACACACACAGCGTGGGGTTACTACACACACGCACAACGTGGGGTTACCACACACACGCACAACGTGGGGTTACCACACACACGCACAACGTGGGGTTACCACACACACACACAACGTGGGGTTACCACACACACACACAACGTGGGGTTACCACACACACGCACACGTGGGGTTACCAAACACCACACACACACGTGGGGTTACTACACACACGCACAACGTGGGTTACCACACACCACAACGTGGGGTTACCACACCACACACACGTGGGTTACACACACCACAACGTGGGTGTTACCACACACACACCAACGTGGGGTTACCAACACGACCACCACGTGGGTTACCACACACTACACACAACGTGGGGTTACCCACACACACACACACACACACACAGCGTGGGATTACCATAACACACTACACTGAGAGCTTAGTTACTTACCATTTCTCCAAGGCACTCGTCACTAAGACATTTGACCTGGTGTGTACTCACCTATTTGTGGTTCCAGGGTCGATTCATAGCTCCTGGCCCTGCCTCTTTACTGATCGCTACAGGGTCCTTTCTCTCCACTGCTACTGCTTTATCATACCTCTTAAAACTATGTATGGTTCCTGCCTCCACTAACTCACTTGCCAGATTATTCCACTTCTTGACAACTCTATGACTAAAGAAATACTTCCTAACATCTCTTTGACTCATCTGAGTCCTCAACTTCCAACTGTGACCCCTTGTTTCTGTGTTCCCTCTCTGGAACATCCTGTCTCTGTCCATCTTGTCAATTCCTCGCAGTATTTTGTATGTCGTTATCGTGTCTTCCCTAACACTCCTGTCCTCCAGTGTCGTCAGGCCATTTCCCTTAGCCTTCCTTCGTAGGGCATTCCCTTTAGCTCTGGTACTAATCTTGTTGCAAACCTTTGCACTTTCTCTAATTTCTTGACGTGTCTGACCAGGTGTCGGTTCCCAACTGGTGCTGCATACTCTAATATGGGCCTAACGTACACGGTGTACACAGTCTTGAAGGATTCCTTACTGAGGTATCGGAGCGCTATTCTCAGATTTGCAGTCTTTGGCCACCTAGCCTATACTCTGTCTGCGGTCTTTGCCCTTTGCATTTGGCAGGGTTAAATTCAAGGAGCCAGTTGTTGGACCAGACTTGCAGCCTGTCCAAGTCTCTTTGTAGTCCTGCCTTATCCTCATCCCATTTAATTCTTCTCACATCTTCTGCAAACAGGGACACTTCTGAGTCTATCCCTTCCGTCATGTCATTCACATATACCAAAAATATAACTGGTCCTAGGACTGACCCCTGAGGGCTCCCGCTCGTCACAGGCGCCAACTCTGACACCTCGTCACGTACATGACTCTTTGTTGCCTCCTTGTCAGATATTCCCCGATTCACTGCAGTGCCCTTCCTGTTATGCGTGCCTGGTCCTCCAGTGTTTGCACTAATATCTTGTGAGGAACTGTGTCGAAGGCATTCTTGCAGTTCAAGAAAATGCAATCTAGCCACCCCTCTCTCTCGTGTCTTACTTCAGTTACCTTGTCATAAAACTCCAGTAGGTTTGTGACACAACATTTTCCTTCCATGAATCCGTGTTGGTTGTGATTTATAAGCTTATTCCGTTCTAGGTGCTTCACCAGTCTCCTCTTGATAATCTTCTCCATTACTTTGCATACTATTCACGTCAATGACACTGGTGTGTGTGTGTGTGTGTGTGTACTCACCTAATTGTACTCACCTAATTGTGGTTGCAGGGGTCGAGACTCAGCTCCTGGCCCCGCCTCTTCACTGATCGCTACTGGATCCTCTCTCTCTCTGCTTCCTGAGCTTTGTCATACCTCTTCTTAAAACTATGTATGGTTCCTGCCTCCACTACTTCACTTGCTAGGCTATTCCACTTGCTGACAACTCTATGACTGAAGAAATACTTCCTAACGTCCCTGTGACTCGTCTGAGTCTTCAGCTTCCAGTTGTGACCCCTTGTCCCTGTGTCCCCTCTCTGGAACATCCTATCTCTGTCCACCTTGTCTATTCCCCGCAGTATCTTGTATGTCGTTATCATGTCTCCCCTGACCCTTCTGTCCTCCAGTGTCGTCAGTCCGATTTCCCTTAACCTTTCCTCGTACGACATTCCCTTGAGCTCTGGGACTAGCCTTGTTGCAAACCTTTGTACTTTCTCTAACTTCTTGACGTGCTTGACCAGGTGTGGGTGTGTGTGTGTGTGTGTGTGTGTGTGTGTGTGTGTGTGTGTGTGTGTGTGTGTGTGTGTGTGTGTGTGTGTGACGCTTGTCTTAGTGTATATACCCTGAGGGTTCACATTTCAAGGATTAAAGTGATCATTTACTGGTGGTGAAGAGGTTACTAGAAGTCTTAATGACCATCGCGCGGTCGACAGGTTCGTGTTACACCCCTGGTCAACCCGTCGCCAGGAACAACCTTCATTTTGACACGTGGTTAAATTACTTTAAATTGGTCTAACCTAACCCCAAATCAACCAGTTACATAGTGACAGGTAAGTTTAGATTAGCTGGACCTGACTTAACTCCAAATCAAGCAATTACACAAGTCAGGTCACCTTAATCTAAATTAACCTGTCTAAATGTAATTGGTTGATTTGGGGTTAAGTTAGCCTAATTTGAACAAGTGTGGTAATGAAGGCTGCTCCTGGATGACGGGTTGACCAGGGGAGTGACACGCCCACCTGACCTACACTTTTCCCTGGGCTGGTCCCTCCCCACCTGCCTCCAGAGGTCACAGGTTACCAGGTCATCCTGCTCTCTCAACACCAGGGATCGCCACGATGCACACACACACACACACACACACACACACACACACACACACACACACACACACACACACACACACACACACACACACACACACATACACACACACACACACACATACACACACACACACACACACACACACACACACACACACACATACACATACACACACACACACACACACACACACACACACACACACACACACACACACACACATGCGCGCACGCACGCACACGCAAACACAAACAAGGTTCAACATCTGTCAAATATACTTTTAAGCAGTATACTGCGCAGTATACTGCGCTACACTGTAACTCGCTACTGCAATTCCTTGCATCGCCAAAGGCACTGAAATTGGGAAAAAGAAACACAAGCGCGTGTGCCTTCCTGTGTTCGTTCGTAGGTGCGTGGGTATGTGTGCGTGTGAACGTTATTTTCATGAGTGGGTATGTACTTACGTTTGTGAGTGGGTACGTGCGTGTATGTATCCGTGAGTGCATGCGTGTATACGTACCTGAGTAGGTGTCTGCTTGTGGACTTTTGTGCTTACCTAAATGTGTTTGCAAGGGGTCGATTCATGGCTTCAAGCTAGGGATACCTCCAGTCGTATATACACCGAGACATACATATTGGTGTATATACACCAATATGTATGTCTCTCAGTTTATATACACCAATATATATGTCTCTCATTGTCTATGTACAGAGATGTATGTGTGATGTAGGTCAACTGAGGTCACACAGGCTGACCTCACCAACCAGCATAAATTGTCATATTCCTTGCCTTGGCAGGGAAGTGTTAGAAAACGGCTGGCGCCGTAAGTTTCAGGTTTTTTGTTCTTGACGGCGACAGTAAGAAGTGGTTAGAGACTGGCAAAATCTACCTTTGGTGTGAAAACACGTGGTGTGACCCATAGAGGGTGAACCCCCAAAACCTGGGGTTAAGGGGGGATGCAGGAAAGTCGATATAAGCTCTAGGAAACGGTTAGAGAGGAGTTTCTGGCGGAGCTGTGGCCTGTCTGGAGAGCTCTGGGCACGAGATTCGAACAGAGATGCTGCCTGTGTGCAGAGCTTTGGGAGAGGGCTGCTGGAGAGTCTCTGGAGGAGAGGCTGCTGGAGAAACTGGGCAGGATACTGGCTTGGAGCAGTGCTCGTGCTGTGTCTTGGGATCTGTGGTTAGAGTCTGAGTTCGTGAGGTGACTGTCCCTCTGAACTTATTGTAAGCAAATAACAAAAAAGGCACAATACCGTGACTGGAACAATACACAAATAGCCCGCACATAGAAGAGAGGAGCTTACGACGACCGAAACGTCGTCGTAAGCTCCTCTCTTCTATGTGCGGGTTATCTGTGTATTGTATATAAAATATTCTGTTTCGTCAGTTAAACTGTAACCCTTGTCTTAATACTTATATAAAATCCCCATTTATCTAACCCTATAGTGTTCTGTTCCCAAATATATTATTGTAAAAGGACTTACTAATAAACTGTGTTTGAGTAGAATAGTAATATTCACTCTCCCCGTTATTTATTTATTTAATTTATTAATTAATTTCAAGTACTGGGGGGTGAGTAGTGTAGAGTTAATGAGAGGTGATGGTGTAGTCACCAGTGTTGTCACATTACCTACATAACCTCCTTCCCTCCTACTCCTTCCCTCTTTTTATTCCGCCTTATCCCTATTATTATTCCGTTTGATTACCCTCCCCCCCTATATGACATATCTCAGTGTATATACACAGATATGTGTCTCAGTGTATATACACAGAGATGTATGTCTGTCAGTGTATATACAACAGCTTATATACTTCAGTTCCTATTTGAGAGAGTAAACTATTCTTGACTAATAGTATTCAATTTACCGATAGTTCGGCGCTAATGACCATTTAATGTTGAAGCAGAAAGGGAATAATAAAAACAAGAGTAACAATAATAAAAACAATAACAAGAACAGGAATGTAAAAAGCAGTACAGAACTCGTCTTTTACAATAAATACTGAACGTGTAGTTTTCGACTTTTAAGGCGAGGTGACTGTGTTCCCGCTGCCAGACACTACTCTCAAATTTACGCAATTTCGTTATACGTGCTAAACTCTTCCACCTCTCGGTACTGTATGCAATTTTCATATTCAGACTGTCAGTGTACATACACCGAGATATATACACCCAGACATACATCTCTCAGCGTATGGGCTGGCAGGACAGGTGGGTCTCCCTTCTTTTAGAGGAACGGTGATTTAGATTTAGATTTTGTATGCGAAGCGGCTAGTTTTCTGTGCACGTCACGCTCTTCCCCCCCATTCCTCCCCGCGGCCCGGGATCGGTGTATCAAGACCTGGTCAGGAACTGACTTGTGGAACCTGTCAGGTTTCCTCTTAAGGACGAGAGGGTGTAGGTTCGGACCCATCAGGTGCTGAGGTGACTGTTCACTTTGAAGTTCTTGACAAAGTAAAAAGCTACAAAAAGTTCTTACAGAAAGAGGCAAGGGCCAGGAGCTGTGAATCGACACCTGCAACTACAAATAGGTGAGTACGCCAGACAACTGGGGAAGTGGAGGAAAACTGGAGAAAGTTGGAAGAGGCAAAAAGGACACCCTCTTCCCCATCTCTTTCTTACTCACCCCCCTATGCTTCTCTCAGGGCATTGACCAAAGACAAGGGTTACCTGGAGGTTATTCCGGGGATCAACGCCCCCGTGGCCCGGTCCATGACCAGGCCTCCCGATGGATCAGGACCTGATCAACTAGGCTGTTACTGCTGGCCGCACGCAGTCCAACGTACTAGCCACAGCCCGGCTGATCCGGCACTGACTTGAGGTATCTGTCCAGCTCTCTCTTGAAGGCAGCCAGGGGTTTATTGGCAATTCCCCTAATGCTTGATGGGAGGCTGTTGAACAGTCTTGGCCCCCGGACACTTATGGTGTTTTCCCTTAGTGTACCAATGGCGCCCCTACTTTTTATTGGGGGCATTTTGCATCGCCTGCCCAGTCTTTTACTTTCGTAGGGAGTGATTTCTGTGTGCAGATTTGGGACCATTCCTTCCAGGATTTTCCAAGTGTAGATTATGATATATCTCTCCCTCCTGCGTTCCAACGAGTACAAGTCAAGTGCTTCCAAGCGTTCCCAGTAGTTAAGGTGCTTGACAGAACTTATACGTGCAGTAAAGGATCTCTGTACACTCTCTAGATCTGCAATTTCACCTGCTTTGAATGGAGATGTTAATGTACAGCAGTATTCCAGCCTAGAGAGAACAAGTGATTTGAAAAGGATCATCATTGGCTTGGCATCTCTCGTTTTGAAAGTTCTCATTATCCATTCTATCATTTTCTTTGCACGTGCGATCGTAGCACTGTTGTGATCTTTGAAAGTGAGATCCTCAGACATTACTACTCCCAGGTCCCTTACATTATTTTTCCGCTCTATTGTATGGCCGGAGTCAGTAGTATACTCTGTTCTAGTTATTATCTCCTCCAGTTTTCCATAACGGAGTAGTTGGAATTTGTCCTCATTGAACATCATATTGTTTACCGTTGCCCACTGGAAAACTTTGTTTATATCTTCTTGGAGGTTAACCGCGTCCTCAGCAGATGACAGCCTCATGTAGATCCTAGTATCATCCGCAAAGGATGATACGGTGCTGTGGTGTATATCTCTGTCTATGTCTGATATGAGGATAAGGAATAAGATGGGGGCGAGTACTGTGCCTTGTGGAACAGAGCTCTTCACTATGGCAGCCTCCGATTTAACTCTGTTGACCACTACTCTTTGTGTTCGATTTGTTAGGAAGTTGAAGATCCATCTCTCCACTTTCCCAGTTATTCCTTTAGCACATATTTTATGGGCTATTACGCCATGATCGCATTTGTCAAATGTTTTTGCAAAGTCTGTGTATATTACATCTGCATTCTGATTTTCTTCCAGTGCATCCAAGGCCATGTCATAGTGATCCAGTAGTTGTGAGAGGCAGGAGCGACCTGCCCTGAACCCATGTTGCCCTAGATTGTGCAGATTTTGGGAATCCAGGTGATTTGCAATCCTGCTTCTTAGCACTCTTTCAAAGATTTTTATGATGTGGGACGTCAGAGCTATTGGTCTATAGTTCTTAGCTAATGCTTGCTGCCACCTTTATGGAGTGGGGCTATATCCGTTGTTTTAAGTGACTGGAATTTCACCCAGTCACTTAAAACAACGGATATATCCCCACTCCATAAAGGTGGCAGCAAAGCATTAGCTAAG
This sequence comes from Cherax quadricarinatus, assembly GCF_026875155.1. Lineage (NCBI taxonomy): Eukaryota > Metazoa > Arthropoda > Malacostraca > Decapoda > Parastacidae > Cherax > Cherax quadricarinatus. Next base: position 103,957,976 of record NC_069402.1, read on the forward strand.
AACTATAGACCAATAGCTCTGACGTCCCACATCATAAAAATCTTTGAAAGAGTGCTAAGAAGCAGGATTGCAAATCACCTGGATTCCCAAAGTATGCACAATCCAGGGCAACATGGGTTCAGGGCAGGTCGCTCCTGCCTCTCACAACTACTGGATCACTATGACATGGCCTTGGATGCACTGGAAGATGGCTTTCCCACCGCCAGCCTCTCTACTGCCCTACTCACCTAGCAATAGCATCATCTATCGTGCTCACCTAGCAGTAACATCATCTGTCCTGCTCACCTAGCAGTAACATCTTGTCCTGCTCACCTAGCAGTAACAACAGTTATCTGTGCATCAGTCAGGAAAAAATGTATTGGGAAACATGTCCTGCTGGAGTGTCACACACTGCTTAAGGAAACACCTCAGTCCTGTGAAAGAAAACTCCAGTACCTGCTGGAATGTCAGATCTTGCTTAAAAAAAAATCACTCCAGTTCTGCTGGAAGTTTCTAAGTGTTGGCAGAGGGGTATCCACGTACCTAACGACATTAATAAAAGCAATTCAACACTTGGAGCTGCCGTAGATACTAAGCCCACAGTGGAATACTTGACGATATCTTCATTGCCTTACTGAAATGCTCCAGCTCAGGCTGACATATTTTATTATCACGTATAAGATACCCATTCTATGTGATGGCATATGACTGGAAAAGATGGCTAACTTTCGTTTCCACTATGTAACTCTCATAGAGAAAGACAGCAGCACACTCAGCCCACTTTGGAGGTTCTCACTATGAAACTACCAGAGAGAGTTAGGTAACAGCACACTGTGGATGGTGTTACCACTACTATCCCACAATATTTGTGGAGATATTCCCAGAGTTGAGGAAGATGGTGTGTAGTTGTTCAGAGTAAGAGAAGAATAGGCAAGGGAGGATTGGGGAGAGGAGGGGGGGGGTAGGTGAAGAGGTTCTCACATGGCTTCCGTCATACACCAGGGAAAAGGGGAGGGATGAGAAGGGGCAACCTTGTTTATTCTACCCAGAAAGAGTGTCAAAACTATAGTCTGCTTCCTCTCACCTCTCCCTCACGAGAAAGGCAGAGAGAGGGAGGGGATGGGAGGCAGGGAGAGGGAGGGGATGGGAGGCAGGGAGAGGGAGGGGAAGGGAGGCAAGGAGAAGGAGGGGAAGAGAGGCAGGGGGGGGAGAGGGAGGCATGGAGATGGAAGACGAGAGGCAGGGGTGAGAAGAGGGAATAAGAAACGTAGGAAGGGAAGCAAGAGAAGAGGGAGCATGCATATGTATCCGTGTGGATACGTTTACGAATGCACATGTATACATGTGCATATCTAAACGTTCGCATGTATGCTTGTGCATATGCATGTGTATGTATCTCTTGACTTTTTTGGGGTTATCCTAGGTAATTTACACATATGTTACTACGAATAACTGTACCTAAATAAACTTACTAACACTGAATCATGCACTTCCTTCAACATTTTACTCATTTCTTGGTTGTCATCTGTGTATGACTCTCTGGAGTAAAGGACATCTACACAGCCTTCCTGCTTATGGTCACGAACCTGGCCGCGGGGGCTCTGACACCCGAAACCCCCTCCAGGTACACTCCATGTATTACTCTTGGCCCATCCCTTGGGTATGATCTACTTCCACTGGTGAATCCCGCCTACCAGTGACAATAACTTCGTCTGTTACACGTCCCTCTTCTAACGTCATTATATAAGCGACAGTCTTACTGCCTGTGGCTCAGATTCTTCAAAACAACGGCGCTCTTCACCAACTCCAAGGCTGAGGACTGCTTACCTCATCTTTTGTATAAGGTTCCACATTCTTCACATTACGTCCTTGTACTGATAAAGCCACTGGATGGTGAAACGTCTACAAATAAAGACACCCAGATATTGCACAAGTGTATAATGCTTGAGAGAACCACTGCCGCAAGAGGGTTTTCACTTGCATTTGCCAAATGTGAAAAAAATGACTTTCCAATTTTTTGGATGGCTTCTCGTTATTTTGTGTTTCTTCTATCCGGTATGAATGAGTGTAGTCAAATGGATGTAGATGAATGGGCGTAGATTTGCTTCCCTGTGTTGTGGATTATTTACATTTTTGCCGCAGCAGTGGCTAGTTTATTGTGCACCCCCTGGTCGAGGACTGGGCCGCGGGGTCATTGACGCCCCCCCCCGGAACGACCTCCAGGTAGACTCCATGTCCATCCTGTGGATAGGGGGTGGCATATGGACACACACACACAAAAGCGTTAACTGAAGAACATGTGCATTGCTATCTACAAAAATTTACTTACCTGTTGCAAACAAATCTAGTTTGCAGTTTATGAGTCAATTCAGCAAGCCTCTTCATTCTTTCGTAAATTTGCTCTACGTTCTACCTCTACGTGTGTTCTCATTTCAGACTGTCTCAGAGGCACGTGTTTGATACATTGTATGCTTGTGCGTTCAGCTTTTTGGTGCATTTGAGTTAAGAATGCTAAGTCCATTTCCCAGGGACTGTTTGAGAGTTCCTTGAGTTAATTCTCTGTTTAAAATTAATCTGCTAAACATCACACAAGGCACAATACCGTGACTGGAACATACAAAAAAACCGAACACAGGAGAGAAACGTATGACTACGTTTCGGTCCGACTTGGACCATTTACAAGTTAGTCTGACTTGTAAATGGTCCAGGTTGGACCGAAAGGTTATCATAAGCCTCTTTCCCCTATGTACAGGTTATTTGTGTACTCAAGTCTATTCTATTTCTCTGAGAAAGGGACGAATGATTTAAAAAAAATATGGATACATTATCAGTGTGCTGCTACACTATTCTATATGATAATTACACAGTAGGAACAGATCTAGCTATGTTCCCCTGTCTTGTGCCATCACGCAGGATGGGGGGTTATACAAAGTGTTGAAGTCAGTCAGCCAGATCTGGGAGACCAGTGGGTCAATGAGGATATCATCAGGCGCTTCAGCAAGGGTTTATCTGCTACGGCAGCTTCAAGGGTTTCCCTCCAGCACAACTGAAGTTACCAGCACTTGGGAATTGCCATCTATCGGAAGGGAGGGAGGCAGGAGGAGGGGGATGATGCAATAACGGAGGCAGGAGGGAAGGAAGAGAGATGGAGGGAGGTAAGCAGAAGTGACTGAAGAAAGCATAAGAGAGGGAGGTAAGTATGAAGGGAGGGAGGGAAGCAAGAAATGAAATGGAGGCAAGGAGGAAAGTAAAGCAACACACGTTAAGTGTTCCAGTGTAGGTCAGTGTTGAAGGTATTTTTGTTATGTTTACTCCCCCCCTCCCCACCCTCTCTCTCTCTCGTTACATATCTGCGTTATAACGTAATCTTGAACCCATTTGTAACAAATGCCTAGCTCACTATGACCCACGCCTGCTGTTTCCTACTTCCACACGCATAATGTTCCCTGCTTCCCCACGCCTACCTGGAGTTTACCTGGAAAGAGTTCCGGGGGTCAATGCCCTCGTGGCCCGGTCCATGACCAGACCTCGCAGTGAATCAGGGCTTGACCAACCAGGTTCTTACTACTGGCCATACACAATCCAACGTCGGAACCACCCAGCTGGTCAGGCACTGACTTTAGGTATCTGTTCAGTTTTTTCTTGAAGACAGATAGGGAGTCTATTGGTAATCTTTATGTAAGACTGGACGGTGCTGAACAGTCTTGGGTCCCTGACACTTACTGTGCTATCCCTGCTTTTCATTGGGGGATTTACACCGTCTGCCGCGTTTCTTTTCTTTTTGCTTTCATAGGGAGTGATTTCTCTGTGCAGATTTGGGAACAGTACCTCTAGATTTTTTCTAGGTGTAAATTATGATGTCAGGGGCCCAAAACTGTTCAACTGTCTCCCAGCATACATAAGAGAGATTACCAATAGACCCCTGACTGTCTTGAATAAGGAGCTGGACAGGCACCTAAAGTTAGTACCTGATTTGCCGGCCTGTGGTTCGTACGTCTGTTTACGTTCGGCCAGCAATAACAGCCTGGTTAATCAGGCCCTGATCCACCATGAGGACTGGTTATAGACCGAGCCGCGGAGTCGTTGATCCCCGAAACCCTCTCCAGGTATACCTTTCTCGCCTGTGCTCTAAGGAGTAGAGGTCTAGGGCCTTCAAGCTTTCCCAGCAATCAAGGTGTTTTACTGGACTAACACGTGCACTGAAGGTTCTCCATATATTTTCCAGATCTGTAACTTCACCTGCCATGAAAGGGGTTGTTAGTGTACGTCAGTATTCCAACCTTGAGAGAACAAGTGACTTTAAGAGGATCATTACTGACTTGGCATCCCCTTGTTCTGAAAGTTAGCATTATCCACCTCATCATTTTCCTTGCAGTTGTGATAGTGACATTGTTGTGATCCTTGAAGGTGAGATCCTCTGACATTATCAATCCTAAGTCCTTCATAATAGTTTTTTACTCTACTGTGTGGTTAGAACTTGCCTGCTGTTTCCTGCTTTCCCACACCTATTGTTCTCTGCTTCCCCATACCTGCTGTTACCTGCTTCCCCACACCTGCTGTTTCCTACTTCCCCACACCTACTGTTTCCTGCTTCCCCACACCTACTGTTTCCTGCTTCCCCATACCTGCTGTTACCTGCTTCCCCACACCTGCTGTTTCCTGCTTCCCCATACCTGCTGTTACCTGCTTCCCCACACCTGCTGTTACCTACTTCCCCACACCTACTGTTTCCTGCTTCCCCATACCTGCTGTTACCTGCTTCCCCACACCTGCTGTTTCCTACTTCCCCACACCTACTGTTTCCTGCTTCCCCACACCTGCTGTTCCCTGCTACAATCGTCAGCTATTCCCTGCTACAATCGTCTGCTGTTCCCTGTTACAATCGCCTGCTGTTCCCTGCTACAATCGTCTGCTGTCCCCTGTTACAATCCTCTGCTACAATCGCCTGCTGTTCCCTGTTACAATCGCATGCTGTTTCCTGTTACAATCGCCTGTTGTTCCCTGCTACAATCGCCTGCTGTTCCTTGTTACAATCGCCTGCTGTTCCCTGCTACAATCGTCTGCTGTCCCCTGTTACAATCCTCTGCTACAATCGCCTGCTGTTCCCTGTTACATTCGCCTGCTGTTTCCTGTTACAATCGCCTGTTGTTCCCTGCTACAATCGCCTGCTGTTCCCTGCTACAATCATCTGCTGTCCCCTGTTACAATCGCCTGCTGTTTCCTGCGTCAATCGCCTGCTGTTCCCTGTTACAATCGCCTGCTGTCCCCTGCTATAATCGCCTGCTGCTCCCTGTTATAATCGCCTGCTGTTCCCTGTTGCAATCGCCTGCTGTTCCCTGTTACAATCGCCCGCTGTCCCCATGCTACAGTCGCTTGCTGCTCCCTGTTATAATCGCCTGTGGTTCCCTGTTACAATCGTCTGCTGTTCCCTGTTACGATCGCCTGCTGTTCCCTGCTACAATCGTCTCCTGCTCCCTACTTCCCAACGCATGCCGTTTCCTGCTTCCTCACGCGCACGCCCAGCCTGACGCGTGCATGTGTGCGTGTCAGTTGTTTGCGTGTCTATTGTGTGCATGTCTGTTGTGCGTATCCGTTGTGTGCGTGTCTGTTGTGCATGTCCGTGCTTTTTAAGCCTGTGGATTTCTGTCAATTAGTCCGTCCGACTCTTGTTTTGGTCCGTGGTTATTCGTGCGTGGTCACGACTCTGTCCGTGTCCGTGAGTGGAGTCGACTGCGTTTGAGAGTGGCATCTGCTGTGCGTGTGAGCGACGTCTGCTGTGTCCATGAGCGACGTCTGTGCTTGTGAGCGACGTCTGCTGTGTCTCTAAGCGACGTCTGCTGAGCCTGTGAGCGACGTCTGCTGCGTCAGTGGCGTCAGCTATTAGTGAGAGGAGTTGGCTTTGTCCATGAGCGGCGGCGGCGGTGGCGGCGACGACGGCGGCGGCGGCGGCGGCGGCATCGCTGTAGGTTTCTAGGTCAGTGTGGGAGAAAACTTTGCTCTACTTGTAGACAAAGATGACAGTGAAATTTCTGCCTTCCCTGCAAGCATTGCTACTGTGCCTCCGAGGCAAAGATCAGCTGTTTACCTGAAGGATACCTGAAGGATGTTTCCGGGTAACAGACTAGACCACAGACCAGGCCTCCTGGTGGATCAAGGCCTCAACATCCAGGGTGTTACTGCCGGACGCATGCAGTCCAACGTACTTGCCACAGCCTAGCTGGATGAGGAAACTGTTCAGTCCCCTCCTCGATCTTAGATCTTTCTTCCTTTGATCGTTGAAGAGTTTCGAGAGTTTAACCGGCCATTGGCCAGGCTCGTCTGGTGCTTGCCTGGTCAACCAGGCTGTTGCTGCTGGAGGCCCACTGCCCCACATACCAATCACAGCCTGGTTGATCTGGCACCTGGTGAAGATACTTGTCCAGTTTCCTTTTGAAGGCTTCTACGCTTGTTCCAGCCGTGTTTCTGATATCTTCTGGTAAGATGTTGAATAGTCTGGGACCCTGGATGTTGATACAGTGTTCCCTTATTGTCCCCACCGCACCCCTGCTCCTCACTGGCTTTATTTTACACTTCCTCCAATATCTCTCACTCCAGTATGTTGTTATGGCAGTGTGCAGATTTGGGACAAAGCCCTCGAGTACTCTCCAGGTATATATTATCATGTATCTCTCTCTCCTATGCTCCAGTGAGTACATGTTCAAGACTTGAAGGCGTTCCCAGTAATTTAGGTGCTTTACTGGCTCAATGTGAGCCGTAAACGATCTCTGTATATGTTCCAGATCTAATATTTGTCCGGTTTTAAACGGGGTCGTCAGCACTGAACAATATTCTAAATGAGGCAGCACTAGCGATTTGAAGAGTGTCACCATCGGCATTATCTCCCTTGTTTTGAAAGTTTTCAATACTCACCCCTTCATCCTCCTGGCTGTCGTGATCTTTGTCTTGTTATGGACTTTAAAAGAAAGGCCAGCTGACATAATTATTCCCAAGTCTTTCACGTGTTCATTTTGTTCTATTTGGTGACCCTCTTAAGTTTTGTACATAGTGTTCCTTTTGTTCTTCATTCTTTCCATACCTAAGCACCTGGAACTTATCACCATTGAACGTCATGTTGCTCTCCACTGTCCACTGAAAAACCCGGCTTATGTCTTCATGTAATTTTTCAATGTCTTCTTCCGTAGTGACTTTCATTTTTATTTTAGTGTCATCTGCAAATGATCATACAAAAGTGTGACGGGTGTTTTTATCAGTCTGCTAAAATGATGAGAAACAGCAGAGGTGCGAAGACAGTACCTTGGGGAACTGAGCTGTTTACTTCGCTGATGCTGGATCTTGCTCCGTTTACTACTACTTTTTGTGTTCTGTGTGTTAGGAACCCGAAAATCTGTCCACCTTCCCCGTAATACTCATGGCCTTCATTTTGTACGCTATCACTCCATGATCGCATTTGTCAAACGCCTTTGCAAAATCTGTATAAATCACATCTGCGTTTTGGTCATCTTCCAACGTCTCCGTAATTCTGAATTAATGATTCAACAGCTGTGACAGGCATGATTGTCCTGCTTTGAAACCATGCTGGTTCGGGTTACGCTGGTCCATGAAATTTGTAATCTGCCGTCTCATCACTCCTTCGAAGATTTTTATGTGAGAAGTTAGGGCTACTGGTCTATAATTTTTGGCTAGTGCTCTACTACCTCCTTTATGCAAAGGAGCTATATTTGCACTCTTTAAGGCCTCCGGTATTTCACCTAGATGTAAGCTGCTCTTTCTCCAAAGAATACTGAGGGCTGGTGCTAGTTGTGCCCTGCAGTTCTTCAGAAATATGAAATTCCATGAATCTGGTCTTGGTGCTGAGTGAGTGGGCATGTTATCCATTTCTTTCTCGAAATCTATGGGATTTGAACTGATGTCAGTTAGATGGTCTGCGCGGCCTTCTGCTGGAGTGAAAAATGTTTCTGCGTTTTCTTCCTTGCTGTTATTTAGTGGGATACTGAATATCGACTCTGTTGATGATTTCTTACTCGGTAAGTTCTCATCCGATAAGTTCTCAGTCGTCGCGCCCTTATTTTTTTATTGTGACTACTTAATGGACCAAATCAGACCGAAAAGTCCTCATGAGTTTCAGTCTTCGAAGTGCGGATTATTTGTGTATTGCTCCAGTGACGGTACTGCACCCATATATTCTTCACTCTGCACCGTCTGTCAAGTTTCTTGCCATACGGAGTTATTTCAGTATGCAAGTTTAGGACCAGTCCCTCCAGGATTTTCGGGGGCAAATTATGATGCACCTTTCCAGCTTTTCCAGTTCTGATGCTTGACAGTGTATGCCAGTGTGGCCTGGTGGCCTGGTGGCTAAAGCTTCCGCTTCACACACGGAGGGCCCGGGTTCGATTCCCGGCGGGTGGAAACATTTCGACACGTTTCCTTACACCTGTTGTCCTGTTCACCTAGCAGCAAATAGGTACCTGGGTGTTAGTCGACTGGTGTGGGTCGCATCCTGGGGGACAAGATTAAGGACCCCAATGGAAATAAGTTAGACAGTCCTCGATGACGCACTGACTTTCTTGGGTTATCCTGGGTGGCTAACCCTCCGGGGTTAAAAATCCGAACGAAATCTTATCTTATTATCTTATCTTATGCGGGCAATGAAAGTTCTCTGTATACTTTCTAGCTCAGTAATCCTTCCTGTCTTGAAGATGGCCGTTAGTATACAACAGTATTTCCAAGTCTGCAGAAAACAAGTGACTTGTGGCCTGGGAAAGAGAAACACGCTCAATCATGAGGGCGAATTCGAAAAATTCAACTTCAACAAGATCATCATCATCATCTGGGATGGAATAAATCATGAACTTAACGAGATACTCTGAGATGATCATACGACCAACGCTGATCTAAACCATTTCCTTGGGAGGCCGAGCTCATTGTCTCTGGAAGTATGCACCAGACACATACCTCTACGGCATGGATGTAAATTTGAGAGAGGCGCTCCCTCTACAGGCGAAAGGAAACTATCTAGAGAAATGGAGAACATCAGCACAAACTTTTAGCATCATATAGAGTTCAGGAGAGAGACAAAGGGAGAACCATAAATGAAATTAGAAATCTCAAATACTTCTCATTCTGTGGCCCCAGACTATTCAACATCAGAAACACTGCTGGGACATCAAAAGGAAATTGGATAAGTATCTTCACCAGGTGCCAGATCAACCAGACTGTGATGGATATATGGGTCAGCGGGCCACCCGCAACAACAGCCTGGTTGATCAAGCTAGCACCAGCCGAACGTGGCCCATGGCCGAGCTCCGGGAGTAGAAAAACTCTGGGAACTCATCCAAGGTTGCTTGATTAATGAGTCAGGCTGGAGGTCTGGCTGCCTGATTATATTCATAGTGACTGCCATGTTACATAATGTATTTCCCTTAGGTTTACTATAAAAATTAATTACTGAGATATCGTTTGTATCTTCCTGAATGAAAATCGGAAGAAAATAATTGTCAAAAATCCAGCACATTTCTCTCTCGTTGTCTGTAAGCTGTCTAGAGTTTAGTTTTAAGTTCACCTAACTTTTCTCTAACCTTTATTTTATGAAGTATTTGGAAAAAACTTTCCAATTAGTTTTCGAATCCTTAGCAATTTTAATATCGTATTTCCGTTTATCTTTTCTTGTCCTCTTTTTAACTTGTTTTTTAATGTGAATATTCTGATTCATAAGCTGACCTTCACCATTGGTACACTAAGAGAAAACACCATAAGTGTCCGGGGCCCAAGACTGTTCAACAGCCTCCCATCAAGCATTAGGGGAATTGCCAATAAACCCCTGGCTGCCTTCAAGAGAGAGCTGGACAGATACCTAAAGTCAGTGCCGGATCAGCCGGGCTGTGGCTCGTACGTCGGACTGCGTGCGGCCAGCAGTAACAGCCTAGTTGATCAGGCCCTGATCCATCGGGAGGCCTGGTCATGGACCGGGCCGCGGGGGCGTTGATCCCCGGAATAACCTCCAGGTAACCTCCAGGTAACCTCTTCTGACACTCCTGTAAATTTCTTCTTCCTGAAAGATGTTTCAATCTCACGTCCATCCTTTTCAGATCATTTATTTTTTATCTAATTTCTCTACAGTGAATAAATGTTGCTTAAGCAGAGGTTACCTGGAGTTACCTGGAGGTTATTCCGGGGATCAACGCCCCCGTGGCCCGGTCCATGACCAGGCCTCCCGAGTGTACAGTGTTTAGACAAGTGTCTAAACATGACAGGTCTTCTTTAAGATCATTGTATTCTGCTAAACAAAAATCTGGAACCCTTACTGAATTTTCTTTACTTTCATACTTCTATTTATGGTTAAATGTATTCGATTTGTCGGTGATTCCAAGTTCCTCTGTAGTTTCCAGGTTATTAACAAGGGGTTTCCTTGTTCACCAGAATCAAGTCAAATAGGTTATTTCCCGTTGGTTCTGTCACCAGCTGTTTTTAAAAAACAGTCCCGAATTACCGATAGGAAGTCGTTTGACTCTTAGATTTCCGGTCAAGAATTCTAATCAAGTTAAAATCTCCTAGAATTACACACAAATAACCCGCCCATTGGAGAAAGAAATTTTATGACCAGTTAAAGTTATAATTCTAACAGAAATGTCATAAGTTTCTTTCTCCTGCGTGCGAGTTATTTATGTATTGTTCCAGTCACGGTATTGTGCCTGTTGTTCTAGAATGACTACATTATCGTGCCTGGAAGCCTTAACAATTTCCTCCCAAAGTCTCCCTTGGTCCCTATCCAAATTTAGGGGACGGTATATTACACCTAAAATCACTGTTTTCATGTCCCTCTAAAATTTCTACCCAGACAGAACATGTGTGCTCCTTTAGTCTTTATTCCCGTTTTGATGCAGCAATTCCAGTGTTCTCAGACATACCACCTGTTTTCCCGTCATTGCTATCAGTATGGAACTTAAAACCTTGAAAGTGGCACTTGGCAGGCACGTCCTGACTCTTCAAATTAAACCAGGTCTCAGTGCAAACACGTCAGTATTATCTGCACTAATCTCAACTCATCCATCTTATCTCTACAGCTACGACTATTTGTGCAACACATACTGAAAAACAATCTCTTCAGTTTCTTCCTCTTCATTCTTGCTTCTCCACTATCATTGTTGCTTATCACCTAATTTCCAAATTTAACCAATAATCCTACCTAATTCTGCCAATAACTGTCATCCCCAAAACCCACAATATTACAACCATGATAATTCACACTGTCCAGTTCTATTCTACCATAAAACATTCTTTTCCTGCGAAAATCCGTACCTCTATTTCTAGTTTAAAGGCCTAACAGCTCTCTCCACTGAGCTAGCTAATACCTTCACCCCAACCCTAGATAAATAAATCCCTATCCCTAGTATACCTGTCATTTCAGCCGTAGAGAAGTCTCAGTTGTCGATGATTGGAACTGCAACATCCTTACAGTGTTTATCCAGTCAGTAATTAACACCAATTGCCCTGGACAACCATTCATTTCCAACTTTTCTCCTTGGCACGATGCCACTTACTACAGGGTGCCATCCCTTCTTAATCATGTCTATCACTGACCTAGACCAGCTAATGAGATCCTCAGGTTAGGTAAGGTTGGTCAAGAAACAGGACAAGTGCTTCCTTACGCACGTCGTAAGTCATATGATGACCTGCAGCTGAAACTCGGTCATCTGACCGAGACCTTCCGCTGGTTTTAAAAATTAAGGCTATAATTATATCAGTTTACTGTATTTTTTTCAGGTGATTACTCCCACGCTCGCTAGCAACATTGTTGCCTCCAGCACTGACACAAATAGCAGGATTGACCCATTACCTTTCCTGATGTGGTCAGTGCCACTAACATCCTGTGTCACTCTGCACTCCATTTCTTAGAAAACATGGTTAATTCTAGCAAAGTTAGGTCACCTTGAGGATAGGTTGTATTAAAGTTAGGTCACATTAAAGATAGGTTGTATTAAAGTTAGGTCACATTAAAGATAGGTTGTATTAAAGTTAGGTCACATTAAAGATAGGTTGTATTAAAGTTAGGTCACATTAAAGATAGGTTGTATTAAAGTTAGGTCACATTAAAGATAGGTTGTATTAAAGTTAGGTCACATCACAAACTTAGTCTGGGGGCCAAAAAAAAAAAAAAAATCAGGTGAATGTCTACCAATAAGACAAAATATAAAAATGAATTTTTCAAACAATGGTGTTTGTTTGTTTGTTTGCTCCGGTTATAAAAAAATCACAATATATAAACTGTGTTTTTTTTCATACTGTGCAAGTCATATTTGTGGTCGTAAGACATTGTTTTGTGTCTGATCAATGTGTGTGTGTGTGTGTGTGTGTGTGTGTGTGTGTGTGTGTGTGTGTGTGTGTGTGTGTGTGTGTGTGTGTGTGTGTGTGTTTGAGAAAAAAAGAGACGAAAACATCGGCAGAACACACACGCGCACGCGAATGACCATAAAAACAGAGGAAACAAGGACAGCAAGAACACTAGTACACCACACAACAAGGACAGCAAGAACACTAGTACACCACACAACAAGGACAGCAAGAACACTAGTACACCACACAACAAGGACAGCAAGAACACTAGTACACCACACAACAAGGACAGCAAGAACACTAGTACACCACACAACAAGGACAGCAAGAACACTAGTACACCACACAACAAGGACAGCAAGAACACTAGTACACCACACAACAAGGACAGTCTGGAGAGAGTAACAACATGAGCAACGACAAGAGCAACAAATAAAAGCGACTTGCACAACGACAGTAACAGCGGCAAGGATGACAGTGAAAAAATAATCAGACAAGAATAGGAAATAAACTCCCGAACAAAGCGAGACGCGGGGGCGATGATCCAGGGATCTATTGTTATGCAGGTTGCTAATGCTGCAGTGGTAACCATAATGTCTCTACTACCTACTGTAAATCTACCTTGAATCTACCTGGAGTCTATCGAGATTACTCTCTCCAGCAAGTGCCAGATCAGACGGGTTGTGATGCGGGCCGCTAGCACCAACAGTCTGGTTGACCAGGCGGGCAACAGGTAAGCCTAAACGTCAGGTCAGGCTGCCAAATTAAAAGAATCCTCGGCACTGGTCACACGTATGTTACAGGTAAGGTGTTTATACACCCTTGTTGAGTTCCAAGAGTTTTCCTGTACCCACAGGCCGGCCCTGGACCAGGCTCGTCTGGTTCACCGGGAGGCCTGGTCTGGGACAGAGGCGCGGAGGCGCTGACCCCTGAAATCATCTCCGGGTAAACTCCAGGTATGCCAGAGGTAAATAATACGAGAGAATACATAACAATTCTCTGTCAATCCCATTAGTTTCTCGACATTCTGAACGTAGCTTCACGAGTGGGAACAACAAGGTCTATAAGAGGCCTGACCCCATTAATGTTATTCGAGGTCATTTTGAAGACAGGGGCAGAAGCGGAGGCTCGACCCCGTATTATCACGACTTGGTGAGTACAAGCTCACGAGTACATCACACAAACACAGACACACACAGACACAGACACACACACACACACAGACACACTTTCGAAACACACACACACACACACACACACACACACACACACACACACACACACACACACACACACACACACACACATACACACACACATGCACACACATATACAACAGGCCTAGTGTCTAATCGACATGTGCCTAGGACCAAATGGTAACTACTAAATAACACACACACACACACACACACACACACACACACACACATACACACACACAGACACACACAACACACAGACACCACACACACACACACACAGAACACACACACAGACACAGACACACACACAGACACAGACACACACACACACACACACAACACACACCACACACACACACACACACACACATCACACACACACACACACACACACACACACACACGAGGATCTTAGATTAATTTCCGTAAAGAATTAATATCATTCTATATCACTGGCAGTAATTCCAAGTTAATTAGAGTAGGACTGAGCCTCATTAGCATACTGAAGACCTATCAAAATACTTGATAAGAGATCTTTCAGGGCAGGGAGGTTGGGTAATTACCTTGAAGTAGGACAAGTAATTAACTTGAACCAGGTTGGATAATTACCTTTAACTGAGGTAATTACCTTAAGCAGGTAGGATAATAACATTTAACTGGAGTAATTACCTTTTAGCAGGTTGAATAATTACCTTTAACTGGAGTAATTACCTTGTAGCAGGTTGAATAATTACCTTTAACTGGAGTAATTACCTTTAAGTGTATTTCATGATGCCATTTCTTCGTTATACTAAGACTCGTGGCTAAAACGAATCGCAAAGACAACCTTTACGTTCACGTGTTGTCTTGGTGACGGTGCTAGTGATAACTCCCAGACCTGGCTGACTCCCTGGTTAACCAGGCTGTTGATGCCAGCGACCACTACCACTCTTTACAATCCGTTTGTTGAAATAATTACTCTTTTTACTATTCCTATTTACCTCACAGTGTTATTATCATGGGGAGCGCTAAGCCCGTAGAGATATACATCACCTGTTGTAGTGGGGAGGGATAGAAGGCATACAGGTTTAATTTAGGGAACTGGAGCAAAGATTCAATTCCCTAGATCAAGAGCCCCTCACCAGCATCAAGGAACCTTCCCTGAGGGAACCTCACTGTACGAGCGCCCACGCCATTGTCGCAACTGTCGAAGGCTTCTGAATTGTCTGTGTGCACTTCGTTTGTATTTTACGCGTCTTCCAGTGCATCCAAAACCCTGTCGTAATGGTCCTGAAGTTGCGAGAGGCAGGAGAGACCTGCACTAAACCCGTGCTATCCTAGGCTGTACAAGCGTATCTTCTGAAAGTTCTCATTATCCACTCTTCTGTTTTATCTGGACTCCGACACACTCGCCTTGTTGTTTTATTTATATAACAGCTTGATCAACGTGATGGTTCCCAAGTATTGTACACGTGGCTATCCTTCTATGATGGTCCTCCTGTGTTTGCTACACTGATGGTCCTCCTGTACCTGCTAGACTGATGGTCCTCCTGTGTTTGCTAGACTGATGGTCCTCCTGTGTTTGCTAGACTGATGGTCCTCCTGTGTTTGCTAGACTGATGGTCCTCCTGTGTTTCCTACACTGATGGTCCTCCGGTGTTTCCTACACTGATGGTCCTCCGGTGTTTCCTACACTGATGGTCCTCCTGTATCTGCTAGACTGATGGTCCTCCTGTGTTTCCTACACTGATGGTCCTCCTGTACCTGCTAGACTGATGGTCCTCCTGTGTTTGCTAGACTGATGGTCCTCCTGTACCTGCTAGACTGATGGTCCTCCTGTGTTTGCTAGACTGATGGTCCTCCTGTGTTTCCTACACTGATGGTCCTCCTGTGTTTGCTAGACTGATGGTCCTCCTGTGTTTGCTAGACTGATGGTCCTCCTGTGTTTGCTAGACTGATGGTCCTCCTGTGCTTCCTACACTGATGGTCCTCCGGTGTTTCCTACACTGATGGTCCTCCGGTGTTTCCTACACTGATGGTCCTCCTGTATCTGCTAGACTGATGGTCCTCCTGTGTTTCCTACACTGATGGTCCTCCTGTACTTGCTAGACTGATGGTCCTCCTGTGTTTGCTAGACTGATGGTCCTCCGGTGTTTGCTACACTGATGGTCCTCCTGTACTTGCTAGACTGATGGTCCTCCTGTGTTTGCTAGACTGATGGTCCTCCTGTGTTTGCTACACTGATGGTCCTCCTGTACTTGCTAGACTGATGGTCCTCCGGTGTTTGCTAGACTGATGGTTCTTCTGTGTTTGCTAGACTGATGGTCCTCCGGTGTTTGCTAGACTGATGGTCCTCCTGTACTTGCTAGACTGATGGTCCTCCGGTGTTTGCTAGACTGGTGGTCCTCCTGTACTTGCTAGACTGATGGTCCTCCGGTGTTTGCTAGACTGATGGTCCTCCTGTACTTGCTAGACTGATGGTCCTGTGTTTGCTAGACTGATGGTCCTCCTGTACTTGCTAGACTGATGGTCCTCCGGTGTTTGCTAGACTGATGGTCCTCCTGTACTTGCTAGACTGATGGTCCTCCGGTGTTTGCTAGACTGATGGTCCTCCTGTACTTGCTAGACTGATGGTCCTCCGGTGTTTGCTAGACTGATGGTCCTCCTGTACTTGCTAGACTGATGGTCCTCCGGTGTTTGCTAGACTGATGGTCCTCCTGTACTTGCTAGACTGATGGTCCTCCGGTGTTTGCTAGACTGGTGGTCCTCCTGTACTTGCTAGACTGATGGTCCTCCGGTGTTTGCTAGACGGATGGTCCTCCTGTACTTGCTAGACTGATGGTCCTCCTGTGTTTGCTAGACTGATGGTTCTCCTGTGTTTGCTACACTGATGGTCCTCCTGTACTTGCTAGACTGATGGTCCTCCTGTGTTTGCTAGACTGATGGTCCTCCGGTGTTTGCTAGACTGATGGTCCTCCTGTACTTGCTAGACTGATGGTCCACCGGTGTTTTCTAGACTGATGGTCCTCCTGTACTTGCTAGACTGTGATGTAATGGTTTAGAAGACCGACATACTGAAGACTGAGACACTTGTGCAATATTTGGGAATCTTTATTGAGGAAACGTTTCGACAGCCAGTTGCTTCTTCAGTCCAGTACAAAGAAGAACGGTGAAAGATGAGTTGGAGAACGAGATAATCAGTCCCTCAGCCTGGAATCGATCACTGATTCCACCGATCAAGATTGATGGACTGTACACATCGACTCCAGGCTGCTGACGGACTGATTCCCCAATTCTCCTCCTCATCTTTCACTATTCTTCTCTGCATAGGACTGAAGAAGCCACTGGCTGTCGAAACTATTTCTCAATAAAGAGTCCCAAATTTTGCACAACTGTCCCAGTCTTCAAATCGGTTATGAGTTCTATTTTCCATATGAAAGCGGTTGGAATGAGCCACTTTTAAACAAATTATTCTCCCTCACTGGAAAACTTTGGTAATATCTGCTGGCAGTTTTTCTGTCTTCTAACCGAGGTCACTTTCATGCTTATTCTGGTATAGTCCGCAAGGATGATATATGTCGAGCGTGTTTTTATCTGTTATGAGGGCGAGCAACGGCACAGGTGCCAGGACCCTGCCTTGGAGTCAGAGACGGATTTACTATGAAACTAATGATGCTTAAGCTTACAAACCATACCACGGGCGGGATTTGAATCCGCGGTCAGAGAGTCTCAAAACTCCAGACCGTCGCGTTAGCCACTGGACCATCTAGCCACAATAAGATTCGTCCAACTAGGTACATGTATATTTCTACACCACAGGAAGGTTAGTATAGGCACCACTGTGACCACAAATGCAAGTTTTTACACCTTTCCTAATTCTTCCAGGCGGACTGGTGGACCTGTAGTGTTATTTTTACACGTAGTGTTGTCTTAACACCAAGTGTTGTCTTAACACCAAGTGTTGTCTTAACACCAAGTGTTGTCTTAACACCAAGTGTTGTCTTAACACCAAGTGTTGTCTTAACACCAAGTGTTGTCTTAACACCAAGTGTTGTCTTAACACCAAGTGTTATCATGGTTGTCACAACTATTAGACCATTATGACAAAATCACTGAGGCTTTGGAAGGGAAACAAAACTCAGATGTGGAACCCGCGATCAGAGTTTAGCCACTGGACCAGCTAGTCACAATATGATTCGTCCAACTAGGTATATTTCTACACCATAGGGGTTCAAATCCCGCCCGTGGTATGGTTTGTTTGCAATCGTGTCATTACGATTTCGTGAGTCATGTTGATGGCATTGAGGGGACTTGAGCTAGAGTTCGTCACGACCACGCTAGCTGGAGATTCGTCTGTAAAAACTTGCATTTGTGGTCACAGTGGTGCCTGTGCTAACCTTCCTATGGTGTAGAAATATACCTAGTTGGACGAATCTTATTGTAACTAGCTGGTCCAGTGACTAACGCGACGGTCTGGAGTTTTGAAACTCTGATCGCGGGTTCCACATCTGAGTTTTGTTTCCCTTCCAAAGCCTCAGTGATTTTGTCATAATGGTCTAATAGTAGTGACAACCATGATAACACTTGGTGTTAAGACAACACTTGGTGTTAAGACAACACTTGGTGTTAAGACAACACTTGGTGTAAAAATAACACTACAGGTCCACCAGTCCGCCTGGAAGAATTAGGAAAGGTGTAAACAGGTAGTGTATACAGTGGCAGCGGCGGCGCGTAACTGTGAGACTCATTTTCAAGGTTTAATTATCAAACGTTGCTTAGTAATGCCAGAGTAACTGTATGTATGTAGGTCGTTGGTGTGTGTGTGTGTGTGTGTGTGTGTGTGTGTGTGTGTGTGTGTTTAATTAGGGTTGTTGGTGCTGGTGGTTTACCTGAAGGCGGTATCGAGGGGTCAGCGCCCCCAAGGCCCAGTACTAGACCAGGACTCCTTGATGATGGTCAGAACAATCAGGGTGTTGGCACTAAATGCATGTAGTCCAACGTAGGCACCACAGCCGAGCTGATGAAGAACCGACTTAAAATTCAAGGTTGGGAGATATATCAAAACTGGAACAGGATCAATGATCATTTACGGCCCACAATCAGCCATTAAAGCATTTGGTATAAACCTTGGTAATAAATACCGACAAGTTGGTTTAGAAAGACACGTAAGCAAACACTATGACATATTTATTAGAAAACGTTTCGGTCCTGGGACCTTGATCACTTCTAACACAGAGGTAGAAAGGCATTATATATATAGGCGGAGAGTGAGGTGTGGCGCACGTGACCTGAGGAATGTCATAAGAACATAAGAATGGAGGAACACTGTAGAAGGCCTACTGGCCCATGCGAGGCAGGTCCTTATCAAAACAACCTCTGCCTATGATGAGGACGGGTAGACGATGAAATCATGTGACTCCTGTGTTGTTGGGTTGGTGCTGCTTAAGTATCATGTATGCCAATGTTTTTGAAATTTTGTAGTTTCCAGTGTTGCGTTCTATAGTGTCGGTGACGGCGATTAGTGAGGCTTCTAGGCACCGTCGGCGTCTGAGGTCTGGTTCGGTGAGAACGAGTTGTGCCTCATTCCAGTTCATCAAATGTCCCGTGGAGTCTCTGTGGAGGACACAGGCGAACCTTACATCGTCTCTGTTAGAGGCATTTCGATGCTCATTCAAGCGGACTGCAAGATCTCTGCCTGTCTCGCCTACATATTTCTTGGGACAGAACCCACAGGGGATAGTGTAGACGCCTGCTGTAGAAGTTAGAGGTGTGGGGCTGCGTTTCGTAGTGAGGTCTTTGATAGATGATGTGTTTATGGTGGAAACGTTGATGTTACTCATAGCAAGTGCCCGGCGAGTATTCGTGGCAACATCACCACATGGGAGTACTATGAACTGCTTAGGGGGCTGTTCCATGGGGGGTTTGTTGAGAATAGCTTGTGCCTTAAGTCTGCAATCTCGGATGAAGAAAGATGGGAACTGAAGACGTGTAAAGGCTTGTGTTATGTAAGTGCATTCTTCTTCTAGAAAACAAGGGCTGGAGATGCGAAGAGCTCTCAAGAAGAAGCCAATGAGGACTCCTCTCTTAGTGCGGGTGTCTTGGTGTGAGTAAAAGTGTATAAGATCGTCCTTGTTGGTAGGTTTTCTATACACTTTGAAGAGAAGTTTGTCACTGTCGGGAGATCTGCACAGTAGAACGTCGAGGAAAGTAAGTTTGCCATCATTTTCGAGTTCAAGTGTAAACTTTATTGATGGTTCAACTGCATTGATCTTGTTGAGAAGGGCCTGGATATTGAGACGTCTCGGATAGAAAACCAATATATCATCAACGTATCTTAGCCAGGTAACGGTGTTGGGAATGAGGGTGCTGAATTTCTCTGTCTCCAAGTTTTCCATGAAGAGGTTGGCAAGCACAGCACTGAGCGGGCTGCCCATTGCCATCCCAAAGCATTGTTTGTAACAGTTGTCCTGATACTTGAAGAAGTTGAAATTAACACAAAGTTCCACTAGACTGATGAAGTCTAGAAGAGGTAAAGGGAGGTCGTGGTTTTCAGTGAGCCTCTGTCTCAGAATGTTGATTGCAGCGTCAGTAGGAACGTTGGTAAAGAGGGCTATGACATCGAAGGAAGCCATGCTATTGTTTTTGACATTCAGGTTGGAAATTCGGGAGAGAAGGTCACCTGAGTGCTTGAGGTGGGCTTGACTGATGGTGCCCAGAAGCGTTGAAAGGTATTTGGCAAGGTGGCCGGCTAGTCTGTGTGGTGCACTCCCTATGCCCCAAGTGATAGGCCGTAGTGGGATGCCAGGTTTGTGTGTCTTAGGAAGGCCATACAGACGCGCTGGTTTCGGTTGACCTGGTAAAAGTTTAAGTAGTTTTTTGCCTTGTTCTGGTTTTTGTAAGATGCTACGAGCCTTTTGAAGAAAAGTCTGGGTACTTTGAAGTAGCACTGATTCTGATACAGGCTGGTATGTGTTGACATCGTTGAGAAGATTTAAAACTTTATTGTTGTAGTCGACATTGTTTAGTAACACCACACCACCTCCACTCGAACATGATGGCAAACTTCCTTTCCTCGACGTTCTACTGTGCAGATCTCCCGACAGTGACAAACTTCTCTTCAAAGTGTTTAGAAAACCTACCAACAAGGACGATCTTATACACTTTTATTCACACCAAGACACCCGCACTAAGAGAGGAGTCCTTATTGGCTTCTTCTTGAGAGCTCTTCGCATCTCCAGCCCTTGTTTTTTAGAAGAAGAATGCACTTACATAACACAAGCCTTTACACGTCTTCAGTTCCCATCTTTCTTCATCCGAGATTGCAGACTTAAGGCACAAGCTATTCTCAACAAACCGCCCATGGAACAGCCCCCTAAGCAGTTCATAGTACTCCCATGTGGTGATGTTGCCACGAATACTCGCCGGGCACTTGCTATGAGTAACATCAACGTTTCCACCATAAACACATCTATCAAAGACCTCACTACGAAACGCAGCCCCACACCTCTAACTTCTACAGCAGGCGTCTACACTATCCCCTGTGGGTTCTGTCCCAAGAAATATGTAGGCGAGACAGGCAGAGATCTTGCAGTCCGCCTGAATGAGCATCGAAATGCCTCTAACAGAGACGATGTAAGGTACGCCTGTGTCCTCCACAGAGACTCCACGGGGCATTTGATGAACTGGAATGAGGCACAACTCGTTCTCACCGAACCAGACCTCAGACGCCGACGGTGCCTAGAAGCCTCACTAATCGCCGTCACCGACACTATAGAACGCAACACTGGAAACTACAAAATTTCAAAAACATTGGCATACATGATACTTAAGCAGCACCAACCCAACAACACAGGAGTCACATGATTTCATCGTCTACCCGTCCTCATCATAGGCAGAGGTTGTTTTGATAAGGACCTGCCTCGCATGGGCCGTAGGCCTTCTACAGTGTTCCTCCATTCTTATGTTCTTATGTTCTTATGACATTCCTCAGGTCACGTGCGTCACATCTCACTCTCCGCCTATATATATAATGTCTTTCTACCTCTGTATGTTAGAAGTGATCAAGGTCCCAGGACCGAAACGTTTTCTAATAAATATGTTATAGTGTTTGCTTACGTGTCTTTCTAAACCAGTAAAGCATTAAATTACTGGGAACGTCCGAGAGTCGTAAATATGTACTCACTGGAGCAGAGAGATACATGATAATATATACCTGGATAGTACATGAGGACCTTGTCCCAAATCTGCACACTGCCATAACATACATAAGATGGAAGGAACACTGCAGCAGGCCTACTGACCTATGCGAGGCAGGTCCAAGTGCCGGAGTGAGAGACACGGGAAGAAGTATAAAATAACCCAGTGAAAAGTAGGGGCTCCGTGGGCACAATAAGAGAACATTTTATCAACACCCGTGGTCAAACATTATTCAACATCGTACAAGAAAATGTCAGAAACACTGCTGGGACAAGTGTAGAAGATTTCAACAGGAAACTGGACAAATATCTTCATCAAGTGCCAAATCAACCAGGCTGTGAGGGATATGTGGGCCACCAGCAGCAACAGCCTGATTAACCAGGCAAGCACCAGACAAGCCTGGCCTAAGGCCGACGTCTGGGAGTAAAGAAATCTCGAAACTCATCAAAGGTATATCGAAGGTAACGGTTATTTCTTTAGTTCCCACTTGAAGACAATCAGAGGTTTGTTGTTGACTCCCCTTATATATGTACGGAGGATGTTGAAAAGTCTTGGTTCTTTTACACTTATCTTTCAATGTACACATTACATCAATCATTATGAAAAATTGAGGGAAAAAATCTGAGAATAAAAAACAAACTCAGCCCATAAAATAGAGCGACTTAAGAATGATAATGTTAGAAACTTTGGACATGTTTCATTACACCTGCTGCCCCTGTTCACCTAGCAGTAATTAGGTACCTGGTTATTAGGCGACTGGTGTGGGCGGCATCCTGGGGGTGATAGTATACCTTAGATAGGGCTGGGTTTTGCAATGAACTGATGTAGGATAACAGTCTGTAAAATTGATGTGTTAAAAAAAAAAGAACTTACAATGAAGGATCACAAGTGTATTACTGAGATGTCTGGAAGGAAAATGACAGAATAACTAGAACCTTTAAAACAACAGATGTTAAGTCAGTGATGGTGCTATGTACGTCACTTGTTTTCTCTAAGCTATCAGTCCCTTTCATAACAGGCGATACAGCACACCTGTCCCGGCTTCGTGGTAACATTTGCTGATGATACGAAAAGAGGTATGACAGTATCATCGGTAGAAGACAGAAAAAGGGAAGAGGTTATAAGTAAAGTCTTCCAGTGGGCCGTGGAAAATAATATGGTGTGCAATGGTGACAATTCCAGCACTCATATGTGAACAAAAATAAGAAATAAAATTTAGGTTTGATCATCAAATACAATGAAAAGAACATATGAAAGACCTGGGTGTAATAATGTCAGCTGAACTGTCGTTTAGAGAACACACAAAACAATTGTTTTGAAAGCTAGACAAATGTTGGAGTGGATAACAAGAATGTCAAGACAAAGAAATATTGCAATGAGCAGTTGTTCAAATAGTTTGTATTTTCTTGTTACATACGTTCAGTGTTGAGAGAAGAGAGAGAGAGAGAGAGAATGAGAGAACGAGAGAAAGAGAGAGAGAGAGAGAGAGAGAGAGAGATGAGAGGAGAGATAGGAGAAAGAGAGGCAGAGAGAGAGAGAGCTAGAACAGATTACAAAGAATCATTTCCATCTGCAAACTACAATAAAGTGTTCATACTACTGGAAACACAAAAAATTTCATTAGTAACTTTCCAGAGCGGAGGTGGAGAGAGAAGATAATATATATTCCTGGAAAAACGCTAGAGTGTCTGGTCCCAAATCTACTCACTAACATAACATACTAGAGACATATGAGGAAGTGTAAAATAAACAGTGTACAGCAGGGACACCGTGGACACAGCAAACTCCAACACTATCTCCGCCAAATACAGATCAACCAGGCTGTGATGGATACGTGGGCCAGCAGGCAGCCAGCAGCAACAGCCTGGTTGACCAGGCAAGCACCAGACGAGCCTGGCCCATGACCGGACTCCAGGAGCAGAAAAACTCTCGAAACTATCACAGGTAATCAAAGTAGCTTAATCAGATCGTTATCCAGGGCCTGGTCTGGGACCTCAGTGAGGCCGGGTCTTTTGACCTGCAGTGAGGCTGGTCTGGGACCTGCAGTGCAGTGAGGCCTGGTCTGGGACCTGCAGTCAGTGAGGCCTAGTCTGGGACCTGCAGGGCAGTGAGGCCTGGTCTGGGACTGCAGTGAGGCCTGGCCTGGGACCTGCAGTGAGGCCTGGCCTGGGACCTGCAGTGAGGCCTGGTCTGGGACCTGCAGTGAGCCTGGCTGGGACCTGCAGTTGAGGCCTGTCTGGACTTGCAGTGAGGCCTGTCTGGGACCTGCAGTGAGGCCTGGCCTGGGACCTGCAAAGAGGCCTTCTGGGACCTGCATGAGGCCTGGTCTGGGACTGCAGTGAGGCCTGGCCTGGACTTGCAGTGAGCCTGGTCTGGGACCTGCAGTGGTCCTGGTCTGGGACCTGCAGTAAGGCATGGCCTGGACTTGCAGTGAGGCCTGGCATGGGACGTGCAAATGAGGCCTGGCCTGGACCTGCAGTGAGGCCTGGCCTGGGACTTGCAGTGAGCCCTGGCCTGGACCTGCATGAGGCCGGGCCAGGGACCTGCAGTGGCCCTGGCCTGGACCTGTAGTGGGCCGGGCCCTGAGACCTGCAGTGGGGCCAGGCCTGGGTGCATGAGGCCTGGTCGGGACCTCAGTGAGGCCTGGCCTGGACCTGCAGGAGCCTGGTATGGATGCAGTGAGGCCTGGCCTGGGACCTGCAGTGAGGCCTGGCTGAACTGCAGTGAGCCTGGTCTGGGACTGCAGTGTGAGCCTGGCCTGGGACCTGCAGTGAGGCCTGGTCGGGGACCTGCAGTGAGGCCTGGCCTGGGACCTGCAGTGAGGCCTGGCCTGGGACCTGCAGTGAGGCCTGGTCTGGGACCTGCAGTGAGGTCTGGTCTGGGACCTGCAGTGAGGACTGGCCTGGCCTGGGACCTGCAGTGAGGCCTGGCCTGGGACCTGCAGTGAGGCCTGGTCTGGGACTTGCAATGAGGCCTGGTCTAGGACCTGCAGTGAGGCCTGGCCTGGGACCTGCAGTGAGGCCTGGCCTGGGACCTGTAGTGAGGCCTGGCCTGGGACCTGCAGTGAGGCCTGGCCCGGGACCTGCAGTGAGGCCTGGTCTGGGACCTGCAGTGAGGCCTGGCCTGGGACCTGTAGTGAGGCCTGGCCTGGGACCTGCAGTGAGGCCTGGTCTAGGACCTGCAGTGAGGCCTGGTCTGGGACCTGCAGTGAGGCCTGGTCTGGGACCTGCAGTGAGGCCTGGCATGGGACCTGCAGTGAGGCCTGGTCTGGGACCTGCAGTGAGGCCTGGTCTGGGACCTGCAGTGAGGCCTGGTCTGGGACCTGCAGTGAGGCCTGGCCTGGGACCTGCAGTGAGGCCTGGTCTGGGACCTGCAGTGAGGCCTGGCCTGGGACCTGAAGTGAGGTCTGGCCTGGGACCTGCAGTGAGGCCTGGCCTGGGACCTGCAGTGAGGCCTGGCCTGGGACCTGCAGTGAGGCCTGGCCTGGGACCTGCAGTGAGGCCTGGTCTGGGACCTGCAGTGAGGCCTGGCCTGGGACCTGCAGTGAGGCCTGGTCTGGGACCTGCAGTGAGGCCTGGCCTGGGACCTGCAGTGAGGTCTGGTCTGGGACCTGCAGTGAGGCCTGGTCTGGGACCTGCAGTGAGGCCTGGTCTGGGACCTGCAGTGAGGCCTGGCCTGGGACCTGCAGTGAGGCCTGGTCTGGGACCTGCAGTGAGGCCTGGCCTGGGACCTGCAGTGAGGCCTGGTCTGGGACCTGCAGTGAGGCCTGGTCTGGGACCTGCAGTGAGGCCTGGCCTGGGACCTGCAGTGAGGCCTGGCCTGGGACCTGCAGTGAGGTCTGGTCTGGGACCTGCAGTGAGGCCTGGTCTGGGACCTGCAGTGAGGCCTGGTCTGGGACCTGCAGTGAGGCCTGGCCTGGGACCTGCAGTGAGGCCTGGCCTGGGACCTGCAGTGAGGCCTGGTCTGGGACTTGCAGTGAGGCCTGGTCTGGGACCTGCAGTGAGGCCTGGTCTGGGACCTGCAGTGAGGCCTGGCCTGGGACCTGCAGTGAGGCCTGGCCTGGGACCTGCAGTGAGGCCTGGCCTGGGACCTGCAGTGAGGCCTGGTCTGGGACCTGCAGTGAGGCCTGGCCTGGGACCTGCAGTGAGGCCTGGTCTGGGACCTGCAGTGAGGCCTGGTCTGGGACCTGCAGTGAACCCACCAACTGTCTATTGGTCTACAGACACATGACAAGACCCTACAAATAATACTTTTCTTTACTCTTGTTTATTTCTTCTTACAGACTTACAATTAATATTCTTAGTCTTACAATTAACATACTTATTCATACAATCAATATATTTATTCTTACAATATACAATTATCTTTATTAATTTATTTCTTATTACTATATTACTTAGGTCTAACGTGATGCCAGAGGTCAGGACGATGCTCCTTAAAAACATTAACACAAAGATTGTGAAAATATTAATATGAAGATTTAACATGATTCTTCTCGTCTTCCTTGTCGTCGTCGTCTTCCTCCTCCTCCAATAATTCTCTCCATCGTCCCCACACCTCCTCTCCTCTTCCCCACCAGCACATTTTACCCTCCTGAAACTTCTGCCGGGACTAACATTTTTTTGAGCGTTGTATAAGACTGTTAGAGCAGCGAGTGCTTTATTCTCTGCCATCGCGGCTGAGTTACACGTAACTCTCAACCTGATGACGACTCCATCACTATCTGGCTCCTGACACGTGACTTCTTGAGCAACAGGTGTAGCAGCCGGACCTTGTCAAGCAACAGATATCTGGGGTCTCCATTGTTGTGTTGACATACGTTCCTCTGTTTAAATATTTTCCAGCTTATTTCTGCTCTCAGAGTCTGTGTAAGGTGTAAATTTATTTTCCATCGTTGAATTTACAGGTTCACATCTGTTTTCCGCTTCAGCCTATTTCAAAATCTGCTTTCAAAATCATATAATAATAATAATAATACAAATAATAATAATAATAATAATAATAATAATAATAATAATAATAATAATAATAATAATAATAATAATAATAATAATAAATTCTCGCAAACAGTGTACACGTGATAGAGAGTTCTCTTGAAGCTCAGAGTGAGCACAACATTTAACATAAGATTAAATCATTCAGAATTCGAAAAGAACTTGAAAACAATGGTCACACAAGCAGCATTTGGGCCTGAGTCTCTCTAGATAAAAAAAAAGTCCAAAATACCACGAAGCACTAGCACACAGAAGTCCTAGGAGAAATAGTACAGATCTAGATGAAATCTCAATAGGCCTTAAAGAGTGTAGATATACCTCTGTTGCACACACTAGACAACACTGACAAAAAAGTTACGGACCAGTAGCACTAATACTAACACTTCATACGGGTGTGAGGCATAGGTTTGGAATGATGCAGTTAAAGGAGTCTAAAAGCAGCGATGTCATGTTTGACAGCAATGTGGAGTGATATGCGGAGAATCAAAATAGAAATTAAAAGACAAATATTACGAATCTCTGAAAGAAAGGATAAGAAGCTGAATTGTTAATTTTATGGAAAAGCATGACTTACACGAAGCAAGTTAACGTGGATCTAGAGGGAGATCACTTGTGTCACAACTACCAGATCATTATGAAAAAATCTTCTTCAAGTTTGGGAAGAAAGCCAAAAAGCAGACGTGGTCTACATGAACTTCACGAAGGCATTTGACACAGAGTGGTAGTAAATAAAGCAGAATCTAGCTTTATCCAAGTTCTCGAGAAGTTCAGTACCCCAAGGCGCGCTCCTGGTCCCTCTGTTGTTTATCCTCAGAGTTGATATAGATTTAAAAAAAAAATGTATCATCCATTAGGATGATTCAAAAATAAGCATGAAAGTGGGAAAAGGAAGAAGAGGGATCTATATATACCTTTAATAAACATTTGATGAGTTTCCATAGTCTTTCTATTCCCGGAGCCCGGCCATGGGCCAGGCTCGACTGGGAAGGGAAAGGGACAAGGAAGAAGGAGAAGGTGAAGGGGAAGGGGAAAGGGGAGATCTACACCAAGTCGATGAGTTAGCTGGATGAGCCAGGTAAACAGTAAGATAACAAACATCAGATAAGTTAGTGACTTCCACTTGTACATAACAACATACTGGAGTGAGAGATATGGGAGGAAGTGTAAAATAAACCCAGTGAGGAGCAGGGGTGCGGTGGGGACAAAGGGAACACTGTATCAACATCCGGGGTCCCAGACTAGTCAACATCTTACCAGAAGATACCAGAAACACTGCTGGAACAAGTGTTGAAGCCTTCAAGAGGAAACTAGACTAGTATCTTCACCAGGTGCCAGATCAACCAGGCTGTGATGGGGCAGCGGGCCTCCAGCAGCAACAGCCTGGTTGACCAGGCGAGCACCAGATGAGTCTGGCCCATGGCCGGGCTCAGAGAGTAGATATACTCTCGAAATTCTTCAAAGGTATATCAAAGGTAAGGTAAGTGAGTGTTTACCTGGATCTCACCTGACACGTCGTCACCTGGAGCTCATCTGACACGTCGTCACCTGGAGCTCATCTGACACGCCGTCACCTGGAGCTCACCTGACACGCCGTCAGCACAGCCAGGTAACCAGCCCGTCAGAGATAACCACGTGTCACAGGACCTTTCAGATACACGGCTAATATCTATGTTAGTAAACACCACCGATGTCAGTGTTAGTGAACACCACCCCTTATGTCAATGTTAGTAAACACCACCGATGTCAGTGTTAGTGAACACCACCACTTATGTCAGTGTTAGTGAACACCACCACTTATGTCAGTGTTAGTGAACACCACCACTTATGTCAGTGTTAGTGACAACCACCACTTGTCAGTGTTAGTGACCACCACCACCCTGTCAGTGGGTTCATAAACACACCACCTATGTCAGTTCTGGAACCACCACTTATGTCAGTGTTAGTGAACACCACCACTTATGTCAGTGTTATTGAACACCACCACCCATGTCAGTGTTATTAAACACCACCACCTATGTCAGTGTTAGTGAACACCACCACTTATGTCAGTGTATAGTGAACACCAACCACTTATGTCAAGGTGTTAGTGAACACACCATGTCATGTTATTAAACACCCACCACCTATGTCAGTGTTAGTGAACACCACCACCTATGTCAGTGTTAGTGAACACCACCACCCATGTCAGTGTTATTAAACCCACCACTATGTCAGTGTTATAACACCACACTTATGTCAGTGTTAGTGAACACCACCACCTATGTCAGTGTTAGTGAACACCACCACTTATGTCAGTGTTAGTGAACACCACCACCTATGTCAGTGTTAGTGAACACCACCACCTATGTCAGTGTTAGTGAACACCACCACTTATGTCAGTGTTAGTGAACACCACCACCTATGTCAGTGTTAGTGAAACACCACCACCTTATGTCAGTGTTAGTGATCAACCACTTATGCAGTGTTAGTGAAACACCACCACTTATGTCAGTGTTAGTGAACACACCACCTATGTCAGTGTTAGTGAACCCACCACTTATGCAGGTTAGTGAACCACCACATTATGTCCAGTGTTTAGAACACCACCACCTATGTCAGTGTTAGTGAAACACCACCACCTATGTCAGGTTAGTGAACACCACCACTACAGTGTTAGTGAACACCACCACCTTGTCAGTTTAGTGAACACCACCACCTATGTCAGTGTTAGTGAAACACCACCACTGTATGTCAGTGTTAGTGAACACCACCACCTATGTCAGTGTTAGTGAACACCACCACTTATGTCAGTGTTAGTGAACACCACCACCTATGTCAGTGTTAGTGAACACCACCACCTACATCAATGTGTCTTTGTCTATCGTCATATAAGAAATATAAAAAAAAAATGGGCGAGACGTGTGCCTTGAAAACACACTTATTCAAAATATGACAGTGTCATGTGTCAGCAAATTACAGATGCATCTATCCCACTTTTCTAGCTACTTTTTTTTATGTGCATTTCCCGCTGTTGTTTACACTGACAACACACTGTTGATGGTTTACGTAATGTCCTATGTTATTACTATGTTAAATTTTCTTGTGGTTTTATTATTACGCAAATGAAAAAAAAAATAAATTAACGAAAAATGGAGTGGACTCCAGCGGCCCTAGATGGGAGGTGCCATTAGTGGACCATCAGTTAATGGATGTTAGTAATAGTGCCATCGAGGTCTGTGGCACCATGAATGGGCGTAAGACGTCCTGACAGTGGGAACTAAAAATCATGTCATGTTCAAGTTTCAGTTGTTCCCTTTGGAAGATTTGAAGAAATAAGAAATAAACACTGTAAGGGAGTAGAGAATAAACTCAAACTATTCAAGAGAGCGAAAGTTCCTGGTGCGAGACTTGGGAATAATGTCAGAAGATCTCACATTCAAGGATTACAAAATATTGCTATTGTCACAAAAAGAAAAATAATAGGCTGACTTAAAGCTTTCAAAATAAGAGAAGCTGAGTCAGTAATGATTCTCTTAAAGTCACTTGTTCTCTCCAGGCTGAAATACTGACGTACACTAACAGTTCCCTTCAAACCAGCGAGACTGCTGAGATACAAAATGTACACACTGACCCAAACATCTGAACTACTAGGGATGCTTGAAGCAACTCGGAATGTAGTTGTGAAAAGTACATCATAATTTACGCCTGGGAAATCCTGAAGGGACTGATCCCAAACCTGCACACCTAAATCTCTCATTAGGAAAAGTGATACATGACAGACGATGCAAGGTACCTCCTATAAAAAGCATGAACGAGACAAGTATACTGAGAGCTCGGTAACTGTTAGAAGTCCCCCGACTTTCCCTGGACTATGTGCGGCCAGCAGTAATAACCTGACTGATCAGCCCTTGATCCACCGAGAGGCCTAGTTCTGGATCGGACCGAGGGAGCATTGGTCCCCCCCCCAAAAAAAAAAAGAAATCCTTCAGGTATGTTACCCTCTAATCAGTCTAATGTAAAGAGAATTATCAACAGAACTGTCTTTAAGAAGGGACTTAACACATTCGTTTATTCATGCTGACTGCACAGTACTTGTACTAATAGTCTGAGTGACCAGGCTGCCACCCAGGAAGCCTGGTGTGAGACTATCTATAGACATGCTATAAAAAGGTTCTAGAAGCCATATTATGGAATATTTTTAAAGTTAGGAGGTGAAAGCCTAGAAATGGCGTGAGTTAATTTATAGAAACAGATGTATGGTATATTTAAGTGTTAAGCGTCATTCATATAGTGTACATATAGTATATCTGTAGTCGATTTTGGGGTATTCGCCCCCTCAGGCGAAAGCCCGCCTGACTGATGACCTGATTAATTAAGCTGTTGGTGTTAGCAGCAAGCAGTTCAACGTAGGCACCATAGCTTAGCCTATTGCGAGCGAGGGGCTTGGACTTCCAGCAAGCGTGCGTGAGCGTGTTCGATAGGAGTGAATGGAGACGCATAAAATTTTGACCTGACGATCTGTTGGAGTGTGAGCAGGTTAATATTTAGTGAAGGGATTCAGGGAAACCGGTTATTTTTATATAGTCGGACTTGAGTCCTGGAAATGGGAAGTACAATGTCTGCACTTTAAAGGAGGGGTTTGGGATATTGGCAGTTTGGAGGGATATGTTGTGTATCTTTATACGTATATGCTTCTAAACTGTTGTATTCTGAGCACCTCTGCAAAAACAGTGATTATGTGAGTGAGGTGAAAGTGCTGAATGATGATGAAAGTATATTCTTTTCGGGGATTTTCTGTCTTTTTGGGCCACCCTGCCTCGGTGGGAGACGGCCGACTTGTTAAAAAAAAAAATACGTAAGTGGGTGGGTGTGAGTTGGACCTGACTAGCTTGTGCTACTAGGTAAGATGCCATGCTCCTTCCTTAGTGAATGTGACCTGACCTGACTACCATAAGGCATTGCCTTAAGCCGGTGGGTGAATTGGACCTGCCTCGCATGGGCCAGTAGGCCTGCTGCAGTGTTCCTTCTTTCTTATGTTCTTATCAGAAAAAACTTAGCGAATTTATCAAGTTATAGCTGCGTGAACTTGGAGCCAACTGTGAGCCAGAACTTTCACCGGGTCATACCTGTCACCAGACTTTCCTGGTGACTGCCAAGTCAATTAACCTGTTGTTACTTGCGACCAGTACACCTTTTATAGATGGTGTTTGCATTTTTTTTTTGTATGGAGATAGTTACTGATGAGTTATGTTTTTGAGAAAGGCACACCCACAGTGAAACGGTTGGTGTTGCCCGTCTTGCGATATAACAGTTGTCATTTGACATTTACGTGACGCCGGAGCAGGTGAAGGATGTTAGGAATATTGCCCGTAACACTACGTTGTTCAACATAGACAAGGCAGCCAGGAGTATGTATATGAAGGGAGGCTGTTGAAGAGTCTTGGCCCTTTTACACTTGCTGACCTATCAAGTTATCTCCATCTCTCACTCCACACTTTTTCCCCTCACTGCTATCCCCTCCCCCTCTCTCTCCCTCGCCCTTTATTCCCGTCTACTCCCCCGCTACCCCCACCCCTCACCATATATTACACATTCCCCCCCTCCTTCCTATCACTCGTATCTCTCCCCTTACTCTCCCCTCAGCCTACAACCCAGATTTCACTCCCTCAAAATTCTTCAGTTCTCTTTTCCCATCTCTCCCTATCTCCCTCTTCCCACCATCCCTCCTTCCCCCTCCCTCTATCTTCCCACCACCCCTCACATCCTCCCCACCACCCCTCTCCCCACCACCCCTCCCTCCCTCCCCACCACCCCTCCCTACCCCCTCACCAGCCAAACCGTGGAAAAGTTTCAAAAGTAACTTCTCTCTGCAGTCTGATAATACTTTGAGCCTTTGAGAGAGAGAAGTAAACAGTAGTCTGGCAACACTGCCCCGTGTGACTCTGGCACTAAGATGCCTCTTGTGGTCAGTGTTGGTAATAGTGGTGATTGATTTTTCGCGCAGACAATGGTGAAGATATTTGATGTTTCGCGCAGACAATAGTAATGATGTCTAATGTATCGCGCATACAATATTAACGATATTTGGCGTTTTATGCTGACAATTTTGAAAATGTCTGACGTTCCGATCAGTCCACAGGGACGATATGAAGATGCTTCTTAAAAAACACTGTGTGTGTGTGTGTGTGTGTGTGTGTGTGTGTGTGTGTGTGTGTGTGTGTGTGTTGTGTGTGTGTGTGTGTGTGTGTGTGTGTATTCACCTAGTTCTCACCTAGTTAAGGTTGCTAGGGTCGGTCCATGCTCTGGCCCTGCCTCTTAATGGTCGCTACTAGGTCCTCTCCCTGAACATGAGCTTAATCGTACTTCAGCTTAATGCTATGTATGGATCCTGCCTCCACTACATCGGCTTCCCAAACTATTCCACTTCGACTACTCTGTGGTAAAAAATACTTCCTGAACATCCCTTTGATTCATCTGTGTCTTCAACTTCAACTTTTGTCCCCTTGTTACTGTGTCCAATCTCTGGAACATCCTGTCTTTGTCCACCTTGTCAATTCCTCTCAGTATTTTGTAAGTCGTTATCATGTCCCCCTTATCTCTCCTGTCCTCCAGTGTCGTCAGGTTGATTTCCCTTAACCTCTCCTCGTAGGACATACCTCTTAGCTCTGGGACTAGTCTTGTTGCAAACCTTTGCACTTTCTCTAGTTTCTTTACGTGCTTGGCTAGGTGTGGGTTCTAGACTGGTGCCACATACTCCAATATGGGCCTAACGTACACGGTGTACAGGGTCCTGAACGATTCCTTATTAAGATGTCGGAATCCTGTTCTGAGGTTTGCAGGCGCCCATATGCTG
Source organism: Cherax quadricarinatus (assembly GCF_026875155.1). Classification (NCBI taxonomy): domain Eukaryota; kingdom Metazoa; phylum Arthropoda; class Malacostraca; order Decapoda; family Parastacidae; genus Cherax; species Cherax quadricarinatus. The sequence continues at coordinate 103,991,488 of NC_069402.1, forward strand.
CAGCAGTTATTTGGTTGATGTGCGCTTCAGGAGATGTGCCTGGTGTTATACTCACCCCAAGATCTTTTTCCTTGAGTGAGGTTTGTAGTCTCTGACCCCCTAGACTGTACTCCGTCTGCGGCCTTCTTTGCCCTTCCCCAATCTTCATGACTTTGCACTTGGTGGGATTGAACTCCAGGAGCCAATTGCTGGACCAGGTCTGCAGCCTGTCCAGATCCTTTGTAGTTCTGCCTGGTCTTCGATCGAGTGTATTCTTCTCATCAACTTCACGTCATCTGCAAACAGGGACACCTCAGAGTCTATTCCTTCCGTCATGTCGTTCACAAATACCAGAAACAGCACTGGTCCTAGGACTGACCCCTGCGGGACCCCGCTGGTCACAGGTGCCCACTCTGACACCTCGCCACGTACCATGACTCGCTGCTGTCTTCCTGACAAGTATTCCCTGATCCATTGTAGTGCCTTCCCTGTTATCCCTGCTTGGTCCTCCAGTTTTTGCACCAATCTCTTGTGTGGAACTGTGTCAAACGCCTTCTTGCAGTCCAAGAAAATGCAATCCACCCACCCCTCTCTCTCTTGTCTTACTGTTGTCACCATGTCATAGAACTCCAGTAGGTTTGTGACACAGGATTTCCCGTCCCTGAAACCATGCTGGCTGCTGTTGATGAGATCATTCCTTTCTAGGTGTTCCACCACTCTTCTCCTGATAATCTTCTCCATGATTTTGCATACTATACATGTCAGTGACACTGGTCTGTAGTTTAATGCTTCATGTCTGTCTCCTTTTTTAAAGATTGGGACTACATTTGCTGTCTTCCATGCCTCAGGCAGGTATGTGTGTGTGTGTGTGTGTGTGTGTGTGTGTGTGTGTGTGTGTGTGTGTGTGTGTGTGTGTGTGTGTGTGCGTGTGTGGTGCGTGTGTGTGTGTGTGTGTGTGTGCGTGTGTGCGCGTGTGTGTGTGTGTGTGTGTGTGTGTGTGTGTGTGTGTGTGTGTGTGTGTGTGTGTGTGTGTGTGTGTGTGTGTGTGTGTGTGTGTGTGTGTGTACTCACCTAACTATGGTTGCAGGGGTCGAGTCATAGGCTCCTGGCCCCGCCTCTTCACTGGTCGTGTGTGTACTACATCCTGCCAATACAGAACACAAAATACATTGTACTCTAAAATGATTACAGATTATCAGTATTACCAGTAATACTGGTATTGGCATCAATAATACCAGTGTCAGTATTACCAGTATTATCAGCATCATACAGTATGAAGGTGCGAGAGAGGAGGCTCGAACCTCCGACCCTCTGTGAGGCATCCAGTGCCACTCCTCCACAGGCATTAATGACAACGAGGGCAGCTCCACTTCCTCGGATCAAGAGATATGCACCTTGAACAAGGTCACAAGCCTGGCCTCATAACGGGACATAGGAATGATGTCGTTGTCACCTTAACAAAGGTGTGACAGTGTGTCGGGTCCACAGGTGTGTCAACAATGTCAACTACTTAAATTTCTGGTGACCACCGGCAACTCAACACAGTCTCAATATTAATATGCATACTTTTAGTGGTACAATGTATACTTCCAGTGGTAGCGTGTATACTTCCAGGGGTTAAGTGGTAACAGGCATACTTCCAGTGTTATAATGCATACTTCCAGTGGAACAGTGGTGGTAATATGTATACTTCCATTGGCACAATGGTAGCATGTATATTTCCAGCGGTGCAGTGGTAACATGTATACTTTCAGTACTACAGTGGTAATACGTATTCTTCCAGTAGTACAATGGTAACATGTATACTTCCAGTAGTACAATGGTAACATGTATACTTCCAGTAGTACAATGGTAACATGTATGCTTCCAGCACTACAGCGGTAACATGTATACTTCCAGCACTACAGTGGTAACATGTATATCTCCAGAGGTAAAGTGTATATTTCCAGTGGTACAGTGGTAACCTGTGAGCCTGGTACTCAGTGGGTAGTTCATCTGCACTTCACTAAACCTTCACATTGTTAGTCACGCTAGTGGCAAGTCTCACTAGTTTGGTAATGCTGTGTGGGTACATTGTTTGGTAATACTGTACACACACGCTCTCTCCCCCTCCCCGGGCCAAGAGCTATAAGTCGACCCACCCGAAACAACCTTAGTCATTAAATTTAACCAGCTAAAAGAATACACATTTATTTTCGCTCTGGTAATACTGCAAATTTACCCTGCTATCTATCTGGTAATACTGCAAATTTACCCTGCTATCTATCTGGTAATACTGCAAATTTACCCTGCTATCTATCTGGTAATACTGCAAATTTACCCTGCTATCTATCTGGTAATACTGCAAATTTACCCTGCTATCTAACTGGTAATACTGCAAATTTACCCTGCTATCTATCTGGTAATACTGCAAATTTACCCTGTTATCTATCTGGTAATACTGCAAATTTACCCTGCTATCTATCTGGTAATACTGCAAATTTACCCTGCTATCTATCTGGTAATACTGCAAATTTACCCTGCAATCTATCTGGTAATACTGCAAATTTACCCTGCTATCTATCTGGTAATACTGCAAATTACCCTGCTATCTATCTGGTAATACTGCAAATTTACCCTGCTATCTATCTGGTAATACTGCAAATTTACCCTGCTATCTATCTGGTAATACTGCAAATTTACCCTGCTATCTATCTGGTAATACTGCAAATTTACCCTGCTATCTATCTGGTAATACTGCAAATTTACCCTGTTATCTATCTGGTAATACTGCAAATTTACCCTGCTATCTATCTGGTAATACTGCAAATTTACCCTGCTATCTATCTGGTAATACTGCAAATTTACCCTGCTATCTATCTGGTAATACTGCAAATTTACCCTGCTATCTATCTGGTAATAGATATATTTCTATTATTACTTGTGGCTGATTTCAGGCATTCTATTGTTATTGTTATTAAAGAAATCTACCACTGTTAACACTATACAACAGATCATACAAGATACAACAGATCATACAAGATACAACAGATCATACAAGATACAACAGATCATACAAGATACAACAGATCATACAAGATACAACAGTTCATACAAAATACAACAGATCATACAAAATACAACAGTTCATACAAAATACTACTTCATACAAGATACAACAGATCATACAAAATACAACAGTTTATACAAAATACAACAGTTCATACAAAGTACAACAGATCATACATAATACAACAGGTTATACAATATACAACAGGTCATACAAGATACAACAGATCATATAAAATACAACAGTTCATACAAAATACAACAGATCAAAAAAATACAACAGTTCATACAAAATACAACAGATCATACAAAATACAACAGTTCATACAAAATACAACAGTTCATACAAAATACAACAGATCATACAAAATACAACAGTTCATACAAAATACAACAATTCATACAAAATACAACAGATCATACATAATACAACAGTTCATACAAAATACAACAGTTCATACAAAGTACAACAGATCATACATAATACAACAGGTTATACAAGATACAACAGGTCATACAAGATACAACAGGTCATACAAGATACCCGTGACCTGTTTCGAGAGTTGTAACCTCGGCAGCCTCGGGTATGCTTCCTTCTAGACCAGGTGGTTTACCAGGCTGTTGGTGTTAGCCGCAACACAATCAACCCTGGCGGCGGCAACCAACACGCACACATACCTGCAAGGAAAACAACATACATTAATTATATAAAGCAAGACAATATACATCATTTATACTATCTTACATAAAGCGAAGCAACAGACATTCAATATATAACAGAGGGACCGAAACGTCGTCGTAAGTTTCTCTCTCCTATATGGGGTTATTAGTGCATTGTTCCAGTCACGATATTGTGCTTTTGTTCTTTAAACCAGGACAGTATACATTACATGTGTGGCATGCTAAGAGTATGTTACATTTTATTCAGCATAAGTTACACACCCATATAGGCTGCCTCCCAACCAGCAAACCAGGTGCTAAGGGTTTAATGATGAAGGGGCCCCATCGTTATACCAGTACATAAGAACATAAGAATGGAGGAACACTGCTCAACTAGCCAACCACAAGTCCGCCAAAGCTGTGAAGCGATGTCGTATACTCATGAAACAACTTTGGCAGACTTGCCTTCCCTGCTGGTCCTAGTTTAGTGTCTTATGCTTGCATTCGCCTCACTGATCACCGTGTCCTGTACTTACATTTGCCTCATTGTACACAGCTGTAAATAATGTACATAGACTATATATGTTGTAAATACTAACTTATTTTTGGTAAAGGATATATATTCTCGGCTGTCTTTTTTCACGTTACAGCCAGGTATGCAGGCCATATTTACATCTGTGTAATACCATATATTATTTTTAAACTTTGCCGCTGCAACGGCTGGTTTACTGTGCACACCAAATCCATCCTGTGGAGGGTGGCACAAGAGTATATGGATATGTGAAAGGCCTAAGAACTAGGCCTTTTATGTATCTATATATCCTGGATTTATGTCTATGTTTATATCCATGTATCCTGGATTTATGTCTATATTTGTCTTATCTATTTCGAGCAAGCCTGAAATATTTGCTTAATATATCTGATAACGCATTTGTCATTAATAAAATACCTTGACATGTCCCATATTATACTATCTTCATGTTCCTTAATAAGATAGTGACCATAATGCTGACCACGTACTTGGTTTCAGAAGTATACTTGCAACCAAGCCGGAGCCTGGCTACTACATCAGTCAGTCTGTTGACGCTGCAAGTTGCTCCGTAAATGTGTTTATCAATGTTTATGTTATTATAGTGCATTCTAATGACATTCACTTTCATTATTTATTTTCCAATATTCCTAATCACAGACACAAACATACCCAAGTGATATTTTACATTTTCCTTCAGGGTACTTTCTTCGGATAATAATATATATATATAATATATATATATATATATATATATATATAATAATATATATATATATATATATATATATATATATATATATACACACTCAAACAGCTCCGGGGAGAACCTTGAGTTTTCCCTGAGGTACGTTTGTTGTCTTCTCTGAGGATGAGGGTCCCCATTCCAGCTATAGGGGTGGTACTTCCCTATATTTTTAAATATAATATATATATATATATATTATATATATATATATATATATATATATATATATATATATATATATATATATATATATATATATATATATATATATATATATATATATAACAACACTGTACTAGCCAAGGAGTCGAACCCATGCTGTTTTGGCCCGCCTCATGGTGAGAGAAAATGCATGACGCTTTAGACCACTAGGACCACACAATCCTTAATAATGCATCCAGCCAAGCTAGATGTTGTACCCACCATCGAAGGACATACGGTGGTGTGGACGCCTCTAAGCTAATTTCATTCTATTCCCTGTTTGTGTACTAGCTCAACAAGCAGTATATTATATTAAAATAGAAAAGGAGAGTTACTAGATGAGGAGTTGGAGGTGTTGGGAAGATGGCGGAAATATTTTGATCAGCTGTTAAATGTTGATGAAGAAAGGAAGGCAGTAATTTCATGCACTGGCCAGGGAAGTATAACATCTTTTAGGAGTGAGGAAGAGCTAGACGTAGGTGTGGGGAAGGTGCGTGAGGTAGTGGATAAACTGAAAGAGGGTAAAGCAGCTGGGATTGATGGAATAAGACAGAAATATTAAAAGCAGATGAGGATATAGTTTGAGTGATTGGTACTTTTGTTCATCAAATGTATGAAAGAGGGAAAGGTACCTAAAGAATGACAGAGAACGCGCATGGTTCCTGTGGATGAAGGAAAAGGGGACAAAAGAGAGTGAAAAGATTATATAAGTGAATAAGCCTATAGAGTACACCAGGTAAAGTGTATGGTAGAGTTATTATTGAAAGAGTTGAAGGTAAGACGAAGAGAATGATGGCAGATGAGCAAGGAGGCTTTAGGAAGGGTGAAGGATGTATAGATCAAGTGTTTACATTGAAGCATATAAGTTTAACAATATTTGGACAGAGATAAGGAAGTTTTCGTTGCATTTTTTTATGGATTTTGAAAAGGTATATGAAAGGGTGGACAGAGCAGCAATGTGGCAGATGTTGCAAATATATGGAATAGTTGCTAAGTTACTATAAGTTTTTTATATAAGGATCATGAGGCTCAGGTTAGCGTGGGTCGGAGAGAGGGAGATTACTTTCCAGTAAAAGTAGGCCTTAGACAGGGATGTATGATATGTCACCATGGTTGTTCAACATATTTGTAGATGGGGTTGAAAGAGAAGTGAACGCTAGGGTATAGGGGAAAAGTGTGGGATTAAAATATATAGAATCCAATAAAAGGTTGCTTTTGGGATATTCTGAAAAAAAAAAAAACGTTGCAAAGGTTGGTGGACAAATTTGGGAGGGTGTATCAAAAAAAAAAAAAAAGAAATTAAAAATGAATATCGGAAAGAGCAAAGTGATTAAGGGTAATAAAAAAAAATTAGGTAATGAAATATTGGATATCAGACTGGAAGGAGAGAGTATGGAGGAAGTGAATGTGTTCATATATCTGGGAATGAATTTGTCAACAGATGGGTCTATGAAAGACAAGGTGAACTATAGAACTGATGAGGGGAAAAAGGTGGTGGTGCAGTTAGGCACCAGTGGAGATAAAGAACGTGTTCAGATCTGGACCCTCAAGAACTTTCCAAGTATATATTATCATGCAATTCTCCTCCACTTAGCGAGTATATATTTGGGACTCAGAAGCATTCCCACTAATTTAAATGCTGTATTGCATCTTTGCGGGCTGTAAATGATCTCTGTATCTGTTCCAGTTCTGATTCCTCTGCTGCCCTGAACGGGACCGTCAACACTATAAGAGAGAGCATAAGCAATTTGAATAGTGTCATCACTTGAACTATTTCCTTTGTTTTGAAAATTCTAATTATCTATCCCGTCATTTTCCTGGCCGCCGTCCCATTTATTTTGAAAGAAACGTCAGTCGACATAATTACTCCTAGATCTTTCATGTGTTCCTTTCATTTTACTCGATAATCTTGAGTTTTGCATACAGTGTTCTATATTATATTATAGCAGCTGGAACTTATCACCACTGGAAGTGTTGTTGTCCACTGACCACTGAAAAACTTCGCTTATATGTTTTGCAATTTTTCTACGTCTTCTACCGAGGTGTTCATTTTAGTATCGTCCGCAAATTATGATACAAAATTGTAGAGTGTTATCTATATTCGCTACGAGGATAAACAGTAAAGGCGCCAGGACCGTGCCTTGGGTATTCAGCTTTTTTGCTAATGCTGGATTTTACTGTATTTACTACTACTTCTACTACTAATATTGTATGTCAGAAAGTTAAAAATATCTTTACTTATTTCCCCGTTGTACCTACAGCCCTCATTTGAGTGTACTCACCCCATGATCATATTTGTCAAGTGTGTGTACGCCACAGCTGAGTTTTGGTTTTCTTCCACCGCCTCTGTAAATATCTGTCATGGTGGTTTAGTAGCTGTGACAAGCATGATCCTCCTCCTGTCTTCCATGCAGGCTTGGACTGTGTAGGTCACGTTGTTACATAAAATTTATAATTTGGCGTCTCAACACACGCAAAGTTTTACGATGGGTGATGTTAGGGTTGCTGGTCTATAATTTCTGTCAGTTGGAGTTGCCACAGAGATACTAACTCAACTTTAATTATTCATGAAACTGTTCAGTATATTAGCAGAACAGAAATTAATAAAATAAAAAAAAATTAATAACGATTGCACTTGTTAACAATCTTTTGCGAAAAAGTGATTTAGGGTGAAAAATTGAGATGACAGCATCATACTCAGATCAGACGTGTAACTGGAGAGGTCAAGGATCAACCTACAGTCCCGCCCACCACTCAAGGTCACTACCACCAAACCAGATAGATTCTCCATGTTAAGCCCGAATCTAAATCTAGTTCTAAACAAAACAGACTAACTCCACTATATAAGTGCCTATCTTCATGCCTTTGCTTCATATTCTTCCAGACTACGGTGTACATCACCTGCTCCTACGCTAAGGGACTGATTACCTCGTCTTCCACTGTTTTCTGTATGCATTTCTACAGTCTTCACATTATGTCCATGTATTGTACTAATAAAGCCAATGGATGGCGAAACGTCTACAAAGATATTGCACATGTGTTTAATTCATCATCTTGTCAGTATTGTATACCACTGATATGCAACAAAAGCTTAGCTGAACAGGCAATCAACAGAAAACCTTTTCCCAGGCCAGGCTGCCAGGGTAGGAAAACTCTCCAAACATATCACACGTATGTCAGCTCCAAACACTGTGCAACTTTGAACCAGCTCCAAACACTGTGAGACTTAGAACTATGCTTCCAAACACTGTTGTGAAACTTGAGAACAGCTCCCAAACACTGTAATAATTTAGAACCAGCCTCCAAAACTGTGAAAACTTAGAACCAGCTCCAAACACTGTGAAATTTAGAACCGTTGCTCCAACAAGTGAAAACTTAGAACCAGCTCCAAACACTGCGAAAACTTAGAACCAGCTCCAAACACTGTGAAATTTAGAACCAGCTCCAAACACTGTGAAACTTAGAACCAGCTCCAAACACTGTGAAATTTCGAACCAGCTCCAAACACTGTGAAACTTAGAACCAGCTCCAAACACTGTGCAACTCAGAACCAGCTCCAAACACTGTGAAACTTAGAACCAGCTCCAAACACTGTGAAACTTAGAACCAGCTCCAAACACTGCGAAACTCAGAACCAGCTCCAAACACTGTGAAACTTAGAACCAGCTCCAAACACTGATGCACTTTGAACCAGCTCAAAACATGTGCAACTCAGAACAGCTCAAACACTGTGAAACTTAGAACCAGCCTCAAGCATTGAAATTAGAACCAGCTCCAAACACTGCGAAACTCAGAACCAGCTCCAAACACTGTGCAACTTAGAACCAGCTCCAAACACTGTGCAACTTAGAACCAGCTCCAAACACTGTGCAACTTAGAACCAGCTCCAAACACTGTGAAACTTAGAACCAGCTCCAAACACTGTGCAACTTAGAACCAGCTCAAACACTGTGCAACTTAGAACCAGCTCCAAACACTGCAACCTAGAACCAGCTCCAAACACTGCGAAACTCAGAACCAGCTCCAAACACTGTGCAACTTAGAACCAGCTCCAAACACTGTGAAACTCAGAACCAGCTCCAAACACTGCGAAACTTTGAACCAGCTCAAACACTGTGCCAACTTAGAACCAAGCTCCAAAACACTGTGCAACTTTGAACCAGCTCCCACCAAACTCTGTTCAAACTCAGAACAGCTCAAACACTGTTGCAACTTAGACACCAGCTCCAAACAATGTGCAACTATAGAACCAGCTCCAAACATGTGCAACTTTGAACCAGCTCAAAACACTGTGAACTCAGAACCAGCTCAAACACTGTGCAACTTAGACCTGCTCCAACACTGTGCAATCAGAACCAGCTCCAAACACTGTGCAAATTTGAACCAGTCAAAACACTGCGAAAATTTGAACCAGTCAAAACACCTGCGAAACTTTGAACCCTGCTCCAAACACTAGGAAACTTTGAACCAGGGCAAAACACTGTTGCAACTTTGAACCAGCTCCAAAACACTGCCGAAAAACTTTGAACCTGCTCCAAAACACTGCGAAACTTAGGAACAGCTCCAAACAATAGTGAAACTTTGATACAGCTCCAAACACTGCGGCACTTTGACTCCAGCTCCAAACACTGCTGAAACTTAGAACCAGCTCCAAACACTGTGAAACTTTGAACCAGCTCCAAACACTGCGAAACTTTGAACCAGCTCCAAACACTGTGAAACTTTGAACCAGCTCCAAACACTGCGAAACTTAAAACCAGCTCCAAACACTGTGAGATTAGAAACCAGCTCCAATACACAACTTAGAACCAGCTCACAAACACTGTGAAGACTTAGAACCAGCTCAAACAAAACTTAGAACCAGTTCCCAAACACAAACTTAGAACCAGCTCCCAAACACAAACTTAGAACCATCTACAATCACTGTGAAACCTAGAACCAGTTGCAGACACTGAAACCTAGAACCAGCTCCCAGCATTAGTCCTAACTGAGTTGTGCAGCTGAGAAGGCAAACAATAAGTCAAACAACGAACTGTAAACACAGCAGATGAACTCAGTAAAAAAAAAAACACCAAAGTTTTTAAGTAGAGAAATGGAAGACACGTGAAGGCAGATAAGGGATAGGGATGAGAGTGGGATGAGAGTGGGATGAGAGTGGGATAGGAGTGGGCAAGGGAGTGGGATGGGAGTGGATAGGACTGTAGGAATATTTTGTATGTCTAGCACAAGTGGATACATCAGCAGTGTGTTGCTACCCAATTTTATGTGATAGTTAGACGGTGGGAACAAAGGCTGTGTTTATTAGAGGGGTAGATGGGAGGAGACAGAGGGAGGAGGGGGATAAGAAAATATACGGCGGGAGGGTGGCCTGGTGGAGGGAAGGGATGAGACCTACAGGAAAGGCTGTAATAACATTAACACAGCCATCAACGCAGTAAACAGCACCAAAGTAAACATCATCAGTAATAGGAACGAGCAACAGTATCAACAGATACAAAAACCAGCAAACTGCATATAAACAGATAACAGCTTTTAAACAGAAAACTAGAACCAGGAAACAGCATAAACAGTAAACAGTTCAACAGAAACAGAAACCAGCAACAGTTAAACAGTACAGCTCAGCACAAACAAGATCCAGCAACAGCATAAACAGCATAAACAGAAACAGCAACAGGCATCTATAGCATATACAGAAAAGAAACAGCTCATATAACACTGGAGCTGCGATCAACAGTACTGCACCAGCATCAACAGTACGGAATAGCATCAACAGTAACAGAACAGATTCAACAGTAACAGCGTTGTTTCAACTGCAGTAAAAAGGCACCTGCCATCAACAGTAACGGAATAGCAAATGCATCTATAACAACAGCTCCAAAGCGGAGGCAACAAATAAACAGCATTAACCATACCCGTATTAATCAGCAACAACAAATTCAGCATCAAAACAAACCATGAAACGGCCCCTACCATTCTCATTATAGTAAATAACAAAGTGCTACTGTATCGTGTTTGGAAGCTAATGTAATGCTAATACTATATCTGTTTCAATCTGCTAAAGATACTTCAGCAAAGGTGCGCATCATAAACTAATGTAATAGTCTGATGAAAGGGCTAGATCAAGAGTAGAATCATATGAATGTTTTGAATCTATTATCGGTTTACTGTTCTGTAAGGTTATGCTCAAGCTGATTATTCTGATGATATTTTGGTTAAGCTTATATATTAAGGTTACTGATTTATATTGAAGTAGGGGGGGTGGGGATAGTTGGGGTGGTAATGTTTTTTGGGGGAGGGGTTTAGGGTTTGGGGACGATGAAAGAGCGCAAAGGATCGAAAAGATTAATCATAGAAAGTACTGAAAGGCGCAAAATTAGATAGAAGTACTGAAAGGAGAAAATTAATATCGAAAGTAATGGAAAGGAGAATAATTAATATAGAAAGCATGAAGAGAAAATTTAATATAGAAGGTAATTAAAGGAGAAAATAAAATAGAAAGCTAATGACAAGGAGGAAAATTAATAAAAAACGTACTCAAAAGGAGAAAATTAAATAGAAAGTAATGAAAGGAGAAAAAAAAAAATTAATATAGAAAGTAATTGAAAGGAGAAAATTAATGAAGAAAAGTAATGAAGGAGGAAATTAATATGAAAGTAATGAAAGGGAGAAAATTAATTATAGAAGTAATGAAAGGAGAAAATTAATTTATAGAAAGTAATGAAAGGAGAAAATTAATATAGAAAGTAATGGGAGGAGAAAATAAATAAAGAAAGTAATGAAAGGAGACAATATACTATCAGAAAGTAATGAAAGGAGACTATTAATATAGAAAGTAATGAAAAGGAGACAATTAAATATAGAAAGTAATGAAAGGGAGAAAATTAATCGAGAAAGTAATGAAAGGAGAAAATTAATATAGACAGTAATGAACAGGTGAAAATTAATATAGAAAGTAATGAAAGCGAGAAATTTATTAGAAAGTAATGAAAGGAGAAAATTAATATAGACAGTACTGCACAGGCGACAATTAATATCAGAAGTAATAAAGGAGAAATCATATAGAAAGTAATGAAAGGAAGAAAATGTCAATAATAGAACAGTAATGCAAGGAGACAAATTATATAGAAAGTAATGAAAGGGAGAAAATTAATATCGAAAGTAATGAAAGGAGAAAATTAATATAGAAAGGTAATGAAAGGAGACATTAATATTGAAAGTAATGAAAGTAGAAAATTAATATAGAAAGTAATGAAAGGAGGAAACAAATAATATAGTAAGTAATCGAACAAGGAGAAAATTAATATAGACAGTAATGGCAAGGAGAAAATTTAATATCGAAGTAATGATGAGGGAAAAATAATATAAGAAAGTAATGAAAGGAGACATTCAATATAGAAAGTAATGAAGGAGAAATTAATATAGAAAGTAATAAAGGAGACAAATAATATAGAAAGTAATGGAAAAGGAGAAAATTAATATAGAAAGTCATGAAACGGAGTAAATTAATATAGAAAAGTAAATGAATAGGAGGAAATTAATATAGGATAAGTAATGAAAGGAGAAAATTAATATAGAAAGTAATGGAACGGAGAAAATTATATAGAGAAACGTCAATGAACGGAGTCAAAATTAATATAGAAGTAATGAAAGGAGAAATTAATATAGACGTAAGGAAAGGAGAAAATTAATAAATAGCAAAGTAATGAAAGGAGAAAATAATATAGAAAGGTATTGAAAGGAGAAAATTTAATATAGAAAGTAATAAAAGGAGAAAATTAATATAGAAAGTAATGAAGGAGAAAATTATTAGAAGTAATGAAAGGCGAATACTTAATATAGAAAAGTAAATGAAAGGAGAAAATTAATAGTAGAAAGGATTGAAAGGAGAACATTATATTATAAAAGTAATGAAAGGAGAAAATTAATAATAGAAAGGGAATGAAACGGAGATAATTTAATATAGAAAGGTAATGAAAGGAGAAATTAATATAATTTAAAAAAAGAAATAATGGAAAGAGAAAATTAATATAGAAAGATAATGAAAGGAGAAAATTAATATAGAAAGTAATGTAAAGGATCGAAAATTAAATATAGAAAGTAATAAAAGGGTAAATTAATATAGTAAGTAATTGAACGGAGGATATTATATAGGAAATAACTGAAATGAAAAATTAATATAGAAGTAATGAAGGGAAAAATTATAATAGACAAGTAATGAAAGGATGAAAATTAACTATTGAAAGTATAAAGGAGAAAATTAATATAGAAAGTAATGAAAGGAGAACAATTAATATAGAAAGTATGAAGGAGAAAATTTAATTATAGAAAGTAATGAAAGGAGAAACTAATATAAAAGTAATGAAGGGAAAATTAATATAGAAAGTAATGAAAGGAGACAATTATAGTGAAAGTAATGAAAGGAAGAAAATTAATATACGAAAGTAATGGGAGGAGGGAAATATATATAAAGAAAGTAATGAAAGGAGAAAATTAATCATAGAAAGTATGAAAGGAGAAAATTAATATAGAAAGTAATGAAATGAGAAAATTAATAATAGAAAGTAATGACAAGGAGAACATTAATAATAGACAGTATTGAAAGGAGAAAATTAATATAGATGTAATGACAGGAGAAAATTAAATAGAAAGCTATGAAAAAGGAGAAAATAAATATTGAAAGTAATGAAAGGAGAAACTTTCTATCGAAAGTAATGAAAGGAGAAGAATTAATATTGAAGTACTGGCCAGGCGCCATTAATATAGAAAGTAAGAACGGAGAAAATTAATATAGAAGTATATGAAAGGGAGAAAATTAATAATGAAAGTATGAAAGAGAAAATTAATATAGAAAGACATGACAGGAGACAATTAATATTAGAAAGGTATGATAAACGGAGAAAATTTAATATAGAAAGTAATGAAAGGAGAAAATTAATATAGAAAGTAATGAAAGGAGAAAATTAATATAGACAGTAATGAAAGGAGAAAATTAATATAGAAAGCACTGCAAGGAGAAAATTAATAATAGAAAGTAAAATGAAAGGCCCTCATTTCCTCTACGACATGTAATGAAAGGAGTACATTAATATAGAAAGTATCGAAAAGGGAAAATTAATATAGAAGTAATGGAAAGGAGAAAATTAATATAGAAATAATGACAGGAGAAAATTACATATCAGAAAGTAATGAAGGGAGGAAATTAACTAATAGAAAAGTAATGAAAGGGGAGAAAATTAATATAGAACGTAATGAAAGTAGAAAATTTAATAATTGAAAGTAATCGCCAAGGAGAAAATTAATATAGAAATAATGAAAGGGAGAAAATTAATATAGAAAGTTACTATCAACAGAGAAATTAAGTATAGAAGTTAATGCATGGAGACAATTTAATATAGAAAGTATATGAAAGGAGAAAATTAATATCGAAAGTAATAAACAGGAGAAAATTAATATAGAGACTTGAAAGGAGAAATTAATATAGAAAGTAATGAAAGGAGAAATAATTAATATAGACAAGTAATGTAAGGAGAAAATTTAATATAGACGTACTGCAGGAGAAATACAATAAAGAACGTAATGAAAGGAGAAAATTATATATCGAAGTAATTGAAAGGAGAAAATTTAATCTAGAAAGTAATGTAAGGAGAAATATTTAATATAGAAGTAATGAAAAGCGAGAAAATTAATATAGAAAGTAATCGAAAAGGGAGAAAATTAATATAGACATGTAATGAAAGGAGACAATAAATATCGAAAGTAATGAAAGAGAAAAATTAATCATAGAACAGTAATGACAGGAGAAAATTAATATAGAAAGTAAGGTAAATAGAGGAGAAAATTAAATAGAAAGTAATGAAAGGAGACAATGAATATAGGTAAAGAAAGAAAGGAGAAAATTAAATATAGAAGTTTAATGAAAGGTGCAAAATTAAAATATAGAAGTACCTGCAAGGCGCAAAATTAATATAGAAAGGTTTAATGAAAGGAGAAATTAATATAGAAAGTAAGAAAGGGAAATTTATCTAGAAAAGTAATGAAAGGAGAAAATTTAATATAGAAAGTATTGAAGAGAAAATTCATATAGAAAGTAATGAAAGGGAAAATTAATATAGAAAGTAATGAATAGGGGATAAAATTAATGAAGAAAGTAATGAAAGGAGGTAAAATTTAATATAGACTAAGTAACTGACAGGAGAAATTAATCATTGAAAGTAAGGAAAGGAGGAAAATTAAATATAGCAAGTAATGAAAGGAGGTAATATAGAAATGTAATGAAAGAGAAAATTAATATAGAAAGGTTATGAAAGAGAAAATTAATATAGAAAGTACTGAAAGGAGCAAAATTAAATCGAAAGTAATGAAAGAGCCGAAAATTATATAGAAAGTAATGAAAGGAGAAATTTAACTATAGAAAGTAATGCAAAGGTGAAAATTAATATAGAAAGTAATGCAAGGAGAACAAATTAATATAATAAGGTAATTGAAAGGAGAAAATTAATATAGAACGTATGAAGGGGAAAATCTTTAATATAGAAAGAAATGAACAGGGGAAATTAATATAGAAAGTAATCGAAAGGAGGAAATTAATGAAGAAAGTAATGAAAGGAGAAAATTAATATAGAAAGTAATGAAAGGGAAAATTAAATATAGAACAGTAAATGACAGGCGACAAATTAATATAGAAAGTAATGAATGGAGAACATTTATATAGAAAGTAATGAAAGGAGAAAATTCATATAGAAAGTAATGAACGGAGACTGAATATAGAAAGTAAGGAAAGGAGAAAATAATATAGAAAGCTAATGAAGGCAGAAAATTAATATGAACGTAATGAAGCGAGACAAATTAAAATATAGAAAGTAATGACGGAGAAAATTATATAGAAGTAATGAAGGAGAAATACTATAGAAAGTAATGAAAGGGAAAATTAAATATAGAAAGTAATGAAAGGAGAAGGTTAATATAGAAAGTACTGAATGGAGAAATTAATATAGAAAGTAAATGAAAGGACGAAAATTAATATAGAAAGTAATGAAAGGAGAAATTCATCTAGACAAGTACTGAAAGGAGAAAATTAATATAGAAAGTAATTAAAGGCAGAAAATTAATATAGAAGTACTGGAAAGGAGAAAATTAATATAAAAGTAATGAACGGAGAAAATTTAATATAGCAAAGTAATGAAAGGAGAAAATTAATATAGAAGGGTAATGAAAGGAGAAATTAATAATAGAACGTAATGCAAAGGAGAAAATTTATATAGAACAGTAATGACAGGAGAAAATTAATATTAGAAAGTAATGAACAGTAGAAAATTACTATCGAAAGTAATGAATGGAGAAAATTAATATAGAAAGCTAATGAAAGGAGAAAATTAATATAGAAAGTAATGAAAGGAGAAAATTTATAATAGAAAGTTAATGAAAGGAGAAAATTAATATAAGAAAGTAATGAAAGGAGAAAATTAATATAGAAAGTAATGAAAGGAGAAAATTAATATAGAAAGTAATGAAAGGTAGAAAATTAATATAGAAAGTAATGAAGGAGAAAATTAATATAGAAAGTAATGAAAGGAGAAATTAATATAGAAAGTAATGAAAGGAGAAAATTAATATAGAAAGTAATGAAAGGAGAAAATTAATATAGAAAGTAATGAAAGGAGAAATTAATATAGAAAGTAATGAAAGGAGAAAATTAATAAGAAAGTAATGAAAGGAGAAAATTAATATAGAAAGTAATGAAAGGAGAAAATTAATATAGAAAGTAATGAAGGAGAAAATTAATATAGAAAGTAATGAAAGGAGAAAATTAATATAGAAAGTAATGAAAGCGAAATTACTATAGAAAGTAATGAAGGAGAAAATAAAATAAAGAAAGTAATGGAAAAGGCGAAAATAAATAAAGGAAAGTAATGAAGGGAGAAAATTAATGAAGAAAGTAGGAAAAGCGAGAAAATTAATAATGAACAGTAATGAAAGGAGAAATTTAATGAAGAAAAGTAATGAAAGGAGAAAATGAATAAAGAAACGAAATGAGGAGGAAATTAATAAGAAAGTATGAAGGAGAAAATAATGAAGAAAGGTAATGAAAGAGAAAATTTAATATAGAACGTAATGAAAGGAGAAATAAATAAAGAACGATAATGAAAGGAGATAAATTAATGCAGAAAGTAATGAACGGAGAAATAAATCTGAGAAGTAATGAAAGGCGACACTTAATCAGAAAGTAATGAAAGGAGAAAATAAATGAAGAAAAGTAATGAAAGGGAGAAATTAATATATGAAAGAAATTAAAGGAGAAAATAGATGAAGAATAGTAATGAAAGGAGTAATAATGAAGGAGTAATGAAGGAGGAAATTAATATAGAAAGTAATCGAAAGGAGAAATAAAATATAGGAAAGTACTGAAAGGAGAAATATTAATATAGAAAGTAATGAAAGGGAAAAATTAAATATAGACAGGTTAATGAAAGGAGAAAATTCATGAAGAAAGTATATGAAAGGATAAAATAAAATAAAGAACAGTATGAAAGGAGATAATTAATGAAGAAAGTAATGAAAGGAGAAAATGATAAAGAACGTAATGAACAGGAGATAATTAATAAAGAACGTAATGAAGGAAAAATACTGAAAGGAGACAATAATATAGAAAGTAATGAAAGGAGAAAGAAATAACGAAAGATAATGAAAGGAGAAAATAATGAAGAAAGTACATGAAGGAGAAATTAACCTAATAGAAAGTAATGAAAGGAGATATTCATAAAGCAAAGGTAATGAAAGGCGAAAATCCATGCGAAAGTAATGATAAGGAGACAATTAATAAGAAAGTCTGAAAGGAGAAATAAAAGAAGAAAGTAATGACTGGAGTAATATAAATGAGGATGTAATGACAAGCGGACCTTCCACTCACTCGCAAGAAACACTGCCGGAGTAAAATTATATAGAAAGTAATGAACGGATCAAATTAATATAGAGTGTAATGAAAGGAGAAAATTAATATAGAAAGTTAGGAAAGGGAAAATAGAATAATTAAAGAAAGTAATGCAAAGGAGAAAATAAATTAAAGAAAGTAATGCAAGGAGAAAAATTAAATAAAGAAAGTCAATGGAAAGGAGATTAATGAACAAGGTGAAAATAATAAAGAATGTAATGAAAGGAGATAATTAAATGGCGAAAGTAATGAAAGGAGGAATTATTTTGATAAGTAATGAAGGAGAATTAAATAAATAAGTAATGAAATGACGAAATTAAAGAAAGAAAGTAAGGATAGGGAAGATTAAGGAAGAAGTACATGAAAGGGGAGAAATAAATAACGCAAGTAATGAAAGCGAGAAATCTTTACTGCACGACAGGTCTATAGGAGAACATAAATGCAAAAGTATGCGGAGAAAATTATTATAGAACTGTAATGAAAGGAGAAAATAAATAAAGAAAGGTAATAGAGGAGAAATTTAATGATGAAAAGTACATGAAAGAGAAACATTAATGAAGAAAGTAAATGAAAGGAGAAAATTCATATAGTCAAGTAAATGAAAGGCGTGAAAAAAAAATTAAATAAAGAAAGTAATGAAAGGAGAAAATTAATGAAGAAAGTAATGAAAGGGAAATGAATAAGATAGTAAGGCAAGGAGAAAATATGGAAGAAGTAATGCATGGAGAAAATAAATAGAGAAAGTAATGAAGGCGAAAAATAAAATATAGAAAGTAATGAAGCGATGCAAATCAATAAAGAACAGTAATGGAAGGAGAAAATTGGATGTAACGCAAAAGTAATGCAGGAGAATAATAAATATAGGACGCTAATGAAAGGAGAAAACTAAAATAAAGAAAAGTACTGAATGGAGCAATTAATGATAAAGTAAATGAAGGAGAAATCATTTAATAACGAAAAGTAGAATGCATAGGAGAAAATAATGAAGAAAGTAATTGAATGGGAGATAATTTAATATCGATCGTAATGTTTCAAGGAGAATTTAATAAAGAAAGTATGAAAGGAGATTCAAATGCAAGAAAGTAATGAAAGGAGACAATATTAAATATAGAAAAGTACTGAAGGGAGAAAATAAATAAAGAAAGTAATGAAAGGAGAAAATAATATAAAGAAAGTAATGAAATGAGACTCTCACTGAAGAAAGTAATTGCAGGGAGAGACTTTTAATATAGAAAGTAATGCAACTGCGAAATAACTGAAGCAGGTACTGACACCGGAGAAACTAAATGAAGAAAGTAATCAAGTGGAGCAATTAATATTGGAAAAGTAATGATAGGAGACAATTCATAAGAAAGTAATTGAAGGCGTAAATACATGCAGAACGTATAAAGGAGAACAACTTAATATCGAAGTTAATGAAGGAGAAAATAAAATGACGTAACGTAATGACAAGGAGACAAATAATGATGACAGAACGGTAATGAAAGGAGAAAATAAATATATAGATAGTAATGAAAGGAGAAAATAAATATAGAACAGTAATGCAAAGGAGAAAATAATGAACGACAGTCCAAATGAAGGAGAAAATCAATATAGAAACTAATGAAAGGGAAAATTACTAAGAAAGTAAGGAAAGGAGAAAATTAATACATTGAAAGAATGAAAGGAGAAAATAAAGGAAGATACGTAGTGAAAGGACGAAAATTAACTAGTAGAAAGTAATGAAAGGTGCAATTACATGAAGGAAACGTAATGCAAGGAGAAAATAAAATGATGAAAGTAATAAAGGAAGAAATCTTAAATATAGAAAGTCATCGAAAGGAGAATTTATGAGCAAGTAATGAAAGGCGCAAATAAATGAAGACCGTAATGAAAAGGAGAAATTATAGAAAGTGTTTGTGAAAGGAGAAAATCCTGCAGCTCGTAATGCAAGGTGAAAATAAATGCCGAAAGTAATGAAGGAGAAAATTAATATAGAAAGTAATGAAGGGAGAAATAAATGAAGAAAAAGTAATGCACAGGAGAAAATAATGAAGACAAGTAATGATAGGAGAAATATATGATGAAAGTAATGCAAGGAGACATAGGGACAGAAAGTAATGAAAGAGCGCAATAAAATCATAGAGGTAATGAACGGAGAAAAATAAATAAAGGGCGAAATGAAAGGAGAAAGTCATGACAGGAAGAAGTAATGAAAGGAGCACTAAAAAGAATAGAATTGTACTGAAAGGAGAAATAATCGAGACGGTCAATGAAAGGAGAAAATAAATGAAGAAAGTAATGAAAGGGGGCACATAAATGAAGCAGCAAGTAATGAAAGGAGAAAATAAACTAAAGAAAGTAATGAAAGGGAGAAATTACAATTAAAGAAGTAATGACAAGGAGAAATTAAATATCAGAGTAATGAAACGGTAGAAAATCAATAGAAAGTATGAAAGGAGAAAATTTTAATAGACAGTAATGGACCGGGAAAATAAACTTTTATAGAAAGTATATGAAAGGAGAAAATAAAATATAGGAAAACTGTAATGCAAGGAGCAAATTAATATAGAAGTAATGAAGAGGAGAAATCTAATGAAGAAGTCAATGACAAGGCGCAAAATATAATATATGAAGTAATGAAAGGAGCAACATTAAAATATTAGAAAGTAATGAAAGGCGAAATTAATCACATAGAAAGTAATGAAAGGAGAAAATTAATATAGCACGTAATGAAAAGGAGAAACAATTAAATTAGAAAGTAATGCAAGAGAAAATTAGATAGAAAGTAATGCAAGGAGAAAATCTAATATAGAAGAATGAAAGGCGAAAATTTATATAGAAGTTAATGAAAGGAGAATTTAAATAGAAAGTACTTCACGGAGAAAATTAAATATCGAAAGTAATGAAAGGAGACAATTTTAATATAGAAAGTATGAAAAGGAGAAAATTAATATTCAGAACGTATGAAAGGTGCACCATTAATATCCATAGCAAGTAACTGCAAGGCGCCATTACTATACGGACAAGTATGCAAGGAGAACATTAATATAGAAACGTACCATGAAGGAGAAAATAATTCAATCTAGACTGTAATTAAGGAAGAAACTTTAATAAAGAAAGTAATGAAGGAGAAAATTAATATAGCAAAGTAATGAAGGAGAAAATTAACTATAGAACGCATGACGGAGACCAATTACTATCAACAGGTAATGAAAGGGAAAATTCATTAGAAAGTTCATGCAAGGAGAAAATTTAATATAGGAAATACTGAAAGGAGCAAATTAATATAGAAGTAAATGCAAGTGAGAAAATTAATATCAGAAGTAATGAACGGAGAAATTATATAGAAATAATGAAAGGAGCACACCTTCATATCGAAAGTCAATGAAGGCGAAACTTCAATCATAGACACGTAATGAATGCGCAACATTAATATAGAAAGGTAATGAGAAGGAGAAATTACTCATAGAAGATAGACCACCGACAGTGATCGTGTCTGAAGGTAAATGCAAGGAGAAAAGTCTATACTAGAATGTACATGAATGGAGCAAATTTCTTTATAGAAGTAAAGAACGGAGAAAATTAATAGTCGCAAAAGTAATGAAAGAGAGAAAATTAATATAGAAAGTCAATGAACGGAGAAGATTAATCTAGAACGTACATGAATGGGGAGAACAATTTTCAATAAAGACAAGTCATGAAAGGAGAACAATTAACTATAGACATGGTAATGAACGGAGAAAATTAATTAGAACGTCATGAATTGAGAAAATTAATGTATTCGAACAGTCATGAGCCGGAGACACTTACATCATCGCCAGTCATGAAAGGAGACAATTAATCTAGAACGTATGAAAAGGAGAACAATTAATATACGAACGTCATGCATGGAGCACCTTAATATCGAATAGTATGAAAGGATCAGACATTCATAAGATAGTAAGCACCGGATAACATACCTAAACGCGGGGAATTCATGAAAGGATACACCTTAACAACTAGAAAGACTGAAAGGAGCCACCTTAATAATAGACAGTACATTCGTCGACACAACATAACTCACTAGCAAGACTATCCATTCTTCACACTTCACACTCGCACAAGTACTTGCAGGCGAACTTACTCTAGCAACGGTCATGAAAGGCGGCCAATAACACACGACAGTCCTTCACGGGCACATACTATCGCATTCCATCCTTCTCCCCATCACACAGCTCCTACCATCCCTTTTCCCCAACCACACTCCCTACATCCCTTCTCCCAAACCACAATCCTACCAATCCCTTTCCCCAACCACACTCCCTAACATCCCTTCTCCCCAACCACACTCCCTACCAGCCTTTCCCCAACCACACTCCCTAACAATCCCTTATCACCAACAACACTCCCTACCTTCCTTCTCCCTCAACCCACTCCCTACATCAATTTCCCCAAACCCTCATCTCCCTACCATCCCTTTTCCCTAACCAACTCCCTTCCTTCACTTATCCCACATACCACACTATACCATCCATTTCTCACAACATCCTCAATCCCTAAATCCTGCTTCCACTATACCTCAATGCACTATCCATACATTCGCCCCAACCACACTACACGTTTTGTTTGTTTTTTTAATATCCTTACTTCTACACATACCTCACTCCCTTACTTAATTGCCGAACTACTCTCTCCTACCAGACCATGATCAACAACCACACTCCATACCATCCACTGCGCCACACTACCTCTCTGCACTACATTCCCGGTCTAAAAAACCACACGAACTTCCATCCATTCTCCCCAACACACAACTCACCTCCATCATCTCCCCAACCACACTCCTACCATCCCTTCTCACCAACCAACTCACCTACCATCCCTTCTCCAACAACAATCCCTACCTTCCTCTCCCCAACCACACTCCTACATCCCTTACTACCAAACCTCTCCATTCCATCCATTCTACCAACCCACTAATCACTACCATACATTCTCCTCATCCAATATTCCATCACATCCATTCTCCCATACCACACGCAACTACCTTCATGATCCCCAACACACACTCAGACAACACTTCTCCCCACAACACTCCCTAACATACCCTTCTCCCTCCACAAGACATACCTTTCCATTATAAACCAATCACTAAAGACCTTTCCATCCCTTATCCCCATCCACACTCCCTAACTTCAATTCTCCCACCCCCACCCTCCCTACCATCCCTTCTCCCCAACCACACTCCCTACCATCCCTTCTCCCCAACCACACTCCCTACCATCCCTTCTCCCCAACCACACTCCCTACCATCCCTTCTCCCCAACCACACTCCCTACCATCCCTTCTCCCCAACCACATCCCTCCTCCCTTTCTCCCCAACCACACTCCTACCATCCTTCTCCAACCACACTCCTACCATCCATTCTCCCCCAAACCACACTCCCTACCAATCCCTTTCCCCAACCACACTCCCTACCATTCCCTCTCACCACCCACATCCCTACCATCACTTCTACCCAACCACCACTACCTACCATCCATTTATCCCAACAACACTCCCTAACATCCTTCTCCCCAACAACACTCCATACCATTCTATCCCCAACCACACTCCCTTCATTCCCTTCTTCCCCTACACACGCCCATACCCCTTCCCTTCTCCCCAATACCACCATCCCTACCATCAGTCTGCCCCACCACACTCCCTACCATCCCTTATCACCTACCACATCCATTCTTCACGTCTCCCACAACTATCAACTCCCTACCATCCTTCTCACCCAAACTCACTACTAACCATTCCATTCTACACAACCACAATCCTACCATCCCTTCTCCCCAACCCTCTAAATTACATCCATTCCCAACATATAGCCCGTACATAACGCCTTCTCCCCATCCCCTACCAGCCATACCTGCCATCTACCCCCAACCTCAATACCATCCGTTCTCCCCAACCATTACTCAACTACCTTCCCACTCCTCCACCAACCCTCCCTACCATCACTGCTCACAAACCATCCTCCCTACCATTCCTTCTCCCCATCACCCTCCCTACCATCCATTCTCCCCAACCACCATCCCTACCATCCCTTCTCCCCACCCCTCCTCCCTACCATCCCTTCTCCCAACACACTCGCTCACATCCTTCTCCCCACCCACCCTCTTACCATTCCCTTCTCCCCAACCATCCTCCTACCATCCCTTCTCCCCACCACAATCCATACCATCATTCTCCCAACCACCCTCCATTACCATCCCTTCTCCCCACAACATCCTCCCTACCATCCCTTCTCCCCAACCACACTCACTTACCATCTTCTCCCCACTCCCATCCTCCCTACCATCCCTTCTACCCACCATCCTTCCTACCATCTTCTTCCATCCACATCTACCATCCTTCTCCCAACACACTCCCTCCATCCCTTCTCCCCAAACACTCCTACCATCCTTTCCCAACCACACTCCCTTACCCATCCTTCTCACCACCATTCTCCTAACATCTTCTCCCACCCACCTCCTACCATCCCTTCTCACAACCATCATCCTACCATCCTTTCCCCATCCACCCTCCCTACCAATCCCTTCTCCCCAACCACCCTCCCTACCATCCATCTCCCACCCATCCCTTATCCCCAACCACACTCCTACCATCCCTTCCGCCACCCTCCCTACCATCCCTTCCCCCAACATTCATCCTCCCTACCATCCCTATCTCCCACCACACTCCCTCACCATCCCTTCTCCCAACCACCCTACCTACCATCCCTTCTCCCCCCCATCCTCCTACCATCATTCTCCCCAACCACACTCTTCCTACCATCCATTCTCCCCACCACCTCCCTACCATCATTCTACCCACCCATCCTCCTACCAACCCTTCTTCCAACCACACTCCTACACCCTTCTCCCAACCACATCCTACCATCCCTTCTCCCAACCACACTCACTACATCGCCTTCTCCCCAACCACATCCCTACCGTCCGGGCGGGTGTTATTTATTCTGATCAGCTGCGGTCTCGAGCTAGATGCCACCCTTCCTACCATCCCTTCTCCCCCACCCACCACCCTTACCAACAACTCCACCACCCTCCCCCTACCCTACCTTCTCCCCCATCTTCACCCACGCCACCTCCTACATCCTTCTCACAAAAACATCCTCCTTACCATCTTTTTCAAACTACATTCCTTCTCCCAACCCCCCTCCCTACCATCCTTTCTCCCGACCATCTCCTACCATCCTTCTTCCTCAAACATCCTCCTACCATCTTCTCCCCACCCACCTCCCTACCATCCCTTCTCCCCAACATCCTCCCTACCATCACTTCTCCCAGACATCCTCTCATCTTTCCCAAACACACTCCCTACCATCCCTTCTCCCACCCCACCTCCCTACCACTCCTTTCCCACATCCTCTCCCATCCCTCTCCCCACCATCTCCTACATTCTATCTCCCCAACCACATTACCTACCATACCTTCTCCCACCCATACCCTCCCTACCAATCCCTTCTCCAACATCCTCCAACCATCCTTTCCAACCACCTCATACCACCTTCACACCCAACCATCCTCCCTACCATCCCTTCTCCCCACCCACTCCTCCCTACCATCCTTTCCCCAACCACACTCCCTGACATCCTTCTCCACCCACCACTCCTACCATCCGATCCGCCAATCATCTCCCTACCAACCCTTCTCCCACCACACTTCCTACCATCCTTCACCCCACCCACCCTCCTCCCATCCCTCTTCCCCAACACCTCCCTACCATCTTCTCCCAACCACCCTTCACATACATTGCACTTCTCCCACCCACCTCTTCCATCTTCTCCCAACCACAACTCCTACCATAACTTCTCCCCAACCACCCTCCCAACTCCTTTCCCCCATCCTCCCTACAACCCTTCTCCCCAACCACACTCCCTTACCATCCTTCTCCCCACCCACCT
This sequence comes from Cherax quadricarinatus, assembly GCF_026875155.1. Classification (NCBI taxonomy): domain Eukaryota; kingdom Metazoa; phylum Arthropoda; class Malacostraca; order Decapoda; family Parastacidae; genus Cherax; species Cherax quadricarinatus. Next base: position 104,017,497 of record NC_069402.1, read on the forward strand.
CCCTACCCTCCCTTCACCCCACCCAGACCTCCTACCATACCTTTCCACCATCCTCCTTACATCCTTTCCTAACCACTCTCCCTACCATCCCTTCTCCCACATCCTCCCTACATCCCTTCTCCCCACCATTCCCTACAACCTTCACCCAACACAGTCCCTACCATCCCTCTCCCAACACATCCCTTACCATCCCTTATACCACCCCACCTCCTTACCATCTCTCCCCAACCCACCTCCCTACCATCTTCTCCCCACCCATTCATCCCTACCATCCTTCTCCCCACCCATCTTCCTTACCCACCCTTCTGCCCACCCACACTCCTTCCCATCCCTTCTCCCCACACACTCCTACCATCCCTTACCACCACCCATCCATACCAACTTCCACCAACACTCCCTACCATCCTTCTCCCCACCATCTCCCTACCTTCCCTTCCCCAACCCACAATCCCTACCATCCCTTCTCCCCACCCGTTCTCCCTACGATTCCCTTTCCACCCACACACTCACTTCATCCCTTCTCCCCAACCATCCTCCCTACCATCCCTTTCTCCCCACCCATCCTCCCTACCATCCCTTTTCCCCACCCACCCTCCCTACCATCCTTTCCCCACCCATCATCCCTACCTTCCCTTCTCCACACCAACTCTACCATCCCTTCTCCCCAACTCCCTATTATCCCTTCTCCCCACCATCTCCCTACCATCCTCTCCCCACATCTCCCTACCATCCATTCTCACAACCACACTTCTACATCTTCTCCCCACCCATCCTCCTACCATCCTTCTCCCACCCATCCTCCATACCATCCCTTCTCACACACCTATCCCTACCATCCTTCTCCCCACCTATCCTCCCTACCATCCCTTCTCCCCACCACACTCTATACCATTTCCCTTCTTCCCCCACCACCCTTTTACCCTCCTTTCCCTTACCAGCCTTCCCTACCATCCCTTCTCCCCCCCGCATCCCTACCATCCCTTCTCCACACCCATCCTCCTTACATCCTTCTCCCCACCCATCCTCCCTACATCCTTGTCCCCACCCATCCTCCCTTCCATCCATCTCCCTCATCACACACGTGTGTCACAGCTCACATCCCTTCTCAAACCACCTCTCCTACCCATCCCTTCTCCAACCACCTCCACTACCATCTTCTCCACACCCCACACTCCCTACCATCCTTATCCCAACAACACTCCCTACCTATCCCTTCTCCCACCCAACCTCCCTACCCATCCCTTCCTCCCGACCCACCTCCTTACCATCCCTTCTCCCCACCCATCCTCCCTACCATCCTTCTCCCCAACCATCCTCCCTACCATCCCTTCTGTCCCACCACTCTCACTATCCCTCCATCCCTTCTCCCCAAAACTACACTCCCTACCATCCCTTCTCCCACCCATCCTCCCCCTTACCTAGGTTTGATCAGGCTGATCCATCGGGAGGCCTGGTCATGGACGGGCCGCGTGGGCGTTGATCCCGGGAATAACCTCTCAGGTAACCTCCAGTACCCCCACCACCTACACCCCCCCCCACCACAACCAACAACACCCCACCACAAACAACCAACCCAAACTCCACCCCCCCACCCACCCCCAACACAAACCCCCCCACCCTACCAACCAAACACCCCACCCACACTTACCAACCCTAACCCCAACCACACTCCCAACCCCCATCACCCCCCAACCACCCACCAACCATTACCCCACCCACACCCAACCAACCAACACCCCCCACCACCCAAAACCAACCTTCTCCCACCCAACCACCAACCAACCATACTCCCCACCCATCCTCCCTACCATCCCCAACACCCCCCCCACACACCCAACCATCCCTACTCTCCTCAACTACTCACACCTACACCCTTCCCCACCAACACCTCCTCCCAACACCCCACCCCACACCCACCCCACAACACCCCCCCCCACACCCAACAACTACACCCACCACCCACCCATACATACCACACCCACACTCCCTACCATCCCTACTCCACACCCACTCCTTCCAACCCTTTCCCCACTACACACACCTACCATGCCTTCTCCCCCACCCAACCTCCCTACCTTCCCATATCTCCCCACCATCCTCCCTACCAACCCTTCCCAACCCATCCTCCTACCATCCCTCTCTCCCACCCATCTACATACCACCCTACTCCCCACACACTTCCTACATCTTCTCCCCACCCCCTCCCTACCAACCTTTCCCACCCACCTCCCTAATCCTTCTCCCCACCATATCCCTCCATCCTTCTCCCCCCCACCATCCCTACCATCCCATCTCCCCACCACACTACCCTACCGTCCCTTCTCCCCCAACCCTCCTCCCTTACATCTCTTCTCCCAGCCGCCCATCCTACATCTTCTCCCACCCATCCTCCCAACCATCCTTCTCCCCACCACACTCCCTACCATCCTTCTCCCACCCATCTTCCCTACCATCCCTTTCTCCCCACCCAACTTCCTACCATCCCTTCTCCCAACCCTCCTCCTTACCTCCCTTCTCCCCAACCGACCTTCCCTACCATCCCTTCTCCCCACCACCCTCCTACCATCCTTCTCCCCACCAGCCCTCCCCTTACCAATCCCTTCTCCCCACCATCCTCTTATCATACCATCACCCCACCCGCTCCTACCATCCTTCTCCTCCACCCATCCTCCTTACCATCCCTTAATCCCCACCCCGCCCTCCTACCCATCACTTCTCAACCCACCCCCTCCAACCATTCTCCCCACCACCCACCCTATATTCCTTCTTCCCACCCACCTCCTACCATCCCTTCTGCCCACATCCTCCCTACCATCCCTTCTTCCACCCATCCTCCTATACCATCCCTTCTCCCCAACCACCCTCCCTACCATCCTTCCCCACCCATCCTCCCTACCATCCCTTCCTTCCACCATCCTCCCCTACAATCCCTTCTCCCCCCACCTCCTATCATCCCTTCTCCCCACCCACCCTCCCTTCTCATCCCTCTCTTCCACCATCACCCTCCCTACCATCCCTTATTCCCACCCACCCTCCCCTACCATCCATTTTCCCACACCACCCACCTATCATCTTCTCCCCACCACCCTTCCTCCTACCATCCCCTTATTCCCACCCACCCCTCCCTTACCATCCCGTCTTCCAAACACTCCCTACCATCCTCTTCTTCCCCACCCACCCCCCCCTCCTCTACCTTCCGTCCGGTCTTACCACCCTTCCTCCATCCTTTTTCCCGTCTTCCAACCTTCCTCTCCTTTAGCATTCTTTCCCTATTCGCAACTTTCTTCCCTACCTTCTTTCCATGGAGTACCCTCCCTCATTCTTTCATTTCCCCTTCTCCATAGCTTCTTTTCTTCATCTCTTCCATAGAGAGAGAGGAAGAGAGAGAGAGAAAGAGAGAGAGAGGGAGACGACGAGAGTTGAGAGAGGAAGAGAGAGAGAGAGAGACAAGTTAGTGAGTCTGGAGCATTCATCTAAACACCACGGTTAATGTCAACTGTTACTTTAACGCTCGAGCTCGCTCAAGATATGTCAAGGGTCTCACACTCAGTCAACTGTGTCAGACCAGAGCACCTCACCTCCTCCGTGCCTTCCCTCGGACACTCAATCATCAATCATCCATCAATCAACTTTCATTTTATACATGTTCTGTAATGCTCAATAATAACCTACAAGGAGACAAACTCAGAAGGTTAATGGTCTGTTATATTTCGATCCCATTCAGCAGTTTCTCTCTCCATGTTAACAATAACAAGTGTTCATTACACGTTATACATGTTTTGTATTCTTTACGCAACACAGATGACACATCAAATTAAATGTGCCAGCCAGTTCCTCCCTGATATACCTTTCATGGGTTTCCAGCCAACCGGCCCTGGACCAGCCTGCTAGATCCATCACAGCCTGGTTGATCCGGCACTTGGCAGGGGTTACTTGTCAGTTTCGTCTGAAGACTTTTTACACTTGTCACAGCAATGTTTAGATATTTGCTGGAAAGATATTAAATAAGGTCTGAGGTCCATGATAGTTGATACGATGTTCTCGTAGTGTGCCCACGGCGCCCCTGGCTATCTTCACTGGGTTTATCTACACTTCCTCCATATCTCTTGAGTGAGATATATAAGAGGAAGTGAAAATAAACCCCAGTAAGGAGATGGGTGCGGTGGGCACAATAAGACGAGCATTGTTTCAAATTCCGTGGTTTTGCGGCCCCAGTAATATTCAACTATTTTAACAGAAGATATCAGAAACACTGCTGGAAAAGTGTTTGTAGGTAAGTCTTCAAGAGGGAAAAAGGACAAGTAATCCACCAGTACCAGAGCAACCAGGCTGTGATATATATGTGCCGGCGGCAGCGGGCAATCCAGCAGAACTAGCCTGGTTGACAGGCTAGCTGCAGATACAGCCTGGCCCATGGCCGAGCGCAAAGTGTAGAAAGACTCTTGAAACTCATCAAAGGTATCTCTCACTTACAGTATTACTCAGTGTTGATTGCTCTGTTCAGAGAAGGAAATATCAGAGCTGGGACAGATACTATGCTCAGAGTTATCCATCAAAAAGTCAATGAAACATTCAAATTACTAAAACTGCTTCAAAGGAGAGAGATACATGATAATATATAAGTGGAAGGCACTTGAGGTCTTGCTCCCACACCTGCACACTGCCATAACAACATACTGGACGGAGATATATGGGAGGAAGTGTAAAATAAACCCAGTGAGGAGCAGGGGTGCGGTGGGGACAAGTGGAGCAATGAAAAACGTGAAAAGCAGAGGCGTCGTGGACACAAAGTGCATCAGCACAAGTGCTCCGAGATTAAACCATACCACGGACGGGGATAGAACCCGCGATCAGAGTCTCAAAACTCCAGACCGTCGCGTTAGCCACTGGACCAGCTAGCCACAATAAGATTCGTCCAACTAGGTATATTTCTACACCATAGGTGGTCACAGTGGTGCCTATGCTAACCTTCCTATGGTGTAGAAATATACCTAGTTGGATGAATCTTATTGTGGCTAGCTGGTCCAGTGGCTAACGCGACGGTCTGGAGTTTTGAGACTCTGATCGCGGGTTCTATCCCCGTCCGTGGTATGGTTTGTTTGCAATCGTGTCATTACGATTTTGTGAGTCATGCTCCGAGATTATTTAACATTTTACCGGAAATACTGCAGGAAGAAGTGTAAAAGGCTAAACTCGACAAGTGCCGGATCAACCAGGCTGTGATGGATATGTGGGTCAGCTGGCCGCCAGCAGCAATAGCCTGGTTGACCAGCTAAGCACCAAATAAGCCTGGCCCCTTGGCCAGGCTGAGAGAGCAGATAAACCTATATACCAAGCTGTTGCTGCCATCATAAATTTGCACTTGTTTAAGGTAGAGATCAGAGGATCCAGGTTCATGTATCCTGCATGCACCTGCTCTTCCTTTCCTCCACGTTTCTTTCTTTAATCCATTTTTATCCTCCTCTTCCTTCTCTCTGTCTTCCTCTCTTCCGTCTTCTATAACTAGCGACAAAGAATGTGCCTCTTTGTCTCTCGCCAGTAAGAAATTCCCTCACCACCACACACCATTTTTACCTTCGTTCTTTCCTTCTATCTTCTTCAGAAGCTCTTTAAAAAAATCCAGGTATTTGAAAAAATTAGTCAATGAAGCAAGAATTTCAAACTTCTTCCATGAAGGTGACATTAGACGTGTTTACAGTCTGGAGACTAGATGTTCCCGCCCGGCGCCCACTGTACTCTTGCTTCATACTCGCCCTATTAATCCCATATTACACACAGTCGTCACCCTTATTTCAACACATTCTTGCACCATGAGTTATGCTCGTGCAAATTTGAACGTTTCTTGATGATGGCGAAATGTTATTACAGGTTAATGTAATCTAACCTACCCAAACCTAATTTAAGCTGAGTTAACTTCATATAAAGACAATATTGAGGGGGGCGGTGATCCCCCTCCCCCCCGGAGCGACAACAGGTAACCCTAAACCCTCCACCCTGGCTGACCAGGCTAACAAAAGACAAGCCTGGCCCACGGCCCAACTCTGCGAGTAGAAAAACTATAGGAAATCCTCAAAGGTATATTAAAGGTATATACCCCCCCACCCTCCACCACCCGCCTTCCCAGCTGATGGTTCACCTTAACGCGGTGGTGTGGTTTGAGAGGTTTGTGCCTAGAAGCCTACAGCCTGCCTGCCTACCAACCTACAGCCTGCCTGAAGTGTCTTCCGGGGAAGGCAACCCCTCCGTGGAAGGATTAAGAATCCATCATCTCTTTCAGCATAAATAATGGGGATATTTTCCCTCTCATGTAAATTTGCCGACACTTTAAACGTCCTGTACTGGAGGAGTTGAAAGATGTCTGTAAGTGTACTGGGATATAGAAAAATCTATTTATATATAAAGGACTAGAGAAAAATAAATCAAGGAATAGATAAAAAAATTCAAAGAAACAAAATATTTTAATAAATGTTTAACAGAAAGAAGGGGATAATTTTATTCTGGATATGGAATAAGTAGGAGTCAATAACAGCAAGAACTAGAGACAAGAGAGGTCGTCTCCTGCTGTTTAGTGTAAGATGCAAGATGCAAGAGGCATTGTATATCAGTAATATGTATACTTTATATATACCATCCCTCTACACCACGCTAGTGTCATGTGACCATACTTGAACGGCCTGCCTAGGCTGTCGGTCCAGCAAGCGTCCCTCAGATTCCAACCAGGGGCCAGAGGCAGACACGTGAAAAAGGCCGGGCTCCGTCTTTGTCTTTACAATATAACCTCATCTACCCCCGGAACTTTCTCCAGGTAAACTAGTGTTATTTCTACCTTCACTCTTCTCCCACATCGAACACAACAAATGGTGAAAGTGGTGGGATGATGTGTACACATATATACATGATGCAAAACAACCACGATTAGTAGAATGATAGCTCTACGACAAAGCATACATTCCTTTTCATTGTAGTCTGGAGTTACCCCTACGAATGGATTAATTATAAGTGTAATATAAGCCCTAAACGCGAATCTAAGTAGTTAGGAAGTGGTAAGGTTTCTTCATAATCTTTGGTGACTTAAGGAGGTTTTAAGTTTTTAAGTGTCCACTTACGTGGAGGTGGTTCAGTGGAATATTTAATCTATATATTAACTAACTCTGGGGTAAAGGGTGTAGCACTCATTCAGTCCTGATATGAGACGAAGGAGAGAGAAGAGTTGAGAGACAGAGAGAGAGATTAGAGAGAGAGAGAGAGAGAGGAGAAGAGAGAGAGAAGAGAGAGAGAGAGAAGAGAGAGAGAGAGAGAGAGAGAGAGAAGAGAGGAGAGAGAGAGAGAGAGAGAGAGAGAGAGAGAGAGAGAGAGAGAGGAGAAAAGAGAGGAGAGAGAGAGAGAGAGAGAGAGAGAGAGAGAGAATGTGTCCATCACCAGTCACTGTTTCGGTGACTGCGGAAATAGTGTAGTTTTCAGGTTGCGCAGTGGTGAGGTGAAGTCTGCCAGTCACCACACCGCTGTTGACGCTGAGGGAGAGGTGGGGGTCGTTGGTGTTGTTGGGGAAGAGTTCAAGTTTGTCTCTGACGGTCGTAGGGAAAGGGGATGAAGAATGTAGATGGAGAAGGGTAACTGGTGGGAAAGGCGGAAGGTGAGGGAGGGTGAAGAGTATTTTCCGGGGATGGGGGATGAAAAGTCATTAGTGGGAGGGGAGGTATGGATACTTGAGGTCATCAGCAAAGGATGTTACAGCGCTATGATTTGTCTCCTTGTCGATGTCGGATATATGAATGAGAAACAAAAGTGGGGCGAGTACTGAGCCTTGAGGAAAAGAGCTTTCACTGTGCCATCCAAAGACTTCACTCTGTTTACTACTACTCTCTGTGTTCTATTTGCTAAGAAGTTAAATATTTATCTGCCCACTTTTCCAGCTATTCCTTTTGTACGTATTTTGTGAGTTATGACGCCATGGTGGTACTGGTTGAATGCTTCTGCAAAATCAGTGTACGCTACATCAGCATTTAGCTTGTCTTCCAGAGCATCCAGGATCGTATGGTAATGATCTAGCAATTGTGAAAGGCAGGAGCAACCTTCCCTAAACCCATGCTGCCTTGGACTGTGCAACTGTAGCGATTCAGTCTTGCTTATGAGGGCTTATTCAAAGATTTTGACTGTGTGAGGTATTGGTCTCTAGTTTTTTTAAGACTGTTTTGCTGCCTCCTTTGTGAAGTGGAGCAATATCAGTGGTTTTCAATAACTGTGGGATGACACACGTGTCAAGGCTCCTCCATAAAATGTTAAAACCTCGAGATAGTGGCTTCTTACAATTTTTGATAAACGTGGAATTCCACGAGTCTGGACCTGGGGAGAGAAACTACATCGGAAACTATGGAGATGTTTGCAGAGTTTTGAGTCTCATTCATGAAAAACTCGTTGGGTTATCAGTTTGTAGAAAAATGACAAGCTCACTGAACACAGTTACATTGTGATTTCAGTATTTCATTAAGTTTATTCCCTTATTATCATCAGTGTACATGTTCCATTTCCTTCACTTAAAGGCCCTATACTAAATATGGCTTTCACCCTGGATTTTCCAGAAGAAAGGAAGTATTTGGAAACTCTAATTTTATTTATAGCTCTTTGCTTCCTCTGTCTCTCCTTGACTCTGTGATCCAATCAGTTTGTGCTCAATGTTCTCCATTTCTCTAACCAGAGTTTCCCCTTCGTGCCTTTGTGGAGGTCCGTTATCCGTCGTCTTCCCCTGAAAAGGAAGCGCCTCGCTCTCTCGAGTTTGTATCATCTTCCCTTTTGCCGTAGAGGTATGTCTGAAGCAAACTTCATGTACCACAGAGCTCATCCTCCCGAGGAACTAGTTTAGATCTTGGGCAGCCAAGTTGTAATCCCACCATATCTCTTGGTTCCAGCTGATGCTCGCATTGAAGATGAATTTGTTGAAATCGCCCTCAAGATGGATCGTGTCCGCAGGTGTCCGCAGATGTCTGTGTACGCAGGTCTGCAGGTTGTATTCCCAGACTGCACTATTCGACACCTTTATGTTTCGGACTACAGTGAGTCCTCAGTTTTCGTAAATATAAGGTTTAGGATGTTTCCCTCTGGTAGGTTCGACAATCTGTTGGCTAAAGAAAATTTATTGCAGAAGTTTAATATTTGTAGATGAATGGTTCAGAGAACCGACATGTTGATAAATTAGACACATATGCAACTCTTGGGTATCTTTATTGAGGAAACGTTTCACCACACAGTGGCTTCATCAGTCCATACGAAGGAGAAACTTGAAGAACAGGAGGAGAATGAGGTAATCAGTCCCTCAACCTTGAGTCGATGTGTTCAGTCCATCAATCTTGAATAGAATACGGCATATCAGCGGAGAAGCAGCTTATAAACAGTATGGCAGGAGAGGTGCAGCAGTCATAGGTCGTGTACATTTGTTCAATGTGGAAGTAGGTCGTGCCCAAGAATTAGGCAAGCGAACAAACCTGTCAGACACTGCAACTTCTTGGGATCTTAATACTTAGGAATTCTTCGCTTGCCTAATTCTTGGGCACGACCTACTTCCACATTGAACAAATGTAACACGACCTATGACTGCTGCACCTCTCCTGCCATACGGTTTATAAGCTGCTTCTCCGCTGATATGCCGTATTCTATTCAAGATTGATGGACTGAACACATCGACTCAAGGTTGAGGGACTGATTACCTCATTCTCCTCCTGTTCTTCAAGTTTCTCCTTCGTATGGACTGATGAAGCCACTGTGTGGCGAAACGTTTCCTCAATAAGATACCCAAGAGTTGCATATGTGTCTAATTTATCAGAAGTTTAATAATTCTGTTGTGTGGGACTGTTCCGCCAAGCTAGCTCCAGGGACTCAGCAACTGCAATCCTTGCTACATTCTTCCATTTAAGATGTCTCAAACTGCAGTCTCCAAGCAGCGTGATATTCGGGGATGGATCTGATATGTTATCAAGACAATGATCGATCACCAATACCTGGTCCTGGAACTGCTTGGATGGTTGTATCTGGTGGTTTATATACTTACTGAACACCTTGAAGAAATACTTATCAAGGAAGATGGAAGTAAAATACAGAGTTGAGATTCCATCATACCACTCACACTAATAGAGAATGAGACCAAATGACCAATCACACCACTCGTACTGCAGAAAACGACACCAAAGGACCAATCACAACACTCGCACTATAGAAAACGAGACCAAAGGACCAATCACAACACTCGCACCACCCGAGAACGAGACCAAAGGACCAATCACAACACTCACATTACAAAGAACGAAATTAATGGACTAATCAGACGACTCGCATCACCGGACACGGAGATCCAGGCTACACAGCTCTGGGAAACTCAAGGATGCCGTGGGAAATATAGCACAGGATGGTGTGTCGATTAGCGGGAAAATGGTAGAATTGTGGCCAGGAAGGCGTATAGTGGAAACCAGGTATATAGTGGGGACCTGGTGACTAGCTAGCAGGTGTATATTCGTAGGTCAGCAGGTTGGACTAGTAGGTGTGGGGGCAGCAGGCTAGTAGCGGGAGGCCAGCAGGTGTGCCTGATATACATATCAAGCCGCCTTTCAAAGAGGCAAGCAACAGGTGTTCCCCGCATCATGCCACTTGCACAACTTCACTAACAAGTGTTTACCCGATGTCAACCTCTCAGCCCCATTCCTCTCTCCTCTATCCCAGGTCTTAGCCAACCTGTCCTCTCAGCACCATCCCTCTCTCCTCTATCCCAGATCCTAGCCAACCTGTCCTCTCAGCCCCACCCCCCTTCCCTCTAACCCAGTCCTAGCCAACCAGTTTTCCTCTCAGCTATCCCTGCCATCTACCCAAAGCCAAGCCATCCCGTCTTCCCTGGCTAATCAATCTCATCCATCCCTCCCCCCCCTAGCCCACGTCCTAGCTAGCCTATCAATTCAGGCTTATACCTCGCAACTTCTCATCCCTCCTCATCCTTCGCCTCGTCGTCCTACTTCTACGCCTCCTCCTCCTCCTTCGCCTCTTCTTCTAACTTGCCTTCGTTGATGTTTTCATTGTCCTCTGTTTAAACAGGCAGTTTGAATGAGCAGCAGCAGCACGTGGCAGCTAGATGTTTGAGAGTGAAGGCTGCAGTACGTGGCAGCTGGATGGTTGAAAGAGAAAGCAACAGCACGTGGCAGCTGCATGGTTGAGAGTGAGAGCAGCAGCAGTAGCACGTGGCAGCTGGATGGTCGTCTGACCTACCAAGGAGCGCAGCTACAGCATAATACGAGGGACTTGTGATAGTGTCACGAGGCCTGGGCACAAATTTCTTAGTCCACAGGATATTTAAGTATTTTGATAATATTCCTTGGTTTTCCATTTCTTTTAGTTTTAAACATGACGTTCCAGAAGTCAGGGTAGAGTGCCTGGGCCTTCTATCAACCTCTTCAAAGATAAATTCAAGCGAGTTTTCAATCTTTCATGTGAATAATGGCTCATTAAACACATTTTGTGGCTTCAGAATTTTGCCTATCTCCTGGCTGCCAACACTGGAAGCTCCACTGATATTAAGGTTTGTTTTTAATTACACTGATGGTCTTTTCCCGTCTCTCCTGGCCATTATATGAGCCATTCTGTCTTAATTATTTTCTGCTCTTCTAATCAGTACTTCTTTTAGCTCTTGAGAAAGTCTGGAACCTTTTAAAAGTTCTGATGATTCTCTGTCTCTGCTTGTAGAGGGAGATTTTTTTTGTCTCCTCCCATCAATTCTTTCTCTTTTTTTTATTAATTTTAAAGGTATAGAGCACGTTTAGATCACTGTTGAAGCATGCCTTAGATAATGAGTTTCGAGTCATACTACTCTCTGAGCCCGGCCATGCCCGAAGCTCTGGTTTAGATTTAAGTTTTCTGATATACCTACCTAGAATATACCTGAAGGGTGTTCCGGGGGTTAACGCCCCCGCGGCCCAGTCTTTGACCAGGCCTCCAGGTGATCGGGCCTGATCAACCAGGCTGTTACTGCTGGCCACAAATAATCTCAAGTGTTTTTCTACCCTGGCAGCCCAGCCTAGGGCCAGACTTTTCTGCCGATAGCATATTCCTCCAGACTGTTGCTGTACTGAAAACTCTTGGATCATGCTTGTCGACACAGTTATATTTTAACGTGTTGAGGGTGCCTCAGCTTTTCACCAGGTTTATTCCCCACGTCCTGCCACTTCTCTCGCGCCACTACGCTCTTATGATGGTATCTGAATAAATGATTTAGAAATCCGACAAGTTCTTCAATGAGATACTTGTACAACACTTGCTTATCGTAAAATGTTATGAACACAGACATAAGATGTTATGAATACCTTTGATGAGCCCGGCCATGGGCCAGGCTCGTCTGGTGCTTGCCTGGTCAACCAGGCTGTTGCTGCTGGAGGCCTGCTGCCCCACATATCCATCACAGCCTGGTTGATCTGGCACCTGATGAAGATACTTGTCCAATTTCCTCTTGAACGCTTCAGAAAGTAGGAAGAACCCAGTGAGTGCAGGCCTGTCACCACCATCCTGGACCTGCCTCTGGACAGACTGCAGCAAGAACCCAGTGAGTGCAGGCCTGTCAGCGCCATCCTGGACCTGCCTCTGGACAGACTGCAGCAAGAACCCAGTGAGTGCAGGCCTGTCAGCGCCTTCATGGGCCTGCCTATGGACAGACTGCAGCAAGAACCCAGTGAGTGCAGGCCTGTCAGCGCCATCCTGCACCTGCCTCTGGACAGACTGCAGCAAGAACCCAGTGAGTGCAGGTCTGTCAGCACCATCCTGGACCTGGCTCTGGACAAACTGCAACAAGAACCTAGTAGCTGCAGGCCTGGAGTCACCAGAGGTCAGCGTTAATGCAAGAACAATGGACAAGGCTGAATTATTGCGTAGTCACCGCCTTTTCACAGCTCACTTTGGCGTGCCTCTTGCAACATGCTTCCAAGAGTACGCCAAAAAGAGAAGTAGCGAGAATAACATTGTTGTGGTCCTTAACGGTCCAGGTCGTTCCACCTGCTGATCACTCTGTGGCTGAAGAAATATTTCCTGACATCCCTCTGACTCTTTTTTTTCCCGTTCTCGTCCAGCCTTTCTAACAGCCTGGTTGCTGTCCACTCCATCAATTCTCGGTATTTTGTATATGCCTTTGATATACCTTTCATGAGTTTCGAGTGTCTCACTATTCTCGGAGCCCAGCCATGGGAGAGGCTCATCTGGTGTTTCCCTGGTCAACGAGGCTGTTGCTCCTGAAGGCCCGCTATCTCACATATCCATCACAGCATGGTTGAAGATACTTGTCCGGTTTCCCATTGAAGACTTCTACACTTGTTCCAGCCGTGTTTCTCATATCTTCTGGTAAGATGTTGAATAGTCTGGGACCCCGAATGTTGATACAGTGTTCCCTTATTGTCCCCACCGCACCCCTGCTCCTCACTGGGTTTATTTTGCACTTCCTCCCGTATTTTTTACTCAAGTGTGTTGTTATAGCAGTGTGCAGATTTGGGACCAAGCCCTCGAGTATTTTCCAAGTATACATTATTATGTATCTCTTTCTCCTCCGCTCCAATGAATACATGATGAAGGCTTGAAAGCTTTCCCAGTAATTTAGGTACTTTACTGGCTCAGTGTGAGCCGTAAACGATCTCTGTATGTGTTCCAGCTCTGATATTTCTCCTGCCTTGAACGGGGCCGTCATCACTGAACAATACGCTAAATGAGGGAGCACTAGCGATTTGAAGAGTGTCACCATCGGCATATTTCCCTTTTGTTGAAAGTTCTCAATACCCGCCCAGTCATCTTCCTGGCTGTCGTGATGTTTGCCTTATTATATTCTTTAAAAGAAAGGTCAGCTGACATAATTATTCCCAAGTCTTTCAGGTGTTCCTTTCATTCTATCTGGTGACCCTCTTGAGTTTTGTATATAGTGCTCCTTTTGAGCTCTTCATTCTTTCCATACCTAAGCAGCTGGAACGTATCACCAGTGAACGTCATGTTGTTCTCCACTGCCCACTGGAAAATCCTGCTTATCTTCTGTATTTTTTTCAGTGTTTTCTACCGTAATGATTTTCATGCTTATTTTAGTGTCGTCTGCAAAGGATGATACAAAAACTGTGTCGGGTGTTTTAATGTCTGCTACGAGGATGAGACAGCACAGGTGCAGGACGGTGCCTGGGGGAACTGAGATTTTTACCTTGCTGATGCTGGATTTCGCTTTGTTTACTACCTTTTGTGGTCTGTGTTAGGAACCCGAGAATCCATCTGCCTACCTTCCCCGTAATGCCTATGACCCTCATTTTGTGCGCTATCACTCCATTACTCCATGAAGACGTAAGATGACATGAAGATGTAAGACGTCATGAGACAACGTAAGATGTCATGAGAGACGTAAGATGTCAGCTAAAGTGTACAAACTTAATCTTACATTCAATATATATTTGTTTCCTGCGCGTTTCTGAACAGTTCTTACTCCTGTGTTAATATACATAACTTGTTTAACATCGTCTGTATCCATATCTGGGCCTTGAAAACCCAGTCCATTTCCGGTTCTACTCCCTGTCAACAAATTTCTGAAAGTGTGTGTACTCGCCTAATTGTGGTTGCAGGGGTCGAGACTCAGCTCTTGGCCCCGCCTCTTCACTGATCGCTACTAGGTCCTTTCTCTCTCTGCTTTCTGAGCTTTGTCATACCTCGTCTTAAAGATATGTATGGTTCCTGCCTCCACTACATCACTTGCTAGACTATCCCACTTCCTGACGACTCTATGACTGAAGAAATACTTCCTAACATCCCTGTGACTCGTCTGAGTCTTCAGCTTCCAATTGTGACCCCTTGTTCCTGTGTCCCATCTCTGGAACATCCTGTCTTTGTCCACCTAATCTATTCCACGCAGTATTTTGTATGTCGTTATCATGTCTCCCCTGACCCTCCTGTCTCGTCAGTGTGTGTGTGTGTGTGTGTGTGTGTGTGTGTGTGTGTGTGTGTGTGTGTGTGTGTGTGTGTGTGTTGTGTGTGTGTGTGCGCGCGCGCGCGCTTTGCGTCTGTGTGTCTACTCACCTAATGTTGTGTGGGGGGGGGAGGGGGAGAAGGGTGTGTGAGTGGTGAGAGAGAGCAAGGGTGTTCTTGGGTAGGGGAGCTACAGGATATTAATACACTGATGACAGGTAGATATTTCCAAGGTAGTGTGTATATGTGTGTGTGTGTGTGTGTGTGTGTGTGTGTGTGTGTGTGTGTGTGTGGTGTGTGTGTGTGTGTGTGGTGTGTGTGTGTGTGTGTGTGTGTGCGTGTGTGTGTGTGTGGGTGTGTGTGTGTGTGTGTACTCACCTAATTGTACTCACCTAATTGTGGTTGCAGGGGTCGAGACTCAGCTCCTGGCCCCGCCTCTTCACTGATCGCTACTGGATCCTCTCTCTCTCTGCTTCCTGAGCTTTGTCATACCTCTTCTTAAAACTATGTATGGTTCCTGCCTCCACTACTTCACTTGCTAGGCTATTCCACTTGCTGACAACTCTATGACTGAAGAAATACTTCCTAACGTCCCTGTGACTCGTCTGAGTCTTCAGCTTCCAGTTGTGACCCCTTGTCCCTGTGTCCCCTCTCTGGAACATCCTATCTCTGTCCACCTTGTCTATTCCCCGCAGTATTTTGTATGTCGTTATCATGTCTCCCCTGACCCTTCTGTCCTCCAGTGTCGTCAGTCCGATTTCCCTTAACCTTTCCTCGTACGACATTCCCTTGAGCTCTGGGACTAGCCTTGTTGCAAACCTTTGTACTTTCTCTAACTTCTTGACGTGCTTGACCAGGTGTGGGTTCCAGACTGGTGCTGCATACTCCAGTATGGGCCTAACATACACAGTGTACAGTGTCTTGAACGATTCCTTATTGAGGTATCGGAACGCTATTCTCAGGTTTGCCAGGCGCCCGTATGCTGCAGCGGTTATTTGGTTGATGTGTGCCTCCGGTGATGTACTCGGTGTTATGGTCACCCCAAGGTCTTTCTCCCTGAGTGAGGTCTGTAGTCTTTGTCCACCTAGCCTATATTCTGTCTGCGGTCTTCTTTGCCCCTCCCCAATCTTCATGAACTTTGCATTTGGCTGGATTGAATTCGAGGAGCCAGTTACTGGACCACATGTCCAGCCTCTCCAGGTCTCTTTGCAGTCCTGCCTCATCCTCGTCCGATTTAATTCTTCTCATCAACTTCACGTCATCTGCGAACAGGGACACTTCAGAGTCTATTCCTTCCATCATGTCGTTCACATATATCAAAAATAGCACTGGTCCTAGAACTGACCCCTGTGGGACCCCGCTCGTAACAGGCGCCCACTGTGATACCTCTTCACGTACCATGACTCGTTGCTGCCTCCCTGTCAGGTATTCCCTTATCCATTGCAGTGCCCTTCCTTTTATGTGTGCCTGATCCTCCAGCTTCTGCACTAATCTCTTGTGGGGAACTGTGTCAAAGGCCTTCCTGCAGTCTAGGAAAACGCAATCTACCCAACCCTCTCTCTCGTGTCTTACTTCTGTTACCTTGTCATAAAACTCCAGGAGGTTTGTGATACAAGATTTGCCTTCCATGAACCCATGCTGGTTTTCATTTATAATCTTGTTCCTTTCCAGGTGTTCGACCACTCTCCTCCTGATAATCTTCTCCATGACTTTGCACACAATACATGTCAGAGACACAGGTCTGTAGTTTAGTGCTCGTTTCTGTTTCCTTTCTTAAATATGGGGACTACATTAGCTGTCTTCCATTTCTCAGGTAGTTGCCCAGTTTCAAGGGATGTGTTGAAGATTGTGGTTAGAGGCACACACAGCATCTCTGCTCCTTCTCTAAGGACCCATGGGGAGATGTTGTCCGGTCCCATCGCCTTTGAGGTGTCAAGGTCACTTAAGAGCTTCTTCACCTCCTCCTCAGTTGTTCGTATGTCATCCAACACTTGTTGGTATATTCCCTCTTGATGTTCCCTTCTGTGCTGTCTTCCCACAGCCCTTCCTGTCTCTACTGTAAAAACTTCCTTAAATCTCCTGTTCAGCTCCTCACATACCTCCTGATCATTTCTTGTGAGTTCTCCACCTTCTGTCCTTAATCTGATCACCTGGTCTTTGACTGTTGTCTTCCTCCTGATGTGGCTATACAACAGTTTCGGGTCAGTCTTGATGTGTGTGTGTGTGTGTGTGTGTGGGTGTGTGTGTGTGTGTGTGGGTGTGTGTGTGCGTGTGTGTGTACTCATCTATTTGTGGTTGCACGGGTCAAGTCATAGCTCCTGGCCCTGCCTCTTCACTGGTCGCTATTAGGTCCACACTCTCCCTGTTCCATGAGCTTTATCATGCCTCTTCTTAATGCTATGTATGGATCCTGCATTCACTACATCACTCTCCAGAGTGTTCCACTTCCTGACAACTCTATGACTGAAGAAGTACTTCCTAACATCCCTGTGACTCATCTGAGTCTTCAACTTCTAACTGTGACCCGTTGTTGCTATGTCCCATCTCTGGAACATCCTGTCTCTGTCCACCTTGTCGATTCCCCTCAGTATTTTATGCCGTTATCATATCCTCCCCAGCACTCCTGTCCTCCAGTGTTGTCAGGTCGATTTCCCTTAACCTCTCCTTGTAGGACATGCCCTTTAGCTCCGGGACTAGTCTTGTTGCAAACCTTTGCAAACCTTTCTGCAGTGTGTCCAGCACCTGCTGGTGCACCCTACCACCTCTGTTTGCTGGAAGCCTCTCTGTCTCCACTGTGAATAACTCCCTGAATCTTGAGCTGAGCTCTTCACATACTTCCTGGTCGTTCCCTGTGAGCTGTCTGTCTAAACCTCTCTCTCTCTCTCTCTCTCTTTCTCATTTACACAATAGTTTTACGGGGCTAGGTTAAATGTTCCTACTTTTATTTACAAGTAAAGAGCTGTTACCTACCTCAGCTCATTTTAAAGTCTTTTTATTATGAGACATACAAATAGGGAATAGGGTGAAGTTGAAGCCATGCGGGGGCCAGCGACTTCATTTGGTCAACTGACTTAGTTTCATTAATGTCATTATGCTATATGAACGTGTTCCAGACTCGGGTCATCCTACGAATAAATGATCTCAGATGATGTGATCGTATTCAGAAGGACACAGAGTGTAGTTGCTTTTTGTTGCCTGTCTTGTTGTGTAGAAGCCCTCTTCTCGCAGACCACGAAGTGGAGCCAAGTGTGGGGTCTTGACATTGCCCTTGTCCATAACAGTAAGGCCACCCACATCTCTCTGGCGTTAGAGGCTCTGCTGAAATGACAGATCTGTCCAGGCCGGGTAAAAACAAGATTTGAGTCCTCTTGCTCTGTTCTCTATTCTGTCAAGAAGTCGTAAATAAGATAGGGGGCAGGCAGTCCAAGAAAGTGGAGCATACTCAAGGTGTGAGCGCCCTTGTAGTATGTACAGAGTCTTGCAGCCTTTCCTGTCGAGCAGATGTGAGTTACGTCTCAGTGCTGTAAGTTTCCTGGCCGCTTTCTTTGCGAAATTTACTGCGTGGTTCTTCACAGTAAGTTAGGAATCAAATTTAACCCCAAAGATATTGGCTTCCTTCCTAGGTTCCAACATTCCCACATTTATTCTTACCACTGCTCCTGCATTGCCATCATGATGCCTAGAGACTATCATTATTTGTGTTTTCGCAGTTGTTTTTTTTCTCGTTTTTTTTTTAGCGGCTGATATAGCTGTAAGATGGTGATTGATGTAACTGAGAGCAGCTGGCATTTTCTCTCTTGGATTAGTAAATGTCAGGGTACAGTCATCTGCATATGCATAGGATTATGGGATAAGTTGAAGGTCATTAAAGTAGACATTCCATAATAATGACCCTAGCACACTGGAACCAACAGAGTGACTTGTTGACTCTGTCCCACCGAGAACTACGCTTAGAAATCTCTTGAAGGCAATCTCTAAGGAAACAGTGCAGAGCCAACTACTCCTAGTGCTTGCAGTTTTGCCAAGAGTTCCTGCTGCCATACTAGGTGAAAAATCAGCAATGTTCAGTGTCCAGAGTCTGGTGCCACATAGTGGAGAGGTTTAAGAGCAGTAGAGTGACCTTTTCTGAAGCCATACTGACGATCACACAGGAGTGAGCAGTAATCGGAAAATGCTGCCATCTGCCGTGAGATTATCGTCTTAAGAATCTTAAGCATTAAGCACTACTGGTCTGTAGTGATGATTCCGCTCTGGGGGTCTTTTTGTGAACAGGGACTACATTTGCCTCTTTCCACTGTGCCAGGAAGTGTTGATAAATGCGAGTTAGAGGTGATGCTAGCTGATCTGCACATTTACTCAGCAACCTTGGCCTCACCTTATCTGGGCCTACTGCCTTTGTTGGTTTAGGGGTTTAAAGAGAAGATACACTTCACCCTGCCTTATTGTCACCTACCTGCCTGGAGTCTACCCGCAGGGTGTCCCGGGGGGTCAACGCCCCCGCGGCCCAGTCCTTGACCAGGCCTCCCGGTAGATCAGAGCCTGATTAATCAGGCTGTTACTTGACACTGACAACTTTGACACAGATCTTGTGGATAGCAAAGGAGGCTCCCTTGCTGGATCAGGAACTTGCATCTTGGTAGCAAAGTGTTCCTTAAAAACATCAGCTTTCTTCTGACGACTAGTAGTGATGGTCCCATCCTGCCGATTTAGAGATGTAATAATTTCATCAGGAGAATAACCTTGGCGGTCCTTGACCAAGGACCACCAGGTTTTGGAGCTTACTCTACCTGATACCAGTTTTCTTTTTGTGTCAACCTCCCATCTAGAGATGGCCCTCTTCTGGACTACTATTTTCCGATATGTTTACATGTGCAGGTTCCTCTTATAGATAGTGGGATGCCGCTTATACCTTCTCCAAGTCTTGTACTTAGTAGTAACGGCCTCTCGACATCAAAAGTCGAACAAAGGCTGATCTGAAGGGATGTATTTGTGCTGGAGATTAATGATGTGTTCAGTAAAGACTTTCACTTGGTTATCAACATCACCTCGAAGAAGAGCATTTACCTTCCCGTCCCCTAGTCCTTCTCTCCTGTAATTCAGTCCATTCTCGCACCAACAGTGATAAACGTCAACCATTCCAGGTTGTGGGACTGGCACCACCAGCCTGGTTGATCAGACCAGCAGCAGACAGCCCTAGTCTGGTACCAGGAACAGTGACCCCGAAATCGATTCAAGAAAAATCTAGTGCCAGACTAGGCACTTAGGTCTATGTGAAATAAGCTAATCTTATCTAATCTAACCCCAGACAACCCAATTCAACTTGACCTAACCAAAACTAACCCATCATAACATAACCCAAGGTATTCTAATCTGTGTTAAATTAATACCAGTCTAGTTCAATTTAACCTAATTCAAGCTACGTAAGCTAGATTAATCTAAAAAAAAGTTAAGTTTATAGAATATATGAAACGTGAAATGGGTGACGTCGAGTGAAAATCAATAATTGATGTTTTAAAACGAGTCTTGATTAGCATACTGGCGGGTCCCTCCTCAACCCCTGCCCCGGGTCTGGCCTGCCATCAGAGCCAGACTACTTCCAGTCGCCTCTGACCTGGTTTACTTTCAGGGGAAGTCTACTACCCCTCAGAACACTCAACCTGAGGGGAAGATGATCCAGCCTAGGTCGTGGACCGAGCCGTGGGGGTGTTGATCCCCGGAATACCCTCCAGGTAGTCTCCAGGCAGATAGGTGCCCTCCTTCACACTGTCCTGACACTGAAAAAGTCCAAGCTGATTGTTATATATATGTTTCTGTATTTATGTGAAGACAGGTTGTATATAAGGTAAGGTGTTGGTATTGTAAATAAGCGCTTCATAATTTTATAAATAATGTCATCAATCTGTGGGCGCTTTTAGGGGGTGAAGTTACGGTGTGACTATTGTAGCAGAGTGAGTATTGTGTATCTGGAGGGTATTCCGGGGATCAACGCCCCCGCGGGTCCGGTCCACGACCAGGCCTCCCGGTGGATCAGGGCCTGATCAACCAGGCTGTTACTGCTGGCCGCACGTAGTCCAACGTACGAAATACAGCCCGGCTGATCCGGCACCAACTTTAAGTATCTGTCCAGCTCCCTCATGAAGGCAGCCAGAGGTCTATTGGTAATTTCCCTTATGCTCAGTGGGAGGCTGTTGAACAGTCTTGGGCCCCGGACACTTACGGTGTTTTCTCTTCGTGTACCAATGGCGCCTACTTTTCATTCGGGGATATTTTGCACTACCTGCCCAGTCTTTTAGTTTCGTAGGGAGTGATTTCTGTGCGCAGACTCGGGACCATTCCTTCTAGGATTTTCTAAGTGTAGATTATAATATACGTATCTTTCTCGCCTGCGTTCCAGCCAGTACTGGTTACATCATCTTCATTTCACTACTACACCTGCTGCCTTTGTATTTGACTAAAAAGTCTACTGTGTAGGCGAAACGTTTCAACAATAAAGATTCACAGCTGTTGCACATGTGTCTTAATCATCAATAATAATAAATGCCTCGATGATTAAATGCCACTATGATCATTACCAACTATGTTGATAACCAATACTTCTTTTCAATAATCAATATCTATAATGAGAATCCATGATCAATATCTATAATGAGTTACCCGAAGATTATCCAAGACGATTCCGGGGGTCGCCGCCCTCACCCCCACGGTCAGGTCCCAGACCAGCCTTCTTAATTAGTTAATGGTCCGAGTTGGACCGAAACGTCGTTATAAGTTTTATTCTCCTGTGTGCGGGTTATTGGTGTTCAGGCCTCGTTGTTGACGGCCTTAACATGCAGGCTGTTGGCGTTGGTCGTTAGCAGTCCAACATATGCACCACAGCCCGGTTGATAAGGAAATGACTTTAAAGTTATCTGGTTCGCTGTTGGTAATTTTCCTAATGTATGAGAGGAGGGTGTCGAAGTCTTGGTCCCTTCACACTGAGTTATCTCTTAGTGTATTAGCTGCACCCCTGCTTTTCAGTATTTGTCATCGTTTGCCGAGTTTCTTGCTCTCGTGGGGCGTGAGTTGGGATCAGCCAATTCAAAATTTCCCAGGTGTAAATTATAATGTATCTTTCTCGCCTACGTTCCAGGGAGTACAGTTCAAGGGATTTCAGGCATTCCAATTAATTTAAGCGCTTTGCCGGCAGTGAAGGTTCTCTGTACAGTCTCCATTCTCGTTTCCCTTAAAGAAGGCTGTTAGTGAGCAGCAGGAGCAGGGACAGAAGCAGGGGCAGGGGTAGGAGCAGAAGCAGGGGCAGGGACAGAAGCAGGGGCAGGGGTAGGAGCAGAAGCAGAAAATGATGAAAAATAAAAGGAATACACTTTTAACAATAATTAGGAAAAGAAGGTAATCAGTCCCTCAGCCTTGATCAGACTGATGAAGGTTGAGGAACAGATTGCCTCATCTTCCACTGTCTCCAATATATGTATAATCCCTGGTTGGTGAAACATCTCCATAATAAAGATACCCAGGTGTTGCTCATGTGTCTTGTACGTATTGCTGCACATGTGTTGGGGTGCACATGTGTCTTGTTGCACATGTGCCTAGTTTCCATCAGAGGTTCATGAACCAGACCCAGGTGCTGTATGTGTCGACATATTTAATATTCCTTTCGAATTCCTGGGGATTTGTGCTTATACCAGAAATATAATATGTAGGATGGGCGGAGGTAATGGAAAAAAATCTGTATCCTCAACCTTCCTGTTTTTTAGTGTAGCACTGAATATAAAAGTCTACTTTCCTCTTGAAAACTCTGCATCACCAGGCAGGAAGACAGGTAGACAGCATCACCAGCCAGGAAGGTAAGCAGGCAGCAAGGCGGCATCATTAGGCAGGAAGGTATCATCACCAGGCAGGAAAGCAGGCAGCATCACCAGGAAGGAAGGCAGGCAGCATCACCAGGAAGGAAGGCAGGCAGCACTGGGAAGCAGTTAGCCACCACCACCGCTGTTGCTGGAGGCTACCAATCAGCCCAGTGACCATTACAAGGCCAGCAGCGCCGCTAAGCACCTCACATAAGCGGCTAAATGAAACTAATCTGCAATATCAACACAGGCTGAGGGGTGCAGCAGGCGCGGGAGGGACAGGGAGAAGGGGTGAGAGAGAGAGAGAGAGAGAGAGAGAGAGAGAGAGAGAGAGAGAGAGAGAGAGAGAGAGAGAGAGAGAGAGAGAGAGAGAGAGAGAGAGAGAGAGACAGACAGACAGAGCGAGAGAGAGAGAGAGAGAGAGAGAGAGAGAGAGAGAGAGAGAAGAGAGAGAGAGAGAGACAGAGAGAGAGAGACAGAGACAGAGACAGAGAGAGAGAGAGAGAGAGAGAGAGAGAGAGAGAGAGAGAGAGAGATGGTTGAGAATTTTTCCACATGCTGCCACAATACAGGTTCCTGTGACATACCTATT
>NC_069402.1:104045878-104095878 GCF_026875155.1 Cherax quadricarinatus
TTTTGGTATAATCGGACGTACAAGTCTAAGTCTCTAGGTTTGTCATCGAGACATCACTCGCAATATGCAACTTTGGTGGTATATAGTGGTAAAGCCTGCTGCTCTTTCTTCAGTTTACTTTGTCTGCAGATTAATTCCGTATTCGGTCTCTGTCTCTGCACTTCCCTATTTCAAGTATTCTATATTTATGAGGAATGTCAGATTTTTGGTCTTCTATCCATTTCCCCTACATAACTTTTTTCGATTCTATAACGTACTCCAGCCTAGCATCTCTACACTTTTTTTTCTATCATTCCTCAACTCACATGCTCTCTCTTCCCCACCCCATTCCCGACACCATCACTCGCACAATCCGCCACTGTTCTGGCACCGGAAATGTGTGTAAAGCTCCTGCTAGCGACATTCCAACTTCTCCCTACTTTGAGTGGCAATAATTTCCGGGTAATGAGGTCCCCCGCTTTCTTAGGTCAAGTACTTGTGAATGAAGGAGGAAGCGAATTGGTCATGACAGGTCAACCCGAGATACCGTCGCTCATCAGCTGCCACTCTCATACTACCCGCCTAAGTCTCTTACAACCTTTTTTTTTCCTTTCCCCACTCCACCTGCCTTCCCCTTTCCCCCCCATTCCCCACTCCATCACTCACACTCCGCCCTCCTGCTTCCCTGGCACCAGGAAATGGTAGATCAGCTCCCTTGCTAGCGACGTCCAACACTCCAAGCCTCGCTTGAGTGGACCAACCTGAATTTACCCGAAGCAAATGAGGCCCCGAGGAACCGCTTTCTTAGGTCATACCGTCTTGTGGAAGGGAGGGAGGGAGGGAGCGAAAGAGGCAGTGAAAGAGACAAGGTCAACCCGAGATAGCGGTCGTGCAGATCAGCTGACACCTCCCTCAACCCCTACCCCGCAGAGGAGGATAAATGACTGTGTGCATGAGAGCAAATGTAGTTTAATTCACCCATACTAAGGTCACTCCTTTCTTTCACTGCTATAACGACACACCAGTGTCACTGCTCGCCATCACTGCTGCAACAACTACACACCAGTGTCACTGCTCACCATCACTGCTGCAACAAACTACACACCAGTGTAAATGCTCACCATCACTGCCACAACAACTACACACCAGTATCACTGCTCACCATCACTGCCACAACAACTACACACCAGTATCACTGCTCACCATCACTGCTGCAACAACTACACACCAGTATCACTGCTCACCATCACTGCCACAACAACTACACACCAGTGTCACTGCTCACCATCACTGCCACAACAACTACACACCAGTATCACTGCTCACCATCACTGCTGCAACAACTACACACCAGTGTCATGCTCACCATCACTGCACAACAAACTACACACCAGTGTCACTGTTCACCATCACGCCTCACAACAACTACCACAGTGTTCACTGCTCACCATCACTGCCACAACAACTACACCCAGTGTCACTGTCACCATCACTGCCACAACAAACTACACACCGTATCACTGCTCACCATCTCTGCCACAACAACTACACACCAGTGTCACTGACTCACCATCACTGCACAACAACTACACACCAGTGTCACTGTCACCATCATGCCAAACAACTACACACCAGTGTCACTGCTCACTCATCATGCTCAACAACTACACACAGTTCATGCTCACCATCACTGCACAACAATACACACCAGTGTCACTGCTCACATCAGTGGCCACAAAATACCACCAGTGTCACTGCTCACCATCACTGCCAAACAACTACACACCAGTGTCACTGCTCACCATCACTGCTGCAACAACTACAACAGTGTCCTGCTACATCCTGCCACACAACTACACACCAGTATCACTCGCACCATCACTGCCACAACAATACACACCAGTTTTATGTCACCATCACTGCTGCAAAATACACACCAGTATCACTGCTCACCATCACTGCCACAACAACTTCACACCAGTGTCACTGCTCACTTCATCTGCCACAACAACTACACACCAGTGTCACTGCTCACCATCACTGCTGCAACAACTACACACCAGTGTCACTGCTCACCATCACTGCCACAACAACTACACACCGTGTCACTGCTCACCATCACTGCCACAACAACTACACACCAGTGTCACTGCTCACCATCACTGCCACAACAACTACACACAGTGTCATGCTCACCATCACTGCCACAACAACTACACCAGTACACTGCTCACCATCACTGCCACAACAACTAACACACCAGTGTCATGCTCACCATCACTGCCACAACAACTACAACACCAGTGTCACTGCTCAACCATCACTGCCACAACAACTACACACCAGTGTCACTGCTCACCATCACTGCTGCAACAACTACACACCAGTATCACTGCTCACCATCACTGCCACAACAACTACACACCAGTGTCACTGCTCACCATCACTGCCACAACAACTACACACCAGTGTCACTGCTCACCATCACTGCCACAACAACTACACACCAGTGTCACTGCTCACCATCACTGCTGCAACAACTACACACCAGTGTCACTGCTCACCATCACTGCCACAACAACTACACACCAGTGTCACTGCTCACCATCACTGCCACAACAACTACACACCAGTATCACTACTCACCATCACTGCCACAACAACTACACACCAGTGTCACTGCTCACCATCACTGCCACAACAACTACACACCAGTGTCACTGCTCACCATCACTGCCACAACAACTACACACCAGTGTCACTGCTCACCATCACTGCCACAACAACTACACACCAGTATCACTGCTCACCATCACTGCCACAACAACTACACCAGTACTGCTCACCATCACTGCCACAACAACTACACACCAGTGTCACTGCTCACCATCACTGCCACAACAACTACACACCAGTGTCACTGCTCACCATCACTGCCACAACAACTACACACCAGTATCACTGCTCACCATCACTGCCACAACAACTACACACAGTGTCACTGCTCACCATCACTGCCACAACAACTACACACCAGTGTCACTGCTCACCATCACTGCCACAACAACTACACACCAGTGTCACTGCTCACCATCACTGCCACAACAACTACACACCAGTTCACTGCTCACCATCACTGCCACAACAACTACACACTAGTGTCACTGCTCACCATCACTGCCACAACAACTACACACCAGTATCACTGCTCACCTTTCACTGCCACAACAACTACACACCAGTGTCACTGCTCACCATCACTGCCACAACAACTACACACCAGTGTCACTGCTCACCATCACTGCCACAACAACTACACACCAGTGTCACTGCTCACCATCACTGCCACAACAACTACACACCAGTATCACTGCTCCCATCACTGCCACAACAACTACACACCAGTATCACTGCTCACCATCACTGCCACAACAACTACACACCAGTGTCACTGCTCACCATCACTGCCACAACAACTACACACCAGTGTCACTGCTCACCATCACTGCTGCAACAACTACACACCAGTGTCACTACTCACCATCACTGCCACAACAACTACACACCAGTGTCACTGCTCGCCATCACTGCCACAACAACTACACACCAGTGTCACTTCTCACCATCACTGCCACAACAACTACACACCAGTGTCACTGCTCGCCATCACTGCCACAACAACTACACACCAGTGTCACTGCTCACCATCACTGCTGCAACAACTACACACCAGTGTCACTGCTCACCATCACTGCCACAACAACTACACACCAGTATCACTGCTCACCATCACTGCCACAACAACTACACACCAGTATCATGTCATCATATGCTGCAACACTACACCCATACACTGCTCACCTCACTGCCACAACAACTACACACCAGTGTCACTGCTCACCATCACTGCCACAACAACTACACACCAGTGTCATGCTCACCATCACTGCTGCAACAACTACACACAGTGTCACTGTGCTCACCATCACTGTCACAACAAACTACACACCAGTGTCACTGCTCACCATCACTGCCACAACAACTACACACCAGTGTCACTGCTCACCATCACTGCCACAACAACTACACACCAGTGTCACTGCTCACCATCACTGCCACAACAACTACACACCAGTGTCACTACTCACCATCACTGCCACAACAACTACACACCAGTGTCACTACTCACCATCACTGCTACAACAACTACACACCAGTGTCACTGCTCGCCATCACTGCCACAACAACTACACACCAGTGTCACTTCTCACCATCACTGCCACAACAACTACACACCAGTGTCACTGCTCGCCATCACTGGGAAAAACATTGGAATCAGTCTCAGAGAAATGGTCCATAACTCACTGGTGTGTGAGAGACGCAGAGTTTGATGGAGGTCTCGTGCACCTGCTGCCCCGTCCACACACCCCTGACATGCCTATGATCGTTTTCCAGAGTTTCTCTGCTCCCGAGGTCCAACCTAAAATCAGCCTACTTTGTTGACATCATGATCAAGCAAGCTGTTGCTGTCAGCGGCCCACACACCTAGCAGACCATCACAGCCTGGGTTATCAGGCGTTTGTTTCTCGTTGAACTTTGCTATTTAGATATTCTCGATGTAGCAACTTTAAGAAAATACCTCATCCGATCGGCTTGAAATTTTGAGCAGCAGTGAATAGTAACCGGGAGGTCAAAATTCATGCAGGTACTGGTATGTGTTTTGTACCTGCTGGTTAATATGAGAGAGACCATTTCCGAGCTTGATTTTCGTGTGGTAAGTTGAGAAAGATACTTTTGACAAACTTAATATTTTTAACACTGATGTATCCTACTTAAAACAAGACTGAGGCTGTAAGAAATGAAAACATAAACTATACCGGACAAGTTGTGGAAATGTTTATATGGGACTACTAATTACCCCCTCCCCACCTCCCTTCCCTTTCCGTAATGTATGCCCAGCTGGGTTCATATTTCGCGGCACTATGGTGTTGACACCTAGTGGCATTGGCCTACCCAGCTCAGCCCGCACCACACTTGCCATGTCTCACCCAGGCCGTCGTCACTCAGAAAACAAGGTCTACTCCTTCACTCTCTCCTGGGCATGGCTCTCCTGGACCAGGGCACTTAAACACATTGCCTGTGTACCAAGAACCCAAATAAAGCAACGTAGCCTCCTAAGACTACGGTGCCCAGTGGCCTGGTGGCAAAAACTCTCGCTTTACATGGTGAGGGTCCGGGTTCGATTCCCGGCGAAGGGGTGGAAACATTGGACGTGTTTCCTTACATCGGTTGTCTATGTTCGCCCATCAGTAAAATGGATACCTGGGTGTTAGTCGACTGGTGTGGGTCGCATCCTGAGACAAAACTGACCTAATTTGCCCGAAATGCTCATCATAACAAGTGGCTTTCTATATAGTTGTATGTCATTGATGTCAGCTAGGCCTGTATACATTGTACGTGCACTTGTAGTAAATAAAGATATTATTATTATTATTATTCCCGCTACCAGATCAACACGCAATTCTTCGACGATAGTAAAGGACCACTAAAAAGTACTTAGCACTCCCACGTAGTAACGTGGACGATAATACAGTAGAGAGTATCGTTACGAGCGACATCCAAGTAGCTACTTTGACCACATTCATCATGGACGTAACCTCTTTTTGCTACTGCTGGGGTCGACACAATCCCGTGTGGACAATGCGGTAATAAGTGCCTGGGAGAAAAACAAACCATACCACGCGATCAGAGGCTTGTTTGCAATCGTGTCATTACGATTTCGTGAGTCAGTTACCTGGGAGAAACTGAAAGGCACCTGTTCATAAGATGAGAACAAATACCCATGCAACAGGGGCGACTAGAATAATGCCTTGGTAACTCACAGGAACGAAGGCCAGCTGATAAACTCACGGCACCTGAACTGAACACACGGTGGTGCCTGGAAGCTTCACTGATCGTTGTTTCTAATACCAGTGAACAAAAAAGCAGGAAGATACAGTATCTCAATACTTTGGCCCATGTGATTCTACACCATGTATCGTCCCGCCCACACCATGACACGATAGTCGGGTGACCTCCCATTCAGCTTAAACCTGACTTACCTGCTCCTTATACCTAACCTTCCTGGAGTCTACCTGGAGGGTATTCCTGGGCCTCACGGTGAATCAGGGCCTGATCAACCAGGCTGTTACTGCTGACTGCACGTAATCCAACGTACGAACCACAGCCCGGCTGATCGGGTACTGACTTTAGGCATCTGTCCAGCTCCTTCTTGAAGACAAAGCAGGAGTCTATTGGTAATTTCCCTTTTGCCTAGCGAGAGGCTGTTGAAAAGTCTTGGGCCCTGGACACTTATTGTTCTTTCTCTTAGTGTACATAATTTACATTATAGGATTCATGAATTAGACACATGTGCAACATCTTAATATCTTAACTTTGTAGATGTTTCGCCATCCAGTGGCTTTATCAGCATAATACATGGACATGATCTGAAGACTAGAAATATATACAGAAGACAGTGGTAGACGAGGTAATCGGTTCCTAAGTCTAGAAGCAGGTGAAGAGCATTGTAGTCTACAAAGATACCCAAATGTTACACATGTCTAAGTCATCATCTTGTCGGCATTGTATACCAATGATACACAACATTACAGGAATCATGGTCCCAAGATGGGCACACTTCGTAATTAAGTGTCCTAGGTGTTCGCATGCCTCTTCATTTCCTCTTCAAGATTGGAGTTGTTACTGAAGTGTAGAAAACGACATTTAATGTACAAACCAGGACGCGTTTTTTCCACATCTTGTCAGTATCACCATTTATTGAACAAAACATTTACATAAATATAAAATATTACATATATAAATACACAAATACACATATGTGTATATACACGAATTGAATACATACACATGTGTACTGTATACATATGAAAGTGCACAAATGTACAGAAATTCATACGCACATAAATACATACACACATGTACTGCTGGAGTGTGTGGGTGCCATTTGCCAGATTTTTAAGTGTACCTTGAATATACCTTTGATGAGTTCCGAGAGTCTTTCCACTCCCAGAGCCCAGCCATGAGCCAGGCTGCTCTGGTGCTTGCCTGTTCCACCAGGCTGTTGCTGATGGTAGCCCGCTGCCCTACACATCCATCACAGCCTGGTTGACCTGGCATATAGTGTGTGGCACTACTGAACAGGCTCAGTCTGTAACTGTTGATGTATCTTATGTGAAGTGACGAGACTACAAGGAATAACTGCGGACACTTAGCACCAACAGCCTCATTGACAAGCTTAGACCAGGTCTGTGACCTGGTCATTAGGGACGATGACCCTAGAAACAACGTTTGATATACCTCTGAAAAGTTTCGAGAGTTTTTCTACTCCAGCAGCCCAGCCCTGGTCCAGGCTTATCTGCTTCACCCAGGCTGTTGTTGACGGCCAGCAGCCCCACATATCCATCACAACCTGCTTGATTCACTACCCTACGTGATTTTTTTTAATATTTAGTATCCACCGGTGCTTTGAAATAAGCTGAGGAGGAGAGAGAGAGAGAGAGAGTGAGAGAGAGAGAGAGAGAGAGAGAGAGAGAGAGAGAGAGAGAGAGAGAGAGAGTAGCAGCAGCAGCAGCAAGGAGCAGCGTTATAATACGAGCACCGTGTATGGTGCACCAGGTGTCCTGTAAGTGGTTCAGACAGCTGGTCCCACCACCACCACCCTTCCACAATGACTCAACACCATCACTCACAACCCATCCAGGCGTCCCTGCCTTGATAGAACCATCCAGGCGTCCCTGCCTTGATAGAGCCATCCAGGCGTTCCCTGCCTTCATAGAACCATCCAGGCGTCCTGCCTTCATAGAACCATCCAGGCGTCCCTGCCTTCATAGAACCATCCAGGCGTCCCTGCCTTCATAGAACCATACAGGCGTCCCTGCCTTCATAGAACCATCCAGGCGTCCCTGCCTTCATAGAACCATCCAGGCGTCCCTGCCTTCATAGAACCATACAGGCGTCCCTGCCCTTTATTAGAAAACCCTCCAGGCGTCCCTGCCTTCATAGACCATACAGGCGTCCCTGCTTCATAGAACAAAACTGGCGTCCCCCGCCTTCATAGAACCATCCAGGCGTCCCCGCCTTCATAGAACCATACAGGGTCCCTGCCTTCATAGAACCATCCAGGCTTCCCTGCCTTCATAGAACCATACGGCGTCCCCGCCTTTATAGAACCATCCAGGCGTCCCTGCCTTCATAGAACCATCCAGGCGCCCCTGCCTTCATAGAACCATACAGGCGTCCCTGCCTTCATAGAACCAACCAGGCGTCCCTGCCTTCATAGAACCATACAGGCGTCCCTGCCTTCATAGAACCATACTGGCGTCCCTGCCTTCATAGAACCATCCAGGCGTCCCTGCCTTCATAGAACCATACAGGCGTCCCTGCCTTCACAGAACCATACAACCGTCCCTGCCTTCATGGAACCATACAGGCGTCCCTGCCTTCATAGAGCCATCCAGGCGTCCTTGCCTTCATAGAACCATACAGGCGTCCCTGCCTTCATATAACCATCCAAGCGTCCCTGCCTTCATAGAACCATACAGGCGTCCCTGCCTTCACAGAACCATACAGGCGTCCCTGCCTTCATAGAACCAACCAGGCGTCCCTGCCTTCATGGAACCAACCAGGCGTCCCTGCCTTCATAGAGCCATCCAAGCGTCCCTGCCTTCATAGAACCATACAGGCGTCCCTGCCTTCACAGAACCATACAGGCGTCCCTGCCTTCACAGAACCATACAGCCGTCCCTGCCTTCATGGAACCAACCAGGCGTCCCTGCCTTCATAGAGCCATCCAGGCGTCCTTGCCTTCATAGAACCATACAGGCGTCCCTGCCTTCATAGAACCATACAGGCGTCCCTGCCTTCATAGAACCATCCAAGCGTCCCTGCCTTCATAGAACCATACAGGGGGTCCCTGCCTTTCACAGAAACCTACAGGCGTCCCTGCCTTCATAGAACCATCCAAGCGTCCCTGCCTTCATAGAACCATACAGGCGTCCCTGCCTTCACAGAACCAACCAGGCGTCCCTGCCTTCATAGAGCCATCCAGGCGTCCTTGCCTTCATAGAACCATACAGGCGTCCCTGCCTTCACAGAACCATACAGGCGTCCCTGCCTTCACAGAACCATACAGGCGTCCCTGTCTTCACAGAACCATACAGGCGTCCCTGCCTTCATGGAACCAACCAGGCGTCCCTGCCTTCATAGAGCCATCCAGGCGTCCCTGCCTTCATAGAGCCATCCAGGCGTCCCTGCTTTCATAGAACCATACAGGCGTCCCTGCCTTCACAGAACCATACAGGCGTTCCTGCCTTCACAGAACCATACAGGCGTCCCTGTCTTCACAGAACCATACAGGCGTCCCTGCCTTCATGGAACCAACCAGGCGTCCCTGCCTTCATAGAGCCATCCAGGCGTCCCTGCCTTCATAGAGCCATCCAGGCGTCCCTGCTTTCATAGAACCATACAGGCGTCCCTGCCTTCACAGAACCATACAGGCGTCCCTGCCTTCATAGAGTCATTCAGGCATCCCTGCCTTCATAGAACCATATAGGCGTCCCTGCTTTCATGGAACCAACCAGGCGTCCCTTCCTTCATAGACCCATTCAGGCGTCCCTGCCTTCACAGAACCATACTGGTGTCCCTGCCTTCACAGAACCATACAGGCGTCCCTGCCTTCACAGAACCATACAGGCGTCCCTGCCTTCATAGAACTTTACAGGGGTCCCTGCCCTCATAGAGCCATTCAGGCGTCCCTGCCTTCATAGAGACATTTAGGCGTCCCTGCCTTCACAGAACCATACTGGCGTCCCTGCCTTCATAGAACCATACAGGCGTCCCTGCCCTCATATAGCCACTCAGGCGTCCCTGCCTTCATAGAACCATACTGTCGTCCCTGCCTTCATAGGACCACACTGACGTCCCTGCCTTCACAGAACCATACTGGCGTCCCTGCCTTCATAGGACCACACTGACGTCCCTGCCTTCACAGAACCATACTAGCGTCCCTGTCTTCATAGAACCATACTGGCGTCCCTGCCTTCACAGAACCATACTGGCGTCCCTGCCTTCATAGAACCATACTGGCGTCCCTGCCTTCACAGAACCATACTGGCGTCCCTGCCTTCACAGAACCATATTGGCGTCCTGCTTCATGAACCTACTGCGCCCTCTTCATAGAACCATACTGGCGTCCCTGCCTTCACAGAACCATACTGGCGTCCCTGCCTTCATAGAACCATACTGGCGTCCCTGCCTTCATAGAACCATACTGGCGTCCCTGCCTTCATAGAACCATACTGGCGTCCCTGCCTTCACAGAACCATACTGGCGTCCCTGCCTTCATAGAACCATACTGCGTCCCTGCCTTCACAGAACCATACTGGCGTCCCTGCCTTCACAGAACCATACTGGCGTCCCTGCCTTCATAGAACCATACTGGCGTCCCTGCCTTCACAGAACCATACTGGCGTCCCTGCCTTCACAGAACCATACTGGCGTCCCTGCCTTCATAGAACCATACTGGCGTCCCTGCCGTCACAGAACCATACTGGCGTCCCTGCCTTCACAGAACCATACTGGCGTCCCTGACTTCATAGAACCATACTGGCGTCCCTGCCTTCACAGAACCATACTGGCGTCCCTGCCTTCACAGAACCATACTGGCGTCCCTGCCTTCATGAACCTATGACGTCCCTGCCTTCATAGAACCATACTGGCGTCCCTGCCTTCATAGAACCAAACTCTACTATAAAACGTTGGAAATCACACGTTCTTAGTATCTCTACTTTCATTCTCATTTCTTTTTAGTTTTTACGATCTTTCTTCCCATTTCTTCCGGAACTGGAAGAAGCTTTCAGTTCTGGAACCGGAAGTTTTTTCCAATCTGGAACCGGAAGAGATGCACGTGATAATCAATCATTTTGGCTCATAGTTCAAAAAGCAGACATCACACGACAGACAAAAATCTCACAATGGACAGAAAATATCACACAATACACAGTATCATACCATGGACAGAAAAAAAAAACAAAGCAAAAAAACATATCATGAAAAAAAATCAAAGTAACCAAAACAATGTTTTTTTCAGCAAATATTCGAGTTATTTCGAGAGTATATCTACTCTCTGAGCCCGGCCATGGGCCAGGCTCGTAAAAACATTGTTTTGAAAACCGACAAGTTGAAGAATTAAGACACTGAGGGACTGATTACCTCGAACTCCTCCTGTTCTTATACCTTCCTGCTTTGTATAAGACTTATAAAGCCACTGTGTGGCGAAACGTTTCTTAAATAAAGATTCCCATATGTTGCATAAGTGTCTTAATTCTTCATCAGCCAGTAAGTAATAACTCACAACCCACATGAGCTCCTTAACTGCTTAATATTTTATTAGCATTAATCCTAACCTACTTTGACTCTCGGGAGACCACAGCAGAAAATTAGACACATGTGTAACATCTGGGTATCTTTATTGTAGACGTTTCTCTAACCAGTGGCTTATCAGTACAAATTCAGGGACATAATTGGAAGACTATAGAACTATATACAAAACATGAGGTAATCAGTCCCTCAGCCTTGGAGTTAGTGAAGAACACAGTCGTGAAGACTACAGTGCTCTTCACCAACTCCAAGGCTGAGGGACTGATTACCTCATCTTCTGTATATAGTTCTACAGTCTTCCAATTATGTCCTGGAATTTGTATTGATAAAGCCACTGGATGGCGAAACGTCTACAAATATACTTCGATATTGCACATGTGTCTAATTTTTATCGTGTTGGTATTATATACCATTCACGTGCACTGACAGCAGACCCATGCACACTACCCAAGGCCAAGACTCATGAAAACGCTATATTTATCAACAATCACACTGCTTAAATTTCCTATGAAGACGAAGTCATGGATCAAGTTTCTTCCCTCAGGTTTTAATGTCACTGATACAAAAACCTCTCCACAAAGGTGGAAAAAAAACTGGTGCTCTGGAGATTAATACAAGACGCAGAAACACGACACTTAACACAATCCAAGGAAAGGTTAGTCTAGAGCAGGATGCTCGTCTCTCGCAACTGTTGAACCACTGCCACATAGCTTTGTAAGAACTGCAAAAGAGAAATATAATGTGAATATGAAATATAGTGTGACCATGGTGCAAAATTATTGTTTAGGTGGGCAGAAGGATCCTTAACTTTCTCACGAACTGGATCAAAAACAAAAAAATAATCACTGAAAAGTTTGGCTCCCAAAGGCCCAGTGTTTCACCTTATTCTGGCTCATGTCTAACAATCTTTGTACACGATACTACCTAAACGAACCTGGCCCATGGCTGGACTCCCAGAGCAGCAAGACTCTCGAAACTCACCAGAGGTATATCACAGTTATAACAAGAATGGCATCCATGGCGATACTAGTGGGCCACACTAAACAATATGTTCAATAAGGACAAAATTAACTTATTTTGCTAAGACAAAATTCAAGAAATAAACACAATTAAACCACTTAGAGAAGAACATTGCTGCATACTATCACTCCCATTTAAAGAAATCTAAATTGTAGCTCTGGAAAATGTAAAGAAAACTTTCACTATGCTGGACAGATACCTAAAGTCAGTGCCGGATCAGCCGGGCTGTGGCTCGTACGTCGGACTGCGTGCGGCCAGCAGTAACAGCCTAGTTGATCAGGCCCTGATCCATCGGGAGGCCTGGTCATGGACCGGGCCGCGGGGGCGTTGATCCCCGGAATAACCTCCAGGTAACCAGGTATGCGTATCAATTCAGTAAATGTCTAAATTATTGGGGAACTCCTAAAGTGCTTCAGACTTCGGGAAAATTCTGAAAATTATTGGAGAGATTGATTACAAATGCATGGCAGGAATCTATTAGTATAAAATATATTTGTAACATTACATAATGAAACAAAAGACAGTGCAAAATAAACTAACGAAAAGCAAGTCAATATTAAGTAGACTAAGAGAGAACATATTAAGTGTAATTAACAATGGAACTTACCGACAGACACTTGGTTGTCTTCAATAGGGAACCTGACAAGTTCCTCAACTTATTTCCTGGTCAGCAGGCCTGTGGTGCTTACGCTGGACTGCGTGCAGCTTGCACTAACGGCCTAGCTGAGCAAGCCACGAACCAAAAGGCCTAGTCCGGAACCGGGCCGTGCCGGCACTGATCCCAGAAACTAAGGTAACAGACCTTCGAAAGAGAAATAGACAATGTGCCCAGATAGGCAGCACCTATGAGTGATTCCTACAACGCTCTAATGATGGAGAAATGCAAAGTACCATTAACAAGAGTACTCAGCCTTCTTGCAGACACAGATCTTTTTCTTTCACAAGAGAGGCAACAGAGCGATGGCAAAGGTTTACGGACCAGTAGCACTAACATTACGCATCATAAGTCTTTGAAAAGGTGATGAGAAGCCAAGTTATTGTTTTAATGGGAAAGCATGACTTACACATGGATCAGATGATCATCATCCTTCTTAAAAATATAAGGTCATTCAGACAATATGCTGAGGTGTTGGAAAGAAAACAAAACACAGAAGTCATCTACATAGACTGTGTAAAAGCATTTGACAAATGTGACCCTGGAGTGGTAGAACAGAGTCGAATAGCTTTTTGCCTCCGCAGCAGCCAGGCTTTCTCGTTGACTGTTTGTTCAACCAGATTGTTGCTGTTAGAAATCCGCTGACCCAGCAGAAGTACGAAAAAAGATGCTCAACTTTCTAACACAGAACACAGAGATTGGTAGTAAACAAAGCGAAATATTAGCAAAGCAAAATGTTCTGCAGTACAATGCACGCTTTACTGTTGCTGATATATGTGAAGAATGAACAACCCGGAACAACACGGTACACAGTACACAGACCGTCGAAAAATAACACAGTAGATTGTAAGAGCTTTTAAAACAAGGGAAGCAATGCCGATGACTGTACTTTTAAAATCAATAGTGCTTTCACGACATAATATTTTCCTTGCTCACGGCAACTTTCAAAGAGCAGCCAACTGCAACTGTTGAACAAGTAATCAACAGAAAAGCCTGGCTCCAAGCTGGACTGCGACGGTAGAAAAACTCTCGAAACCCGTCTTAGGTATATCATACAGGAGAGATAGCAGAGCTAGAAGCGTACAAAGCTCGTATGCTGCCAGCGTTGAGTCAATAAATCATATTTACTATTGGGAACACCATGAAGCAGAGATTGTTCTCTCTGGAACAGAAGGGAGAGGGAGATACCTGACAGTATATACATAGAAGTTTATTGAGGGTCTGGTCCACACATTACACACTGCCGTAATAATCAACTGGAGTAAAAAAAAAAAAAAAGAAAGTGCGGAACAAACCCGGTGAAAAACAGGCGCTCTGCGGGCACATATAAAGACGACTGTCACAGTCCGTGGTCCAAAACTCTTCAACCTGCTACCTGTACAGTACCCGTAGATTACCCGTAAACGATTCAGAGGGTAAATGACCCTCACCACCAAGTGCCCGATCAGTCCTTCAGGTTGATGCCTGATCGATGAGCTGTTGGCAGTGGTTACACGCCGCACTCTAATAAGTTGCTAATCAGCCTGGCTGATTAGGAACTAACTTGAGGAACTTACAAGACAGTCAGGGGCGTGTTCATAACTCCCTTCATGAAAATCGAAGGGGGTTAAAAAATCTCGGTTCCCTTGCACTTACTGAGTTATTACACCACTGATTTTGTCATCAGACTCCATCTATCCTTAAGCAAGGGTCCAGTAGTAGATGAGGAAGAGAGGAATCCATGGGACACAGATGACAGTTCAAGACGCAGACGAGCTAAAGGTACGTTATAGTTTTGTTTTTAGTCTTGGTATGGTAAGTGGACAGCAACAGATGGAGTGACGGAGGCAGCAAACATTGTGCAGAAATCAGTCGAGCCGTGGATAAGGTTTGAGAGATGGGGCCAGGAGCCGACCCAACCCCCGGAAGCACAAGTGGGAGAGTACACCATCACTGGTGAATGAGTCCCACACAAGCACCTCCAACAACAGGCTCCTACAATCACCAACAACGCCACAACCACAGAGGTAGTGTCTACAGGACCTTGACTGCCTACACTTTCACTCCAGCACACACACTTCCCCAGAACTTGTAGCCAGAAAGTGGTGGTGGTGGTGGTGGTGGTGGTGGTGGTGGTGGTGGTGGTGGTAGTGGTGGTGGTAGTGGTGGTGGTGGTGATGGTGGTGGTGATGGTGGTGGTGATAGTAGTGGTGGTGGTGGTGGTGGTGGTGGTGGTGGTGGTGGTGGTGGTGGTGGTGGTGGTGGTGGCGGAGGTGGCGGTAGTGGTGGTGGTAGTGGTGGTGGTAGTGGTGGTGGTAATGGTGGTGGTAGTAGTGGTGGTGGTGTTGGTGGTAGTGGTGTTGGTGGTGGTAGTGGTGGTAGTGGTGGTGCTGGTGGTGGTGTTGGTGGTAGTGGTTGTGGTGGTGGTTGTGGTGGTGGTAGTGGTGGTGGTGTTAGTGGCAGTGGTGGTGGTGGTAGTGGTGTTGCTGTTGTTACTGTTGTGGGTGGTGGTGGTGGTGGAGGTGGTAGTGGTGGTGGTAGTGATGGTAGTGGTGGTAGTGGTAGTGGTAGTAGTGGTAGTGGTAGTGGTAGATTACAAATTAACAAAAGATGGACAGTTATTCCCCTCTCCCTCATCCCCCTCCCTCGCAGGTGACACACCGGAAGCCACGAGAGGATTCACTTCAGCGGAAAATCACGATGTTCAATTTACCGGTGGTGGGTCTTGTGTTGTGTCCCTTTAACCGGGTTCCACCTCCACGCCAGTGGTCCCAGACCATGCCAGTGGTCCTACCTCCACGCCAGTGGTCCCAGACCATGCTAGTAGTCCCACCTCCACGTCAGTGGTCTCACTTCCACGCCAGTGGTCCCAGACCATGCCAGTGGTCTCACCTCCACGCCAGTGGTCCCAGACAATGCTAGTGGTCCCACCTCCACGCCAGTGGTCCCAGACCAGACCAATGGGCCCACTTCCCCGTTAGTGGTCCCAGACCAGGCCAGTGGTGTGGAAAAAGATACTTATATACAGTTCAGGACATTTATTAAAGGAAACGTTTCGCCACGAGTGACTTCTTCAGTCCTAATATAGAGAAAACTAAGAAAACGAGTATATATAGTGGCTGGAGTCAGGTAGTGTCGCGTGGGTAGCAGTAAGAACATAAGAAAGAAGGAACACTGCAGCAGGCCTACTGGCCCATGCGAGGCAAGTCCAAGTCTCCTATCGGCTTAAGCCAATGCCCCAAACTAGTTAGGTTGGGGCATTGGGGTAGTTATAGACTTCTTTCTGGAAGCTCACAGAATTTCCAGTCCGCAGTTCCTCAAAGAATGAACGTACATCACTCATTCTTTTAGTTCACTATACTTTTTCCTGACTGTAGGAAACACCAGCCAAGTTGAAGAAAAGCCTCCGAGTTACATCGTTTTACCGGTCAGCAACGTTGCAACTAACGTTTCAAAAATGTTTGACAGAAAACTAGCTAAAATATCTACCAGCTCATCAACTACTATTAGGAACAAAAACCCAAGCAGGATTCTGGCACAAGTGCAGGAATATACGCTATACCATGTGGAGGACGGGTAAGGGGATGGGGGGTGGGGAGGGGGATAAGTGAAAGTGTACAGAGTTTTATTTTTCTCACATCTTTGTCTAACAACTTCCTGGAAGGTTCAGTGTGACACACTCCACTGATGCTGTCAACGTGTCAGCTTCATTGACTGTAACACTCACTGTTGACTAACACTCACTGACTGTACAGACACTCGACTGCAAAACTCACTGAATACAGAGCTGGCTGCAGGAGCCTAGACCTGGGGTTACTCTCATAATAATCAAAACCCCTCAACACTGTCCCGCTCCAAAAAGGTGGCAGCAAAGCGATAAAAAAAAAGAACTATAGACTAACAGCGCTAACGTCCCACGTAAAAATCTTTCAGTTTTAAGAAGCAAGATCGTAAACTACATGGATTCGAAAAATTTGCATAGGCCAATTAGATATGGGTTTACAGCAGGTCGCTCTGCCTCTCGTAACTTAGGGTGTCCCGTAGCTCGATCGCTAGCGCACTCACCTCACACACTGAGGTTCGGGGTTCGCATCTCCGGTACGGCTGGATAACATTAGGACGTGTTTCCATAAGACGCCTGCTGTCCATGTTCACCCATCAGTATAACATGGGTACCTGGGTGTTAGTCGACTGGTGTGGGTCGCATCCTGGGACAAAACTGGCTTAATTTACCCGAAATGCTCTGCACAATAAGTGGCTTTCTATATAGTAGTATGTCACTGACGTCAACTAGGCCTGTATACCTTGTACATGTACTTGTAGAAATAAAGATATTATATTATTATTATTAACTACTGGACCATGATGAGTCTTAGATGCACTGGAAGACAAAATGCAGATGTAGTATACACACTCTGCGAAAGTCTTGGAGAAGAATGACCATGGTGTAACAGCGCATAAAATGTGTGTAAAGTGAATAACTGGAAAAGAGGGCAGATGAATATTTAATTTTCTAACAACTAAAACCCAAAGTGAAAACAGTAACATTGGAGGCAGCAATAATAATAAAACACTCTGCTCCCTAAGGCACAGTACTGGCCCGTGTTCTCTTTCTCGTATCCGACATACAGTGGCATAAATCATCCCCTACAGACGATATTACAATGTGTATGAGAGTTGTCCACTGAGGACGGAACAAACCTCCACGCTGATAAAGTCTTTCAATGGGCCACTGACAAGAATATGTTGTTCAGTAAGGACAGGTTTCATTTACTCTGTAATGACGAAAAAAAGACTGGAATGACTCACGAAATCGTGAGTATGGAACGAAGTATGAAACAAACCTGAATCACCCAATAGAGCCTAAGACTAATGTGAGAGACCTGGGAGTGATTATGTCAGATTTTACCTTTAAGAGTCACAACAGTGCCCTTATCACAACCACAAAAAAAGAGGGATGCCAGACCCCTGACTGGACAAGTCACTGACCGGATAAATTATACAAAGTACTCATAATTGACTGGAAGAGTTCCACACAGTACTCACAGTTGGATGTACCTTCGATGAGTTTCGAGAATCTCACTACTCTTAGAGCCCGGCCATGGGCCAGACTCGGATACAATCTCCTGGACACACTTGCAGCAGCACCAGTCACTCTTCAGTGTGAATATGACTTTGATGAGGCAGAGGTGGAGGCAAAATCAATACACAGCTTCAAAAGTAGATATGATACAGCCCAAGAGGTCAAAACTCAGTGATGTCGATGAAAGTGGTCTAGGAGGCGGGGCCAAGAGGTGAGTCTTGTCCCCAGCAGAAACAACACACTTATTCATGGAAGGCAAATCCTGTGTCACAAACCTTCTGGAGTTTTATGACAAGGTAACAGAAGTAAGAAACGAGAGAGAGGGGTGGGTTGATTGCATTTTCCTGGACTGCAGGAAGGCCTTCGATACAGTTCCTCACAGGAGATTAGTGCAGAAGCTGGAGGATCAGGCACGTATAACAGGAAGAGCACTGCAATGGATCAGAGAATACCTGACAGGGAGGCAACAACGGGTCATGGTACGTGATGAGGTATCACAGTGGGCTCCTGTGACGAGCGGGGTCCCACAGGGGTCAGTCCTAGGACCAATGCTATTTTTGATATATGCGAATGACATGGTGGAAATGATAGACTCTGAAGTGTCCCTGTTCGGAGATGATGTGAAGCTAATGAGGATTAAATCGGATGAGGATCAGGCAGGACTACAAAGAGACCTGGATAGACTGGACACGTGGTCCAGCAACTGGCTTCTCGATTTCAACCCTGAAGATTGGGGAAGGGCAAAGAAGACCGCAAACAGAGTATAGGCTAGGTGGATAAAGGCTGCAAACCTCACTCAAGGAGAAAGATCTTGGGGTAACCATATGTTACAAAAAACGCGATTTCTAAAAAGCTTAGAGATCTCCAGTGAATACTAGAAAAGACTGCCCTTCTAGCATCCAGCCTGTTACTGGGTTTTCGTAACAATTAGTCAGTATCCTGGTCCAATTATCCAATGGAATTCAATAAGAATTATTAGTGCTTCAGGATTACAACTGGTAGGCTACTAACTAAATAAAATAAAATTTAATAAATTTATTAATAACGTCTAGAGGTATAAGATCAAAGTAAATTAAATTAATCAAAATCAAAATAATAATAATAATCACTTCTGTCGTGTACAGAAATATTGTGCTGAAGGCACATATCACATTTATATGTCTTAAGTACCGTCTGGTACATTATTAACATTTAATAATACAATATACAAATATGTACAAATAAGTTTGTGTGTATGTGTGTAAGTGCTCTAAGTAGTTCGCTATGTCTCAAGACTCGACTAGACTTAACAATAAAATGACTGATAAGCCGAACAGCAATATAACAAGCAAAAGTGACACAGAATCAGGAACAAGGAGATAATATAACGACACTAAGTAGGGACCATCAGCAGATCCTCCACAAAAGTCACAAAACTCCCATACTACTGAATCTAAATTCAGTATAAGAAAATCCCCAACTGTGACAGTACACAGATACCAGTACAAATTAGGTCAGAAGCTACAGCTCAGGACCTGAGTTGCTCAGAGTGTCTATGCAACACGCAACCTCAGTACAACGTCGAAAATCACTAAGTCTATACAATGTCCTGTGAACAGAGTCTCACAGAACCTACAACAATAATGAGACAGAGACGATCTTCCAACAAGGGCCAATAAGGGAGATTTAGGCACTTCTTGTCTGGAATACGTCCAACCACCAAGCGAGTCTAGACCAGACTGAATACTTCAGGTGAGGTGTGATCACCCCTCCTCGATCACGTGATAGCTCCGTGGACAGTTACTGCTCAGCAACACAGAAGCCGGCAAGGAAACGAGCAATGAGCGATAATTACAGTAGTTAGACAATCAAGACTTGAACTATGAGCACATAATAATAATATATGAATGTTACATCCTACCTAACAAAAGTAACTAAGTCAAATAATAATATAAAACAATATATTTACGATTTAGCTATTATCGCAAATATAAGCAATATAAAATTATATGAAAAGGTAATATACATTATATACATTTACATAATATACATCATATACATTGTGACCCATTCAGGGGTTGCAACACCATAACACCGAGCACGTCTCCGGAGCTATACATCAACCAGATAACTGCTGCAGCATATGGGCGCCTGGGAAACCTGAGAATAGCGTTCCGATACCTTAGTAAGGAATCGTTCAAGACACTGTACACTGTGTACGTCAGGCCCATACTGGAGTATGCAGCACCTGTTTGGAACCCACACCTGGTCAAGCACGTCAAGAAATTAGAGAAAGTACAAAGGTTTGCAACAAGGCTAGTCCCGGAGCTCAGGGGAATGTCCTACGAAGAAAGGTTGAGGGAAATCGGACTGACGACACTGGAGGACAGGAGGGTCAGGGAAGACATGATAACAACATACAAAATAATGCGTGGAATAGACAAGGTGGACAGAGACAGGATGTTCCAGAGATGGAACACAGAAACAAGGGGTCACAATTGGAAGCTGAAGACTCAGACGAGTCACAGGGATGTTAGGAAGTACTTCTTCAGTCACAGAGTCGTCAGTCGCCTAGCAAGTGATGTAGTGGAGGCAGGAACCATACATAGCTTTAAGACGAGGTATGACAAAGCTCAGGAATCAGAGAGAGGACCTAGTAGCGATCAGTGAAGAGGCGGGGCCAGGAGCTGAGTCTCGACCCTTGCAACCACAGTTAGGTGAGTACAATTAGGTGAGTACACACACACACACACACACACACACACACACACACACACACACACACACACACACACACACATACACACACAGTGAAAGCACAGGTAACCACCCATGAAACGCCTCATCCAGTTCTCATTACATTTCAATTTCTACCAGATAAAAGAACAATGCCTCAAACATGGCCAGGTGCAGCAGGACACTGAGCACAGCACTCACCACTCACACGACTCAAAGTACCCACTCGGAAACAAGAGTGTGGGCCTTAAGGTCATAGTGGCTTGGCACTG
The DNA here is from genome assembly GCF_026875155.1 of Cherax quadricarinatus. Lineage (NCBI taxonomy): Eukaryota > Metazoa > Arthropoda > Malacostraca > Decapoda > Parastacidae > Cherax > Cherax quadricarinatus. The sequence continues at coordinate 104,067,021 of NC_069402.1, forward strand.
TCATTCCCAACAGCGCTATAATCAGGTAAATGACACTGATTGGAGAATTCTATCTGAGGCCTGGCAGGTGTCCCTTACCTGCCCTTAGTGGGGGTCCCCATCCCCATCACCCCTTAGTATCCACGCCCCCTCCTCTATCCCCTTGATCCCCCCTTCCTCCCGTTCCCACTACCTTCCTCTCTCACTCCCTCAGACTTGCCCTCCTTACCCCAGTTTCCGCTTACCTCCCCCCCATCCCAGTTTCTGCCTCTCCCCACCCGGGTTTCCTCCAGCCCCCTCCCTTCCCCCACTTCCAGTTGTCAGGTGTGGAGATACTACCTGATATTTCATTATCTGCTGAAGTTCCACTCTGAAGAAACTGCTACGTCACCTGACTTTCAACACAATAAAACTCACCACATATACTAACAAACTCACCACATATACTAACAAACTCACTCACATATACACTAACAAACTCACCACATACACTAACAAACTCACCACATACACTAACAAACTCACCACATACACTAACAAACTCACCACATACACTAACAAACTCACCACATACACTAACAAACTCACCACATACACTAACAAACTCACCACATACACTAACAAACTCACTACAAACAAGTAAACTACTACAAACACTAATAAATTCACTACAAACACTGAAAATTGTGCACATACAACAAAAACAAACAAACAACCTCGCCACAAACACACACACCGGGTAAACAGCTGACAACACTCGAGATTCACTTTTACTTTAAGAAATACTCGGTTTACAATATCAAGTGAAAAAAAAACGTAATGTAAACTAAGTGTAAATCAATGTAAAGTGTAACTCAGTGTAAACAAATTGAAAAATCAATGTAAACCAATCAAAAATCAATATAAAAGTGATGTAAATCAGAGTAAACCAGGTGTTAATTAATGTAGATTAAGTGTAAACAAGGGAGGAAGGGGGTAACTTGCCGACTGCCAGCCGTCACAGCCTACTGAGTCATGACTCAGAGGAGAAAGTTCCAATAGAAACCACTGGATTTTTTAAGTAAATGTGTTGCAATATATATATATATATTATATATATATATATATATATATATATATATATATATATATAATATATATATATATATATATATATTATAAATATATGTCGTGCCGAATAGGCAGAACTTGCGATCTTGGCTTAAATAGCAACGCTCATCTTGCCATATAGGACAAGTGAAAATTTGTGTATGTAATAATTTCGCCAAAATCATTCTGAACCTAACGAAAAAAATATATTTCACTGTGTTTGTTTAGTATTAAATTGTTGTAAGCAAATCTAAAATATATTTAGTTAGGTTAGGCTAAAATAAATTGTTCTTGTTATAACAAGGTTAGGTAAGTTTTCTAAGATTCTTTTGGTGCAAAATTAAAATTTTTTACATTAACATTAATGAAAAAAATATATCTTTAAACGTATAAGAGAAAATTTTGGAAAGGACTTAATTTTAAATGAGTTCTTGCTAATTGACCAGTTTTACATATTCGGCACGACATATATATATATATTATATATATATATATAATATATATATATATATAAAAATATATATAATATTATATATATATATATATAAACTCATCCGGCAAATAACTCACCATGTAGTTAATGAACTCATTGGAAGGATAACTAGCGACACAATAAAATCATCGTGATATACCACAAGGGGTCACAACTGGAAGTTGAAGACTCAAATGAGTCACAGGGATGTTAGGAAGCTCTTCTTCAGCCAGAGTTGTTGGTAAGTGGAATACTCTGGAGAGTGACGTAGTGGAGGCAGGATCCATACATAGCTTTAAGAAGAGATACGATAAAGCTTATGGAAAAGAGAGGGCGTGGACCTAGTGGCGACCAGCGAAGAGGCGGGACCAGGAGCTATGACTCAACCCCTACAACTACAAATAGGTAAGAGGGCGAACACACTCGCCACACAACCAGTATATCAGTCAGATAAGCACTAGCCCCACAGACCCATCAGAGCATCAATATGAATGGGTCAGAGCACCCAGCAATCAGTGGAGTGCAGTGCCCATCAGGTGAGGGGTACCTAACAATTAGTGCACTGGTCTATCAGGTAACTGCACCTAATAGTCGGTAGTGCCCCCTCAGGTGAAGGTACTCAACAATCAGTACAGTGACCATCAGGTGAGTACATCCCGACAATCAGTACAGTGACCCATCAGATAAGAGCATCAGAGCATCCCAACAATCAGTACAGTGACCATCAGATAGAGCATCCCAACACTCAATACAGTGACCATCAGATGAAAGCATCAGAGCTCCCAACAATCAGTACAATGACCATCAGGTGAGACCATCTCAACAATCAGTACAATGACCACCACGTGAGAGCATCTCAACAATCAGTACAATGATCATCAGGTGAGAGAATCTCAATAATCAGTACAATGACCATCAGATGAGAGCATCCCAAAAATTAGTACGTGATCCACGAGACGAGACCAGCAACGCACATAACAATCAGTACCGTGACCCATCAGGTGAGAACCACATCAATACTCACAGTGCCCATCAGGTGTGTGTGTGTACACTTTCTCCCCGGCAGTAATTACCTGGAAAGGAAAAAAAAACAATTACTCACAATAGAAAGTTATAAGGAGGGAGAGAGAGAGAGAGAGAGAGAGAGAGAGAGAGAGAGAGAGAGAGAGAGAGAGAGAGAGAGAGAGAGAGAGAGAGAGAGAGAGAGAGAGAGAGATAGAATCAACCGTTATAAGCCCTGCCTAGAAGCCCTCAATTATTCTATTAAGAAGTAACACTGGTCTTACTGGTAACTTGCTGTAACTTGATGGTGAAGCAGGTACAGTGCAGCTGCTGTAATAACTTGATGGTGAAGCAGGTACAGTGTAGCTGCTGTAATAACTTGATGGTGAAGCAGGTACAGTGTAGTTGCTGTAATAACTTGATGGTGAGGCAGGTACAGTGTAGTTGCTGTAATAACTTGATGGTGAGAGCAGGTACAGTGCAGCTGCTGTAATAACTTGATGGTGAAGCAGGTACAGTGCAGCTGCTGTAATAACTTGATGGTGAAGCAGGTACAGTGCAGCTGCTGTAATAACTTGATGGTGAGGCAGGTACAGTGTAGCTGCTGTAATAACTTGATGGTGAAGCAGGTACAGTGTAGTTGCTGTAATAACTTGATGGTGAGGCAGGTACAGTGCAGCTGCTGTAATAACTTGATGGTGAAGCAGGTACAGTGCAGCTGCTGTAATAACTTGATGGTGAAGCAGATACAGTGTAGTTGCTGTAATAACTTGATGGTGAGGCAGGTACAGTGCAGCTGCTGTAATAACTTGATGGTGAAGCAGGTACAGTGCAGCTGCTGTAATAATTGTGAAGCAGATACAGATTGTTGATTGCTGTAATAGCTGGATGGGTAGAGGCAGGTACAGTGTAGCTGCTGTAACTAACTTGTATGTGTGGAAGCACAGGTACAGTATAGCTGCTAGTAATAGACTTGGATGTGGAAGCAGTGTGACAGTGTTAGCTGCTGTAATAACATGATGGTGAAGACAGTACAGTGTAGCTGCCTAATAACCTTGATGGTGAAGCAGGTACAGTGTAGTTGCTGTAATAACTTGATAGTGAAGCAGTTACAGTGTAGCTGCTGTAATAACTTGATGGTGAAGCAAGGTACAGTGTAGTTGCTGTAATAACTTGATGGTGAGGCAGGATACAAGTGTAGTTGCTGTAATACTTGATGGTGAGCAAGGTACAGTGTAGTTGCTGTAATAACTTGATGGTGAAGCATGTACAGTGTAACTGCTGTAATAACTTGATGGTGAAGCATGTACAGTGTAGCTGCTGTAATAACTTGATGGTGAAGCAAGGTACAGTGTAGCTGCTGTAATAACTTGATGGTGAAGCAAGGTACAGTGTAGCTGCTGTAATAACTTGATGGTGAAGCAGGTACAGTGTAGCTGCTGTAATAACTTGATGGTGAAGCAAGTACAGTGTAGCTGCTGTAATAACTTGATGGTGAAGCAGGTACAGTGTAGCTGCTGTAAAAAACTTGATGGTGAAGCAGGTACCAGTGTAGTGCTGTAATAACTTGATGGTGAAGCAAGGTACAGTGTAGCTGCTGTAATAACATGATGGTGAAGCAGGTATGTGTAGCTGCTGTAATAACATGATGGTTGAAGCAGGTACAGTTGTAGCTGCTGTAATAACATGGATGGTAAAAGCAGGTATAGTGTAGCTGCTGTAATAACATGATGGTGAAGCAGGTACAGTGTAGCTGCTGTAATAACATGATGGTGAAGCAGGTACAGTGTAGCTGCTGTAATAACATGATGGTGAAGCAGGTATAGTGTAGCTGCTGTTAATAACATGATGGTGAAGCGGGGTTCAGTGTAGCTGCTGTAATAACTTGATGGTGAAGCAGGTACAGTGTAGCTGCTGTAATAACTTGATGGAGGATGTCCTGTATGACAGTAACAATTATGTGGTCACCTCCCCCTCCTGCCTCCCCTCTTCTCTCCCCCTCCGCCTCCCCTCTTCTCTCCCCTCCTGCCTCCCCTCTTCTCTCCCTCTCCTAACCGCCCTCTTCTCTCCCCTCCTACCGCCCCTTTCTCTCCCCTTCCTGTCTCCCCTCTTCTCTCCCCTCCTCCCTCCCCTTCTCTCCCTTCCTGCCTCCCCTCTCCTCTCCCCCTCCTGCCTCCCATCTCCTCCCTCCCTCCTGCCTCCCTCTCCTCCCCCCTCCTGCCTCCCCTCTCCTCCCCCTCCTGCCTTCCCTCTCCATCCTCCTGCGTCCTTTCTAATCCCTCATGGTTCCTTCTCCTCCCTCCTGCCTCCCCTCTCCTCTCCACCTCCTGCTTGAACTCTCCCCACCAAGCCCCATTTATTGTTCCCCTTATAACACCAACTATTTTACCCACTCCACCACACCCTACCTCCATGGCCCTCTACCAGTGACTGTGCCAAGGGGTAGCTAGGGGAAGGTCCTCCCCCATAATTTCCATCAGCCCCCTCTCTTTGGTATAAATCCACTCCTGTAGCAGATATGCGCCAATAGGACCAATAGGTATATTGCAGCGCCTTTCTGTGTTCGTATAATAACATAACGGAGACCTAATTGTTCATAGTTAACGTGTCCTCCACAAATCCAACTCCTCTCACTTAAATACTGGTCCATCCCATTTCTTAATCTAACGTTTAAGCTTCAGTAACCTTTCTAACCCATGTTCTGCAGGTCCCACTCAACTTCAACCCCTCTCACTCAAATACTGCGCCCGCCCCATTCTCTATGTTTAAGGAGCTTCAGTAATCCTACTGGTCCACTCCATTCCTTACTACTAACCCACGTCCTGCAGTATCACTACTCGGCTGGTGGCTCACGTTTCTATTCTCTGATATGGACAATTGTTTTCTCACTCCTATATATGGTGTGAATAAAAGGATCGTTAGAAAACACTGCTGGCTCTGAGACATTTGTACAACACTTGGTATCTTTACTGTGGAAACGTTTTGCCAGCCAGAAGCTTTCCTGTCAAATACAGAGGAGAACGGCGGAAGATGAGGAGTTTGAGGTAATCAGTCCCTCAGCCTGGAGATTATCTGTTCAGTCCATCAATCTTGATGATAGTCCAACCAGATTATAGACTGAATAAACCTCTCCAGGCTGAGGGACTGATTACCTTCAAGTCCTTCTCATCTTCCACCGTTCTTCTCTGTATTGGACTGAAAAAGCCACATGCTAGCGAAACTGTCTCATTCATCAACTGGTCGGTTGATCAAGCCATTTATATAATAATATTGCTGACTATGCACAGAGTTGCCTTAATTAGCCCCCAACCAGCCAGCCGCCCCTAACGCAGCCCAGCACAGAAATTTTGGAGCCGCTCCTGGATATTCCTGAAGGACGCTTCTGGGGGTAGACGCCCCAGCGACTGGGTCCCAGACCAGGCCTCCTGGTGGATCAAGGCCTGATGAACCAGGCTGTTACTGTTGGCAGCCAGCAGTTCAACGTACGAACCACAGCCTGTCTAGTCAGACACTGATTTAAGGAACTTGTCCAGCTCCCCGTTCAAGACAACCAAAGGTTGGTTGGCAATTTCCTTTATGTAATGTACCCGAGAAATACCTGTGGCCGGTTTTTGTTTCCTGTAGTCAGACTTCTCTGTTGACTGCCTGTTCAACCAGGCTGTTGCGTGAATATGCCGTGCATGGATATGCCATCATGAGCATGAGGTACCGTGACTCTAACTTCTTAGTCAAATGGAATTCAGGCTGTCAGAACTGTTAGAGAAGTTGGCAGAGTTCGCGTTGTCAGTCTTTACCCTGATTAACGTGGGTTGTCAGTCTTCAGTATGATTAACGTGGGTTGTCAGTCTTCAGTATGATTAATTAGGGTTGTCTGTCTTCAGTATGATTAACGTGGGTTGTCAGTCTTCAATATGATTAACGTGAGTTGTCTGTCTTCAGTATGATTAACGTGGGTTGTCAGTCTTCAGTATGATTAACGTGGGTTGTCAGTCTTCGTAATTAACGTGGGTTGTTATTTTTCAGTATGATTAACGTGGGTTGTCAGTCTTCAGTATGTTTTAACGTGGGTTGTCAGTCTTCAGTATGATTAACGTGGGTTGTTAGTCCTTCAGTATGATTAACGTGGTTGTCAGTCTTCAGTATGATTAACGTGGGTTGTTAGTCTTCAGTATGATTAACGTGGGTTGTTAGTCTTCAGTATGATTAACGTGGGTTGTCAGTCTTCAGTATGATTAACGTGGGTTGTAGTCTTCAGTATGATTAACGTGGGTTGTCAGTCTTCAGTATGATTAACGTGGGTTGTTAGTCTTCAGTATGATTAACATGGGTTGTCAGTCTTCAGTATGATTAACGTGGGTTGTCAGTCTTCAGTATGATTAACGTGGGTTGTTAGTCTTCAGTATGATTAACGTGGGTTGTCAGTCTTCAGTATGATTAACGTGGGTTGTCAGTCTTCAGTATGATTAACGTGGGTTGTTAGTCTTCAGTATGATTAACGTGGGTTGTCAGTCTTCAGTATGATTAACGTGGGTTGTTAGTCTTCAGTATGATTAACGTGGGTTGTCTGTCTTCAGTATGATTAACGTGGGTTGTCAGTCTTCAGTATGATTAACGTGGGTTGTTAGTCTTCAGTATGATTAACGTGGGTTGTCTGTCTTCAGTATGTTGAACGTCTCTGAACACAACGTCATACTGTGAATTCGGTATTTCTCTTAGATCATCAGTGAAGAAACTGGGAGAGTACAAGTCAGCATCGCATGAATCCTGCGCTTAACGTACAGCGGATCTGAAGCCTCCACCACTCGCGCTTAACGTACAGCGGATCTGAAGCCTCCACCACTCGCAATTAACGTACAGCGGATCTGAAGCCTCCACCACTCGCGCTTAACGTACAGCGGATCTGAAGCCTCCACCACTCGCGCTTAACGTACAGCGGATCTGAAGCCTCCACCACTCGCGCTTAACGTACAGCGGATCTGAAGCCTCCACACTCATCCCCTTAACGTACAGCGGATCTGAAGCCTCCACCACTCGCGCTTAACGTACAGCGGATCTGAAGCCTCCACCACTCGCGCTTAACGTACAGCGGATCTGAAGCCTCCACCACTCCACACTGTCCAAAGGTGAGGCGCAGAAATTCTTGACAACAGAAGAGGCGGTAGAGGTAAGAATATAGTAACTGAGAGGCAGTGTAGCTAAACCAGTAGGTTTCCAACACTTCCTCTCAGTGGTTACCTTCTCATCGCTACTAGTGGAAGCCGCCTCTTCTGTCGTCAAGAATTTTTGCGCCTCACCTTTGACTATACAATGCCCATTCCGTTGCTTCACTTTCAACACTCAAAACATTCAACAATCCACCCGGGTTTAGCCTTCCACATATATAATTTAATATAATCAGTGAAAGTTTAGTCTTTTATAATCAACTGCTCAATATTAATTTGGCTTTCACCTTGGATTTTGCATATTTCGAATCACTTTCGCTTTCTCTTCTAGCTTAGCGCTCCCGATGTTTCGAATTTATATAAAACAATTGTCAAAAAACAATAAGAATTCATATGAATATGTTTGTATATATCGTCTGTAAATTTATTAGAGAACAAATATTGAAAATAGCTACAAGAAGTGACAGGAGTGTGTGTACGAAGCGGCACTTCCCTGGGATAAAAACATCGTTGAGAGTATTTAAATGAATTCCTGGGAAATCCAGGTGATTCCCTGGCAAAATCTGAAGGACAACTTTAAATAGATCATAAGACGGGGCTTAAAAAAAAAAAGGCTGATTATAATGCATGATGGGCAAGGTTGAGACATACAGTCAGGGTCTCGTTTGCAAACCTTACAAAGAAAGCTCCTTAAAAAGTCCAAGGCAGAAAAAGTCCGATAGAGAATAGTACAAGGAAGAAAAGTCCAACAAAAGCACAAAAGTCCAAGAAAGAACATCAAAGGAAGGGAAGTCCGAGAAAGAAAAGTCCACGGAAGAAAAGTCCAAGGAAGTCTCAGGAAGAAAAGTCCAAGGAAGAAAAGTTCAAAGATGAAAAGTTCAAAGAAGAAAATAAGAAAAGTTTAAACCAAGAGGCAAAAAAATTAAATGTCGACAGGAAGTTCAGTGCAGACAAAACAGTGACAGATATAAAATAGACAGTGAAAAAATACGTACAACAACGATTCAGAAAAAAAGTCCAAAAACAAGAAACAGATAAAATTTCCCACCCAGACAAAGGACAAAGAATACGCTAACACGAATGATTTTTAAGAAAACTGATAACCAGTCTCTAAGAAAATGCTGTATGATAAAACAATGAACAAAGATGTGTCTATGCCATCCTCAGAGCAAAGGTACAAAGGCAGCTACAGAACTTCACAGTCAGCTGAGATGGGACTTCAGCATGTCAGTAAGTAACTTCAGATCAGCCTGCAGTGGGTGCTTCACATACTTATGATGGGACATTACAGCATGGGCAGCCACAACTTCAGCAGTGTCTAGCCTGAGCTAGACTTCAGCAGTCACTGCTAGACTCGCAGTTAACCAGAGCTGGTGACATTCAGTGTCAGCCTGAGCTGGGAGCCTTCAGCAGTGTCAGCCTGAGCTGGGAGACTTCAGCAGTGTCAGCCTGAGCTGGGGACTTCAGCAGTGTCAGCCTGAGCTGGGGACTTCAGCAGTGTCAGCCTGAGCTGGGGACTTCAGCAGTGTCAGCCTGAGCTGGGAACTTCAGCAGTGTCAGCCTGAGCTGGGACTTCAGCAGTGTCAGCCTGACTGGAGCTTCAGCAGGTCAGCTAGCTGGACTTCAGCAGTGTCAGCCTGAGCTGGGGACTTCAGCAGTGTCAGCCTGAGCTGGGGGACTTCAGCAGTGTCAGCCTGAGCTGGGGGACTTCAGCAGTGTCAGCCTGAGCTGGGGACTTCAGCAGTGTCAGCCTGAGCTGGGAGACTTCAGCAGTGTCAGCCTGAGCTGGGGGACTTCAGCAGTGTCAGCCTGAGCTGGGGGACTCAGCAGTGTCAGCCTGAGCTGGGGGACTTCAGCAGTGTCAGCCTGAGCTGGGGGACTTCAGCAGTGTCAGCCTGAGCTGGGGAACTTCAGCAGTGTCAGCCTGAGCTGGGGGACTTCAGCAGTGTCAGCCTGAGCTGGGGACTTCAGCAGTGTCAGCCTGAGCTGGGGACTTCAGCAGTGTCAGCCTGAGCTGGGGGACTTCAGCAGTGTCAGCCTGAGCTGGGGGACTTCAGCAGTGTCAGCCTGAGCTGGGAGCCTTCAGCAGTGTCAGCCTGAGCTGGGGGACTTCAGCAGTGTCAGCCTGAGCTGGGGGACTTCAGCAGTGTCAGCCTGAGCTGGGGGACTTCAGCAGTGTCAGCCTGAGCTGGGGAGCTTCAGCAGTGTCAGCCTGAGCTGGGGATTCAGCATTCAGCAGTGGGGACTTCACAGTATCACCTGAGCTGGGGGACTTCAGCAGTGTCAGCCTGAGCTGGGGGACTTCAGCAGTGTCAGCCTGAGCTGGGGGACTCCAGCAGTGTTAGCCTGAGCTGGGGGACTTCAGCAGTGTCAGCCTGAGCTGGGAGACTTCAGTAGTGTCAGCCTGAGCTGGGAGACTTCAGCAGTGTCAGCCTGAGCTGGGAGACTTCAGCAGTGTCAGCCTGAGCTAAGAGACTTCAGTATTGTCAGCCTGAGCTAAGAGACTTCAGTGCCAGACACTAACTGTTCCAACTACTAATTAAACAACTGATGCATCAAGCTAGACAGGTTCACTCTGGGTATAGTTTTGGTTCTGTGGTTATAAGCAGGTAGGCACTGATGCACTGCCAAGAACCGGCAGACACCACCAAGCACCGCCAGGCACTGCAAATTCTGGAAGGCAGTTTCAGTGACCGCTAGGCATCACCAAGAACTGCCAGATATTGCCAGGCACCTCTAGACAGTGCCAAATACTGCCAGACACCTCTAGACAGTGCCAAATACTGCCAGGCAAATCTAGACAGTACCAAATAATGCCAGCCACCTCTAGACAGTGTCAAATACTTGTAGCCGCCTTTAGACAGTACCGAATACTGCCAGGCACCGCTAAACAGTGCCAAGCACCACCAGGCACTGCCAGAAACCGCTAGGTACTGGGTCAGAGGTGAGAACGTCTAAGGTGTGGGATTTCCGGTTAAACAGGCTCACTACACCTGGACCAGTCGACGACTGTGCTTCACGGGGGCACTAGGTAACCAGCTAGCCTATAAACACCTAAATTAAAAATAAATAATGTTTAAAAACCTAGTAAGAACTTAGGTGCGCTGCCACAATAACCGGTTCCTAACAAAATTATGCACAACATTTGTAACTCTAATTTCTTTCAGTGTAGTGTATTTTTCCAGTGGTGTAGTAACTGTTGTTGCAGTGTGTAGTACTGTTGTTGCAGTGATGTAGTAACTGTTGTTGCAGTGATGTAGTAACTGTTGCTGCAGGTGTAGTAACTGTTGTTGCAATGGTGTAGTAACTGTTGTTGCAGTGGTGTAGTATCTGTTGTTGCAGTGAAGTAGTAACTGTTGTTGCAGTGTGTATGTTGTGCAGTGTGTTACTGTTGCTGCAGGTGTAGTAACTGTTGTTGCAGTGATGTAGTAACTGTTGCTGCAGGTGTAGTAACTGTTGTTGCAGTGGTGTAGTAACTGTTGCTGCAGGTGTAGTAACTGTTGTTCAGTGATGTAACGTTGCAGTGATGTAGTAACTGTTGTTGCAGTGATGTAGTAACTGTTGTTGCAGTGAGTGTAGTAACTGTTGTTGCAGTGATGTAGTAACTGTTGTTGCAGTGGTGTAGTAACTGTTGCTGCAGGTGTAGTAACTGTTGTTGCAGTGATGTAGTAACTGTTGTTGCAGTGATGTAGTAACTGTTGTTTCAGTGATGTAGTAACTGTTGTTGCAGTGGATGTAGTAACTGTTGTGCAGTGATGTAGTAACTGTTGTTGCAGATGTAGAACTGTGTGAGTGTAGTAACTGTTGTTGCAGTGATGTAGTAACTGTTGCGCAGGGTGTAGTAACTGTTGTTGCAGTGATGTAGTAACTGTTTTGCAGTGATGTAGTAACTGTTGTTGCAGTGATGTAGTAACTGTTGTTGCAGTGGTGTAGTAACTGTTGTTGCAGTGATGTAGTAACTGTTGTTGCAGTGATGTAGTAAATGTTGTTGCAGTGATGTAGTAACTGTTGTTGCAGTGATGTAGTAACTGTTGTTGCAGTGTGTAGTAACTGTTGTTGCAGTGGTGTAGTAACTGTTGTTGCAGTGATGTAGTAACTGTTGCTGCAGGTGTAGTAACTGTAGTAACTGTTGTTGCAGGTGTAGTAACTGTTGTTGCAGTGATGTAGTAACTGTTGCAGGTGTAGTAACTGTGTGCAGTGATGTAACTGTTGTTGCAGTGATGTAGTAACTGTTGTGCAGTGATGTAGTAACTGTTTGTTGCAGTGGTGTAGTAACTGTTGCTGCAGTGATGTAGTAACTGTTGTTGCAGTGGTGTAGTAACTGTTGCTGCAGTGGTGTAGTAACTGTTGTTGCAGTGATGTAGTAACTGTTGTTGCAGTGTGTAGTAACTGTTTGCTGCAGTGATGTAGTAACTGTTGTTGCAGTGATGTAGTAACTGTTGCTGCAGTGATGTAGTAACTGTTGCTGCAGTGATGTAGTAACTGTTGTTGCAGTGTGTAGTAACTGTTGCTGCAGGTGTAGTAACTGTTGTTGCAGTGATGTAGTAACTGTTGTCTGCAGTGATGTAGTAACTGTTGCTGCAGTGATGTAGTAACTGTTGTTGCAGTGATGTAGTAACTGTTGCTGCAGTGATGTAGTAACTGTTGCTTGCAGTGATGTTGATTAAACTGTTGTTTGTCAGTGATGTAGTAACTGTTGCTGCAGGTGTAGTAACTGTTGTTGCAGTGATGTAGTAACTGTTGCTGCAGTGATGTAGTAACTGTTGTTGCAGTGATGTAGTAACTGTTGTTGCAGTGGTGTAGTAACTGTGTCGCAGTGATGTAGTAACTGTTGTTGCAGTGATGTAGTAACATGTTTGTTGCAGTGATGTAGTAATTTGTCATGTGTGTACTGCAGTGATGTATAACTGTCTAACATATAATGTTGTTGCAGTGTGTAGTAACTGTTGTTGCAGTTGATGTTGAGTAACTGTTGTTGCAGTGATGTAGTAACTGTTGTTGCAGTGATGTAGTAACTGTTGTTGCAGTGATGTAGTAACTGTTGTCGCAGTGGTGTAGTAACTGTTGTTGCAGTGATGTAGTAACTGTTGTTGCAGTGATGTAGTAACTGTTGTTGCAGTGATGTAGTAACTGTTGTTGCAGTGGTGTAGTAACTGTTGTTGCAGGTGTAGTAACTGTTGTTGCAGTGGTGTAGTAACTGTTGTTGCAGTGATGTAGTAACTGTTGTTGCAGTGATGTAGTAACTGTTGTTGCAGGTGTAGTAACTGTTGTTGCAGTGATGTAGTAACTGTTGCTGCAGTGGTGTAGTAACTGTTGCTGCAGTGATGTAGTAACTGTTGTTGCAGTGATGTAGTAAATGTTGTTGCAGTGATGTAGTAATGTTGTTGCAGTGTGTAGTAACTGTTGTTGCAGTGATGTAGTAACTGTTGCTGCAGGTGTAGTAACTGTTGCTGCAGTGATGTAGTAACTGTTGCTGCAGTGATGTAGTAACTGTTGCTGCAGTGATGTAGTAACTGTTGCTGCAGTGATGTAGTAACTGTTGCTGCAGTGATGTAGTAACTGTTGCTGCAGTGATGTAGAGTGAGAACTGTTGCTGCAGTGATGTAGTAACTGTTGCTGCAGTGATGTAGTAACTGTTGCTTGCAGTGATGTAGTAACTGTTGCTGCAGTGATGTAGTAACTGTTGTTGCAGTGATGTAGTAACTGTTGCTGCAGTGATGTAGTAACTGTTGCTGCAGTGATGTAGTAACTGTTGTTGCAGTGATGTAGTAACTGCTTGCTGCAGTGAGTGTAGTAACTGTTGCTGCAGTGATGTAGTAACTGTTGTTGCAGTGATGTAGTAACTGTTGCTGCAGTGATGTAGTAACTGTTGCTGCAGTGATGTAGTAACTGTTGTTGCAGTGATGTAGTAACTGTTGCTGCAGTGATGTAGTAACTGTTGTTGCAGTGATGTAGTAACTGCTGTCGCAGTGGTGTAGTAACTGTTGCTGCAGTGATGTAGTAACTGTTGCTGCAGTGATGTAGTAACTGTTGTTGCAGTGATGTAGTAACTGTTGCTGCAGTGGTGTAGTAACTGTTGTTGCAGTGGTGTAGTAACTGTTGCTGCAGTGATGTAGTAACTGTTGCTGCAGTGATGTAGTAACTGTTGCTGCAGTGATGTAGTAACTGTTGCTGCAGTGATGTAGTAACTGTTGTTGCAGTGATGTAGTAACTGCTGTGCAGTGGTGTAGTAACTGTTGTGCAGTGATGTAGTAAACTGTTGCTGCAGTGGTGTAGTAACTGTTGTTGCATGGTGTTAGTAACTGTTGCTGCAGTGATGTAGTAACTGTTGTTGCAGTGATGTATAACTGTTGCTGCATGTGTATAACTTTGTTGCAGTGGTGTAGTAACTGTTGCTGCAGTGGTGTAGTAACTGTTGCTGCAGTGATGTAGTAACTGTTGTTGCAGTGATGTAGTAACTGTGCTGCAAGTGGTGTATAACTGTATGCTGCATGATGTAGTAACTGTTGTTGCAGTGGTGTAGTAACTGTTGTTTGCAGTGGTGTAGTAAACTGATTGCTTGCAGTGATGTAGTAACTGTTGTTGCAGTGGTGTAGTCAACTGTTGCTGCAGTGGTTAGTAACTATTGTTGCAGTGGTGTAAACTGGTGCTTACCAGTGATGCATAACTGATTTGCAACAATGTGTAACTGGTGTTGTTGTAGTGGAGTAGTAAACTTCTTGTAGTGTTGTGTAACTGTTGTATGGTTTAGTAACTGATCGTAGTGGTGTATAACTCTGTTACAATGGTGTAATAACTCTGTTGCAATGTGTGATAACTCGATTGTTGTCATTTAATGTTGATTGCTGCAGTGGTGTAGTAACTAATGTTGTAGTGTAATAACTATTGTTGCAGTGTAGCAACTGATGTTGCAATGGTATAATAAATACACCAGGCCTACTGGCCCATACAAAGCAGGTCCTTATCAAAACCACCCACGTATTTGTCAGCCTTTACCCAAAAATATCAAGAAATTGGCTTCAATACCTCAGAAACTATCACAACCAGCCCCTTTCACTTATATATTTGTCCAATCCGTATTTAAAGCCACCCAGGGTCTTAGCCTCTACTACCTCACTCGGCAGATTGTTCCACTCATGTGTCTTATTCTTCAAGTTATCGATATTTGATACTTCATTAATATCACACCTGTACATGATCTCTTTGACAATTTAATGATGTGCAGTGTGAGTGAAGTGTCGTGGTTGTAGAAAATAAATGTTTTAACTATGCTCATGTTGTTGCAATCTGAAACATGGATTAATGGATACTCAGCCGGACCATACTACTAGGTCCTTATCAAACCCTCATTCTTTTGTCCAGTTTACCCATAAATACAAAAAATTTTTAAGACAAAAAATCAAACACTCGGGTTCTTTATTTGATCAAAATCCTTTTAAGTCTACACAGAGGCTTCTCATCCTCATGAGAGATTGTAATGATGTAACATCTTCAACCTTAGAAGGCTGATGGACTTATTACATCATCTTTACATTTATTGTGCTTGGGTACCTAGTGTGTTTGACGAAAAAAACGCTTCCTGTGTTGTTGCAATATTCAAAAACAGGACCCACTACTGAGTGTCTTTCAGAACCGGTACTTTATATCATTGTCCATTTACCTGATTTTTCTTTTCGTTTCTGAGAATATATGCTTTTCTACAAGTAACTTAAGGCATTTGAATTTTCTTTCAATTTTCGGTCTATCAGTGGGGTTTTCAGTCTCGTGGTGATGTTATTATCTCTATACAACGCTGGCAGAAGGCATGGTGTACACCCAATCACTTCTGCTGCTGCACCTTTGTGGTAAGCAACACACTGTGCAGGGGTGAAAGTTTCAGCAAAACACCCAGACTAGCCTGTGTACTACCCATCAATTTGTCGTACTACCAGGGGGTCAGCCAAAATGTGGGCCAGATTGTTGTGTGATTCAGAAAACACTGCGTTTTTCACAGTACTGTTGGAACAGCACAACACAGGGTCTGCATGCAGCCCTGGTGGTACTTGATAACACACTGCTGCAGCAGCCTGGTGGTACAGCCAACACACTGCTGCAGCAGCCTGGTGGTACAGCCAACACACTGCTGCAGCAGCCTGGTGGTACAGCCAACACACTGCTGCAGCAGCCTGGTGGTACAGCCAACACTTGCTGCAGCAGCCTGGTGGTACAGCCAACACACTGCTGCAGCAGCCTGGTGGTACAGCCAACACACTGCTGTAGCAGCCTGGTGGTACAGCCAACACACTGCTGCAGCAGCCTGGTGTTACAGCCAATACATTGCTGCAGCAGCCTGGTCGTACAGCCAATACATTGCTGCAGCATCCTGGTGGTACAGCCAACACACTGCTGCAGCAGCCTGGTGGTACAGCCAACACACTGCTGCAGCAACTTGGTGGTACAGCCAACACACTGCTGCAGCAGCCTGGTGGTACAGCCAACACACTGCTGCAGCAGCCTGGTGGTACAGCCAACACACTGCTGCAGCAGCTGGTGGTACAACCAACACACTGCTGCAGCAGCCTGGTGTACAGCCAACACTATTGCTGCAGCAGCCTGGTGGTACAGGCCAATACACTGCTGCAGCACCTGGTGGTGCAGCCAACACACTGCTGTAGCAGCCTGGTGGTACAGCCAACACACTGCTGCAGCAGCCTGGTGTTACAGCCAATCACACTGCTGCAGCAGCTTGGTGGTACAGCCAATACATTGCTGCAGCAGCCTGGTGGTACAGCCAACATACTGCTGCAGCAGCCTGGTGGTACAGCCAACACACTGCTGCAGCAGCCTGGTGGTACAGCCAACACATGCTGCAGCACCTGGTGGTACAGCCAACACATTGCTGCAGCAGCCTGGTGGTACAGCCAACACATTGCTGCAGCAGCCTGGTGGTACAGCCAACACACTGCTGCAGCAGCCTGGTGGTACAGCCAACACACTGCTGCAGCAGCTTGGTGGTACAGCCAACACACTGCTGCAGCAGCCTGGTGGTACAGCCAATACATTGCTGCAGCAGCCTGGTGGTACAGCCAATACATTGCTGCAGCAGCCTGGTGGTACAGCAAACATTGCTGCAGCAGCCTGGTGGTACAGCCAAT
The DNA here is from genome assembly GCF_026875155.1 of Cherax quadricarinatus. Classification (NCBI taxonomy): domain Eukaryota; kingdom Metazoa; phylum Arthropoda; class Malacostraca; order Decapoda; family Parastacidae; genus Cherax; species Cherax quadricarinatus. The sequence continues at coordinate 104,083,859 of NC_069402.1, forward strand.
ACATTGCTGCAGCAGCCTGGTGGTACAGCCAACACATTGCTGCAGCAGCCTGGTGGTACAGCCAACACATTGCTGCAGCAGCCTGGACTAGCAGCCTGGAGGGAGGTGGAGGTCCTCAAGGTAACTTAATAAATATCGCTTTGAGCAATTACCTCAAAGAGCGGAGGTGGGTGTAAGAGCAGGCTGGTGTAATTATATTTACTCAAGGAGGCTGTAAACCCGGCCGGGATAGGGAAGATGGCGTGCAGCGGCCACTACAATCTTCACCCATGGGCGGTGTGGGTGGTGAAAGTTACAATACAACCTTCACGAAAGCCTTGACCTGACTGGAAAGCAACACAACTTGTGCATATGAGCGGGAGGGGACGAGGACACCTTGGTACTCTGCTGCTCCAAGAAACTGCATCAACCTTATCCAGTCTCCAGGGCACTGGAGGACCCCGGTGGGTGTAGCGCCTCTCCACAAATACTCTAATCAACTGTTCCTTAGTCTTAACTAACCTCTGATTACTTCTAACACTCTGACTGGCACTGAGGCAGACTGACGTGGGCACTGAGGAAGAGTGAAGTAGGTACTGAGGCAGACTGACGTGGGCACGTGGCAGTGACGTGGGCACTGAGGAAGACTGACGTGGACACTGAGGAAGACTGACGTGGACACTGAGGAAGATTGACGTAGGTACAGAGGCAGAATGACGTAGGTACTGAGGCAGACTGACGTGGGCAGTGAGGCAGACTGACGTAGGTACTGAGGTAGACTGACGTGGGCACTGAGGCAGACTGACGTAGGTACTGAGGTGGTCTGACGTGGGCACTGAGGCAGACTGACGTGGGCAGTGAGGCAGACTGACGTGGGCAGTGAGGCAGACTGACGTGGGCACTGAGGCAGACTGACGTGGGCACCGAGGCAGACTGACGTGGGCACTGAGGCAGACTGACGTGGGCACTGAGGCAAACTGACGTAGGCACTGAGGCAGACTGACGTGGATACTGATGTACAGAAATATGGTAGACAGCACCCATTCTGGGAGGTGCTACCTGTCATATCAGTGTGTGAAACAGAAGCCTGTTAAATGTTTTACACTCTAGCAGATTGCTGTTTTTTTTTCCTCAAACAATTGAGATGGCTGGTAAATCTTACACAGGTCTGATGGCTGGTAAATCTTACACAGGTCTGGTGGATGGTAAATCTTACACAGGTCTGGTGGCTGGTAAATCTTACACAGGTCTGGTGGATGGTAAATCTTACACAGGTCTGGTGGCTGGTAAATCTTACACAGGTCTGGTGGCTGGTAAATCTTACACAGGTCTGGTGGCTGGTAAATCTTACACAGGTCTGGTGGATGGTAAATCTTACACAGGTCTGGTGGCTGGTAAATCTTACACAGATCTGGTGGCTGGTAAATCTTACACAGGTCTGGTGGCTGGTAAATCTTACACAGGTATGGTGGATGGTAAATCTTACACAGGTCTGGTGGATGGTAAATCTTACACAGGTCTGGTGGCTGGTAAATCTTACACAGGTCTGGTGGCTGGTAAATCTTACACAGGTCTGGTGGCTGGTAAATCTTACACAGGTCTGGTGGCTGGTAAATCTTACACAGGTCTGGTGGCTGGTAAATCTTACACAGGTCTGGTGGCTGGTAAATCTTACACAGGTCTGGTGGCTGGTAAATCTTACACAGGTCTGGTGGCTGGTAAATCTTACACAGGTCTGGTGGCTGGTAAATCTTACACAGGTCTGGTGGCTGGTAAATCTTACACAGGTCTGGTGGCTGGTAAATCTTACACAGGTCTGGTGGATGGTAAATCTTACACAGGTCTGGTGGCTGGTAAATCTTACAAAGGTCTGGTGGCTGGTAAATCTTACACAGGTCTGGTGGATGGTAAATCTTACACAGGTCTGGTGGCTGGTAAATCTTACACAGGTCTGGTGGCTGGTAAATCTTACACAGGTCTGGTGGCTGGCAAATCTTACACAGGTCTGGTGGCTGGTAAATCTTACACAGGTCTGGTGGCTGGTAAATCTTACACAGGTCTGGTGGCTGGTAAATTTACACAGGTCTGGTGGCTGGTAAATCTTACACAGGTCTGGTGGATGGTAAATCTTACACAGGTCTGGTGGCTGGTAAATCTTACACAGGTCTGGTGGCTGGTAAATCTTACACAGGTCTGGTGGCTGGTAAATCTTACACAGGTCTGGTGGCTGGTAAATCTTACACAGGTCTGGTGGATGGTAAATCTTACACAGATCTGGTGGCTGGTAAATCTTACACAGGTCTGGTGACTGGTAAATCTTACACAGGTCTGGTGGCTGATAAATTTTACACAGGTCTGGTGGCTGGTAAATCTTACACAGGTCTGGTGGCTGGTAAATCTTACACAGGTCTGGTGGCTGGTAAATCTTACCAGCTACTGAGATACAGTCAAATCTTAACACTGGGTGGAACTGGTAATCTTACACAGATTCTGGTCGATGTAATTACACAGAGTTGGTGGCTGAAACTAACACAGGCTTGGTGGCTGGGATAAACTCTTAAACATTTATCTTTTGCTGGTTTAAATATTCTCAAAAGGTCTCTGGGTGCTTCAAATCTTACACATTTCTGGGTGGTAATTTACACAGGTTGGTAATGGTAAAACTTGCACAGGCTTGATGAAATCTTACATATCGGTCTGGTTGGCTGGCTAAATTTTACACAGGATCATGGTGGCTGGTAAATCACACAAATCTGTGCCGATTGTAAAACTACCACAGGTAAGACCGCGCAAGAGTCTCAGCGTCTTACCCGTCGGTGGCTTGGTTATATTATACACAAGGACCGGTGCTGGTAAATCCCTACACAGGTCGGTGATATATATCACATACACAGAGTTCATCGCCTGGACAAATCTTAACATCTACTGATACGATACAGATCACACCTTCCACAATCACTGTAAGCGAGAAACTAGGGCTTACACCCCCAGCACGTCATGTATAATCACCAGACTGTTTATACATCACTGAACACGTCATATACATCACATGAACACATTACTGTCATCCATGAACACAGCCATTAATACTGACATTATTGTTTTGAACAAAATAGATATTTAACACATCATTTAAGCCATCACTGAAACAGCATAAACATTCCCAGATGATCACATATTACTGCACCATGTGACTAATTTTACATACTTGAGAAAGTTCAATAATGGCTTCCCGAACCAGCTGAGAATACTCTCATATCGTCGTATCTTAATCATGAAAGGCTCTAATTAATATGAACAGCTAGACGATACATGAACACAGTCATTATACATCACTCACAGAAATCGTAATGACACGATTCAAACAATCACCATACCACAGTCAATAGAACCTCACCATGAAACGTCGGTTCATACCGTCCGTGGTCAAGGTTATGTATACATCACCATGATACAGAATATGTATACATCGTCATGAACACAATCCATGATAATGACCCTGACAGCACAGCTGACGTACACATCACCCAAACACAGGATTGTATTATGCAGTGTATTACTAATCATGTAGTACATCACCATTGACACACAATTGTATGCAATCACCACTGACACACGTCTTATGATTACATCCCTAACACATCTTGCTCATACATTATCATGAACCTGTCTTTAATAGTATTTCGCCCATACTTCAAACATGCTAACATACCATACACAGACAATTTTAATGACAGAAATACTTCTAACATCCCTTTGAACACAGTCTATCAACTTCAACCAGTACAGTTATGTCCTTCTGGAACAACTGTTCCAGTTACCTTGAATTGGATTTTCAGTGACAGTCACAAACTCCCCGCTACAGTTGTCAGCGACCTAAACCATATCTTCGTGTGTTTCTTAGGTCGATGCAGTGTATGTTGAAATTGGTTGTACTTTCTCTAATTTATTGCTCTCAAGGTGTAGTTGCAAACGTGCTCACTCCTTGGCCTCCACCGTTTAACTTGGATCCTTACTAGGTATCCGCTATCTCTTCTCCATGGCTTATCATACCTTGTCTTTAAGTATGTTGGATCCTGCCTGTACTCACAAGATCTTTCTCTTGAGTATTTGCACTTTGGCACTCTATAACTGTCTTGCCTACTCTTTGATTCATTGATCTTCAACTTTTCCCAACCCGTGACCATTGAGGGGCCCTTCTGGACACATCGTCCTGTTGCCTCTTGTATTGCTGCATTTATTATTATTCTCATTAATTTATGTCTCCCATAACACTTCCGTCCTACCATGGTCTAAGCTGATTCCCTAACCTCTTCGTACAGGCATTCCCATCTGGAACTATAGCCATGTTGTTGTGTATTGTTCTATTTCTTGACGTGCTTGAGTGTGGGTTAAATGGTGTGTATGTATGGTGTGTGGTGTAGTGTCTTGAACGTTCCTTTAGGGTTTGGGTGTGGGGGGGGTACGGGTGTGGTGTTGTGGGGGGGGGGGGGGGGGGGGGGGGTGTATGTCTAGGTGTTCCGGTGATATGCTGCTGTGTTGTCTGGTTGATTGTACTTCCGGAGAGTGTACAGGTGGTCGATCAACTCTGCCCCGCCTTTCGTTTGCCTTGACTAGGTTTCATCTTTGCCCCTAGCCTATTACCTGTCTTACTATTGTTTGCTTCCCGACTTCCATGACTACTTTCTGGTTATTCCAGGCGCACCTTGCTGAGACACATTCCAACGTCTCTCTTTGAGTCATCTGATCTTCATCTAATTAATTCCATTAACTTCATCTTGGTCTGTGTCCCAACTCTAACTAGGTCCCTAAGCTGACCCCTGTGGGACCCCGCTCGTCACAGCGCCACACTGTGATACCTCATCACGTACCAGTGTGTGTGTGTGTGTGTGTGTGTGTGTGTATGTGTTCGGTGTGTGGTGTGTTTTGTGTGTGTGTTTTGTGTGTGTTTTGTGTGTGTGTGTGTGTGGTGTGTGTGTGTTGTGTGTGTGTGTGTGTGTGTGTGTGTTGTGTGTGTGATGTGTGTGTGTGTGTGTGTGTGTGTGTTTTGTGTGTGTGTGTGTGTGTGTGTGTGTGTGTGTGTGTGTGTGTGTGTGTGTGTGTGTGTGTGTGTGTGTGTGTGTGTGTGTGTACTCACCTATTTGTACTCACCTATTTGTGGTTGCAGGGGTCGAGTCACAGCTCCTGGCCCCGCCTCTTCGCTGATTGCTACTAGGTCCTCTCTCTCCCTGCCCCATGAGCTCTATCATACCTCGCCTTAAAACTATGTATGGTTCCTGCCTCCACTACATCACTTTCTAGGCTATTCCATGGCCTGACTACTCTATGACTGAAGAAATACTTCCTAACATCCCTTTGATTCATCTGAGTCTTCAACTTCCAATTGTGACCTCTTGTGTCTGTGTCCCATCTCTGGAACATTCCCGTCTTTGTCCACCTCGTTTATTTCCGCGCCAGTATTTTATATGTCGTTATCATGTCTCCCCTGACCCTCCTGTCCTCCAGTGTCGTCAGGCCGATTTCCCTCAACCTTTCTTCATAGGACAATCCCGTAGCTCTGGGACTAGTCTTGTTGCAAACCTTTGCACTTTCTCTAATTTCTTGACGTGCTTGACTAGGTGTGGATTCCAAACTGGTGCTGCATACTCCAGTATGGGCCTGACGTAGATGGTATACAGAGTCTTAAACGAATCCTTACTGAGGTATCGGAACGCTATCCGTAGGTTTGCCAGGCGCCCCGTATGCTGCGCCTCATGGGGGAGGAATATGCTCGGTGTTATACTTACCCCCAGATCTTTTTCCTTGAGTGAGGTTTGCAGTCTTTGGCCCTCAAACTATATTGTGTCTGCGGTCTTCTTTGCCTTCCCCAATCTTTATGACTTTGCATTTTTGGGAGGGTTAAATTCAAGGAGCCAGTTGCTAGACCAGGCTTGTAGCCTGTCCAGGTCTCTTTGTAGTCCTGCCTGATCCTCGTCCGATTTGATTCTTCTCATTAACTTCAACATCATCTGCAAACAAGGACACTTCTGAGTCTATCCCTTCCGTTATGTCGTTCACATATACCAAGAACAGCACAGGTCCTAAGGACTGACCCCTGTGGAACCCCGCTTGTCACAGGCGCCCACTCTGACACCTCGTCGCGTACCATGACTCGTTGTTGCCCTCCCTGTCAGATATTCTCTGATCCATTGCAGTGCCTTCCTGTTATGTGTGCTGGTCCTCTAGCTTTTGCAGTAACCTCTTGTGAGGAACTGTGTCGAAGGCCTTCTTGCAGTCCAAAAATATGCAGTCGATCCACCCCTCTCTCTCTTGTCTTACTTCTGTCACCTTATCATAAAACTCTAGTAGGTTTGTGACACAGGATTTTCCTTCCCTGAAACCGTGCTGGTTGTCAATTATACACTTGTTTCTTTCCAGGTGCCCCACCAGGTGCCCCCCAGGTGTGTGTGTGTGTGTGTGTGTGTATGTGTATGTGTGTGTGTGTGTGTGTGTGTGTGTGTGTGTGTGTGTGTGTGTGTGTGTGTGTGTGTGTGTGTGTATGGGTGCGCGCGTCTGCCATGATATACTTCCCCTCCCCGTGTTTCCATGCCAGCAGTTACCGCGGAAGTTGAGGGTTGGGAGAGAGCCTTATGCTTTATTATCTTTGTCTCAATCACCTTGATAATATGAAATAGTTCTTAATGTATACAGCATATAGTTCATCTCAGCAGACTACAAATTATTTTTCTATATGCCGTTCCATTGTGCATATTCTCTCTCTCTCTCTCGACCGTTCCGTTAGCTACAAGGTGTGACACTCCCTGGCTAGCGACAGCTGCACGAGGCACCAGCTGTCCTGGCAGCACACGTAGCAGCTGTACCCTCATTCCAATAGAGGAACCTTCCAGCCTTAATAACGTCACGGCTCAAAACTATCGACGTTTCCGGCTTTCCCAGCGGGAATTTTAAAAGGCTTGGGGATCGACCCTCTCCCAACCCCACCATTCAACGCTATCACGGTAAACGCCTCCATTAGTCACGGGGAAAAATTTTTATACATTGCTTGAAGCCCGGTATGGCAAGAACCAAGGGGCAGAAAGCGGTAATACGATGAAGTGCTTTTTTCGGCGTAAGAGGAAATTGCCAAAAAACATGGCTGTCTTAAAGGCGCTAAGAAATTTCCCTCAAATCATTCCACCACCGGGGTTTGGGGGTCCGTCACTGACTGCTTTTGGCCAGCTAACCCGGTTGATCGGGCCTTGTACCTGTCAAACCTCTATTGTTATAACAAAGACCAAGAACAGAAAATAACTTTTATTCGGTAAAATATCATTAAAGTATTATTCTTTAATATACGTATGGTAAAAAATCGATAAAAATTCGACAGTTATATTTCTAAAAATCTCGTTTTTCCCATTTGCTCCCGGGGGTTGGGTTTGGGGGAGGGGGGCCCCGGGGGGGCTTTTGACCCCCCGAAGCACCTTTCAAGAAGGTGGGAGTTCTCGAAACCCGTCAGAGGAGAGTACTGGGGAAGCAAAAAACATTTGTTGAAGATACTGTTTGGGTTTAAATTTGTTTTTAGAGAATTCAGGGGGTCGCTACCATCGCACAGCATAATTCCCCCGTATTTTACCATGTATTAATGAATATAACTGTTGAAAAAAAGTAAAGACCAAATCCCGGTAGCTTTTTTTCCAGTACCCCGACCCCATCATGGGAAATTTAACAAGGCAACACCCTGGGGATTATACCTGAATTTCTTAGCAACCCGTAACTTTTTTCAGCTCAGACAGAGATGATATATTTAAATTTCCCCATTTCTATGTCTTTATTATCATCTCAGTACAGACTGAGAAAACCCTAGTTGGGAAAACATTTTAAAATAAAGAACTCGGAGTTAAACATGTGCCCAGATCCTTCATTCAGTATTTAATATCATGTTGTAATTAGTTACCCATCAAACAACCAGGAATTTACTAAAAAGACGAAAAGACAGAAAAGCTACCTTGATAATTGGACATTACTACTCAATCTTTCTTTACATTTGAGATTTCCTCTCCCCAAAATTTAAAAAAGGGAAGATGGTTGACTCAGCATTGCACCAGATACAGTACCGGGAAAAAACGTAGCCAACTGCACGTAACAAGGAACTCCTTAGACGCGAAAACTTTTTCCTATAATGGGTAACAAACCTCTAGGAAAAGAAAATGCATTAGATCTGCTCAAAACCAATGAATGACTAAAAGAACTAAAAAACCCAAATACAAAAACTATGCACAGCCCCCCTGAAATGCGACCAGTTCATTTGGATAAACCCAAATTTAATTTTTAACACGCAAGAACTGCTGGATGGAGCTGAGGTAACAAACCCGTTCTGGGGAAACCATCTGGCATTTAAAACCCCGAATATCGTAAAACTCTCATAAAGGGGAAAAATTTATTGTTTAACTTTTCCAAAATTCTTATACACAAGAAGAGAAAACGAGGGAGATAAATTTCTGACATAAAACGGATTTAGAAGAGGAAGACGTGACTGTCACCATGAGATCATGATGACTCCTTTACTGGGGCTTTTGAAGGAATCCAAAAATCAAATGGGTCTACACAATTTGGGGGCTGCTTACAAACAAACCGTGAAGTTACAGCCTAGAAAATGAGGTTAATTGTAAAATGAAAGGTAAGGAAATGGATATTCAAACTTCTAAAAGAACAAAGTGGTAAGAAGAAGAAAAAAAGTAATCTCAGCAAAGTTAAAACTTCAGTATCCCAAGACAGTCCTGGAACCTTCACTGTTTCTTATCCTCATAGTAAACACAGCTTCGTATTATCTTTTGTGGATGCCAAAATAAATGTAAAAGTTACCTCAGTAGAACTACAAAAAATCAGATATCACGTAGGTTTTCCACTAAGCAAATGATAATAACATTATTGAATAGACAAATGTCAGGTGCTTAAATATGCAAGGAATGAAGAAGTTGAGAACAGAATGGTGGCAGAACATCTCATAGACTTTAACAGATAAAATACTTAGGAACTATAATGTCTGATATGTCATTTAGACTACACAATAAAGTTAATGCACAAAAGTCATGAAAATGACAGAGTGGATAATAAGAACTTTCAGAAAAAGAGAAATAATGTAAATCACAGTACTAATCAAATCACTTGTCCTCTCACGTCTAGAATATTGTTGTGTGTTCAGTTCTCTACTCAGAGTAGGAGAAATATCAGAGCTGGGAAATATACAGACATTATTTACTGCTCGCAGAAGTTAATAAAGAATTTAAACTATTGACAACAGCTCAAAGTACTTGGATTATACTCTCTAGAGCAGAGATACTTGACAATATACATCTGGAAGATTTTGAAAAGCCAAGTCACAAATTTACAAACAGCTATAAAAACTTAGTGGATTAAGAGATAAGAGAGAAAGTGCAAAAATAAATCCAGAGAAAAGCAAGGGTTATGCAGTAGTCAAGTCGCGTGTTTAACGATTTTGCCTCTTATAGCGCTTTCAATGATTTTGATGTGGAACATCAGTACTATCTGTTTACATTTTTTTTTTTTTTGCGGATATAGCCTCACTCCACGTTTGTGGAGTGAGGATATATTCATTGGCTTTTATATAACAGTGGAATGACTCCTGCATCCAGACATTATGGTATCCGAGACATGTGACTGTGTCTTTTCGTAATTTTTGAGGAATTCGGAGTTCTATAAGTTTGGGCCTGAGCCAGAGTGCATGAACAATGGTTAAGGTTATGTCATAATTTTTGGAGATTTCATTCATGAAAAATTCATTTGGATTGTTAACCTTTAGTGTAGTTAACGACTGACTGAATATAGAGTCTTACTCTCACTTCAATATTTCACTAGTTTCTTTCTCATCAGACTAAGTTTCATTTTTAAACATTAGTATTTTGCGTTTCTTTCAATTTCATTAAAGATGTGTGCTCCCTCCGTCTCTGCTAGACTCTGAGCTCTACGTTTTCCATTTCCTTAACCAGTATTTCTTTTCGTTCTTGAGATAGTCTGCAGCTTTTGAGAAGTTCTGTGATTCTTCGTCTTCACCTGAAGAGGAAGTATCTCTCACTTTCTAATTAGCATTTTCTCTTTCTTAATGGCATGAGTCTGGAGTATGCTTTTACTGCCACTGAATTCATCCTCTGAAGACACTAGTTTAATTAAACCAGTGTTACTCGGGTAGTCTTCCCAGTCTATTTCAATTAGGTCATGATTTATATGAACCCAGGTAAAACATTTACTGTTGAAATTGGATTTGTAGAATACAGTCTGAAAAGTGAATTGAGCCGCTCAAAATCAGTGCGTATGCCATGTCTGAGCGTCTCTTTGACACCGTGATGTTCGTACTACATCCTCCTTATTTGTAGATATAAGGTTAACGATATTGTATAATCCGATCACTTTCACAATTTCCTGACACAAGGTGAACTGATTATAGTCTTAATAGATCGTGAAGGCAATCAATATACGCAGCTTCAAGACAAGATATGATCGGGCCCTGGGCACCAGAAATCAATGAGAGTTAAGAGTCGTTAAGAGGCAGAGTCAGGAACGACCCCTGCAAAATAAACTGAGTACAACTAGGTGAACCCAACAGAGTACTAATGAGTACCCAAATGGTTGATTACACAGGGACTACACAAGTGAGCTATCGTGAGCTTGCAACATCACCTTGTAATAAAACACAATAACATGTATCAAACCAGAGTGTCTAAGATATTATTGTAAAATTAAGACACATGTGCAACATGTGCGTATCTTTATTGTAGACGTTTCGCCATCCAGTAGCTTTATCAATATAAACTCCAAGGCTGAGGGACTGATTACCTCGTCTTTTGTATATAGTTCTACAGGCTTCCCATTATGTCCTTGAATTTGTATTGATAAAGTCACTGGATGGCGAAACGTCTACAAATAAAGATACAAAGATGTTGTACATGTCTAATTCTTCATCTTTTCGGTAATGTACACCATTTATGTACTAGATATTACACACTTGGGGAAACGTTAAAACCCTTAAGTATCATATAGTGCTTGGATAATGGAACGGTGGAGGGTAATCAGCCTTGATCCGAGGAAGAGAGCATCAGCGCACCCTTTTCTTGCAGGAAGAAGACAGATGGCCCAGTGAAGCGTATACGAGGTCACATTTCTCGGTCCCCTGGCCTCAGATGTGTCCACCTGTTGATGGTTCCAGGGGCCACTCACTCCCGTGGCCCAGTATAGGATCAGTCAGGCTATTGGTGGTAGCAACACGCAATCCAACGTAAAACTCAGCACAATCCAGCTGACAGGGTATGACCTGGAGCTTGTCCAGTTCCCTCATAAAAGCAGTGAGGCTCCTGTACAGACAGTGAGGCTCCTGTACAGACAGTGAGGCTCCTGTACAGACAGTGAGGCTCCTGAGGCAGACAGTGACACAGGCGTGTTGATACATAATTAGATGGAGAACTAACACAGACACTGCGCACTGATCACACCATAACAACTGCCAGGTTACCTACCTATCCCTACTTGGCTTCTAGATTCACTCCCCCACCCTTCTCTCGCTCTCCCTGGTCCACACCAGGACTATTTACGGGGCTGATCAACCAGGATGTTGTGCTGAGGAACTCTTGTAATATGCGGACACAATAACATGACTGGGAGAAGTTTCAAGACTAAACGGGATCAGAAATATGTGAGAGAAAGGGGGAAGAGAGGGGAAGGGGGGGGGACATCGTCACGCAGCGTCATGGCGCATGCGTCAGACATGCGGAAAACTACATACGCACCAAATGCTGGAGTAAGAAGGCAACTCCCAAGTAACAGATATTGGGAAAGTGTGATTGTAGTGTTGCAGAAATCAAGAGTTGGAGTCGCATGCGGAACATGTAGACGAACGGAAACCGGAGCCCCGCACGCGGCAGGCGTAGCCCAGCAAACAGATGGAGGGAAGGTGGAGCCTGCGGCTTGTTGCGTCTTTCCACCAGATAACTGCTGGAACTCTATTAAAGGGTGTCGACCCAGTGTTGACTGTATGATCCAGTCACTGAACT
>NC_069402.1:104098378-104167250 GCF_026875155.1 Cherax quadricarinatus
GTCAGTCCCTCAACCTATCAGCTTTGATAGGTGGTAGTCAGTCCCTCGGACTTGATAGGTGGTAGTCAGTCCCTCGGACTTGATAGGTGGTAGTCAGTCCCTCAGACTTGATAAGTGGTAGCTAGTCCCTCAGACTTGATAGGTGGTCAGTCCCTCAGACTTGATAAGTGGTAGTCAGTCCCTCGGACTAAATAGGTGGTAGTCCTTTAGACTTGATAGGTGGTAGTCAGTCCCTCATACATGATAGGTGGTGGTCAGTCCCCCAGCCTTATAAGGTGGTGGTCAGTCTCACCTCATTAGGTGTAAGAGAGAGAGAAAGGAGTCTCTGGAAGATCAGCAGGGATAGCCTGCTTGACCAGACAGAATAACAGTGAAGTCTGGCGTCCTACAGCAAGTTGTTCTGGGTGTGCATTTCTTGCCAGAATACCAGTCATTCATTTCTGCACGCTCGAAATATTACAGAAAAAATTATCCTTTGTTATTCTCTGTTAGGTTAGGTTAGTTAAATTTAGGTTAGGCTAGTTAGATTTAGGTTAGGTTAAATATAGGTTAGGTTAGTGAGTCAGGTTCGATTCAGGTTAGATAAGTCAGATTTAGGTTAGGTTAGTTAAATTTAGGTTAAGTTTGTTATATGTAGGTTAGGTTAGTTAGATTTAGGTTAGGTTAGTTGTTAGGGTTTGTACGTCTGGCAACGCAGGGCCTAATGTAACACCTTAAAGCGTGCACTCTCCAACGAACGCTAAGGAAGTTGGAGGATAGTATGCTGGGAAGACTCCGAGACTGCAACTCTTGAAACAGGTCATAAGTATTGCAACATCAACCATACAGCGAGGTAAGACAGTCCAGTTGGATGAATGTGAAGCTGAATCCTGGTAAACGTTTTGTACTCTGGCACTCCAAACAGGCCGCGCTGGAGTCGTCTACAGGTGACCAAACTCAAGGCAGACCTTCCCCAAGCAGGCATAACAAGCAGCGTGTCAGGTATATTTTGAGGTAAGTACATAATTGGGTGAGTATTTGAGGGTGCATGGGCGTGATGACTGGCGTGGGCGTGCGTGCAGGAAGAGTGTGACCAGCAGACATGACCGCCTTCACTAGGGTTGAGCAAGCTGGCCTCTCTGACCCACTTCTCTCTCTATCTCTCTCTCTCTCTCACACACATACACACAATTTTGTATCACACCTGTCAGGTTGACATCCTAGCTAGGCCGGGCGGGGTCTCATCTCTTGGTTGCATGGATCATTACCCCCGCACCTCGGTCCTAGACCAGGCCTTCTAGATGATGGTCTGATCAATCAGATTATTGAGATATTTACTGTGACAAGGGTACCAACACAGTTTGTTAAGGTATACAGAAGGATTTTTTGTATCAGAGGTTAGAACACACATGGTGTGTGTGTGGTGTGTACCAGCGTCCTTTCTCACCATCTGGGACGCACATGGTGTGTGTACCAGGTTCCCCCGTCACCTGGGAGACCAGTGACCAGTGTGAGGTTAGTGGTGGTACTTTCACCTCTAATCTATTCCACTATACCTCCACACACATTAATACACCTCCATACACATACACACTACACTACACCTTCACACACACTCTACACTACACCTTCACACACACTCTACAATACACCTTCACACACACACTACTACAATACATCTTCACAACACACCACTCTACAATACATCCTAAATACACCACCAAACACTCTACAATACATCTTCACCACACACACTCTACAATACACCTTCCACACACACTCTACAATACATCTTCACACACACACTCTACAATACATCTTCACACACCACCACACTCTACAATACATCTTCACACACACACTCTACAATACACCTTCACACACACCTACATACACTTCAACAACTACAATACACTTCACACCACTCATACACCTTCACACACAATCTACAATACACCTTCACACACACACTCTACAATACATCTTCACACACACACTCTACAATACACCTTCACACACACACTCTACAATACACTTCACACACACACTCTACAATACACCTTCACACACACAACACTCTACAATACATCTTCACCACACACACTCTACAATACATCTACTTCAACCACACCACACATCTACAATACACCTTCCACACACACTACACTCTACAATACAACCTTCACACACACACTCTACAATACACCTTCACACACACTCTACAATACACCTTCACACACACTCTACAATACACCTTCACAACACCAACACTCACACAATACAAAACCTTCACACACACTCTACAATACTCACACCTTCACATACACTCACAACTCTACAATACACCTTCACACACACTCTACAATACACCTTCACACACACTCTACAATACACCTTCACACACACTCTACAATACACCTTCACACACACTCTACAATACACCTTCACACACACTCTACAATACACCTTCCACACACACTCTACAATACACCTTCACACACACTCTACAATACACCTTCACACAACACACATACCTCACACACAATACACCTTCACACACACTCTACAATACACCTTCACACACACTCTACAATACACCTTCACACACACACCTACAATACACCTTCACACACACTCAATACATCAACACCTTACTCACACACACTCTACACATACACCTTCACACACACTCTACAATACACCTTCACACACACTCTACAATACACCTTCACACACACTCTACAATACACCTTCACACACACCTCTACAATACACCTTCACACACACTCTACAATACACCTTCACACACACTCTACAATACACCTTCACACACACACTCTACAATACACCTTCACACACACACTCTACAATACACCTTCACACACACACTCTACAATACACCTCACACACACACTCACAATACACCTTCACACACACACTACAATACACCTTCACACACACACTCTACAATACACCTTCACACACACTCTACAATACACCTTCACACACACTACAATACACCTTCACACACACCTACAATACACATTCACACACACACATACAATAACCCTTCACACACACACTACAATACACATTCCACACACACTACAATACACATTCACACACACACTACAAACCATTCACACACACACTACAATACACATTCACACACACTATACAATACACCTTCACACAGTGAAGGCGGTTTATTCCTGAGGCGTTGCACTCCAATACAGAGGCGAAAAACGCACTGAAGACTTCCAGAATTGAGATTATGAGGGGTTCAGTCCCCCAGCCTTGGTAAACGCAGAAGAAGAGGCGGTCCATGACCAGGTCCGCCTGATATGCAGTCGACGCGTCGCGGAAATTACGATGCAGAAAAGTCGCAGATAGGCCTAGTAGGCAAATTGCGCGTGCGCCTAACCCATTCTCGCACCGGTAAACGTGTCGATTCCAACGTTTCCTTTTTATTTTGGCCTTCAGGTATTATTGCCCCTTTATCTGCTTCTATGCAGTTAAAGATACGTTTTCATAGCATTATGTAGGCTAAGGTAATCTAACTCGTCCAGTCAACGTGTAAGATTACTTACACGTTGACTGGACGAGGTAAGAAACTGAGGCTGGGAACCTCATCTGCACACAGAAATCACTCCCTACGAAAGTAGGGCAGGCGATGCAAAATGCCCCCAGTTAAAAGTATGGGCGCCATTGGTACACTAAGGGAAAACACCATAAGTGTCCGGGGCCCAAGGCTGTTCAACAGCCTCCCATCAAGCATTAGAGGAATTGCCAATAAACCCCTGGCTGCCTTCAAGAGAGAGCTGGACAGATACCTGAAGTCAGTGGCGGATCAGCCGGGCTGTGGCTCGTACGTTGGACTGCGTTAGGTGTCATTATTCCGAAACGTTTTGCCTACACAGTAGCCGTCTTCAGTCGAGTACAGAGGAGGCAGCACTAGAGATGTATAGACGATGTAATCACCTCATCACCCTCAGACTGAGGGACTGACCATCTCCAAACTACGTGTACAAGGGTGACGAACTGATTACATTGTCTTCACATCTCTACTATTTCTGCCAACTCTTCTGTACTGGACTGAAGAAGCCTACTGTGTAGGCGAAACGTTTAGAAATAAAGATACTTAACTGTTGCATATGTGTCTTACTTATCAACCTGTTGGTATTGTACACCATAATCATATTCATGGGAGAGGAGAGAGATGCTGGGAGAGAGAGAGAGAGAGAGAAAGAGAGAGGGAGGGAGGGAGGGAGGGAGGGAGGGGGGGAGGGGGGGGGGAGGGAGAGGGAGGGAGAGGGAGAGGAGAGGAAGGGAAGGGAACGGAGAGTACTCCAAATTTAGCCTTACTTTTGTAGATCTCAGGAGAGGAAGTGGTGGAGCATAGCACCCAGCATCTTACAAGACCAGTGGTGGAGGCTAGCACCCAGCATCTTACAAGACCAGTGGTGAAGCATAGCACCCAGCATCTTACAAGACCAGTGGTGGAGGCTAGCACCCATCATCTTACAAGACCAGTGGTGAAGCATAGCACCCAGCAACTTACAAGACCAGTGGTGGAGCATAGCACCCAGCATCTTACAAGACCAGTGGTGAAGCATAGCACCCAGCAACTTACAAGACCAGTGGTGAAGCATAGCACCCAGCAACTTACAAGACCAGTGGTGGAGCATAGCACCCAGCATCTTACAAGACCAGTGGTGTAGCACAGCACCCAGATTCTTACAAGACCAGTGGTGGAACATAGCACCCAGCATCTTACAAGACCAGTGGTGTAGCATAGCACCCAGCAACTTACAAGACCAGTGGTGTAGCACAGCACCCAGATTCTTACAAGACCAGTGGTGGAACATAACACCCAGCATCTTACAAGACCAGTGGTGTAGCACAGCACCCAGCATCTTACAAGACCAGTTGTGGAGCATAGCACCCAGCATCTTACAAGACTAGTGGTGGAACATAGCACCCAGCATCTTACAAGACCAGTGGTGTAGCACAGCACCCAGCATCTTACAAGACCAGTTGTGGAGCATAGCACCCAGCATCTTACAAGACTAGTGGTGGAGCACAGCACCCAGCATCTTACAAGACCAGTGGTGGAGCACAGCACCCAGCATCCTACAAGACCAGTGGTGGAGCATAGCGCCCAGCATCTTACAAGACCAGTGGTGGAGCACAGCACCCAGCATCCTACAAGACCAGTGGTGGAGCATAGCACCCAGCATCTTACAAGACCAGTGGTGGAGCACAGCACCCAGCATCCTACAAGACCAGTGGTGGAGCATAGCGCCCAGCATCTTACAAGACCAGTGGTGAAGCATAGCACCTAGCATCTTACAAGACCAGTGGTGGAGCATAGCACCCAGCATCTTACAAGACCAGTGGTGGAGCATAGCACCCAGCATATTACAAGACCAGTGGTGGAGCATAGCAAACAGCATCTTACAAGACCATGGGTGGAGCATAGCACCCAGCATCTTACAAGACCAATGGGGGAGCATAGCACCCATCATCTTACAAGACCAGTGGGGGAGCATAGCACCCAGCAACTTACAAGACCAGTGGTGGAGGCTAGCACCCAGCATCTTACAAGACCAGTGGTGAAGCACAGCAACCAGCATCTTACAAGACCAGTGGTGGAGCATAGCACCCAGCATCTTAGAAGACCAGTGGGGGAGCATAGCACCCAACATCTTACAAGACCAGTGGTGGAGCATAGCACCCAGCATTTTACAAGACCAATGGTGGAGCATAACACCCAGCACCTTACAAGACCAGTGGTGGAGCATAGCAAACAGCAGCTTACAAGACCAGAAGAGGAGCATAGCACCCAGCATCTGACAAGACCAGTGGGGGAGCATAGCACTCAGCATCATACAAGGTCAGGGGTGGAGCATAGCACCCAGCATCTTACAAGATCAGTGGTGGAGCATAGCACCCAGCATCATACAAGGCCAGGGGTGGAGCATAGCACCCAGCAACTTACAAGACTAGTGGTGGAGCATAGCACCCAACATCTTAC
Source organism: Cherax quadricarinatus (assembly GCF_026875155.1). Lineage (NCBI taxonomy): Eukaryota > Metazoa > Arthropoda > Malacostraca > Decapoda > Parastacidae > Cherax > Cherax quadricarinatus. The sequence goes on from NC_069402.1 coordinate 104,104,395, forward strand.
AAGACCAAAGGTGGAGCATAGCACCCAGCATCTTACAAGACCAAGGGTGGAGCATAGCACACAGCATCTTACAAGACCAGTGGTGGAGCATAGCACCCAGCATCTTACAAGACCAGTGGTGGAGCATAGCACCCAGCATCTTACAAGACCAGTGGTGGAGCATAGCACCCAGCATCTTACAAGACCAGTGGTGGAGCATAGCACCCAACATCTTACAAGACCAGTGGTGAAGCATAGCACCCAGCATCTTACAAGACCAGTGGTGAAGCATAGCACCCAGCATCTTACAAGACCAGGGGTGGAGCATAGCACCCAGCAACTTACAAGACCAGTGGTGGAGCATAGCACCCAGCATCTTACAAGACCAGTGGTGAAGCATAGCACCCAGCATCTTACAAGACCTGGGGTGGAGTATAGCACCCAGCATCTTACAAGACCAGTGGTGGAACATAGTACCCAGCATCTTACAAGACCAGTGGTGAAGCATAGCACCCAGCATCTTACAAGACCTGGGGTGGAGTATAGCACCCAGCATCTTACAAGACCAGTGGTGGAACTTAGCACCCAGCATCTTACAAGACCAGTGGTGAAGCATAGCACCCAGCATCTTACAAGACCAGTGGTGAAGCATAGCACCCAGCATCTTACAAGACCAGGGGTGAAGCATAGCACCCAGCATCCGACAAGACCAGGGGTGAAGCATAGCACCCAGCAACTTACAAGACCAGGGTGAAGCATAGCACCCAGCATCATCTACAAGACCAGGGGTGAAGCATAGCACCCAGCATCCTACAAGACCAGGGGTGAAGCATAGCACCCAGCATCCTACAAGACCAGGGGTGAAGCATAGCACCCAGCATCCTACAAGACCAGGGGTGAAGCATAGCACCCAGCATCCTACAAGACCAGGGGTGAAGCATAGCACCCAGCATCCTACAAGACCAGGGGTGAAGCATAGCACCCAGCATCTTACAAGACCAAAGGTGGAGCATAGCACCCAGCATCTTACAAGACCAAGGGTAGAACATAGCACCCAGCATCTTACAAGACCAGTGGTGGAGCATAGCACCTAGCATCTTACAAGACCAAGGGTGAAGCATCGCACCTAGCATCTTACAAGACAAGTGGTGAAGCATAGCACCCAGCATCTTACAAGACCAGTGGTGAAGCATAGCACCCAGCATCTTACAAGACCAGTGGTGAAGCATAGCACCCAGCATCTTACAAGACCAGTGGTGGAGCATAGCACCCAGCATCTTACAAGACCTGTGGTGAAGCATAGCACCCAGCATCTTACAAGACCAGTGGTGAAGCATAGCACCCAGCATCTTACAAGACCAGTGGTGAAGCATAGCACCCAGCATCTTACAAGACCAGTGGTGAAGCATAGCACCCAACATCTTACAAGACCAGTGGTGGAGCATAGCACCCAGCATCTTACAAGACCAGTGGTGAAGCATAGCACCCAGCATCTTACAAGACCAGTGGTGGAGCATAGCACCCAGCATCTTACAAGACCAGTGGTGAAGCACAGCACCCAGCATCTTACAAGACCAGTGGTGAAGCATAGCACCCAGCATCTTACAAGACCAGTGGTGAAGCATAGCACGCAGCATCTTACAAGACCTGTGGTGAAGCATAGCACCCAGCAACTTACAAGACCAGTGGTGAAGCATAGCACCCAGCAACTTACAAGACCAGTGGTGAAGCATAGCACCCAGCATCTTACAAGACCAGTGGTGAAGCATAGCACCCAGCATCTTGCAAGACCTGTGGTGAAGCATAGCACCCAGCATCTTACAAGACCTTGTGGTGAAGCACAGCACCCAGCATCTTACAAGACAGTGGTTGAAGCATAGCACGCAGCATCTTACAAGACCTGTGGTGAAGCATAGCACCCAGCATCTTACAAGACCTGTGGTGAAGCACAGCACCCAGCATCTTACAAGACCTGTGGTGAAGCATAGCACCCAGCATCTTACAAGACCAGTGGTGAAGCATAGCACCCAGCATCTTACAAGACCTGTGGTGAAGCACAGCACCCAGCATCTTACAAGACCAGTGGTGAAGCATAGCACCCAGCATCTTACAAGACCAGTGGTGAAGCATAGCACCCAGCATCTTACAAGACCAGGGGTGGAGCATAACACCCAGCAACTTACAAGACCAGTGGTGGAGCATAGCACCCAGCATCTTACAAGACCAGTGGTGAAGCATAGCACCCAGCAACTTAAAAGACCAGTGGTGGAGCATAGCACCCAGCATCTTACAAGACCTGTGGTGAAGCACAGCACCCAGCATCTTACAAGACCTGTGGTGAAGCATAGCACCCAGCATCTTACAAGACCTGTGGTGAAGCACAGCACCCAGCATCTTACAAGACCTGGGGTTTGAAGCTTTAGCACCCAGCATCTTACAAGACCTGTGGTGAAGCATAGCACCCAGCATCTTACAAGACCAGTGGTGAAGCATAGCACCCAGCATCTTACAAGACCTGTGGTGAAGCATAGCACCCAGCATCTTACAAGACCAGTGGTGGAGCATAGCACCCAGCATCTTACAAGACCTGTGGTGAAGCATAGCACCCAGCATCTTACAAGACCTGTGGTGAAGCATAGCACCCAGCATCTTACAAGACCAGTGGTGAAGCACAGCACCCAGCATCTTACAAGACCAGTGGTGAAGCATAGCACCCAGCATCTTAGAAGACCAGTGGTGAAGCATAGAAACCCAGCATCTTACAAGACCAGTGGTGAAGCATAGCACCCAGCATCTTACAAGACCAGTGGTGAAGCATAGCACCCAGCATCTTACAAGACCTGTGGTGAAGCCACTGCACCCAGCATCTTACAAGACCAGTGGTGAAGCATAGCACCCAGCATCTTACAAGACCAGTGGTGAAGCATAGCACCCAGCATCTTACAAGACCAGTGGTGAAGCATAGCACCCAGCATCTTACAAGACCAGTGGTGAAGCATAGCACCCAGCATCTTACAAGACCTGTGGTGAAGCACAGCACCCAGCATCTTACAAGACCAGGGGTGGAGCATAGCACCCAGCATCTTACAAGACCTGTGGTGAAGCATAGCACCCAGCATCTTACAAGACCAGTGGTGGAGCATAGCACCCAGCATCTTACAAGACCAGTGGTGGAGCATAGCACCCAGCATCTTACAAGACCTGTGGTGAAGCATAGCACCCAGCATCTTACAAGACCAGTGGTGTAGCACAGCACCCAGCATCTTACAAGACCAGTGGTGTAGTACAGCACCCAGCATCTTACAAGACCAGGGGTGGAGCATAGCACCCAGCATCTTACAAGACCTGTGGTGAAGCACAGCACCCAGCATCTTACAAGACCAGGGGTGGAGCATAGCACGCAGCATCTTACAAGACCTGTGGTGAAGCATAGCACCCAGCATCTTACAAGACCAGGGGTGGAGCATAGCACCCAGCATCTTACAAGACCAGTGGTGGAGCATAGCACCCAGCATCTTACAAGACCAGTGGTGTAGCACAGCACCCAGCATCTTACAAGACCAGTGGTGTAGCACAGCACCCAGCATCTTACAAGACCAGTGGTGTAGCACAGCACCCAGCATCTTACAAGACCAGGGGTGGAGCATAGCACCCAGCATCTTACAAGACCAGTGGTGTAGCACAGCACCCAGCATCTTACAAGACCAGTGGTGTAGCACAGCACCCAGCATCTTACAAGACCAGGGGTGGAGCATAGCACCCAGCATCTTACAAGACCAGGGGTGGAGCATAGCACCCAGCATCTTATATCCTTGGTACCTTTAAGTTTGATGACACAAGGTAATGTGTTTCCTATCCAGGTAAACAAGTGTGATACAGAACATTAAAACTCGTGTGTTTTTCAACCGAGGGTCAAAGTCTTGCTATGCTATAAACACTTAACAATATGCGCTCAAAATAAGGGTGGTTTTATGCCAGTGGTTATTGTGTGGTGGGAGAAGCATCGCTTGAGCGCCTCCCTCCACTTCAATGTTGGCCCCACAACCTCAGGCTGGAGAACACATTTCTGCTCTCTCTCTCTCTCTCTCTCTCTCTCTCTCTCTCTCTCTCTCTCTCTCTCTTGGGAGGTTCTTGCAGGTATGTGACATTAAATGAACACATCTTCCATGGAGGTGTGAAATGCGCTTGGTGTCTACAGTGATACAGTTCATGCAAGTTATATAACTTTATATAATTGAATGTTTTCAAAATCCATTTGGATATGTGTATTTACTTCTAGCCATTTAATAAGATTCATAGTGACAGTGTATGGTTCATTTCTTAACATTCTAACAATGATAAAGTTGATATGTTAGCCAAGAAGAGTACCCTGAAGGAGAATGAAGAATTTAACTTTGGTATAACTGTGTCTAGCATTAGGAATAATATTACAAGAGAAGTAAATTATGAAAATGAATGTTATACGAATGCAATTAGAAGTCTGAGTAGATCTATAACCCACTATGATAACATGAACATATATAAGTATGTTTATGGAGCACCTTGCAATGTGAACAGACTGACTGATGTTGTAGTGGCCAGGCTTAGCCTTGGTTACAAGTACTTCTGGATGTTTGGGAGACACAAATGATGATCAAACTAAATGCAAATTATGTGATCAGGCATATGGTCACTGTCTTGAACACTATGTGCTTAATTGTCCACTTATTGAGGAATACAGAGACAGACAGTATAATAACTTATGTGACATGTCAAGATATCTTATTAATGAAAATAAGATACCAGTTATACTAAGTAAATTCCCTAAATTTGCTTAATATATCTGTAGATATACTAAGCAAATTTATATCTGTAGATATAGATTCAAAGGTACACCTGTAACCTTTTTGGAGCCTAGTTCCTAGGCCTTTTGTATATCCATATGCTCTTGCGCTACCTTCTACGGGATGGATGTGGGGAGCACAATAAACTAGCCACTTCGGTGGCAAAATCTAAAATCTCTGTCTGTCTGTCTCTCTTCTACACAAGGTTTTACAAGGTTAAGTTAAGGTTACTAGCTATATTTACAAGCTAAGAGCTGCTACCTACACCAGATCATTTGAAAGCCTTTTCACTGTTATGAGACATACATATAAGGAACAGAATGAAGTTGGAGCCACCTGTGGGCCAGCGATTTCATTTGTTCAACTGAGTTTCTTTCGTTTATATCAGAATTCTGTACGAACATGTTCCAGACTCGAGTCATCCCAGGAATTTCTCTCTGTCTGTCTCTCTCTCTCTCTCTCCACTCACTACACCTTATGAAGAAATTGTTTCCATGCTACAGGAGGATGACAAGACCTTTTCCACTCTATTGGAACATTACTGGATCCCAGATCTTACTCAGGAAGGTGAGAGGACCTTTCTCACTCCATAAAGACACTACTGAAGACACAGGTCTTACCCAGGGAGGTAAAATGTGAAGCCCTTAAGAGTGTTGGCTGAAGTGTAAACAACAATTTAGGAGCTACTGCATCTCTTACCTCATAAGAATTACTTATGATTAAACAGAGTGTTTCAGAGTGAAATCCCGTGTTAATAATATATTCGTTGTTAACTTATGAGTGCATATGCAGCATTGCACTCCTTGTAACAAGACGCTATTAGGTCGGCCAATTCCACGCCCGAGGACGGCTAGTGGCTTCCTGGGTGGAAGTTAACTTGAGAGAGTACAGCTGAATGTGTAGTGTTGCATGTCTGTGGGACCCTAGTAAAGGACCAGAGGTTGAAAGCAGACAGCTGAGGGCAACGCTGATGACAGCTGAACGAAGTGAAAGTAATGTGTTAATCAGATGCGCACCCTCAAGTGTAGTGTTATGGAAAAACGATAATTAAGGCGCAATCAGGGAACACGGCGGTTGCAAGAACATTAGAACTCATAAACAATAACCATCGTCTTCCAGGGAGACCAAGTAGGTCTCTGTACACGAGTATATACAGCTCAAGCAACACAAAAAGGAGCTACAGGCAAGTCCTGTATTTCTTATACTCGACGGATAGGAGGGGGACCTGCAGCATCCTGTTAGGTCAGGTTAAAGATTACACAACAAGCACCTCATTAGGCCCTGACCACAGGTAAGGTCGTGTTTCACTTAGTGAAAAGTGATATAATAACGAAACATAAGTATACTTAGACACGAGTAAAAAAAATTTTCACTTATTCTTCCAATAGTCAGAAAGGCCTATAGTCGGCAGTGGTTGTGTTAGCGTTATCGTAGGGACTGTATATCTCCTTATAGGCTGCCGCACTACACCAAGATAAAAGTATAAAATTTGTATATCATAACGACGTAGGAAAATTCTCTAAATTGGTTCCTGGCGAACTGGATATGGGCCAAAATGACTTTAATGAACCAGAGTGGATCGCCATGAATCCTCATGAATGAAGGTGTCCTTCATTCAATATGAGATGAATTTCCTATGAATAGTTTGATAAGCAAACAATGCTCCTATCTTTAAAACACCTTATGCTACTTACCACCCTAAGGTGGAATACCGGAGGCCTTAAGAGTGCCAGACATGGCTCCTTCTGCATAAAGGAGGTAGGTAGCAACAACTGCTAAAAATTACAGACCAGTAACCCTAACTTCTCAAATCAGAAAAATCCGTCGAAAGAGTGATGAGACGTTCATTACAAATTTCATGAGACAATCAGAGCGCTCCAGAAAGATTTAAATAAACTGATGCATGTGGTCGGAAAGTGGCAGATGCAGTTTAATATAGGCAAAATTGCAAAGTTCTAAATGTTGGATCAGGAGCAAATTACCATCCACATATAAACAAATACTGTTAAATCTTAATACTAACCGATTTGCGAAAAGGATTTAGGAGTTCTGTGTTAGCAGTAACCTGACACCAAGAAAACAGTGGCATAAGTTTTCGCCATAAAGCTAAACAAATCCTTGGCTTCATAGCAAGAAGTATAAATAAAAGAATCCTCAAGTTGTTCTTCAAACTCTATATATCCTGGTTAGGCCTCATTTAGATATGATGGCACATTTCTGGTGACCGATTACAGAATGATATAGAAGGCACTGGAAAACTTACAGAGGAGGATGATCAAAGTTGATCCCATTAAACAGAAATCTCTCCTATGAGGACAGATTGAGGCCCTGAATGTGCACTCTCTAAAAAAGTCGAAAATTTGGGGATATATGAGTTCATTGTATGAAAAGCAAAACAGGAACAAAAGGGGATGTAAATAGCCTCTAAAAATATCTAGCCAAGACCGGCCGCGCGGCAATGTTTCAAGTTGGAAAAATCATATTTCAGGAAGGATAAGGAAAGTCCTGGTTTGGTAACAGATTGTGGATGAGTGGAACAACTTGCGAGTGCCGTCATAGAAGCTAAACGTGTTGTAGTTTTAAAAATAGGTTAGAGAAAGAAATATGAGTGGGTGTGAGTTGTACCTGACTAGCTTGTGCTAGTAGGATCTGATCATGTCCCTTCCTTAAGAGTGGAAAGTGACACTGACTAGGTGGTTATTGGTCTAAGCCGGGGGGGAGGGGGTTGACATGGACCTTTCGCAAGGCCAGTAACCTGGCTGCATGCCCCTTCTTTCTTATTTCTTACGACACTTACCGAGTTTCTCAGTGTACTCGTGCCCATACTTGTCCATTGGAGGTACTCTGTTCATGAACAACGGGCACAACCAAGCTCCTAAAACACAAGTGCAAACATCTGGTATCTGTATTTGTAGACGTATCGCCCATCCAGTTGCTATTATCAACACTAATTTAAAGAGACATAATGAGAGACAGTAGAACTATAACAAAAGATATGAGCACATGGAGTTGGTGAAGAGCCTGTAGTCCATGAAGACTACAGTGCCTTCACCAACTCCAAGGTTGATGGACTCATTACCTCATCTTCTGTATATAGTTTTTCTACAATCCTTATCCATCATGTCCTTAAATTTGTATTGATAAAAGCACTGGATGGCGAAACGACTACAATAAAGAAACCGAGATGTTTGCACTTTTGTCTAATTCTTCATCTTGTGGGAATTGTATATATCTCACTTAAAGCATCTGATAAATGGTTAAAAAAAACCGACCAAGATGACGATTGTGAGACACTATGAAACAATATAGGAAACTTTATTGAGGAAATTTTTTCGCCACACCGTGGCTTCATCACCATACAAAGAAATGATGCAAGGAGAGAGGACTTGAGGTAATCAAGTTCCCACAGGCCTGGAGTCGATATTTCATCCATCATCTTGTAGAAAATACAGCATTAGGGCCTAGAAGTGCGGAGCGAAGAATGAGAGGCGGGGTCATAGAGGAACCACCACTAGTCTAAGTAGGTATGCGTCCAAAGTTTGGGATCAAGTGTTGAAGAAATTCCTTGTATCAAGATCCCAATGAAGTTGCAGTGTCCTGACAATGTGATAAATGGTTTAAAAACACTTGTCCACTATGGACGAAGACCTACTTATACTAGGTAGATGGTTCCCCAATGACCTCCCCCGCCTTCACTGCTTCGCCTCACCTGACTGCCGGTATATGACCACTTACACACGCCCTTTGCCTGTACTTTCTACAAGATTGAGGACCGTAGCACATCGACTCCAGGCTAAGGGACCATTCCACAAACTCCCCCTCTCCTTGCAGCATTCTCCATTGTATTGACATGATGAAGCCACTGTGTGTCGAAACGTTTTCTGCTCAATAAAGATTCCCACATGTTGCAATAGTGTCCTCAATCATATAAAGAATTTACAAGAAATAATCAAGTCCACGCACTGACAGGTTGATGAGCACTGTAACGACACTCTTGAGGGTGTGTGTTTAAAGGTGTTTAATTTACGAACCACGCGGTACATAGAGCCGTCTTGCTCTACCAAACACCAGTCCTTTCCAACCTGGGATCTATAAGATGACTAACTGCTCATTACCCATATAAACACCAAGACTGGCCCTCAAGCCTCTCTGCTGCCAATACTTATGGTCTTAACACTGGCGAGACATATGGATGCTCCATAAACTACTTAACTCTACTTCCAGGTGGGCTAACTTTACTGACAACCAGACACTGAGCTTAGATTGTTTTATTAAAAGTATCCAACAACACTTATAATTTACATCTAAGGAGAAATCTGCAGTAAACAGCCAATACTGAAGGGACAACCTGCACAGGGTGGGTCGTGACCAGTCTCCTTTCTCTGTCTCTAGACTAGCCAGCCATCCCACCTAAAACAGGTTTCTTCTCCCCGTCTATAACGGAAAATGCAAAACATTTCCCCACAGATCTATCGCTCTACAGAATGATTTGGGTTTATCCTGTACCCCGTTTCGGTCCCTATTTCTTACATTCCTCCATAGCCGAGCAACTGAATTCATGTCCTCACTGAACATTATATGTTGTCTAAGCCCACTGAAGACTCTGTTGATTTCATCCGCCTGAAGATTTCGCGGGTCTTGGAACGGACTCCACTCTCAGAGATTTTTGTTGTCACCAGCAAAGAATGCTACAGTAAGTAAATAAAGTGTTTATATTATATATATATATATATATATATATATATAAATAAATACATTATATATATATATATATATATAATATATATATTATTATAAACGACGTGCGATTCTTGGCTTAAATATCATACGCTCTAATAAGACAAGTTGCGAAAATTTGTTATGCAAATAATTTTGCCAAAAATCATTCTGAACCTGACGAAAAAAATATATTTCACTGTGTTTGTTTTATAATTAAATTATTGTAAATCGTATCTAAAATAATTTATAGGCTAGGGTAAAATAATTTGTCGCTTAGTTATAATAAGGTAGGTAAGTTTTCTAATATTCTGTTGAGCAAAAATATAATTTTTTACATTAACATTATCGAAAAAATATATATTTTAAGCGTATAAAAGAAAATTTTAGAAAGGACTTAATTTTAAATGAGTTCCTTGCCTAATTAACAGTTTTTACCTATTAGGCACGACATTATATATATAATATATATAAAATATAATATATAAAAATATATATATATATATATATATATATATAAAAGAGAGAGAGAGAGAGAGAGAGAGAGATAGAGAGAGATAGAGAAAACGGGAGCCAGGCAGAGTGGAAGGACAACAAGAGTCGGACACTGCCAAACCGTCACGGACTTTTTTCCACAAAAAACTATCCTTTGACAGTCGTTGGTGACCCTGAAGCTTGCCTGGACCACACTCCTCTGGCTCTCGATGGACACACCCCTGCTGCTGCTCGAATGACCACACCTGTTACATTTAACCTTAGCAACTGTTGCAGGTGTTGTTTGCGGCCTCTACACCTAATAGGTGCTATTGCTGCCCCTCCTGCCACATCTGCTACTGCTGTTGGCAATCCCAAACCTGCTGCAGATATTTACTGTGCCTCCACACTCTGATGGCGCTGTTTATCTGCCTCCAACCCACTTGCTGCACCCCTCCATCACACACACACACACACACACACACACACACACATATACACACTCACACATCTCCCCTAGAGACAAGATTCTAACCGCTCGCCAACTAAATGCACCAACAACATCACATTAAGCACACACACACCCACACACACACAACACATGTGTATGAGTTTAACACCATAAACCAGCGCTCTCTAAACACCTGAGTTATTGCGGTGGCGTGTGTGTGTGTGTGTTGTGTGGTGTTGTGTGTGTGTGTGGGGGGTGTGTGTGTGGTGTTGTGTAAAACTTTTTATGTTCCATCAGATAAAGTGAGCGGTAGATGCAGAACCGTGGAGCAGACAGGATGGCGTCGATGTGGTCGGTCTGGACGCCCCCGTCATTGCATTAATGCGCGTGGATTGACATATCGGGGCTTTATGGTTGATGAGTGCTCTGATGTAGGTCGTCACCAGTGTCACATACCACTGTGCTGGCGTGTATTGTGGTGGGGTGTCGATCACCCCCGTCAACTGTTTACTGGAGTAATGTTGTGGTGGTGTCGACCACCCCCAGTCAACTGTTACTGGAGTAATGTGTGGTGGGTTCACCCACTTCTCCGTCATTGATACTGAGGTAATGTTGATGGTGGTGTCGACCACACCAGTCAACCTGTTTTCTGGAGTAATGTTGTGGTGGGTGTCGACCACCTCCGAGTCCAACTGTTACGGAGGTAATGTTGTGGTGGGTCGACCCCACCAGTAACTGTTACTTGGAGGTAATGTTGTGGCGAGGTGTCCGACCAACCCCCAGTCAACTGTGCGGAGGTAATGTTGTGGGGGTGTCAACCACACCATTCACAGTTACTGGAGGGGTTAAGTTGTGGTGGTGTCGAAACACCCCAGATCAACTGTAACTGGGAGGGTAATGTTTGTGGTGGGTGTCGTGACCACACCAATCAACTGTTACTGGAGGTAATTTGTGTGGGTGTCGACACACACCAGTCAACTGTTACTGGAGGTAATGAGGCTAGTGACGCCACCCCAGTCAACTGATTACTGGAGTAATGTTTGGTGTGCGAGTGTCGACCACGCCCAGACACCTGTTTTACTGGAGGTAATTTTTGTGGCGAGGTGTCGTACCACACCATCAGCTGTTACTGGAGGTAATGTAGTGGCGAGTGGTCACCACCCCAGTCAACTGTTACTGAGGTAATGTTGTGGTGGGTGCTACCACCCCATTCAAACCTTTTGGGTTTATACAGGAGTGTAATGTGGCGAGTGTCGACCACCCCAGTCAACTGTTACTGAGGTAATGTTGAGGTGGGTGTCGACCACACCCGTCAACTGTTACAGGAGAAAAGTGGCGATGTCGACCACGGCCCATCATCTGTTACTGAGGTAATGATGTGGTGGGTGGTCGACCACCCCAGACCACTGAAACTGGAGGTAAGTTTGAGAGTCGAGTGGTCGACCACACCAGTCAGCTGTTACTGATGTAATGTGGCGATGTCGACCACCCCAGTCAAACTGAAACTGAGGTAATGTTGTGGCGAGTGTCGTGACCACCCCCGTCCACTGTTACTGTAGGTAATGTTTTGGGGGTGTCGACCACACCATCAACTGTTACTGTGATTAATGTTGGTGGTGGGTGTCCGACCACCCAGTCTAACTTGTACTGATGTAATGTTATTGTGGGTCACGACCACCTCCCAGTCCAACATGTTACAGGATGTAATGTGTGGTGGGTGACGGTACTCCACACAAGTCAACTGTAACTGAGGTAATGTGTGCGAGTGTCCGACCACCCCATTCAACTGTTACAGTGGAGGTAAAGTTTTGTGGTGGGTGTCGACCACGACCAAGTCAACTGTTACTGGGGTAATGTTGTGGTGGTGTCGACCACACCAGTCAACTGTTACGGATAATGTTGCGAGTGTCGACCAGCGCCCATACAACTGTATACTGGAGGTATTGGCAGTGTTCGACCACACCAGTCAACTGATTACTGTAGTAATGTGGCGGAGTGGCCGACCACTCCCAGTCAACAGTTCACTGGGAGGTAATGTTTGTGGCGAGTGTCGACCACCTCCAGTCCCACGGTTACTGGAGGTAATGCTTGTGTGGGTGATCGACCTCCCCAGTCAAACAGTTACTGGAGGTAGAGTTGTGTGCAGTTGGTCGACCACCCCAGTCAACTGTTACTGGAGGTAATGTTGTGGTGGGGTGTCGACCCCCCGTCACGATACGTGGAAGGTAATGTTGTGGAGGGGTGATCGACCCACCGCCAGTCACTGTAACTGGAGGTAAATGTTGTGGTGGGTGTCGACCACTCCCTTGCAGTTGCCCGCGTGTGGCTACCATGACATCACATTTATTAGAGACTGTACTGTCACTTTAACACAACGACTACTTTGACGTAGTACGTTGTATCCGCTGTTTTTCCTGTTTTTATATTTCCGTGTGCTCTTTCTTCTTCTTGTTTTTTATGTTGCCGTTGTTTTTGGCTGCCTCTCTTATTGTTGCTGTTTTTGTTGATCATTTTTATTGCAAGTGTTTTAGCTGTTAATGGAGTGACTAATACCAGTAACTCTCATTATTCTTTATCAGTTGGGTTTGCTTAGAAAATAAAGAGTTTATTACAATAAATTAACGCAATTTTTTCTATTTTAATAATATCTAGAATTTTATTGGACATTTATTATCTTTGTTTCCTGATTAGGCCAGGCTGTGGCGCTTATGTTCGGATTTGCGTGCTAGTAGCATCAGACAGCCCAAGTGAATCAGATTCACCAAGAGGCCTGGGACGCAGAAACAAGGTAGACACAACACACGTATACCTATTAATCTATATTTTGCAAGGTATATGAATACTCTTGCACGCTGGGCGTACAGGGGAGCAACAGTGAACAGACTTGAAACCTGTGTGGTTAAGTGCTCTGACGCCATTTTAAATTTTAGCATATACAAGTGAAGTCCATGCACGTAGAACCAGACACAAATACAAAATTAGACAGACACACTCACAAACCACACACACAATACACACACACATACACACACAATCAACAAGAGATTGACTGGGAAAAACCTGGAGCCCCATGGGGGTACCCGAAACATGGAGAGCCATGATGAATGGATGTGGGTACTGAGAACCTCATGCATCAACAGTTAGAGACACTACCAAGAGAGAGGAGAGGATGAACCAGCAAGGTTTGGGACTTTATTCACCATGAGTATTTCGGACATCTAGGGTATCATTATGAAAGGCCCCTGGGAGCTAGTGATCATTGGTTCTGTGCTTCGACTACATAGTTAGAGCTCCAAGTGGAGAGATAGCAGGAATCAGGCTGGGAAAAACCGAAACTACAAAAGGGGGAACAACTCAGCATGAGAACTTCCTTCCTTCAAGACATCCATGGGAGAGGGAACTGACAGGTAAACCATAACGAAGAAATGAGACTATGTATCAACAAATGTCAAGGAGGCAGAGGAGAGGTTTGTTCCCAAGGAAACAGAAATAATGGGAAGAACAGACCGATCCTTGGTGTCAACCCAAAGTTGAAGGCGGAGGACAAAAACAGGTGACCTCTAGAGAATGAGAAAAGGTACAGAAGACAGAGGAACACAAAAAATAAAGAAACAGCGAAGAGAGCCAGAAATCGAATATGCACAGATAGAAGGGAGGCTTCAGAGACAAATATGAAACTGACATAGCATCAAAAGTAAAGACAGACCCGAAGCTGTTGTACAGCCACATCAAGAGGAAAACAACCAGTCAAGGACCAGGTAATCAGACTGAGGAAGGGTGATGGGGAATTCACAAGAACCGACCGAGAGGTATGTCAGGACTCAACACAGATTTAGAAGAGTGTTTTTACAGTGGAAAACCAGTAGGACTCATCAAGAAATCAAGAACAGGGGGGCACACCAGCCAAGTGCTGGATGAGGTACATATAACCAGGAGAGGTAAGAGCTGCTAAGCTATGCGAACATTGACACTCTCAAAGGCGGTGGGACCAGACAACATCTCTCCATGGGTCCTTAAAGAGGGAGCAAGATATTGTGAGAGCCATTAACAAAGATCTTCAACACATCATTTGAAACTGGCAACTCCCTGAGGGTATGGAGAAAAATGGCAACGTAGTCCCATTTGTTAAAAAGGGAGACAGACATGAGGCACTTAAACAACAGACCTGTATCCCTAACGAGTATAGTATCAGGGTCATGAGAAGACATCAGGAGGAGAGTGGGGGGATTGGGGCACCTAAAAAACACGTAATAATTGACAACCAGCACGGTTTCCGGAAGGAAAACCGTGTGTCAACTAAACCTTACTAGAGTTTTATGACAAGTGACAGAAGTAAGACAAGAGAGAGAGAGGGGTGGTCGACTGCGTAGTTTTTGGACAGCAAGAAAAGGCTTTTTTCGACACAGTTCCTCACAAGAGGTTACAGCAAAAGCTAGAGGACCAGTCACACATAACAGGAAAGGCCTTGCATGATTCAGAGAATATCTGACAGGGAGGAAACAACGAGTCATGGTACGCGACGAGGTGTCAGAGTGGGCCCTGTGGACAAGCGGGGTACCACAGGGGTCCATTCCCAGGGACCTGGTGCTGTTCTTGGTATCTCGTGAACGACATAACGAAGGATAGACTCAGAAGTGTCTTGTATGCAGACGATGGTGAAGTTAATAGAAGAATCGAATCGGTACGAGGATCATGCAGGACACAAAGAATCTGGACGGCTACAAGCCCTTGTCCAGCAACTGGCTCCTTGAATTTAACCAGCCAAATGCAAAGTCATAAAATATGGGGAAGGGCAAAAGAAGACCGCAGTCACAATATAGTATTAGGAATGGCCAAAACTTGTCAGAACCTCACTAAAGGCAAAAGATCTGGGGGAATAAACACCGAGCATATCTCCTGAGGCGCACATCAATCAATAACTGCATGCAGCATACGGGCGCCTGGCAAACCTACGGATAGCGTTCCGATACCCTCAGTCAAGGATCGTTTAAGACTCGTTACACCATCAAACGTCAGGCCCAAACTGGAGTATGCAGAGCACAGTTTGGAATCCACACCTAGTCAAGCACGACAAGAAATTAGAGAAAGTGCAAGGTTTGCAACAGACTAGTCCCAAGCTACGGGGATTGTCCATGAAGAAAGGTAGAGGAAATCGGCCTGACGAACACTGGAAGGCCAGGAGGTCAGGGGAGACATGATAACGAATATAAAATACTGCGCGGATAGACGAGGTGGACAAAGACGGGATGATCCGAAGAGATGGGACACAGACACAAGAGGTCACAATTTGAAGATGAAGACTCAGATGAATCAAAGGGATGTTAGAAGTATTTCCTTCAGTCATGAGAGTAGTCAGAGCCATGGAATAGCCTAGAAAGTGATGTGGTGGTAGGCAGACCCATACATAGTTTTTAAGGCGAGGTATGATAGAGCTCATGGCAGGGAAGAGCGAGGACCTAGTAGCCATCAGCGAAGAGGCGGGGCCAGGAGCTGTGACTCGTACCCCTGCAACCACAAATCGGTGAGTATCAGAGTGGGGCACCTTGAACAGCGACGGGTCACACAGGGGTCAGTCCTAGACCAGTGCTGTATCTGGTATTTGTGAACGACATGACGGAAGGAATAGACTCCGATGCGTCCCTGTTCGCAGATGACGTGAAAGATGATGAGATGAATTCATTCGATCGAAGACCAGGCAGAACTACCTAGGGATCTGGACAGCAGCAGACCTGGTCCAGCAATTGGCTCCTGGAGTTCAATCCCACCAAGTACAAATCATGAAGATACGGGGAATGGCAAGCATAAGACCGCAGACGAGTACATCAAGGGGCCAGAGACTACAAATCTCACTTAAGGAAAAAGATCTTGGGTGAGTAAAACACCAAAGGCACATCTCCTGAAAGCGCACAGTCAAACCAAATAACGCTGCAGACAATGGGCGCCTAGCAAACCTCAGAACAGCATTTTTACCGACATCTTAATAAGGAATCGTTCAGGACCCCAGACAACCGTGTACGTTTAGGCCCATATGGAGTATGCGGCACCAGTTTGGAACCCCCACCTAGCCAAGCACTAAAGAAAACTAGAAGAAAGTGCAAAGGATTTGCAAACAAAGACTAGTCCCAGAGGCTAAGAGGTATGTCTAACGAGAGAGGGTTTAAGGGAAATCAACGCTGACACACTGGAGGACAGGAGAGATAGGTGGGGGGAGACATGATAACGACATACAAAATACGCGAGAATTTGACAAGGTGGACAAAGACAGGATGTTCCGGAATTGGACACAGTAACAAGTGGACACAGTGGAAAGTTGAAGACACAGATGAATCACAGGGATGTAAGAAGTATTTCTTCAGCCACATAGAGAGTCAGGAAAGTGGAAATAGTTAGGGAGAAGCGAAGCAGTGGAGTCAGGCTCCATACATAGCTTTAGCAGAGTGATGATAAAGCTCACGGTTCAGGGAGAGTGACCTAGTAGCGACCAGTGAAGAGGTGGGGCCAGGAGCTTGGACTCGACCCCTGCAACCATCAACTAGGTGAGTACACACACACACACACACACACACACACACAATCACAGTGATGTTAAAGTATTTCTTCAGTCACAGAGTTGTCAGGAAGTGCAACAGTCTGGAGAGCGATGTAGAGGATGCAGGATCCATACATAGCCTTAAGTATGATAAAGCTCATGGGGCAGGGAGAGAGTGGATCCAGTAACGACCAGAAAGACGCGGGGCCAGAAGCTACGAATCGGTGAGAACAAACACACACACAAGATCCATACATCTTTAAGAAGAGGTACGATAACGCCTCAACAATCAGGTTGGGGAACACATACACACATGGAGCACTGAGCCCAAACAATCAGGTTGGTTAACATACACACAGCACTCAGCTTCAAAAAAAACATATCATGTAGTGAGGCATACACAGAGCTCTCAGCATCAACAAGCAGGTAGGTGAACACACAAAGAGCACTCAGCCTCAACAATCAGGACGCCACTCAGTAATCTTCGTGTCATAGATTTCAACTAGGTGACGCTATGACACCTTTACCACGTACACAGTGCTTAACTTCAGTTAACTATGTGGAGAAAGAGTCATTACTGTACGAACTTGAGAGGGAACGTCTACACCTGGATTTCAGCTTGAGAGGGAACTTCTCATCACTTGGAGTCAGCTTGAGAGGGAAATTCTCTCACCTGGAGTCAGCTTGAGAGGGAAATTCTCTCACCTGGAGTCAGCTTGAGAGGGAACTCTCTCATCTAGAGGCAGCTAGGGGGGGGTGGGGGTCGTGTTAGGTACCTCCTTATTTGGGTTAAACTTGTAGGGAAAATACAAAGTGTAAATACGCTAGGTGTGTGTATCCTCTCATGTATACAAGTCAAGAACTTGCTTTCCATTCTTATTTTTAAGAAAATAAAGAAGTGTCGAATTACTAATGCATGTTTACTCTCAACATAATAACGTACGATGCAAGTGGATGAGCTTTAAACAATAAGACAACAAAACATTACTGGAAAAACTTGAATACTATGCTGGAGTGATCGTACTTCTTCTCTGTCATTACCTAAAGGTATGTCGTGAAGACTGTTCAGGGGTCCCCAACACTTGTTGATTGATCCAAGACAAGGCTTCCTGGTTGATGGCCTCATCGACAGGCTGTAGGTGCAAGTCGGCAACAGCAGTCCACGTAGGAACTCCAACACCGCATATCAAGAAGTGCCTTTGAGAAACTTATCATTACTTTTTTTCTTGAAGACATCTTGAAGACAGCCCGGAGTTTATGTTTGATAATTTCCCCTTATGTATACAGAAAGGGTACTGAAAAGTCTTGGTCATTACGCATAAGTTATTTCGTATTAGTTTGGCTATCTGCTCCCTTGCTACTCTCTAGCAGTATTTATACACCTTCCAACAAGCCTCTACTCTCATAGGCGTAAAACATGGTCCGCAAATTTAAGACCAATCCCGCTAGACTTCAATGGAAAAATTTTTGAATGCATGTTTCTCGTCTCTGCTTCTCAGAGAAGCAGTACGAGGGACTTCATAGTTGCTCAACACGGCCGCTTATATGCTTGAGAAACAAGAAAAAAAAACATTACGGTCTTTAATGATTTGGAATAAAATTCTATAAAACAAAACAAAAAATTTTGTTATAACTTCTAGCGTTGACATTTTTATATAACTAGTCAGTAAATTTAGGCTTTTATTTAAGAGACCTTTTCCAGAATATGTCACTTTAGTTAATTCTCTTTAAGATTACATTCCAGTTATATGTTTAACAAACTACTTACATCCGTATACATTTATTTTTTTTTCCAAATGTCAATATTTTTTAAAGCTAAAATAATGACATATATTAATGTAATTCAATATTGTCAGACGAATTTAGTAACAAATTCTTTCAAATAAAATTCAGTCAGCCTTCCCATGTAAAGCACCACACGACACACACACACACACATAACACACACAACAATAAGGTCTATAAGAAACGAACATATAAAAAACTGAGAGGAAATCGACAAATGTGATACAGGATGTTCCAGAGATGGGACAACAAGCAACCAAGGGACACAGTTTGGAGATTGAAGACTCGATGAATCACAGGGATTTGGAAACTATTCTTCAGACCAAAAGAGTTGTCAGGAAGTAAGAATAGTCCTGGGAAATGAATTTAATGGAGGCAGGATCCATAACATAGCTTTAAGAAGAGGTAAGACAAGCTCATGGAGCAGAAGAGTGACCTAGTACGCCAGTGGAAGAGGCGGGGACAGGGGCTGGTGGCACAGACCCCTGCACACCACAACAGGTGAGCACAACACTTATGTACAGTTCAAATAACTGTGCCGGCAAAAGAAAAAATAATTTATGTTTTGTCGAGTCTTGATGAAAGTTATCAACGTAGTAGACCAGAGTCACACTAAGTTATCAACGAAGTAGACCAGAGTCACACTAAGTTATCAACGTATAGACCAGAAGTTCACACTAAGTTATCAACGAGTATAGAACCAGAGTTCCACACTAAGTTATCAACGAGTAGACCAGAGTCACACTAAGTTATCAACGTATGTAGACCAGAGTCACACTAAGTTATCAACGTAGTAGACCAGAGTCCCACAAAGTTATCAACGTAGTAGACCAGAGTCACACTAAGTTATGCAACGTAGTAGACCAGAGTCACACTAAGTTATCAACGAGTAGACCAGAGTCACACTAAGTTATCAACGTAGTAGACCAGAGTCACACTAAGTTATCAACGTAGTAGACCAGAGTCACACTAAGTTATCAACGTAGTAGACCAGAGTCACACTAAAGTTATCAACGTAAGTAGACCAGAGTCACACTAAGTTATCAACGTAGTAGACCAGAGTCACACTAAGTTATCAACGTATTAGAACCAGAGTCACACTAAGTTATCAACGTAGTAGACCAGAGTCACACTAAGTTTATCAACGTAGTAGACCCGAGTCACACTAAGTTATCAACGTAGTAGACCAAGTCACAACTAAGTTATCAACGTAGTAGACCAGAGTCACACTAAGTATCAACGTAGTAGACCAGAGTCACACTAAGTTATCACGTAGTAGACCAGAGTCACACTAAGTTATCAACGTAGTAGACCAGAGTCACACTAAGTTATCAACGTAGTAGACCAGAGTCACACTAAGTTATCAACGTAGTAGACCAGAGTCACACTAAGTTATCAACGTAGTAGACCAGAGTCGCACTAAGTTATCAACGTAGTAAGACCAGAGTCACACTAAGTTATCAACGTAGTAGACCAGAGTCACACTAAGTTATCAACGTAGTAGACCAGAGTCGCACTAAGTTATCAACGTAGTAGACCAGAGTCACACTAAGTTATCAACGTAGTAAGACCAGAGTCACACTAAGTTATCAACGTAGTAGACCAGAGTCACACTAAGTTATCAACGTAGTAGACCAGAGTCGCACTAAGTTATCAACGTAGTAGACCAGAGTCACACTAAGTTATCAACGTAGTAGACCAGTCACACTAAGTTATCAACGTAGTAGACCAAGTCACACTAAGTTATCAACGTAGTAGACAGAGTCACAAACTAAGTTAATCAACTTAGTAGACCAGAGTCACACTAAGTTATCAACGTAGTAGACCAGAGTCACACTAAGTTATCAACGTAGTAGACCAGAGTCACACTAAGTTATCAACGTAGTAGACCAGAGTCGCACTAAGTTATCAACGTAGTAGACCAAGTCACACTAAGTTATCAACGTAGTAGACCAAGTCGCACTAAGTTATCAACGTAGTAGACCAGAGTCACACTAAGTTATCAACGTAGTAGACCAGAGTCGCACTAAGTTATCAACGTAGTAGACCAGAGTCGCACTAAGTTATCAACGTAGTAGACCAGAGTCACACTAAGTTATCAACGTAGTAGACCAGAGTCGCACTAAGTTATCAACGTAGTAGACCAGAGTCACACTAAGTTATCAACGTAGTAGACCAGAGTCACACTAAGTTATCAACGTAGTAGACCAGAGTCGCACTAAGTTATCAACGTAGTAGACCAGAGTCACACTAAGTTATCAACGTAGTAGACCAGAGTCGCACTAAGTTATCAACGTAGTAGACCAGAGTCACACTAAGTTATCAACGTAGTAGACCAGAGTCACACTAAGTTATCAACGTAGTAGACCAGAGTCACACCTAAGTATCAACGTAGTAGACCAGAGTACAACACTAAGTTATCAACGTAGTAGACCAGAGTCACACTAAGTTATCAACGTAGTAGACCAGAGTCACACTAAGTTATCAACGTAGTAGACCAGAGTCACACTAAGTTATCAACGTAGTAGACCAGAGTCACACTAAGTTATCAACGTAAGTAGACCAGAGTCACACTAAGTTATCAACGTAGTAGACCAGAGTCACACTAAGTTATCAACGTAGTAGACCAGAGTCACACTAAGTATCAACGTAGTAGACCAGAGTCACACTAAGTTATCAACGTAGTAGACCAGAGTCACACTAAGTTATCAACGTAGTAGACCAGAGTCGCACTAAGTTATCAACGTAGTAGACCAGAGTCACACTAAGTTATCAACGTAGTAGACCAGAGTCGCAATAAGTTATCAACGTATTAGACCAGAGTCACACTAAGTTATCAACGTAGTAGACCAGAGTCGCACTAGTTATCAATGTAGTAGACCAGAGTCACACTAAGTTATCACGTAGTAGACCAGAGTCGCACTAAGTTATCAACGTAGTAGAACCAGAGTCACACTAAGTTATCACGTAGTAGACCAGAGTCGCACTAAGTTATCAACGTAGTAGACCAGAGTCACACTAAGTTATCAACGTAGTAGACCAGAGTCACACTAAGTTATCAACGTAGTAGACCAGAGTCACACTAATTATCAACGTAGTAGACCAGAGTCACACTAAGTTATCAACGTAGTAGACCAGAGTCACACTAAGTTATCAACGTAGTAAGACCAGAGTCACACTAAGTTATCAACGTAGTAGACCAGAGTCACACTAAAGTTATCAACGTAGTAGACCAGAGTCACACTAAGTTATCAACGTAGTAGACCCAGAGTCACACTAAGTTATCAACGTAGTAGACCAGAGTCACACTAAGTTATCAACGTAGTAGACCAAAGTCACACTAAGTTATCAACGTAGTAGACCAGAGTCACACTAAGTTATCAAACGTAGTAGACCAGAGTCACACTAAGTTATCAACGTAGTAGACCAAGAGTCACACTAAGTTATCAACGTAGTAGACCAGAGTCACACTAAGTTATCAACGTAAGTAGACCAGAGTCACACTAAGTTATCAACGTAGTAGACCAGAGTCACACTAAGTTATCAACGTAGTAGACCAGAGTCACACTAAGTTATCAACGTAGTAGACCAGAGTCACACTAAGTTATCAACGTAGTAGACCAGAGTCACACTAAGTTATCAACGTAGTAGACCAGAGTCACACTAAGTTATCAACGTAGTAGACCAGAGTCACACTAAGTTTATCAACGTAGTAGACCAGAGTCACACTAAGTTATCAACGTAGTAGACCAGAGTCACACTAAGTTATCAACGTAGTAGACCAGTCACACTAAGTTATCAACGTAGTAGACCAGAGTCACACTAAGTTATCAACGTAGTAGACCAGAGTCACACTAAGTTACAACTTAGTAGACCAGAGTCACCTAAGTTATCAACGTAGTAGACCAGTCACACTAAGTTATCAACGTAGTAGACCAGAGTCACACTAAGTTATCAACGTAGTAGACCAGAGTCACACTAAGTTATCAACTTAGTAGACCAGAGTCACACTAAGTTATCAACGTAGTAGACCAGAGTCACACTAAGTTATCAACGTAGAGTAGACCAGAGTCACACTAAGTTATCAACGTAGTAGACCAGAGTCACACTAAGTTATCAACGTAGTAGACCAGAGTCACACTAAGTTATCAACGTAGTAGACCAGAGTCACACTAAGTTATCAACGTAGTAGACCAGAGTCACACTAAGTTATCAACGTAGTAGACCAAGTCACAAAAGTATCAACGTAGTAGACAGAGTCACACTAAGTTATCAACGTAGTAGACCAGAGTCACACTAAGTTATCAACGTAGTAGACCAGAGTCACACTAAGTTATCAACGTAGAAGACCAGAGTCACACTAAGTTTATCAACGTAGTAGACCAGAGTCACACTAAGTTTATCAACGTGTAGACCAGTCACACTAAGTTATCACGTAGTAGACCAGAGTCACACTAAGTTATCAACGTAGTAGACCAGAGTCACACTAAGTTATCAACTTAGTAGACCAGAGTCACACTAAGTTATCAACGTATTAGACCAGAGTCACACTAAGTTATCAACGTAGTAGACCAAGTCACACTAAGTTATCAACGTAGTAGACCAGAGTCACACTAGTTATCAACGTAGTAGACCAGAGTCACACTAAGTTATCAACGTAGTAGACCAGAGTCACACTAAGTTATCAACGTAGTAGACCAGAGTCACACTAAGTTATCAACGTAGTAGACACAGAGTCACACTAAGTTATCAACGTAGTAGACCAGAGTCACACTAAGTTATCAACGTAGTAGACCAGAGTCACACTAAGTTATCAACGTAGTAGACCAGAGTCACACTAAGTTATCAACGTAGTAGACCAGAGTCACACTAAGTTATCAACGTAAGTAGACCAGAGTCACACTAAGTTATCAACGTAGTAGACCAGAGTCACACTAAGTTATCAACGTAGTAGACCAGAGTCACACTAAGTTATCAACGTAGTAGACCAGAGTCGCACTAAGTTATCAACGTAGTAGACCAGAGTCACACTAAGTTATCAACGTAGTAGACCAGAGTCACACTAAAGTTATCAACGTAGTAGACCAGAGTCGCACTAAGTTATCAACGTAGTAGACCAGAGTCCACCTAAGTTATCAACGTAGTAGACCAGAGTCGCACTAAGTTATCAACGTAGTAGACCAGAGTCGCACTAAGTTATCAACGTAGTAGACCAGTTGTCACACTAAGTTATCAACGTAGTAGACCAGGAGTCGCACTAAGTTTATCAACGTAGTAGACCAGAGTCACACTAAGTTATCAACGTAGTAGACCAGAGTCACACTAAGTTATCAACGTAGTAGACCAGAGTCACACTAAGTTATCAACGTAGTAGACCAGAGTCACACTAAGTTATCAACGTAGTTAGACCAGAGTCACACTAAGTTATCAACGTAGTAGACCAGAGTCGCACTAAGTTATCAACGTAGTAGACCAGAGTCACACTAAGTTATCAACGTAGTAGACCAGAGTCCACTAAGTTATCAACGTAGTAGAACCAGAGTCGCACTAAGTTATCAACGTAGTAGACCAGAGTCACACTAAGTTATCAACGTAGTAGACCAGAGTCGCACCTAAGTTATCAACGTAGTAGACCAGAGTTCACACTAAGTTATCAACGTAGTAGACCAGAGTACACTAAGTTATCAACGTAGTAGACCAGAGTCACACTAAGTTATCAACGTAGTAGACCAGAGTCACACTAAGTTATCAACGTAGTAGACCAGAGTCGCACTAAGTTATCAACGTAGTAGACCAGAGTCACACTAAGTTATCAACGTAGTAGACCAGAGTCACACTAAGTTATCAACGTAGTAGACCAGAGTCACACTAAGTTATCAACGTAGTAGACCAGAGTCACACTAAGTTATCAACGTAGTAGACCAGAAGTCAACTAAGTTATCAACGTAGTAGACCAGAGTCACACTAAGTTATCAACGTAGTAGACCAGAGTCACACTAAGTTATCAACGTAGTAGACCAGAGTCACACTAAGTTATCAATGTAGTAGACCAGAGTCACACTAAGTTTATCACGTAGTAGACCAGAGTCACACTAAGTTATCAACGTAGTAGACCAGAGTCACACTAAGTTATCAACGTAGTAGACCAGAGTCACACTAAGTTATCAACGTAGTAGACCAGAGTCAACACTAAGTTATCAACGTAGTAGACCAGAGTCACACTAAGTTATCAACGTAGTAGACCAGAGTCACACTAAGTTATCAACGTAGTAGACCAGAGTCACACTAAGTTATCAACGTAGTAGACCAGAGTCACACTAAGTTATCAACGTAGTAGACCAGAGTCACACTAAGTTATCAACGTAGTAGACCAAGTCACACTAAGTTATCAACGTAGTAGACCAGAGTCACACTAAGTTATCAACGTAGTAGACCAGAGTCACACTAAGTTATCAACGTAGTAGACCAGAGTCACACTAAGTTATCAACGTAGTAGACCAGAGTCACACTAAGTTATCAACGTAGTAGACCAGAGTCACACTAAGTTATCAACGTAGTAGACCAGAGTCACACTAAGTTATCAACGTAGTAGACCAGAGTCACACTAAGTTATCAACGTTAGTAGACCAGAGTCACACTAAGTTATCAACGTAGTAGACCAGAGTCACACTAAGTTATCAACGTAGTAGACCAGAGTCACACTAAGTTATCAACGTAGTAGACCAGAGTCACACTAAGTTATCAACGTAAGTAGACCAGAGTCACACTAAGTTATCAACGTAGTAGACCAGAGTCACATAAGTTATCAACGTAGTAGACCAGAGTCACACTAAGTTATCAACGTAGTAGACCAGAGTCACACTAAGCAACCAGCATAAACCCCAGGATTCCGTAAATTAACGAAAATGACCACCTTTTCAGGCCCCTCAAACATCCCAAATAACGATACTTGATTTTTATACGTGCAGTGAAGGTTCTCTATACATCTCTATTCTGCAATTTCACCTGCCTTACAAGGAAGGGGGGAGAAGGAGGGGGGTCTAGAGAGAACAAGTGGCAAAGAATATCATCATTAGCTTGGCATCTTCTTTTATTTTCAAGGTTGTCGTTGTCCAGCCTATCAGTTTCCTTCTGTTTGTGATAACAACACTGCTGTGGTTCGTGAAAGTATCTTCTGATATTACCATAACTAAATCCTTTGCATTCCTCTTCCGCTAAACTGAATGATTTGAGATTGTTTTATACTCCATTCCAATTTGTATTTCTGCAACTCTTCCAGTCATTTTGAAGACTTCCATCTTTGTTCCCACGTTATCTTATAATTGCTGGAGGCAACTTGACAAATGCAAAGGCCAGGACCTGCCTCTGCACAGCCAGCAGGAAGAACCTCCTGTTTCCTGGCTTGGCGGCACCCACCATCCTGGACCTGCCTCTAGAAGAATCCATTGACTGCAGGACTAGCGGCACTATCTCTGGACAAACTGTAGCAAGAACCCAGTGAGTGCAGGTCTATCAGCACCATCCTGGACCTGGCTCTGGACAGACTGCAGCAAGAACCCAGTGAGTGCAGGTCTGTCAGCACCATCCTGGACCTGGCTCTGGACAACTGCAACAAGAACCTAGTAGCTGCAGGCCTGGAGTCACCAGAGGTCAGCGTTAATGCAAGAACAATGGACAAGGCTGAATTATTGCGTAGTCACCGCCTTTTCACAGCTCACTTTGGCGTGCCTCTTGCAACATGCTTCCAAGAGTACGCCAAAAAGAGAAGTAGCGAGAATAACATTGTTGTGGTCCTTAACGGTCCAGGTCGTTCCACCTGCTGATCACTCTGTGGCTGAAGAAATATTTCCTGACATCCCTCTGACTAATCTATTTTTTTAACTTTACCTGTGCTCTCGTCTAGCATAACAGCCCAGTCCCTGTCCACTCCATCAATGCACGTCGTTATCATGTCCCCCCGTGTGTGCGTGTATGTGTGTATACATACATGTGAGCGTGTAGGTATACAGGTATATATATGCCAGCACAGCGTAATCGTCTCCACTCACCTGCAGGTACACTCTACCCCTCGTTTCACCGCCTCATAACTTGACACTACCTCTTCGATTTCACTTGCAACTTTCTACACCTCTCTCCCAGCAGTGAAGGTTACCCATGTAATTAGCCAGTGTAGACCCCAGCAAGTGTGTGTCCTAGCACCGAAGGTTAGCCCTGTTATTAGAACTCAGTAAGTATCCGAGGACCTCGACTTTTCAATGCACAATTCGTTCGAAAGAGAAACTGACAGTAAACTTTCGGCTGTCTTCAAGAGGGAATTTGGTAGTGCCTCATATAAATTCCTGATCAGCTGGGCTGTGGTGCATACTTTGGACTGCATGTGGCCAGTACCAACAGCCTAATCGGTCAGGCCAGCAACTAGGAGTTCTGGTCTGGGACCGGGCCGCGGTGATGACTCCCGGAAGCGCCATAAGGTAAACATAAGGTAGACTTAGAGAGGGAAAGAAGGGGAGGGAATGGAAGGAAGGGAAGGAGGGAGACGGTAAGGGAAGGTTGAAGCAAATCCACAACAATTGTAGCAACAATACGAGAGTTTTTATGAAGAGTTCCTGGCCACTTTCCCTCCCTGAGGGCGGCAGAGGCGAACTCTCAAATGCTTATCGCTGCTCCTTATTTTCCTTATTATACCCCACAGCATAGACAGCAACACGTTCGGACACTTTATTCCTGCCGTCTCTCACCTCAGGTACAAAGTGCGAGTTGGACGAGAAATGGTGTACTTGCTGACAAGTCAGAAAGTCATCGCCTCAGCGGCTCAATCTCTGATCACACCTGGTTAATAGATTGATCATTCAGGCTGTTGGTGCTAGCAGCTAACTGAACGCGATCCAACATAAGAACATAAGAAAGGAGGATCACTGCAGCAGGCCTGTTGGCCCATACTAGGCAGGTCCTTCACAATTCATCCCACTAGCAAAACATTTGCCCAACCCAATTTTCTATGCTACCCAAGAAATAAGCTCTGATGTGCAAGTCCCACTCAAATCCAACCCCTCCCACTCATGTACTTATCCAACCTAAATTTGAAACTACCCAAAGTCCTCAATAACCCAACTAGGTAGAAGATTGAGACACTTATGCAGCATATGGAAATCTTTATTCAGGAAACGTTTCGCCACACAGTGGCTTCATCAGTCCAATACAAAGAGGAAGGCGTAAGGAGAGGAGGAGAATGAGGTAATCAGCCCCTCAACCTGGAGTCGATGTGTTCAGTCCATCAATCTTGTAGAATGTACAGCATAGGGCCGTAGACGTGGCTTATATACTGTAGTGAGGTGACGTGAAGCAGATGGAGGCGGGGTCATAGTGGTACCATCCACTAGTCGAAGTAGGTCTTCGTCCAAAGGTTGAACAAGTGTTGAAGAATTCTTTGTAACAAGATCCCATGATGCTGCAGTGTCCGACAGTTGTGATGAATGGTTTGAAAAACCGACAAGTTGAAGATTGAGACACTTATGCAGCATATGGAAATCTTTATTCAGGAAACGTTTCGCCACACAGTGGCTTCATCAGTCCAATACAAAGAGGAAGGCGTAAGGAGAGGAGGAGAATGAGGTAATCAGTCCCTCAACCTGGAGTCGATGTGTTCAGTCCATCAATCTTGTAGAATGTACAGCATAGGGCCGTAGACGTGGCTTATATACTGTAGTGAGGTGACGTGAAGCAGATGGAGGCGGGGTCATAGTGGTACCATCCACTAGTCGAAGTAGGTCTTCGTCCAATAGTAGTCTCCCTTGGTCCCTATCTAAGTTTGGGGGACGGTATATCACTCCTAAAATCAGTTTTTCATGCCCCTCTGAAAATTCTATCCAAACAGACTCTGTATGTGTTACTTCAGACTTAATACCCATTTTTATGCAACAGTTCAAGCGATCTCGGAATAAAATGCCACCCCTCCCCCTTCCCGAACTTCATCTACTTAGAAAAAATTTTAAAACCTAAAAGTGACATTCCGCAGCGCCCCCGACCTTTTAAATTAAAAACCCATGTTCAGTTAAGGCAAATACATCATTTTACCTCACAGCAACAAAAACCAACTCGTCCATCTTATTCCTGCACACGGCTATTAGCATAAAACATTAAAGATTTCCCCCTTTCTCTTTACCTTCCTCTCATTTCTGTTTTTCTACTAAACCATTACTGCCCCTTTCACCCAGTGTCACGGGGTTTTTTCAATATCACCTCGTTTGCTTTTTACTGTTCCCCTAAAACTAAAAAATTTTCACACTGGGATTTCCCAAACTTTTTTCCTGCCAAAGCCCATACCACTAATTTTTTTTAAAGCCTAACACTCCCCCCACTGAGTTGGGCCCCGTGCCCCCCCCCCAACCTAGATAAGTGAAAAACCCCCTCCCGCTACATGTCATTTCTGCCATAGAAGGGTCCCTTGTTAATGAATATTACCGAAATTTTTCCCTTCAGTATTTGTTCCCCGCCACAATTGACACCAATTGCCCCGGACAACCATTTTATCCCCAAATCCTCTCCTTTGGGAAAATACCCATAGACAGGTTTTCCCACCCTTTCCCCCAATATTTTATTCTGACCTAAACCCGAATCAGGTCTTCACTCCCACATTGCCAACATCGTTTTCCCCCCACACTGAGACAGATAATGGATATCCCTTACCCTCATGATTCACCAACGGCTAAAAATTCCTCCTCCCAGCCCCGAAAGCAAACCCTCGTCTCTATCCTGTCCTTCAAGCAGAATGCCTATCCATATACTAATTTGCTATCCCCAACAACAATATTTTACCTTTCCCTTGTGTCGTTCATCGTGACTTCCCATATGACCACATTCGTCGGGTAGCCTAGAATGTTTTAAATTGTTTCCCAAAACATTTCCAGGGCAGTCTCTTCTTCATTTTTCTCCCTTTCCTTCGTCTTTTTTGATGCAACTTCGTTCCCTCTGTCCACCCACTGACCATTTCCTTTTTGACCGAACACTACAAATCTTCTTTTTTTCCCTGGGTCAGTCCCCCGAATCTCCACTTCCCCACCCCAAATTTTTCCCTTTAAAGTTGGTAAAGTTGCTCGATGGGGCATCTTGTTTCAATCCGTAGAGAGCCCCAAAAACGGGTTTTACAGAGCTAAGTACACGTCACCACCCTGGTGATCGGGAAAACTAACCGAAGAGTTTGTTTAAGTTTCTTCTTGAAAACATTACAGAAGGGGGGGGGGCCATTTTGACATTTTCTTTATCAAAAACAATGTGTTTTAAATTCTTCCCCATTTGCCGAAAGGGGAAAATCAATACGCAGTTGGAAAGTGGGTATGCGGGTGAAAACAATTTAACAGTAGAGGAAAAAGGCGAAAATTACCTCATCATAATAATACACAAGATTTAGAACAGGTCACACCCCCCAAACTGTTTCGTTTTCACCTTCGTTGCCTTTATTTCGACACCCCCGCACACCCACACAATTATCACACCCTTTTTAAAAGGGAGAAAAAGAAGACAAAAATATTTTCGATTTTTTGACGTTTCCCCACACAGTGGGGGTTTGTCAAACATAAACACATCTGTTTTTTTTTTGACTTGAAATAAACCCACATGTGGACGAAACGTTTTTCAATAAAAAAAGTGCATTAACTGCATTTTGGATTTTCCGATCCAAGTGACTGTATTTTTCTTTTTCCCCTCCAACCTCCAGATATACTGGTCCAATTTCCTCTTGAAGAACTTCTTAAGCTTTCTTCCAGCCATATGTCTGACCTCTGCTGCTAGCAGGTAAACATGCACGGAACACAAACAAAAGTGAGATATATAATATTTGGGTCTTCCCTCCCCCAGCGCCCTACTACCATAAAATAGTATATAGGTCTCGTGGGGCCTGGGCAGGTACACGAGGCAAGCAGGGAACACTGCTGCACCTCCCTGAGGCTCCATTTAGAGGGGAGGGGCTGGTTTAAGTGCCCTTTCCCCTGGCACTTCTAAAACAGGAGGCAGGAAAGTGCCAGGGGTAAAGCAGCCACGAGTCACGAAGCCATCTGATAGGCACAAGGTAGATACTACGTGAAGAGGTAGATTACCTGAAGGATATCTGAAGGACGTTTCACAGGGGATGAACGTCCCAGCGGCCCGATCCCAAACTAGGTCACCTGGAGGAATAAGGTCCGATCAATGCCGGCCGCTCATAGTGTAACGTACGAACCACAGACAGGCTGATCAGGCAGTGATTTGTGGAATATGTCCAGTTCTCTCTTGAAGACAACCAGAGTTTGGTAATTCCCTTTATGCACTAAGGGAAGGCGCTGAAGAGTCGGAGACCTCTGACACTCATAAAATTCTCTTAGTGTACAAGTCCCGCCCCTGTTTTTCAGAAGATTCTGGGGTCACTGCCCCAGCGGCAAGGCAGATACCACATATATGGTAAACAGAGGAAATCAGGCCTACAGAGATACCGGATAAAAACCACACACATTTCATAAGAACATAAGAAAAGAGGATCACTGCAGCAGGCCTGTTGGCCCATACTAGGCAGGTCCTTTACAATTCATCCCACTAACAAAACATTTGCCCAACCCAATTTTCAATGCTACCCAAGAAATAAGCTCTAATAACTCATTTGCAAGTCCCACTCAAATCCAACCCCTCTCACTCATATATTTATCCAACCTAAATTTGAAACTACCCAAAGTCCCAGCCTCAATAACCCAACTAGGTAGACTGTTCCACTCAACTACCCTATTTCCAAACCAATACTTTCCTATGTCCTTTCTAAATCTAAATTTGTCTAATTTAAATCCATTACTGTGGGTTCTCTCTTGGAGAGACATCCTCAAGACCTTGTTAATATCCCCTTTATTAATACCTATCTTCCACTTATACACTTCGATCAGGTCTCCCCTCATTCTTCGTCTAACAAGTGAATGTAACTTAAGAGTCTTCAATCTTTCTTCATAAGGAAGATTTCTAATGCTATGTATTAATTTAGTCATTCTACGCTGAATGTTTTCTAACGAATTTATATCCATTCTGTAATATGGAGACCAGAACTGAGCTGCATAATCTAGGTGAGGCCTTACTAATGATGCATAAAGCTGCAGTATGACCTCTGGACTTCTGTTGCTTACACTTCTTGATATAAATCCCAATAATCTATTTGCCTTACTACGAACGCTTAGGCATTGCTGTCTTGGTTTATGGTTGCTGCTCACCATAACCCCCACAATTTGAAATAATAACCAATGATACCAGACGTAAGCCACGGGTCATAAAAATAGATACTGCACAAAAAACCTGAAATACACCAGACATAAACGGGACAGAGATCATACAAGAACAAGAGAGAAACCGGACAAAAAAAAAAACACGTAGATATCAAACAAACACCACATATATACCTGACAAAAACACGCATCAGACAAAAATGAGAGCTATAATAGTCAAAAACCCACTGATATCACATATAAACCAGAGATATACCAGTCAAAAACCACACTGATATCGCATATAAACCAGAGATACACCAGCCAAAACCACATTGCTAGACTTCACAAAAAAAAATAAATAAAAATTAACAACAACTGATTTTTTCCTTGTGGACTAGGAAGACGAACCACATGAAAACCAAATAAATACCAGATAAAACCCAGTACACTCCTGTGACTGGCTTCCAGGCTTTTTTCTTCTCTATCCTCGCAGCCTGAGGCCAAGCATGTATGTGTGTGTGTGTGTGTGTGTGTGTGTTAGTTACCATTCTGTCCTAGGCACATGTCAATTAGACACTTGGCCTTTTGTGTGTGTGTGTGTGTGTGTGTGTGTGTGTGTGTGTGTGTGTGTGTGTGTGTGTGTGTGTGTGTGTGTGTGTGTGTGTGTGTGTGTGTGTGTGCTCACCTATATGTGGTTGTAAGAGTCGAATTACAGCTCTTGGGCCCGTGTGTGTGTACATGTCCATGTGGGTTTCCTGCCTCTCAATGCTCAGTGTTAATATCGGTGTTGTAAAAAAAGTTGAACGTGTATTTAACATTGATGATGACTGAAGCTGACAATGATTGATGATAATGAAGATGATAGTGAAGATAACTGGTGATGATAATGTTTAAAAATGATGATACTGTTTGAAAATGAAGATAATGATTGATGATAATGCTTGAATTGGATGATAATGACGGAAGGTGAAGATAATGATGCTGGACCAACAGACATGTGAAAGCGAGAAAATCTGTTGTATCTACGTGCACGTTGCCAGCAAGAAAAGCCCTGTTCATCGGAAAGAAACTGAGTGAGGGCGAGAAACATCCAGTGTATGCGATATAATTACGTGAAGCGCTAAATCCGTGTGGGCCATTCAACTATAGAAGCAATAGAGGCACGATCCTCCCTGGACCAGGATTACTTAGTGCTTGCCTTGTCAACCAGGCTGGGCCCGCTGGCCCAGATAACCATCACAGCCTGGTTGATCCAGCACTTGGCGGAGGATGATGGCCAGTTTCCTCTTAAAGACCTTCTACACTTGTCCCAGCAGTGTTTCTGATATCCTCTGGTAAGATGTTAAACAGTCTGGAGCCACGAATGTTGATACAATGTTCTCTTGTTGTGTTCACAGTGCCCCTGCTTTTCACCGTGTTTATTTTACATTTTTTCCCATACCTGTCACTCCAGTATGTTGTTTAGGGCTGTGAGCAGCATACCCACCAGGCTATTTTACCCTCTTTTACCTAATATTTATAGTTTCCCGTTATCAACCTAACCTACCCTAACTCAGTCTAACGTATCCTAACCTACCCTAACCCAGCCTAATCTTCTTCTTCTTCTTCTTATGACCAGAGCTTTGGTAAGATGGGTAAGGAAGAAGGATGGGTAAGGATGGAAATATTGGAAAAGGGTGGGAGGGGGGAGAGAGGTAGGATATAAAAGGTAAGTGGCCCAACCACTTTGGTGTAATTTAAAAAGTGTATGTGAAATGATAAGATATTCTTAAAGGGGTATAATACTAACCCATCAGAGTCACATAGATATAATAGCTATATAAGTACATGACTCTGAATTGGTAGTAATTATACAAGTTGCAATTGCTTTTTTTTTTTTTTTTTTTTTTTTTTTTTTTTTTTTTTTTGCGATTGCACTACGGATATTTATGCGACAATGAAGGCAATAATTTTCTGGCCAGTTTATAATTTCGTGACAATGGCTTCTTACAGGTGGTGTCCAGCCATAGTAATAGCATAATTTTTACATTAGATTGTTATATAAGATGTCTCCCTAATTGGGGGCGATGATGTTCTCATCTTCTTCATCAGGGAGGTTGCTCAATATCATGGGTCGAGGGTAATCAGCTTTATGAATAAAACGACGGACCCTCTGTGGGAGAGTCATTCTTTGAGTCCTGTGAGGAGGAGTATTGATGGTATAATCTGTGGTATTTACCACTTGTATAGGATGTTCTCTATCTGGCATGTATAGTTCTTGCATTGTATAAAGTTGTTTCTTTTTTAGGGTGTTAAGGCGTACATTTATGGCAGTAATATCTTGTTGTATGTGTAAATCTGCCATTTTAACTCTGTCTCTCCTCCTGGTATCGGTAATAAAGCGAAGAGCTCTATTCTGGACGCTTTGTAACCGTAGCATGTTGGTCTTTGTTGTTAATGACATTGGGACACAAGGATTCGAGTATTGGTCTTATTATCATTTTATACAGATGTTTTTTGACATGTTGAGGGGCTTGATTGAATCGAAAGAGACTGCTAAGACCGGCTTTTGGCTATATTGATCTTTTTTAGTTACATGAGATGTTGAGTGGAGCAACCTGTCTATTTCATATCCCAAAATCTTGTTAGGGTTTCTAATGGCTACAGGTGTACCTCTGATGGAGATACCCCCTTTATCTTCAATTGTTGATGCAAAACATCCTATCGTGTTAACAAGGACCTTGTCAGGATTAGTCGTAATTCTCCATTTCTTTTCCCAATTAGATGTTCTACGAAGTTCAATATAATTTTTTCTATGACTCTCTCATACTTGTATTTTCCTGTTACCGGAGTTGATGAGACGACATGAATAACATCATCTGCAAACTGTGTCACAATTGTATCATTAAATTCTGGTTGAGGAAGGTCATTCACATAAATGCTGAACAGAATTGGACTTAGACAAGAACCTTGTGGGACACCAGTTGTTGGTATAAAAGGCTCTGTCGACTTGCCATGAAAGGTGGGAATGATTTTTCGTTGAGTTAAGAATTTATATTAATCTGAGAAAAGTCCAGTTATGGTCTGGTAGGTCAATGAGTTTGTATATAAGGCCATCATGGCATAAGCTATCAAAAGCTTTATGAACATCTCTGGTGGCAATTAAGGCAAGATTGCCCTGATGTTTTAGACTTGCTACAGTATCGAAAATAACATTTATTGCATGATTGATACCTCTATGTGTTCTAAAGCCAAATTATTTTTCAGTAAAAAAGTGATTAAACTCCATATAGTAGTTCAATCTGTTGGAAATGACCTTCTCAAGAACTTTTCCAGTGACTTCAAGTAAAGATATAGGTCTATAGTTCCCAGGTTGGTGGATGTCTTTATTGGGCTTACCAAGAAAGATCATCCTAGCAGTCTTAAAAACCACTGGAAAATGTTCTGAGGCCAAGATGGCATTAAAGATATTTACCAAAGACTGTTTACAATTTCTAGGTAGGTACTTTATTTGTTTCATTGTTATTCCAGAGAGGCCAGGGGCTCTATTTCTCATTCTTCCAATAACCTGACTCATCTCTAGTAATGTAATAGGTCTAGTAAGCGGGTGGGTGTCTTCAAGAGTTGAAGTATCGATGGAAGGTAGTGGTTGTAGATCATCTAAGTTCTCATCTCTCCATTCATTTACCAACTGATAATGATTATTGTTAAATTGACGACTGTTATTGTGGGAGAGAATTTTCTCCCATACCTCACCCATCAAATTAGCCTGGTCCTGTGGATCGTCAAGTTTAATTTCAACATCTTCATCATCCTCATAAATGAAGGTATGAACTAGGTAGTTAGGAGCCTTGTGCTTTGCCCCTAAAAGTTGTCGGATCTTACTCCAAAATTTTGCTGGTTCACGTTTATACTGATTAGCTTGACGAACTAGAAATTTCCATATGTCCCGTTTGTGTTGACTAATCATGTTAATTAATTCGCGCCTTCATCGGTGCAGTGTAGCTGCTGGTGGTTGTCGCGTTTGAAGATGCCTTCGACATTCTGCTTGATAATTTCTTAAATTGTCTCTAATTTCCCTAGTAGGTTTATATTGTTGGTATATCTTTGTGGAAGCTAATTGGCAAGTTGCATTGGTAGCTTCAATAATTCGATTATGCAGGGACCTGATTGCATCACCAATTGCACTGGAAGGTAGATTTTCCAAAGACACAATTTCATCATCACCCAGATATGCCCTGAAGGGGTCAAATCCTAGGGTGTTAAGATTGGGTTTAGGAGTTACAGGTATTCTAAATGGAGAAGTTTGTAGTTGTATTATAACAGGGATATGGTCAGATCCTACATTTCCACCAGGAGATATACGACAGTGAAAGATGTCACAGTCTCTGTTTGTCAGTACTATATCAGGTGTCCCTGGATGAGGTCCAATGTACGATTTAAAGAATGGGCCTTGAAATGACAAGTTTCTAGCTGTCATGATATTAAAGAGTTGTTTTCCTTTTAAGTCACCCAGTGGAATACCAGCTCCACAGTTTGAAGAGGGCAGGGTGATGAGCATTAAAATCTCCCGCTAAGAATTGTTGGAATATTCCTGCTTAATATCCTATGTAGAGGAATTGACTCTATATATTGTTGTCTCGGGGGAAAATATCCAGTTCCTATCACTAGTTGTCCATGAGACGTTGTCATTTCTATTGCAAGAATGTTATCTTCATCAACATGAATATTTTTAAATGTAATAGCCTAATTTAACTAAGATGGCTACACCACTATAGGGTCCTCTCGATTTCTCCACAGTAGAGTAACCACGTAATTTAATATGTTGATCAACTCTTGCAGCTGTCTCGTTCAAAAGTATAACATCGGGATTGTAGTTATGTAGTTCAACCTCCAGAAGGTAACGGTTATTAAAGAAATGTTGAACATTAAGTTGGAAAATTGTAATCCCCATTATTTCTTGCACTTCGCTCGTGTACTGCGGTCTGAACGCCTGCAAGTAATGTCACGTGTTGTATCCACACTATCCCTGCTGGACTCGTCAAGGGGAGGAGGGAACTTTTGCGTGGGTGCTTGTGTATTAAAAATGCCATCATCTTCACTAGAGGTAGTAATATTAACAGACTCATTAGAATCGTTAGAGTCCTCATCAGAAAACTGAGGTATGATATTCCCAGTTACAGGAAGCAGAGGCTCGTGAGAGTTAATGGGAGACTGTGGAGGCTCCAAGGGAAAATTAGGTAGGCAAGGTGAGTTACCTTGGGAAAGTTCCTGTTCAACAGGATCAGCTTCTATAGCGGGAGAGTAGGCACCAATTTCTGGGGCAATGTTATGTTCAGTTGTTGACTTATCGGGTTGAGGGGAGTTGACAACCTGGGTTTGTGAGGTGGGCGATCCCTGGGCCAGGGATGACTTAGGCTTATTTTTAGATGTAGAGTATGGTACGTACTTCTTGTTATGAGAAGGCTGGGTCATAATAACCTTCACATTTTCTGGGATATTGATGGAAGTGATCCCATTAGCCATTAACAGATCATTTAAAACCTGAGAGCAGAGTTGAATGTCACCACCTGCTATGTCTTTGGCCATCATGTACATTAGTTGTGCTCTCGTCATATCCCCGGCTGTGGATACCTGAGACATAGATGAGACTGAACCTTGTTGTTGCATTTGTGTATGTTGGAAGTGAGGGTTAGATTGGGGCGCTCCAAGAGGGGCAGAATTCCAAACATTGGAACCATTGGTAGAGACCTGAGGAGTCCCACTTGATCCAGGCAAAGCTGGGAAGGAAGTTTGGGACATCGTTGGCGGTGCCTGGGGAGTGGTCTTCTTAGAAGTGGACAGTTTCTTGGCTTCAAGAATTTTCTGCATTTCCTTTTTTCTTTCAGGACAAATAGCAGAAACAGCATGATGTTTTCCATTGCAGAGGACACATTTGGGTGTATTTTTGTTGTTACAATCTCGATACGAATGTTGGCCAGAGCAAATGCTACAAATCTGCCCTTGAGTACTGCATTTGTTGTTGTTATGACCAAAGGCATAACACTTAAAACATTGTGTCACACTGACAAAGCGTTCAAGAGAAATTTGGTCAGGTGTACATCTGGTGCCAAAACATTTGAAGCCATTTTGACACACAAGTTTGGCCTCATCAGGTGTCACAAGTATTAACTTTAAGGTTACCTTGTTGTTGTTAGGATTCGAGAATTTATGTGCTTCTACAGCCCGAAATTCAGAATTCTCTGTATTAATGTCCTCCACAATTTCATTCACTGTGCTATGTTTCATGAAACTGTTGATTCTGGCCACAAACACAGTCCTCTGAGCTTGATAGCTCTCAGGTGCAACTGGGGTAACACCAGAAGTCTTCAGTTTTTCAAGGACATAATGCTTCAGCAGTTGAAGTAACTCTCCTTCCGAAGAGAGGAGAAGTACTGCTCCAGCGTGGGTTTGAAAAACATCCACTGGAGCAACAGTTGAGTTCGAGCAAATACATGTTAGAATTTCTTTCATTGACATTTGATTACCATCAATGCGTAATCTTACACGTATCCTCGCCATGATGTCTAGGAAGGAGCATCTGGCAGAGGAGTTGCTTAACAAAAAGGGACCTTTCCTTAATGTTAACCTAACATCCTATTTCAGCTGACTTATGAAGGTCAGCCCCTAAGATAGCCTACCCTCGAGTAGTGAGGGGAAAGGGCCCAAGGCAAAGATCGGCCGGATTTTAAAAAACCACACGGGCTACCAGATGGTCAAAATGCCTTGTGTTAACTCGCCAAAGCGAAGTTGCCGAAAAAGAAGAAGATAGGAAAGTCAGAAGGATAGCAATGTATGTAGTGTGTTAAGTGTGTGGGCCAGTGTTGATGTTTGGGTGAGGGGAGGATGGGGAAGGATGGGGGGATGGGGAAGAGAGGGGTGAACAAGCAAGCAAGTCACCGCCTTACCCTCTTGATGGGATGGGGCTCGAAGTGACTGCAAGCAAGTTTCCTCTCAGCTCTGGTGAAGAACTACTCAGGATAACCCAAGAAAAATCTCGAGCAACAGTGTTCCGAGTTGCTCAGCTGAAGAGCAGGAACGACGACGTCTTCTCTCCACGGTGGCTGGGCTGCTACCTTTTCTTTGTCTTGTCTTTGTCTTCTTGTCTTCTTGTGATTGTGACTGCCTAATCTAACCTACCCTAACCTAACATAAAGTAATCTAACCTACCCTACCCTATCCTAATCCAGCTTAACCTAGCCTACCTAACCTAGTCTAACGTAATCTAATCTAATCTAACCTACCCTAACCTAATCTAACCTAACTTAACCTAACCTTCCCTACCAAATCCAAGCCTAATCTAATCTAACGTAATCTAACTTAACCCAGTCTAACCTAACCTAACCCAACGTAACTTAGAAATGGGCTGCAACCCTTTGTAGAATTATAACAATAATTATTAGAAGAGATGATTGGATTAACCAGGTTGTAACAGCCTGCGGCCCGCAGGCCAATATATCCATCACAGCCTGGTTGATCTGGTGGAAGCTCGAACCTCCGTCCATGCGAGCCATTCAGAGCAAAGACTGGTGAAAGTTCCGCTCTTTCTCTGGTGATCCTTACCTGTGATGAGCCAGCAGCAGCAGCCTTGAGCACCTACACCAGGGACACTCACGACAGGGAGACATCTTTCACCCGCAGAGTGACTTATTGTTCTAGGGCTGTGAGACCCGGGGGTCTTCCCGACCTCTGCTGTGAGTCTTTCTACCCCCTCCTTCCCATCCCCCCATCATTGTGAGAGTCTTGATCTTCCCCCTCCCCCTGGTTGGTGTGTGGCAGACTGTTTCATCAAGCTGAGTGTTATTTCTGCTTCTGCTACTAGTGGTGCTGCTGCTGATAGTGTTGCTGCTGCTGATAGTGCTGCTGCTGCTGATAGTGCTGCTGCTGCTGATAGTGTTGCTGCTGCTGATAGTGTTGCTGCTGCTGAAAGTGGCAGTCAAGCTAACTGATAGTGGCTGCTGCTACTGATAGTGCTTGCTAAGTGTTTCTGGTGTATGAGCTGCTGATAGTGCTGCATAGAGTTCGCTGCTGCTGATACTGCTGCTAAGTGTTGCTACTGCTTGCTGATAGTGCTGCTAGTGATTTGCTGCTGCTGAAGTTGCAGCTAGTGTTTACTGCTGCAGATATACTGTTAGTGTTTACTGCAGCCGATAAGTAACTGTTAGTGGATTGCAGCTGCTGACAGTTACTGTAAGTGTTGCTGCTGCTGCTGACGATAACACGCTTTTTCGCCTTTTTAATGCTTCAATGAAACAACCAAAAATAACCTGGTCAAAAACCACACTTATCTAATTTATCATTATATTAAATGTTTGTATGTGAAGCGTTAAACCAGTTTGACGTCATTCAGCATAGAGAGTGGTGGGAGGCTCGTCCTTCGTCCGCTAATCGCAGCACCAAAGAACTATAATCGAGAACCAGGAATTTCATTAAACGCTTAAGGAGACGAATAAGAACACATGTGCAATCACTTGGGAAGCCTTATATATGAAAAGTTTCGCCTGCCCATAGTAGGCCTCTCCAGTCGACAATACAGGTGATATAACACTGAGTATACTGATGAGTGTAAAGATCCGGTCAGCCTGTGAAAGGTGGACAGTCCCTCAAACTTAAAGCTAGGCCTTAGGTGAACCTATATACCGGAGCAGAAGCGAAGCTAAGCAGCTGGAGATAACATCATAAATGAACGGGGGGAATATAGGGAAACTAGGTGTAGTAACTGTTGGTTTAGTAAATGGAATCTGCCAAAACTCCTCTGCTAAGCAAGATGATTCATCAACCAGGAAGCCTGGGTCTGAGAAAACCCACTACCCGGGGGAAAGGGGCGGAGAACTCCCGGTATTGACTATCAAGTATCATCACAGAAGTAGGGCAGAAGCACTCCAGCAAGTTTATTAAATAAAGTCTACATGGAATCTATAACTGCATCCCTGAGATAGTTATAGACACAAGTTATTGCTCACAAATACTCCACAAGTTTCCTGGTAGACCTAGGCAACAAAGTTTTCCTCAGGACACAGAGCCTTTGTGGGAGACAAGGCAAAAAAAAAAAACACTCAGCTGACAATTACCAGCGTCTCAACATGGGAAACTCAACAAGTTAGAAGACGTGATGAATGGGTTTGAAAAACCCACAAGTTTGAAGATTGGAGACACCTATGCAGCATATGGGAATCTTTATTTTTATTTTATTATTCAGAAAACGTTTCCCACACAGTGGCTTCACAGTCCCATACAAAGAGGAGGCGTAAGGAAAAAGGGAGGAAATCTGAGGTAATCAGTCCCCTCAGCCTGGTAGTCGATGTGTCAGTCCATCAATCTGTCAAATGTACAATTTGTACCATTCTGTCAAGATTTGT
Source organism: Cherax quadricarinatus (assembly GCF_026875155.1). Classification (NCBI taxonomy): domain Eukaryota; kingdom Metazoa; phylum Arthropoda; class Malacostraca; order Decapoda; family Parastacidae; genus Cherax; species Cherax quadricarinatus. The sequence continues at coordinate 104,145,743 of NC_069402.1, forward strand.
TGCTGCTACGTCCTCATCAACACTCTGATAGGCTGGTCAACCTTGACGACCTTTACGGAATCATCACACACATCATTATTTTCCTGCGTGTTTCTTAATGGTTTTTGCTTTTTAAAAAAATTTAAAAAGACCCGCTCTGATCCGGGTCTGGCGGGGGCGATCATTCCTGTACTACGAGAACAGGTATAATGAATAAATGAAGCCAGACTGCAGTCCTTTGTGGGAATGAATAAATGTAAGCATCATTGGGGTAAATGTCAGTAGGCAAACCTCCAGTCTGAGGTAGCATCCTACTAAGCTGAGGTATGGTCAGCCTCCAAGGCTGATGTTATGCAAAGCCTCCAACTGAGGGTAGGCAGGCCACGCGGTGAAGGCTGGGAAACAGAACCAGGGCCGCACCTTCACCACACTAACATGTTGCAACACACACACACATATAAACACCAACACCTAACAACGCGCGCACAAGCAACATACGCCAACACCTGCACGCGCACGCCCAACGACACATACCCCCAACCCTACCCGCGCAAACACACACATACACCACACCTACACGCGCACACACACATACACCCACACCTTATATACGCGCACACACACAATACAGCCCCACCTACACACGCACACCACACATACACCACACCTACACGCGCCACGCACGACATACGCCACACCTGGCACGCACACACTACCCACACACACACACACAACACACACACACACACACACAACACACATCACACTACACACACAACACACACACACACAAATCACACAGACCCAGTGTCACTGACATTATCAGGTAGACAAAATCATGGATGAAGATTATCAGAAGAGTGGTGGAACACCGAGAAAGAAATGAACTCATCAACAAAGCAGCCAACTGTTTCGGATGGAAAATCCTGTGTCACACCAACCAACTTGATATTATGACATGTGGACCGCAGAAGAGGGGTGGGTGGATTGCATATTCTTGGACTGCCAGAAGGCGTTTTTTGACACAGTCTACACAAAAATTGGGTGCAAAAACAGGAGGACCAAGCAGGGAATAACAGGGAAGGCACTCAGTGGATCAGGGAATAGTTGTCAGAAGACACATTCAAGTCATGGTACGTGGCGAGGGTGATCAGAGGGTGGGCACCTGTGACACAGCGGGGTCACACGGGGTCAGTCGCTAGACCATTGCTGTTTTCCTGTATTTGGGGAACGAACATGACGGAAGGAAATAGACTCTGAGGTGTCCCTGTTTGCCGATGACCGTGAAGTTAATGAAAGAATTCCACTCTGAAATCAAAGACCATGGCATAAACAGACTAAGGGATCTGGACAAGCTGCAAGAACTGGCAGCCAATTGGGTTCCTGGAGTTCCAATCCCATCAAGTGCTAAGTCATTAAGATTGGGGAAGGGGGCAAAGAAGACCGCGAGTGACGAGTACAGTCCTAGGGGGCCAGAGACTACAAACCTCACTTAAGGAAAAGAACTTGGGGGTTTGATTATAAACACCAGCACAATCTGAAGAGGCACATCAACCAAAATAAACGGCTGCAAGCAATTGGTGCCAAGCAACCTCAGAACATCATTCCCATCTTCTTAAATAAGGAATCGTTCAGGACCCTGTACACCGTGTACGTTAGGTCCCATATTTGGATAGGGACGGGGCACCAGTTTGGACAACCCCCGACCACAACCTAGCCAAGCACGTAAAGATACTAGAGAAAGTGCAAAGGTTTGCAAACAAAACTAGTCAGAGCTATGAGTAATGTCCTACGAGGAAGAGGTTAAGGGAAGTCAACCTGACGACGATCTGGAGGACAGGAGAGATAGGGGTACATGATAACGAACGTACAAATACTGAGAGGAATGACCAAGGTGGAACAAAGACGAGATGTTCCAGAGGTAAATATTGGACACAGTTACAAGGGGACACAGTGGTGCTGAAGACACAGATGAATCCACAGGGATGTATAGGAAATATATTTTCAGCCTACAGAGTAAGTCAGTAATTGAATAAAGTTTTGGGCAGCGATGTAGTGAGGCGGGATCCATACACAGCTTTTAAACAGAGGATGATAAAGCTCACCGGTTCAGGGAGAGGTGACCTAATAGCGATCAGTGAAGAGACGGGGCCATGGAGCTCGGACCGAACAACCCCTGCAGCCTCAACTAGGTGAGTACACCAAACAAACCCACAACACACACAAAAAAAAAAAAAAAAAAAAAAAAAAAAAAAAAAAAAGTCCCCAATGTCAAATCGACATGTGCCTAGGACAGGCAGGAGAAAGAATGGGTACTAACACGAGCAGACAAAAAAAATATGCATTGTACCGACACACACGCACAACATACGACAAAAAACAAGATCAAACACCACAAGGAGCTCTGAATCGAACCCCCTGCAACCACAAATAGGTGGAATACCACACAAAACTACATCAAACGACTTTCACCCGCCATCGATCATCAATCAAAACATGTTAAATGAATTTAAAGAACCGTGTAACCCCACACTGAAATGTAACATTAACTTTCCCACCCGGTAGAGAGAGACTTACTGCCGCGCGTGTCTTCATACTGCCTCTCTCTTCCAGCACTCATGTAAATGTTAAGAGGCACGGGAGAGCACATGAAGGACAACCACCACACCTCCCAGTGAACTTAACTCACATTAAACCCCCCTTGTGAACAACGTCATGCATTTGTTGTTGCCACCAAACGTCTCAATGAACACTCAGCTTTGCAAACACCAGGTCCTCTTTCCCCCCACTCCTTCCCAGACACTTTGCCCACAATCCTCCCCAGAACTTCCCTCCCTTATCTCTCTTCCCTTTCCATCTTCTTAGACACCCCTCACTCATCCCAGGGACCCATCTTCAACCCAGGGATCTCATTTCCCCTCTCCTTCCCATTTTAGCTTCGTCTCCACCTGTCTCCCGAGATCCTCTCAGAGCGCCCCCCTTCCCCTTGCTCCCTAAACAGCGGCATCATCTTTACGACAGTCGAATTTTCGACTGTCTGGACACCATTCGTCAGTATGAATGTCACAAAGAATTTTATACCCACATTTTAAACAATAACTTTTTTAAATTTAAGGGGTAATATTTATTTTTCGGTCAGTGTTCGGCTAGCTTTAGTTACAGTTTAGGTTATTTATAACTTTTAGTTAGGTTTGACTAGCTTTTAGTTTTAGTGTAGGTTACGTTTAACTTTAGTTAGGTTAGGCTAGCATTTGTTACGTTAGGTTAGGTTAGCTTTAGTTATGCTTAACTGCTGTCTAACCCACATAAAATTAATCAATTACCAGACACGGACAGACGCCAAGTGTAACACAAATCAATTACTCACGACTAGTGAACAGTCACCCATCAGTCTTAACAAGAGTGAACAACCTCTTTGATAGGAAGAGGAGGTGTTTGGGATGCCCACGTCCATAGGGCTTGCCACTAAGTGAGGCCGACTTCTACAAACCCCCAAACTGCTTCCCTTAAAGTTCCTCTTAATTCAGGGTAAAATTAGTGAGCACACTTCCCCAAAGTGCTCCTTCCATTCCCAGAAACTCTTCTTTCTCCTTTTTCCCTGAGGTGTCCCGTATGTTCGGTTGGTAACGCATTCCAGCTCACACACTGAAGGGACCCTACTGTCCCCTTTTTCACCTACCGCACGTAGAGAATACCCTGGTGTTAGTCGACTAGTTTCGGGGGCGGGTGGCATCCTGCGAACAAAAAAAAAAAAAAAAAAAACTTACCAATTTGCCCGAAATCCTCTGCAATTAACGAGGGACTTTCTATTGGTAGTCATTGATGTCACTACGTCTGTATCATTGTATCATGTACTTGTAGAGATAAAGATTTGGGTTATTATAAAGACCCCTGTCTCATCTTCGAACATCATCTACTGTTGAATAAACCATAAGAAATGGAAAGAAGGATCGAACCGTGGTCCTGCCATAGCAGGCCAACTACAGACCTGCAAAGCAACTTGCGCTTAGTCACAGACGCGACCGTCATTTACAATTATCTTGCAAATAAGATCTACAGTTAGGATACTTTAAATCCAAGAATTCATGTTGCTACTGCCGGGGGTGTCATTACCTACCCCCATGGGCGGGTCCGGTCCTAGACCAGACCTGATTACTGGTGCTAGCAGTCTCATAGTAGTACCATTTTTTCCCCTAGTACCCACGTAAACAGTTGTAACCAGTAGATGACATCGAACTACCAATCTGTCCTGTGTGAATCATTGACTGTAATTCCATATGCTGCTGACCCATAGCAGGTTTCAAACATCCTCACCTGTAGGCCATTCATGGGTCATCCATAGCAAGGGAAGGCAGAGAGAGGCCGGACGGCTGGTTGGCGCTTTCCCATACTTTTCCGTTAATAATTATACGTACACAGCCTATCGTTAGAATTCCTTTTTTTAACCTATCCACGTAACATCAAAAACCACCACAATGGACAAATGGTGGCACCGGTGTGAGCGTGGATTTAAGGTACTTTCAAGACCGTTAGAAATAACGTGTTTTGTGGTGAGCCCGGCAGTCAAAAAGGTGACACCATCTTGCCACCTCCAGCTAGCACTTACCCTCATCACAAAACCCAACACCCTGGTGTGTACTCCACCTGCAAGCCTGTTGCAGCCCGTTTTTCAAGCTTCCTGGCTTAGTTCGTTGGCGTAATTGGCTTCAATCTCCGAGGGGTTGACCCGGATTTTGGCAATAATAAGCCCAGCCAAGCCAGACTGTGGAAGTGAACGCCAGTCAGCCTATCATCCCCCCTCCCCCAGCCCTGTCTCCTGTCATTCACTACCTGCTCCTTCATGCTGTGGCACGTTTAACCCGTTCCTTCCCCAGTCAGTCCTAATCGCTTTAGGGTTAAGCCAGTCAGAGGCGACATCCCAAGCTTCCTAACCCAGCTGAGAGAGAGAAGTAAGCCACGCAAGTTCCTCTTAAGTAATTGTCTCATTATATCGCTTGTGCTTGAATTGCTGGTAAAGTGGTCTTTCCATCACCCTGTGGCATAGTTGAATTTAGTAAAGCCACCTTGTTGTGGTGAGAAGGTTGGCGTGGTCAGTGAGAGCGCACAGAGCCGCAACCGACAGGCAAAAACTTAGGCAGTCTTGTTTCCCAGCCCCCATCACCCCCACCCACCACCCGCCATCCCACTCTTCTCTCATCTACCTGTGGCTGTTTTGGCACCCTTGTACCGGTCCTAATACAGTTTTGGCTCACATAATTGGTCAAGAGATAGTAGCTCTGAGCACCAACGATAAAGCCAGTTTATTGTGAGTTCACCTAGAAAAGGGGGGCGCATTTTCTTCTGACACATAGTGTGAGTGTAGGCGTCATCTCCCGCAAGGACAAGTTCCCTCAAAAACTCACTCGTTCACCATCAACCGTCTACTACCCACTCCGAACTCCAGACTACATATTGATAATTTTCTGTTATAGAGACCTTTTTCTTTCATTTAAAGACATTTGCGTGTGGTGAGACATTTAAAGTGAATTTTCTTGGTACTCTAAGCCTTGTATTTTCAGTGTAGCCCTCTAGTGTATTTCTTTGACATCATTGTAAAATTATTTTTGCAATATTTTTCCAGTGTTATCGCTCAATCTCATATTTTTTTTAATCTGTGTTTTTTATGCCTAGACTCTCTGTCGTTGTGAAGTAATATTGTGTAGTGTACAGTCAGTCACTCCGTGTGAATATTCATCTTTTTTTATCTTGTATTCTTTCAGCATTGTATTCTCCAGTATTTTCATTGGTAGTTCATGCAGTGATATCCCACCCCGTATACCAAATTAACCATTTATTTCCTGTATACCTTATCTACTCGAATGCCTCCACAGTGTCCTCATTTTCCTCTAATATTTTTCCGCAGACTTCTGTACCATTAATTTTTTGCCAGCAATTTTTTGTCGTATCAGTCAAAGCAAAGATTTTGTTGTAAGTGAATAATACTAAAAAAAAAAAAAAAAAAAAAAGAAAAAAGAAAACGTGAATTTCACCAGATAATGTGAGTTAGTTCCTAATGCTAGATAAGACTGCCGAGACAGTAGCTAAATCATTTAAAGAATGCATTAATTTGCAGGCATACCACCCCCTACTCCCCTATAAACGATAATGAGGGTGAATTCTGTAATGAGATTTTTCCTTGGAAAATTTGTGTACCTTGACAAATCTCTAAAAAAATCCACCAGTGTTCCTCATCAACCCCCTGCCAGCAATGGTTAGCGGAACGTACCAATAAGAAAGTACTTGAAAGTCTTGATAGACCAAACACACTATCAATCCAACAGTGAACTTGGGATGAAGTTATACCTGATGTGCAGTGTGCTATAAATTCTGGCTTACAAATGTTTCTATAGGAACACTCCAACATTTGCATTGTATGGTGTTAGCTAAACGTTCGTTTCCTTATAGTTGCTATATTATTCTAATCCGAAACCAAATTACAACCCTGAAGATTTCATAGCAACTCGTACCAGCTTAGCTCAAAGAGTTTTTTTAGAAAAGAATCGTTGAAACACGTATTCCATAAATCAACAGCAGAATTTACAAGAGGCGCAAACACTCGAGCGAAGCCATATCCAAAATCAAAGTAGGTTTCGAGAAGTGTGAAGTAGTGAGTTTTATGCTGACTAACTCCTTAACAAACGTCTGCAATGCCTAAGCTTGATCAAAAGTTTGTTGGTCCTTAACGAGTAAGTTGAACATTAACACTGGTAAATAAGTATAGGTTAGAGAAGATTAGTACCTGGTCAGTATAAAGATCGCATTTGATCATATGAAGTTAGTATGTTGATGATAATGATTTTCCAACCCCAGACTAATTGACAAGACTCTGACTAATTCCTCCCTGATACCTGTACTCTTCTACCTCTGATACTACTCAGTCAGACGAATCAACCTGAATGTCGCTATTCCCTAGTACAACGACAGGTATTGAGAAATCCTCAAGTATCATTTGTTTTACTTCCAATTCAAGATATGCCTCAAAATACAGCATGAAGTTAGCCAGTACCACAGAGTTTGAATCCTCCCAGAGATGACACCCATCTGCATATATCAATCTCACAACCCTAGCAGAGATTTGGGTTTAAAATGTAAAATAACACCCTGTATAGAAGAATAATTTTTTACAGGTATCAACTTATCAGTATTCAAGAATTTTTTTTTTTTTGTGTTCACGTTCTTTCTCTCCGAATTCTGAGAGTAAACGCTAACAAGCCACGATGAGAGTATGGTGGAGGCCTGATATGTTTCCTTCTTGAAGACAGATTATTCAACGATACCTTACCACTGATTTACCTTTGATGAATGGTCGAGAATCTTTCTACTCCTGGAGCCCGGTCATGGGCAGGTTAAAATCTGGTCACCGGGCTGTCGCTGCTGGGGGTGGCCTGCAGACCCATATATTATCCACAGCCTGGGGTTGATCTGCGCCCCTGGTGAAGATACGTGTCCCAGTTTCTCTGAAGACCTCTATAACTTGTTCCAGCACTGTTTCTGATATCTTCTGGTAAGATATTGAATAATCTGGGTCCAGACAGTTGTTATCCCAACGACAACCCAGATAAGGGGGCAGTGTATATCCAATCGACACCCTGAGAAGGCATGTGTTATCCAACGACAACCCAGAGGAGGCAGTGTTATCCAACGACACCCTGAGAAGGCAGTGTTTTATCCAACGACAACCCTGATAAGGCACTGTTTATTCAACGACGACACTCGGAGAAGGTAGTGTTTTCCAACCAACACACTGAAGAAGTTAAGAGTTATCCAACACAACCTTGAATAAGGCGGGGGGCAAGTTTTATCCAACGACACCCAGAGAAGGCACTGTTAATCCAACGACACCTGAGAAGAGGCAGTGTTGAATCCAACGACACCCAGAGAAGGTAGTGTTATCCAACGACTACCCTGAGAAGGCCCCTGTTATTCCAACGAACCCTGAGAAGGTAGTGTTATCCAAACCGACAACCCTGAGAAGGTAGTGTTATCCCAACGACACTCTGAGAAGGCAGTTTATCCACACGACACTCTGAGAAGGTAGTGTTATCCAACGACACTCCTGAGAAGGTAAAATGGTTATCCAAACGACACCCTGAGAAGGAAGTGGTTTTAAGAGATATCCCAACGACACCCGAGAAGGTAGCGTTCTACCAACGACACCTTGAGAAGGTAGGTTTATCCAACAACCGACACTCTGAGTAGGAAAGGTTAGTATTATTCCAACGCACACCTTGAGAAGGTAGTGTTATCCAACGACACTCTGAGAAGTTAGTATTTATATCCCAACGACACCTAGAAGGTAGTGATATTCCAACGACACCCTGAGGAAGGTAGCGTTATCCCACAACACTGCTGAAAGGCAGTGTTATCCCAACGACCACACTAGAAGGAGTGTTATTCCAACGACAACTCTGAGAAGTAGTTGTAACCAAACGACACCTTGAGAAGGTAGTGTAACCACAACGACACTCTGAGAATGTAGTATTATCCAACGACACCCTGAGAAGGTAGTGTTATTCCAAGGGGTGACGAACACCTGAGAAGGCAAGTGTTATCCAACGACACTCTGAGAAGCAGTGTAAGCCAACAAACATCCTGAAAGTAGAGTTATCCAACAATAACCACGAAGGGCAGTGTTTACTCCATCGTTATACTGACAATACCCTCGAGCACTGACGTAGCACTACAAGGAAAGCTTAAGGGCAAAGCAAACTCAACTACACATTTCCTCGTTTTTGAGGTCTGGGCGGGTTTCATCCCCACCTCCCTGTAGACCCATTCCCAGACCAGACCTCCTGACTGACTCCTTCATTAATCAGCCTATAATATCAGGTTAGCTGAAGAGTCTGATGTAGCAGGTTGAAGAGTCAGATTGTAGACAGTTGAAGGTTTACAAGTGACAGTTTGAAGAGTTACTTGAAAGCAGGTTGAAGAGTTTACTAGAAGCAGGTTGAGAGTTTACTAGTAGCAAGTTGGAAGTCGTTCTTTACCTAAAAGACTCCACTATATCGTAATTAAAACACAACAACAAACCAGTTTGTCTAGAATTTTCTGATTTGTGTTCTTGGGTATGTTTCCTATGAACGGTGGTCTTGGATGATTAATACTGTATTGGGTGCACGCTAGGGTAGAAGTAAGAAGGACGCTCAGTATGGTGGTCCATCTAGGCCTACTGTGGTGTTCCTCCAGTCTTTATGTTGATGAATAAGTAACACATTTGCAACACCTGTGTCAGTGGTTCGCTCCCCGGCACGGGTGGCCTTGCACCTTACTGTCCCGTTTCACTAGAAAGTAGGAACCTGGGTGTTAGTACTGGTGTGGTCGCACCCGGGGACAGAGATTGACGGACTACACAGTGGAAATAAAAACAGAGTACCTCGAATGACGCACAGCTTGCTCTTCTTTGGGGTATCCTGGTTGGCAACCCTCCGGGGTTAAAAATCCGAACAAAATCTTATTTTTTATATCTGTATTGGGGAGACGTCGCCAACCAACGGTTTATCAATACAGCACAGAGACGAATACTGGAGACAGATGGGAGGACCATGAAGGGATTTGAGCTCTCAACCTGGCTGAATCAGTTCGGAGAAGGGTGGAAGGACGAAGAAATAGTTGAGGTGATCATCCCTCAGTCTGGAGAACTGAAGCAGATAGCCTGAGGTAGCTGGCCTGTGTAACTTTGGAGACACACGAGAGGTGAATTTACATCTCTTGGCGATACTCTTCACAATCAAAGACACCCAAGTGTTACCTGGAGTATACCTGGAGAGAGTTTCGGGGGTCAACGCCTCCGCGGCCCGGTCTGTGAACAGGTACGCGTAATGTTCCGCCAGTCATACATTTGTCTCATCATCATACCTGTCGGTTTAATAAACCAAAGGAACAAGGTATATTTACATCTACTTGTGTTCTACGAAAGGAAAGCCCAGTAACGCTCCTCAGTGTCTGAGTTCTAGGGTGAAATGATGTCTAATTATAGGTTGGCAGTCGTTCAGGTGTGCAGAGTGTGAAAGCCCTATTCTCGCACTCCCTGAAGAAATGTGCAATAAAGTTGAATTCGGTGAACACCTGGTGAATGATGGCATGTTCATCTCCCAAGTATTATGTTCTGCATATTGTGTGTACTCGAAGGCACCAACCTGGATGTAATCCCGTTTAGTCAGCATCGTCTGGTGGGAAAGCACGTCATCCCAGGGGCTGTACTAGCAGGTCACCCCAGGGGCTGTACTAGGTTATCCCAGTGGCTGTGCTAGCAGGTCATCCCAGGGGCTGTACTAGCAGGTCACCCAGGGGCTGTGTTAGGTCATCCCAGTGGCTGTGCTAGCAGGTCATCCCAGGGGCTGTGCTAGGTCATCCCAGTGGCCATGCTAGCAGGTCATCCCAGGGGCTGTACTAGCAGGTCACCCCAGGGGCTGTGCTAGGTCATCCCAGTGGCTGTGCTAGCAGGTCATCCCAGGGGCTGTGCTAGAAGGTCATCCCAGTGGCTGTGCTAGGTCATCCCAGGGGCTGTGTTAGCAGGTCATCCCAGTGGCAATGCTAGTAGGTCATCCCAGTGGCTGTGCTTGCAGGTCATCCCAGAGGCTGTGCTAGCAAGTCATCCCAGGAGCTGTGCTAGGTCATCCCAGTGGCTGTGCTAGCAGGTCATCCCAGGGGCTGTGCTAGCAGGTCATCCCAGTGGCTGTGCTAGGTCATCCCAGGGGCTGTGTTAGCAGGTCATCCCAGTGGCAATGCTAGTAGGTCATACCAGTGGCTGTGCTTGCAGGTCATCCCAGGGGCTGTGCTAGCAGGTCATCCCAGGGGCTGTGCTAGGTCATCCCAGTGGCTGTGCTAGCAGGTCATCCCAGTGGCTGTGCTAGCAGGTCATCCCAGGGGTTGTGCTAGCAGGCCATCCCAGGAGCTGTGCTAGCAGGTCATCACAGGGACTGTGCTAGCAGGTCATCACAGGGGCTGTGCAAGTAGGTCATCACAGGGGCTGTACTAGCAGGTCATCCCAGGGGCTGACAGCAGGTCATCCCAGGGACTGTGCTAGGTCATCACAGGGGCTGTGCTAGCAGGTCATCCCAGGGGCTGTGCTAGCAGGCCATCCAAGGGACTGTGCTAGCAGGTCATCACAGTGACTGTGCTAGGTCATCACAGGGGCTGTGCTAGCAGGTCATACCAGGGGCTGTGCTAGTAGGTCATCACAGGGGCTGTGCTAGCAGGTCATCCCAGGGGCTGTGCTAGCAGGCCATCAAAGGGGCTGTGCTAGCAGGTCATCACAGGGACTGTGCTAGCAGGTCATCCCAGGGGCTGTGCTAGCAAGCCATCCCAGGTGCTGTGCTAGCAGGTCATCACAGGGACTGTGCTAGTAGATCATCACAGGGGCTGTGCTAGCAGGTCATCCCAGGGGCTGTGCTAGCAGGTCATCCCAGGGGCTGTGCTAGTAGGTCATCCCAGTGGCTGTGCTAGCAGGTCATCCCAGGGGCTGCGCTAGTACGTCATCCCAGTGGCTGTGTTAGCAGGTCATCCCAGGGGCTGTACTAGCAGGTCACCCCAGGGGCTGTGCTAGGTTATCCCAGTGGCTGTGCTAGCAGGTCATCCCAGGGGCTGTACTAGCAGGTCACCCCAGGGGCTGTGCTAGGTCATCCCAGTGGCTGTGCTAGCAGGTCATCCCAGGGGCTGTGCTAGGTCATCCCAGTGGCCATGCTAGCAGGTCATCCCAGGGGCTGTACTAGCAGGTCACCCCAAGGTGCTGTGCTGGGTCACACCCAGTGGCTGTGCTAGCAGGTCATCCCAGGGGCTGTGCTAGCAGGTCATCCCAGTGGCTGTGCTAGGTCACCCCAGGGGCTGTGTTAGCAGGTCATCCCAGTGGCCATGCTAGTAGGTCATCCCAGTAGCTGTGCTAGCAGGTCATCCCAGGGGCTGTGCTAGCAGGTCATCCAGGGGCTGTGCTAGGTCATCCCAGTGGCTGTGCTAGCAGGTTATCATAGTGGCTGTGCTAGCAGGTTATCATAGTGGCTGTGCTAGCAGGTTATCATAGTGGCTGTGCTAGCAGGTCATCCCAGGGGTTGTGCTAGCAGGCCATCCCAGGGGCTGTGATAGCAGGTCATCACAGGGACTGTGCTATCAGGTCATCCAGGGGCTGTGCTAGGTCATCCCAGTGGCTGTGCTAGCAGGTTATCATAGTGGCTGTGCTAGCAGGTCATCCCAGGGGCTGTGCTAGCAGGTCATCCAGGGGCTGTGCTAGGTCATCCCAGTGACTGTGCTAGCAGGTTATCATAGTGGCTGTGCTAGCAGGTCATCCCAGGGGTTGTGCTAGCAGGCCATCCCAGGGGCTGTGATAGCAGGTCATCACAGGGGCTGTACTAGCAGGTCTTCCCAGGGGCTGTGCTAGCAGGTCCTCACAGGGGCTGTGCTAGTAGGTTATCATAGTGGCTGTGCTAGCAGGTCATCCCAGGGGCTGTGCTTGTAGGTTATCATAGTGGCTGTGCTAGCAGGTCATCCCAGGGGCTGTACTAGCAGGTCATCCCAGGGACTGTGCTAGTAGGTCATCACAGGGGCTGTGCTAGCAGGTCATCACAGGGACTGTGCTAGGTCATCACAGGGGCTGTGTTAGCAGGTCATCCCAGGGGTTGTGCTAGCAGGTCATCCCAGGGGCTGTGCTAGCAGGTCATCCAGGGGCTGTGCTAGGTCATCCCAGTGGCTGTGCTAGCAGGTTATCATAATGGCTGTGCTAGCAGGTCATCCCAGGGGTTGTGCTAGCAGGCCATCCCAGGGGCTGTGATAGGTCATCACAGGGACTGTGCTAGCAGGTCCTCACAGGGGCTGTGCTAGTAGGTCATCACAGGGGCTGTACTAGCAGGTCTTCCCAGGGGCTGTGCTAGCAGGTCATCCCAGGGGCTGTGCTAGCAGGTCATCCCAGGGACTGTGCTAGTAGGTCATCACAGGGGCTGTGCTAGCAGGTCATCCCAGGGGCTGTGCTAGGCCATCCAAGGGGCTGTGCTAGCAGGTCATCACAGGGACTGTGCTAGGTTATCACAGGGGCTGTGTTAGCAGGTCATCCCAGGGGCTGTGTTAGCATGTCATCCCAGGGGCTATGCTAGCAGGTCATCCCAGGGGCTGTGCTAGCAGGTCATCCCAGGGACTGTGCTAGTAGGTCAACACAGGGGCTGTGCTAGCAGGTCATCACAGGGGCTGTGTTAGCAGGTCATCCCAGGGGCTGTGGTAGCAGGTCATCCCAGGGGCTGTGGTAGCAGGTCATCCCAGGGGCTGTGCTAGCAAGTCATCCCAGGGGCTGTGCTAGCAGGTCATCCCAGGGGCTGTGCTAGCAGGTCATCTCAGGGACTGTGCTAGCAGGTCATCCCAGGGGCTGTGCTAGGTCATCACAGGAACTGTGCTAGTAGGTCATCACAGGGGCTGTGCTAGCAGGTCATCCCAGGGGCTGTGCTAGCAGGTCATCCCAGTGGCTGTGCTAGTAGGTCATCCCAGTGGCTGTGCTAGCAGGTCATCCCAGGGGCTGTGCTAGTAGGTCATCCCAGTGGCTGTGCTAGCAGGCCATCCCAGGGGCTGTGCTAGCAGCTCATCCCAGGGGCTGTGCTAGCAGGTCATCCCAGGGGCTGTGCTAGCAGGTCATCCCAGGGGCTGTGCTAGTAGGTCATCCCAGGGGCTGTGCTAGCAGGTCATCCCAGGGGCTGTGCTAGTAGGTCATCCTGACTGTGCTAGCAGGTCATCCCAGGGGCTGTGCTAGCAGGTCATCCCAGTGGCTGTGCTAGCAGGCCATCCCAGGGGCTGTGCTAGCAGGTCATCCCAGGGGCTGTGCTAGGTCATCCCAGGGGCTGTGCTAGCAGGTCATCCCAGGGGCTGTGCTAGCAGGTCATCCCAGGGACTGTGCTAGAAGGTCATCCAAGGGACTGTGCTAGCAGGTCATCCCAGGGGCTGTGCTAGTAGGTCATCCTGGCTGTGCTAGCAGGTCATGCCAGGGACTGTGCTAGTAGGTCATTCCAGGGACTGTGCTAGCAGGCCATCCCAGGGACTGTGCTAGTAGGTCATTCCAGGGACTGTGCTAGTAGGTCATTCCAGGGACTGTGCTAGCAGGTCATGCCAGGGACTGTGCTAGTAGGTCATTCCAGGGACTGTGCTAGCAGGTCATCCCAGTGGCTGTGCTAGTAGGTCATCCCAGTGGCTGTGCTAGCAGGTCATCCCAGGGGCTGTGCTAGTAGGTCATCCCAGTGGCTGTGCTAGCAGGCCATCCCAGGGGCTGTGCTAGCAGGTCATCCCAGGGGCTGTGCTAGCAGGTCATCCCAGGGGCTGTGCTAGCAGGTCATCCCAGGGGCTGTGCTAGTAGGTCATCCCAGGGGCTGTGCTAGCAGGTCATCCCAGGGGCTGTGCTATTAGGTCATCCTGACTGTGCTAGCAGGTCATCCCAGGGGCTGTGCTAGCAGGTCATCCCAGTGGCTGTGCTAGCAGGCCATCCCAGGGGCTGTGCTAGCAGGTCATCCCAGGGGCTGTGCTAGGTCATCCCAGGGGCTGTGCTAGCAGGTCATCCCAGGGACTGTGCTAGTAGGTCATCCCAGGGACTGTGCTAGTAGGTCATCCGAGGGACTGTGCTAGGTCATCCCAGGGGCTGTGCTAGTAGGTCATCCTGGCTGTGCTAGCAGGTCATGCCAGGGACTGTGCTAGTAGGTCATTCCAGGGACTGTGCTAGCAGGCCATCCCAGGGACTGTGCTAGTAGGTCATTCCAGGGACTGTGCTAGTAGGTCATTCCAGGGACTGTGCTAGCAGGTCATGCCAGGGACTGTGCTAGTAGGTTCATTCCAGGAGACTGTGCTAGTAGGTCATCCCAGGGACTGTGCTAGTAGGTCATCCCAGGGGCTGTGCTAGTAGGTCATCCAGGGACTGTGCTAGTAGGGTCATCCCAGGGACTGTGCTAGTAGGTCATCCCAGGGACTGTGCTAGTAGGTCATCCAGGGGCTGTGCTAGTAGGTCATCCCAGGGACTGTGCTAGTAGGTCATCCCAGGGACTGTGCTAGTAGGTCATCCCAGGGACTATGCTAGTAGGTCATCCCAGGGGCTGTGCTAGTAGGTCATCCCAGGGACTGTGCTAGTAGGTCATCCCAGGGACTGTGCTAGTAGGTCATCCCAGGGACTGTGCTAGTAGTCATCCCAGGTGCTGTGCTAGTAGGTCATCCCAGGGACTGTGCTAGTAGGTCATCCAGGGCTGTGCTAGTAGGTCATCCCAGGGACTGTGCTAGTAGGTCATCCCAGGGACTGTGCTAGTAGGTCATCCCAGGGGCTGTGCTAGTAGGTCATCCCAGGGACTGTGCTAGTAGGTCATCCCAGGTGCTGTGCTAGTAGGTCATCCCAGGGACTGTGCTAGTAGGTCATCCCAGGGACTGTGCTAGTAGTCATCCAGGGGCTGTGCTAGTAGGTCATCCCAGGGACTGTGCTAGTAGGTCATCCCAGGGACTGTGCTAGTAGGTCATCCCAGGGACTGTGCTAGTAGGTCATCCCAGGGGCTGTGCTAGTAGGTCATCCCAGGGACTGTGCTAGTAGGTCTCCCAGGACTGTGCTAGTAGGTCATCCCAGGGACTGTGCTAGTAGGTCATCCCAGGGCTGTGCTAGTAGGTCATCCCAGGACTGTGCTAGTAGGTCATCCCAGGGACTGTGCTAGTAGGTCATCCCAGGGGCTGTGCTAGTAGGTCATCCCAGGGGCTGTGCTAGTAGGTCATCCCAGGGGCTGTGCTAGTAGGTCATCCCAGGGGCTGTGCTAGTAGGTCATCCCAGGGGCTGTGCTAGCAGGCCATCCCAGGACTGTGCTATAGTAGGTTCATCCCAGGGACTGTGCTAGTAGGTCATCCCAGGGGCTGTGCTAGTAGGTCATCCAGGGACTGTGCTAGTAGGTCATCCCAGGGGCTGTGCTAGTAGGTCATCCCAGGGGCTGTGCTAGCAGGCCATCCCAGGGACTGTGCTAGTAGGTCATCCCAGGGGCTGTGCTAGCAGGTCTCAACAATACTCTACATTCTCATCGCAACACACGGTCTTGGTACCAGTTTTTTTGCCTGTGAATTACATCAGGATCTCCCAGTGTGAACAGTATTGTACCTTTAGCCTTTCACAGTCACCGCTTGAGTAGGTGCTCAAGGCTTCAGTCACCGCTTAAGGAGTCCAAGGCTTCAGTCACAGCTTGGGTGCTTGTACAAGGCTTCAGTCACAGCTTGGGTGCTTGTACAAGGCTTCAGTCACAGTTTGAGTGGAAATACAAGGCCTCAAGGCTTCGGTCACCACTGGAGTGTGACCTCGTGGCTTCAGCCACCGCTTGAGTGTGACCTCAAGGCTTCGGTCACCGCTTGAGTGTGACCTCAAGTTACAACTGAAAATGAAATAAAGGTACTCAAGCAAGTGACACGTACCCGAGAAAGGTTTCCAGGAAGGGAGGGAGGGTTCCTCTACTCCCGAAGCCCCGGTCTGAGGCCAGGCTGACCCTCTGGTCATCTAGGTTATTGTTGCTAACGTCTCGCAGGCCCATATAACCTAGCAACCCTGCAGGTCAGGCACTTGCAAAGTTGAAGAGTCTGCTGGTGGCAGGTTGAAGAGTCTGCCGGTGGTAGGTTGAAGAGTCTGCTGGTGGCAGGTTGAAGAGTCTGCTGGTGGTAGGTTGAAGAGTCTGCTGGTGGCAGGTTGAAGAGTCTGCTGGTGGCAGGTTGAAGAGTCTGCTGGTGGAAGGTTGAAGAATCTAATGGTGGCAGGTTGAAGAGTCTGCTGGTGGCAGGTTGAAGAGTCTGCTGGTGGCAGGTTGAAGAATCTGCTGGTGGCAGGTTGAAGAGTTTGCTGGTGGCAGGTTGAAGAGTCTGCTGGTGGCAGGTTGAAGAGTCTGCTGGTAGTATACTGACACAGCGTTCTCTTATTCTTCCCATGGTATCCCAGCTTTTCACCGAGTCTGTTCAATTTCCTCCAATCTCTCTCACTCCATTCTTATGGCAGAATAATATACACCAAGTGTTTATAATAGACATCAAGTGACTGTATAATAGACACACATCTTGACTTGGATTACGCTAATCACTGAGTTACAATCACTGGTAGGTTACAAATGTTCCAGTTTACCTCTGGTTAGTTACAAAAAATATTTCTTCTCCACTGCCTAGCCTGAGACAACACTCTTATTGATGACGTTGCATCAAACTGTTTGGTCTTGCTTCCGGCATGTCACAGTAACCATAGCTTACCGTTGATGGGTTCCCAGTGTTCCTACTCCCACAGCCTGGTCCTTGACCAAGCTTGTCTCGTGCATGACACAAGCCTAACTAAAAACCTGGGTTTAAGTGCAGAAGCTCAGCTCTTCTGGCATGTTTAATGTTTTCTCGCGTTTTATCGATTTTTTTTTTAAGTTTCAACAATACATATAATATATCAGTGACCAGCTTCTTGAGGTTTTTTTTTTCACTTCTGGCGCCCGACCTGCTGGTTCAACGTCACTATTGCTGCCAGAGGCTTGCAAGCTCACCACCACCACTTGGTGATCCTCCATTTACTGATCCTCCACTTTTCTGATCCACCACTTGCTGATCTACCATTTGCTGATCCACCACCTGCCTGATCCACCACTTGTTGATCCACCACCTGCTGATCCACACCTGCTGATCCACCACCTGCTGATCCACCACTTGCTGATCCACCACCTGCTGATCCACCACCTGGCTGATCCACCACTTGCTGATCCACCACCTGCTGATCCACCACCTGCTGATCCACCACCTGCTGATCCACCACTTGCTGATCCACCACTTGCTGATCCACCACCTGCTGAATCCACCACCTGCTGATCCACCACCTGCTGATCCACCACTTGCTGATCCACCACCTGCTGATACCACCACCTGCTGATCCACCACCTGCTGATCCACCACCTGTTGATCCACCACCTGCTGATCCACCACCTTGCTGATCCACCACCTGCTGATCCACCACCTGCTGATCCACCACCTGCTGATCCACCACCTGCTGATCCACCACCTGCTGATCCACCACCTGCTGATCCACCACCTGCTGATCCACCACCTGCTGATTCCACCACCTGCTGATCCACCACTGCTGATCCACCACTTGCTGATCCACCACCTGCTGATCCACCACTTGCTGATCCACCACTTGCTGATCCACCACCTGTTGACCCACCACCTGCTGATCCACCACCTGCTGATCCACCACCTGCTGATCCACCACCTGCTGATCCACCACCTGCTGATCCACCACTTGCTGATCCACCACCTGCTGATCCACCACCTGCTGATCCACCACCTGCTGATCCACCACCTGCTGATCCACCACTTGCTGACCACCACCTGCTGATCCACCACCTGCTGATCCACCACTTGCTGACTCCACCCCCTGTTGATCCCACCACCTGCTGATCCACCACCTGCTGATCCACCACCTGCTGATCCACCACCTGCTGATCCACCACTTGCTGATCCACCACCTGCTGATCCACCACCTGCTGATCCACCACCTGCTGATCCACCACCTGCTGATCCACCACCTGCTGATCCACCACCTGCTGATCCACCACTTGTTGATCCACCACCTGCTGATCCACCACCTGCTGATCCACCACCTGCTGATCCACCACCTGCTGATCCGCCACCTGCTGATCCACCACTTGTTGATCCACCACCTGCTGATCCACCACCTGCTGATCCACCACCTGCTGATCCACCACCTGCTGATCCACCACATGCTGATCCACCACATGCTGATCCACCACCTGCTGATCCACCACTTGTTGATCCACCACCTGCTGATCCACCACCTGCTGATCCACCACTTGCTGATCCACCACCTGTTCATCCACCACCTGCTGATCCACCACCTGCTGATCCACCACTTGTTTGATCCACCACCTGTTGATCCACCACCTGCTGATCCACCACCTGCTGATCCACCACCTGCTGATCCACCACCTGCTGATCCACCACCTGCTGATCCACCACTTGTTGATCCACCACCTGTTGATCCACCACCTGCTGATCCACCACCTGCTGATCCACCACCTGCTGATCCACCACTTGTTGATCCACCACCTGTTGATCCACCACCTGCTGATCCCACCACCTGCTGATCCCACCACCTGCTGATCCACCACCTGCTGATCCACCACTTGCTGATCCACCACTTGCAGATCCACCACTTGCTGATCCACCACCTGCTGATCCACCACCTGCTGATCCACCACCTGCTGATCCACCACCTGCTGATCCACCCCTTTTTGATCCACCACCTGTTGATCCACCACCTGCTGATCCACCACCTGCTGATCCACCACCTGCTGATCCACCACCTGCTGATCCACCACTTGCTGATCCACCACTTGCTGATCCACCACCTGCTGATCCACCACCTGCTGATCCACCACCTGCTGATCCACCACCTGCTGATCCACCACTTGCTGATCCACCACTTGCTGATCCACCACTTGCTGATCCACCACCTGCTGATCCACCACCTGCTGATCCACCACTTGTTGATCCACCACCTGTTGATCCACCACCTGCTGATCCACCACCTGCTGATCCACCACCTGCTGATCCACCACTTGCTGATCCACCACCTGCTGATCCACCACCTGTTGATCCACCACCTGCTGATCCACCACTTGCTGATCCACCACTTGCTGATCCACCACCTGCTGATCCACCACTTGTTGATCCACCACCTGTTGATCCACCACCTGCTGATCCACCACCTGCTGATCCACCACCTGCTGATCCACCACCTGCTGATCCACCACCTGCTGATCCACCACCTGCTGATCCACCACTTGCTGATCCACCACTGCTTGATCCACCACCTGCTGATCCACCACCTGCTGATCCACCACTTGCTGATCCACCACCTGCTGATCCACCACCTGCTGATCCACCACCTGCTGATCCACACCTGTTGATCACCACCTGCTGATCCACCACCTGCTGATCCACCACCTGCTGATCCACCACCTGCTGATCCACCACCTGCTGATCCACCACCTGCTGATCCACCACCTGCTGATCCACCACCTGCTGATCCACCACTTGCTGATCCACCACCTGCTGATCCACCACCTGCTGATCCACCACCTGCTGATCCACCACCTGCTGATCCACCACTTGCTGATCCACCACCTGCTGATCCACCACCTGCTGATCCACCACCTGCTGATCCACCACCTGTTGAATCCACCACCTGCTGATCCACCACCTGCTGATCCACCACCTGCTGATCCACACCTGCTGATCCACCACCTGCTGATCCACCACCTGCTGATCCACCACCTGTTGATCCACCACCTGTTGATCCACCACCTGCTGATCCACCACCTGCTGATCCACCACCTGCTGATCCACCACCTGCTGATCCACCAACCTGCTGATCCACCACCTGCTGATCCACCACTTGCTGATCCACCACCTTGCTGATCCACCACCTGCTGATCCACCACCTGCTGATCCACCACCTGTTGATCCACCACCTGTTGATCCACCACCTGTCTGATCCACCACCTGTTGATCCACCACCTGTCTGATCCACCACCTGCTGATCCACCACCTGCTGATCCACCACCTGCTGATCCACCACCTGCTGATCCACCACCTGCTGATCCACCACCTGTTGATCCACCACCTGCTGATCCACCACCTGCTGATCCACCACCTGCTGATCCACCACCTGTTGATCCACCACCTGTTGATCCACCACCTGCTGATCCACCACCTGTTGATCCACCACCTGCTGATCCACCACCTGCTGATCCACCACCTGCTGATCCACCACCTGCTGATCCACCACCTGCTGATCCACCACCTGCTTCAAGTACAGTGGCGTCCCGTGTACAGCGACCACATAAAATAGTACAAGTAAAAATTCTCGTTAACAATACCAGATTTTTCCAAAATACTTCGTTCCTCGGTTACACCACGATTGTACACACATTCGCGAAAATGCGCCAAACCCACGTGGCTCACAGGACACCATACACTAAGTAAATTCATGGGAATAAGTCATTCTGACTTTTTTGGGAGGGTTTAATTATCCTAGGTGATTTACATATATGTTACTTATAAATGATAATTTGTATAACTGCATTTATGTGCACTTTTGCCTCAATAAACGTACTTAATACTCCAGTGATCTATGACAGTGTCTTACATGAATAAGACACACGTACTACACTTCAACACGTACAACAGGCTCCTTCAGTCGAATACATGCGAGCAAACACAACACTGGAGAGAGCAGAAGAGGTAGTTTTGTCGTGATCAATCCGCATCCCTTGGTAAGTGGTGGTCAGTCCTCAAGCCTGAGGGACTGACTGACCTCTATGTACTCCAGTCTGGTATTCGCCTGTATTCAACTGAAGAAGCCTGTTGTGTAGGCGAAACGTTTCGGCCAAAAAAAAATATGTATATATACCAAAGTGGGTATTGTATACCATCATAAATGAACTGGGTTTTCTACACCCAAATGACAATTTAAACA